>CM053581.1:41087431-41134701 GCA_028627135.1 Pseudochirops cupreus
AGGCATTCTTGATGTTTATTGGAGGCCCCTGGTGGGGGTGCTCTGGCTGCGCTCTCCTCCTCCCTCTCTCTCCCATGATCTTTCTTTTCCCCAAAGAAGGAATCTAGGGTTTGGGAGCTGTTCTTACTTTGCTTCTTATGCTTATTCTTACTTATGGTTGTTCAGTCTGTGATTTTTTTTTAAGTCTCTGTGGGGCTCTGCTTCCAGAAGGGAAAGCTCTGTCCCAAATTGCTGGGGTCCTCTCGGCTGCCGTAGCTCTCAGGAAGATGCTGGGACTCTTCCTACTTACTTCTGGCTGACTGGATAATGAAGACTCCAAGACCGAGGCGCAAGACCACGATCCGGATCCAGGCCGCTCAACACGATAGCACTGGCCTCAGAACCATCACTTAGTCCCCCTGCTGTCTGCCGGCCTCGGGCGGGAAGCTGCAATGCGGAGGCGGGTGGAAAACCTCTGCCTTACGCTTTTGTGCTCTGGAGGCCTTTCTGCCAGACTGTTCCCCTCCCAACTTCGCAAGCTTCACTGACCTAGTGCTGAACGCTCCTTACAGTTGCCTCTAATGCGCTCACCAGAGAGGCTCCTTTGCTCCTCCTGTCCAGCCGCCCCTGGGGCACAGCCTCGGCTTCAGGCCAGGGTGGTTTCGGTTCGCATTGCTGATATGGTTCCTCGTAGCTGAGCTGACTTTACTGGGAAGTATCTTTGTGTGCGTTTTGGAGTTGTAGGATTGGTTTAGAGTCCTATTTTATGGGTATTTTGGGGTGGCTATGTGAGAGCTGCGATATGTTGCTGCTGCTACGCCACCATCATGGCTCCACCCCCCCTCCCCCCCAAAGAGATTTCTAAAAATGGAATGAGCCTCCTGGGGATGTGATGTATTCTCCTTTACTATGTGTCTTGATAAAAAGGCTGAATGATCCCTTGTCAGTCGTGTTAAAAAAGAGATTCTCTTTCAGGTATGGATTGGAATAGATGGCCACTGGAGTCCTTTCCAGCTCTGAAATTCTTTGATTCCATACTTCTATAATAGAGTTCAGATTGGGTTCAAATCTTGTCTGTGATGCAGGTTTGATTCTAGAACTTTGATGGTCAGAACGTGGGGGTGGGTCTAGTAGCCATCTGATTCTCATGTCACCTTCTCAGGCCACATCTAGAGGATTGTCTTCATTTCTGGGCACCACATTTTGAAAACCTGGATCTTAGGCTTCATTTGAAACTATGGGGATGAATAGTAGTCACACACACACACACACACACACACACACACACACACACACACACACACACACACACACACACACACACACCCTCTACACCTGAGCAAGACCATCTCTAGAGCATTATGCTTGGTTCTGGGGTGTTCTTCATCTTGCGATGCAGCTTCTGGGATGTTCAATGATTGTCTGGGGGTTTCTATAGGAGACTTGAGCCAGACTTGGGCAGGGCCTCAGGGTTGTGCTATGTAACAATCAGTTGAAGGAACAGGGGGCATTTACCTGGGAAAAGATGGGGAGCATGATACCATTTATGAAGTATTGAAGAGCCATCATGTCAGTGACTAGACTTGTCCTCCCAAGGGCCGAACTGGGAGCAGTTTGGTAAAAAGTTGCAGAGGCAGATTGGGGTGCACACACAAGCTTTTTTTGTCATGCGTTCCAAGAGCAGAGTGGGCTGCTCTTGGGGATTTTTGGTTAGATTAAAATGGTCTAGATCTAGGAGGCAACTCAGACAGAGCCTGGAGGGCCACATGTTTGCTTAGAAAACCACGCGTTAAAACATCTGTGTTATATCATTTTTGCATTCCCATCTAGTATGGACAAGTTTGACATCTCTGCTCTCTGGTCCTGAGAGTCTCTTGTTTTAGGAAGGATGTTGACAAACCGGAGAACACCCAGAGGATGGCACATGCTTCACAGGATGGTGAAAGGCTTTGAGATCACGCTGTTTGAGAAGCAACTTGAGGAAGCGTGTTGTGGAGCCTGCTGTGGTACCCCCTCCCCTCCCCTTCGCCTTCCTTTCGGGTCGTGACTCTGACGCCGCCTGCTTTTCTGCGTGACGTTCTCTGTGTCCTTGTGTGCTCTCCATCCCCTAGTAGGAGTGAAGCCTCTTCAGGTCCGGAGCTATCGTGTTTGTGTCCACAGAGTCCGGTGTGTAAAGTGGCATCCACCTGACAGCTGTCCTGAGAGAGATCCGGTTTGTTCAGCCGGCCCCCAGGGGCAGAACCAGAAGCACTTAGGAAGACTCTGGGGGGGGGGGGGGGAGAAATCCCTGGAAAGTCACTAGAAACTGAAGTTATCTTGTTGTTGTTATATTGCTGTCGTTATTTATCTCGTTCTCGTAGTTTGCAGTGGGGTTGAGGTAGAAATATGGGGCACTATCTTTATGTGTATATAGCTTTATTTGTCTGTCTGTTTGTCTCATATTCTGGGGCCTGTTGCACAAGTGAATAAACTAAGTGCTTTTTTTATTTGGATAAAATATTCTTAAGCTCCCCTTCTTTAAGTTCATTGAAGGCATGTTTTGGGACTCCTCAGTAGTAGACTGAAAGGCTACATAGTTCATTGTTTCCTTACTGTTTTTGTGTCTTCTGTTTGATCTCTGATTTTGAAAACTTCTCATCTGTTATAGCTTTTAGAGCAGTGGTTCTCAGCCTTCCTAATTCCTAGTACTTGGGCGTATCTGCATGTGGGCAGACCCACCTGGAGACGGATAGAGGAACGGTGTCTGGGTTCCTAAGACCATCAGAAATATGTGTTTTCTGATGGTCTTAGGCGACCCCATTCGAGCCCCAAAGGGGTCGTGACCCATAGGTTGAGAACTGCAGTTTTAGCATCAGAATGTTTGGTAGGAACAGCATCTATTTAAAATGTCCTGAAGTTTTTATACATCGACGTGATGTCTGGGTGATTGTTGTTCAGTAGTTTTGTCTATGATAATCCAATCTAAAAAACATTTATTAAGCATCAGCTAGGTCCCAGGCAGTGTGCTAAGTGCTAGGGATACAGTTATTAAAAAGGCAGTCCCTGTCCACAAGGAGTTTACAGTCTAATGGAAGGGAGACAGTGCACAAAAGGAGGCAGGAGGGGTAAGGGCAGGAGAATGCCACAAGCTTGTTCCTGGGAGCTGATACTTGGCAGAGCAGCAGATGCAAAGAGGAGTGAGATGAGGGTCCAGTTTCTACCCTGTATAAAAGAAGACATTGGGAGGAGTTTGGTACTCCACCTTCCAGCTCTCCAGTCAGAGGGAAGAGGAGGCTGAGGGAGGGGATATCTGTCAAGGTTTGAGGCAACAGCACAGTGTTAAGGTTAGGAGTGACAAACTTAACCTAGGACAGCAGCATCTTGTTCCACGTAGTTGCTCCCCTGGACTCCAGGGCAGTAGATGCCGAGTGGAGTAATAATGCTCTGGTTCCAGTACAATTTCCTTGTATTCTAAAAAAAGATTTTCAAGTTTGTTTATGATATAGGAATTTGTCAAATTACAGTCTATGGAAGAGAGTAATCTTTCGATTTGCAACTTGTAGTGGTAAGTTGCATAGTTTTTCACAGTCAACATTGAGCAATAAATCTAAGCTATTTAAGGATAACCTTCCTATAATTAATGTGGGGCAGTCCCCTGGTTTGGAATCTCTATCCTGCACTCCTTGTTTCTGTAAATAAATCTACATGAGTTAGCCACTTGTTCAGCATTTCTTTGTCAATATATTGTTAGTGAGTTCATGTTGAGGTCGTTGACTTTTTTGTTGTTTGCCATTTGTTAAATATATTTATTTAATATTTTCCCCCAAAAATCAATTGTTAACATTCTTTTTTAAAATTTTAGTGTTCCAAATTCTTTCCCTACTTCCCTCCTCCCCCTTATTGAGAAAGCAAGCAATTTTATATAAGTTATACATGTGCAGTCACGCATAATGTTTCCACATTAGTCATGTTATGAAAGAAAACCCAGACCAAAAAAAAGAGCCACACACACAAAAACCCCCAAGAAAAATAAAGAAAGTTAAACTCTGCATTCAGACTTCATCAGTTTTTTTTTCCTCTGGAGGTAGATAGCATTTTTCATCATAAGTTCTTTCGAATTGTCTTGGATCATTGTATTTATCAAAGTAAATAAGTCTTTTACAGTTTATCATCTTTATAATATTGCTGTTACTATGTACAGTGTTCTCCTGGGTCTGCTCACTTCACTTTGCACGAGTTCACATAAGTCTTCCCAGGTGTTTCTGAGAGCATCCAGCTCGTCATTTCTAGGATTTTCTCACAATCATATACCACAACTTGTTCAGCTTTTCCCCAAGCGATGGGCATCTCCTGAATTTCCAATTCTTTGCTACTACTAAAAGAGCTGCTGTGAATATTTTTGTACATATAGGTCATTTTCCTTTTTGTTTTTAATCTCTTTGGGATGTAGACCTAATAGTAGTATTGCTGGGTAAAAGGGTATGCATCTTTTTCTAATCCTTTGTGCACAGTTCCAGTTTGCACTCCAGAATGGTTGAATGACTTCACAGCTCCACCAGTAGTGTCTCAGTTTTCCCATATCCCAACATTTGTCATTTTCCTTTTATGTCATATTATCTGATCTGATAGTTTTGGAGTACCTCAGAGGTGTTTTAATTTGCATTTCTCTCTACAGTAGTGAGTTAGAGCCTTTTCCTATTTTTTTTCTTTTTTTGGAGGGAGGAGGCAGGGCAATTGGGGTTAAGTGACTTCCCCAAGGTCACACAGCTAGTAAGTGTTAAGTGTCTGAGGCCGGATTTGAACTCAGGAACTCCTGACTCCGGGTCCAGTGCTCTATTCACTTCGCCACCTAGCTGCCCCAATTTAGAACTTTTTTTTATGTGACTAGGGATAGCTTTGATTACTTCATCTGAACACTTCCTGTTCTATCCTTTGACTATTTATCAATTGCGGCATGGCTCTTATTTTTATAAATTTGACTCCCATTACTATATATTTGACAAATGAGACCTTGATCAAAGAAAATTGTAAATTTTTTTTCACAGTTATGATTACCAACTGTGCATTTCCCTCCATCCTATTTTTCCACCTATTTATTCTACTGTCTTCTTTCACCCTGTCCATCCTCAAAAGTGTTTTGCTTCTGACTCTGATTCCCTCCCTTCAATCGACTTCCCACACCTTGTTTTGTCTCCCTTCCCATCCTACTTTCCTGTAGGGTAAGATAAATTTCTGTACCAATTTGAGAGAGAGAGAGAGACAGAGAGAGAGAGAGAGAGAGAGAGAGAGAGAGAGAGAGAGAGAGAGAGAGAGACTGACTCACCCATCTTCTCCACTCCTGTTCTAAAAACTCTTTCATTCTTCTTTTATGTGAGATAATTTCTCCCATTCTGCTTCTCCCTTTCCCTTTCTTTCAGTGCATTCTGCTTTTGTACCCATTAATTTTATTATTTTATATAATAACCTTCATCATATTCAATTCACACTCATGTCCTGTATGTATATACCTTCTGACTGCCCTAATAACGATAAGGTTCTTAGGAGTTACAAGTATCACCTCACGATGTAGAAACAGAAAAAGTTTAACCTTATTGAATCCCTTATGGTTTCTCTTTCCTGTTTACTTTTTTTATGCTTCTTTTGAGTCTTGTGTATGGAAGTCAGAATTTCTAATTAGCTCTGTTTTTTTTTTCCCCAATCATGCATGCTGGAAAGACCTCAATTTCATTAAATTTACATTTTTTTCCACTGAAGGACTATATTCAGTTTTGCTTGGCAGGTGATTCTTGCTTGTAATCCTAGCTCTTTTGCCCTCTGGAATATCGTTCCAAACCCTCTGATCCTTTCATGTAGAAGCTACTAAATTTGGTGTTTTCCTGACTGTGGCTCCATGATGTTTGAATGGTTGTTTTCTGGTTGCTTGAAATATTTTCTCTTTGACCTGGGAGCTCTGGTATTTGGATATAGTATTCCTGGGAATTTTCATTTTGAGGTCTTCCTTTCTATTTCTGTTTTACCTTCTGTTTCTAAGATGTCAGGGCTGTTTTCTTTGAGGTTTTCTTGAACTTCTTTTGATCATAGCTTTCCATAGTCCAATAATTCTTAAATTATCATGCCTCTATTTTCTAGGTCACTTGCTTTTTTAATGAGATACTTCATATTTTCTTCTATTTTTTTTTCATTTTGATTTTGTTTGATTGTTCCTTCATATCTCATGGAGTCATTAGCTACTACTTGCTCAGTTCTAATTTTGAAGGAATCATTTCCTCATTGAAGTTTTGTACCTCCTTTTCCCTTTGACTAGTTCTACTTTTTAAGGAATTCTTCTGTTAAGTGAATTTTTGTACATCTTTTCCCATGTGACCGATTCTTCTTTTTAAGATGTTCTTCTCTTCAATGGATTTTTGTACTTCTTTTAGCATTTGGCCTGTTCTGTTTCTTAAGGTGTTACTTTTTTCAATATTTTTTATTCCTCCTTTAACAAACTGTTTACTCCTTTTTTGTGATTTTCTTGCATTACTCTCATTTCTTTTCCCAATTTTTCCTCTACCTTTCTTACTTGATTTTTAAAATTTAATTTATTTATTTTCTTGTTTATATCATTTATTTCCATGAGATTTTGAGTTACAAATTTTCTCTTACTTGATTTTTAAAATTCTCTTTGAGCTCTTCCATGGATTCTTTTTGGGCCTGAACCTAATTCATATTTTGTTTTGCGGCTTTGGGTGTAGCAGTTATGACTTTGTTTTCTTCTTCTGAGTTTGTGTTTTGATCTTCCCTGTCACCAGAGTAACTTTCCATGATCAAATTCATTTCTTTTGACCATTTTTTCCAGCCTGTTTCATGACTCTTATCTTTAAGTTAAAGTTGGTCTCTGCCCCAACCTTCAGTGATTTTCTTGTGCTGCTGATTTTAGAGCTAGTTCATAGCTAGTTCTATACTATCTTCCAAGATAGTGTAATCTAAGGACTGGTCAATGATCTTTTGGCCTAATAGCTAACACAAATGCACTTTTCCTCTCTGGAAGTGTGACCAAGGTTCCCTCTCCACTGTGGCCACAAGTTCTACTCTACTAATGGTCCTCCTTCACTCTGGAGCTGCAACCCGGATCTGAGTGTGGGTAATGCAACAGAGTCCTTCACTCACTGCCTACAAAGGATCCCCTGTAATGTCCTTCTGACCAGTTGTCCCACTCCTTTACTGTCTGTCAGCTGAGAGTTCCAGAAGGCACAGCTGCTACTGTTGATTTAGCCAGCGCTGGTGTAGCTTCAGCTGGCCTGCAATCCAATGTCACACAGGTGCAATAGACCTTTCCTGCTGATCTTCTAAGTTGTCTTGAGCTGGGAAATTGTTTCACCCCATCCTTTTGTGGGTTCTGTCTTCCAGAATTTGTTTTGAGGTATTATCAAGGTTGTAAGAAGGGGAATTTGGGAGAGCTCAGGCAAGTCTCTCTTTTTTTCTCCTCCCTCTTGTTTTCTATTTTTTGATGTTCCAATAATATGGTATCTAAGATCCCTTCCAGTCCTCAAGTTTCTTTGTAGTGATTCTGATACAACACTATGCTAGTTCAGTCCCCATTAAACCTTGCATGGAAAATAGAAATGTGCCAGTTGGAGGCTATATTTGAAGTTGGGTTTATAAAATCTAGGAGGTCATTCAGTTATCTACCTCTTCATTGCCTTTTACAGGGCTTGGCATGATGATGGGTCAGCTCTTGCGAGTACAAAATAATGAAGTCCTGATTTTTATTATAGATTTATTTATGTTTTGTATATTTAGTATATATTTTTAGCTTCTTGAGAGAGAACAGATTTGTCAAAATCAAAATTTATCAAAAATTTTTTTGAATTGATAACTTTTTATACTTACTAACAAGCTTTGTACATGATACCAAAATTGGAGCCAGCATGTGAGAAAAAAAAAAATCTAATAAATGCTGGCCCTTGAGGATAATTGAGTCAAGTGCTGTTAACAAAGCAAATAGCAGTAATGATCAAGAAAATCGAAGATGTTCTTCTGTAGTTGACTCTTGTTGTAATGCTAATTTAGAAAGAAACCAGGAACTTGTGTAGAAATCTTTAGATGTGGTGGTCAGGTCCAGTTTGTTTGTAATATAATTAATGGGACCAGGAAAGAAAAAAGGTTGTTTATCCATTTTGTAACAGGAAATACCAGGCTAACAAAAAGCATAAGGATGACCACAACTTTCCCTAAAAATAGGCCTAAAAAATGAAGGAAATCTTTTGTCACACCAAAAGTATAGGAGAGTCTTCTTTTAGAAGTCAGTTTCCATTTCAGTCTCATCAGAAGCCCATAGAATATTTTGTTTCTCCATAGAACCCGGAACACTCTCACTCACTCACCTTTGAAATTCCTCTGAGAGAATCACCTTAGCCAAAAATGATGCTTAACACATTAAGGGAAAAACACTTGGAAAATGTCATCTTGAGGCTGTAATGTAATGACCTTCCTGGATTCTGGATTAGATGTGCAAAAATGGCTCTCAAATAGACATTAGTGTTGTGCCTGTACTTTCTTTCATGAGTTAATCAGAAGGTTAATGTTTTAAATGTTTAATAACATGTCCATTAATTTAGTCAATAAACATTTTAAAAGACCCTACTCTGTAGCAGGCATGATACTAAGCAACCGGGATTATAGAGGGGGTATAAAAGACAGTGCCTTCTCTCAAGGAGCACGCAGTCAGACAGAGGCAGACAGCACATAGACAAACAGCTATGTACAAGTGACTACAGACAGGATGAATGAGAGAGAGTCAGTGACGTCCATCATCGTCATCAGACACACACACACACACACACACACACACACACACACACACACACACACACACACACACACACACACACACACACACACACACACACACATGGCCCTGTATTATGAATGCATGTGTATAGATGTCTTGTGGGCATAAGTAGACTGCATCCTATTTCTAGTTATATATGAAGAGTGATGTAAAATACGTCTTTGAGCAAATACATGATTAGAAAAGCCAGGTGGCAAGAGGATGAGGTGAAATATGAATCACCTGATTGCTCCACTGGGCAGCCACACTGCTACTCATGAAACATTTAAAGACCTGGAAGGAAACCTCTCACTTGGTGAGTTGGATAGACCGTCAATGGAGGTTTTTATAGGAGGACATGGGAAAGAATCACACAGAATGAGCCATGGATGGGCGTGGTTTTTGCTATTGTAAGGCAGTATCTCAACCAGTTGGAAAGAATTCCATTGTATGTAGATTAAAAAATGATCCTTCATCCTGTCTTTTTAAAGGGTATGGGACTGTGAAGGTAGAGCACCACCATATACTTTGAGGCTTGACTAATACATAGATCAGTTCGAATTTTTTCCTCCTTTTTCTTTAACAAAAGCATGATTGTCTGTGGAGACAGGGAAGGAATATATATAAATAAAAGCAAAAAGACTTCTCCCCTCCAAATCCTCATTCTAATGTCCTGTGAGATTTAAGCTTCTAAATGGGTAAACAGAATCCTTTTATCATAATGTCTGTGTTCTTAATGGTACCTTCATGGTTAAAGTTAAGGCTGTTTTGAGTGAACAATTTTAGCTCTGCAAAAATTTCTTGGAAAAAAAAATCTTTTCACTGATTTTCCATTCCTTTTGGTATGGAAAGTAAAGTTGGAATGTACACTCAGGTAGGATAGTGATGCCCAAAAAATCACTTGGGGAGAAGGGAATGATTTTCTTGCCTCTGCAAAACACAGAAATGCTTTTTTCCACTTAAGGTTATATAAGACATAGGCTGTACTTTTTTGCCAGCTTGAATGAATCTATATTGGAATGCTTAAGCCTAAATTGTGGCAGTGCCAAAAAGTTTTCTTTTAGCATGGCTAAGACAGCAGCTCAACACTGCTCTCTGATGGCTATATGCTGTCTTGTTCTCTCTGCATTCAGTTTGGGCCAGAGTCAAAGATGAGGCTCTTGCACAAGGCCTGCCTTACAACTGTCATTCATCTGGGCTATTTTAGTCCATGACATCTTGGAAATGAGTCTGGGGAAATGTTAAGGCATTCTCATGGGGTCTGAGTGGGAAGGATGCCCTCTTGGGGCCCCTGGGGACTGTCAATGACTTATGTGCTGCTTTAGCAGCCAGCTGCTGCTGGGAGCAGGTGGAGATTCTGGAACGGCCCTGAGAGGGAAGGAGGTGAGAAGACAGTATAGGATAAAAAAAGGAGGAGGAAGTTAGCCTTCCCACAGAGAAATGGGAGCATCCTTTGATAAAGCTGAAATATTAGTGGCGCTAGAATTCTACAGGATTGGAAACAAAGTAGATTGGAAGTATGAGTGTTTGCCTCAGAAGATAAGTGAATATAGAGAAGATGCTTTTTCTAGGCAGAAGGGACTTTTTTTTTTAAACCTTTTTCACACGTGAAATATTTTTCAAGCTTTAAATGGGGAGAGTGTCAGAGGAAGCAATTTTATATTAGTATCTACCAAAGCTCACCCAATTGAAAAGTCATCTTTTTGTACTCTTCCTCCCCTCTCCCCCCCATGAAAGTTCTGAAAGAGAACCTGATCTCTTGTGAGACAATCTGTCTTAGAGTGGCTGAGTTGACACATTAGATCTACACATTTCTATTAAAAGCAAAGCAGAATTCATTTATAAACTTTATATACTGGGCTTTTCCCCACTGTTGTGCCCTTGAGAATGTTTGATTCTTCTCCTTCTTCCCCCCATTAAGGGGTGAGAATTTTAAAAGGTAAAGTGGCTTTACTGATTATGGTGGCAGCAAATCTCTTTATTATTAAGTAGCATTTAGCAGTGATTGTTGGGGCATATATTTTTGTGGTAGTTACTAGATAGAGCATATTTAAAAATGATAATCTGAAGGAAGAGTCTAAAACAACAGCATTGATATCAGTTATAACTAAATATGTGCATGCATGGAGAAATTTAGGTTCTTCATATTGATTAATTTCCTGTCTTAAGTAGGGTCAGGATTTGAGTGCCTGGAACTTGGTTTCTTTTAATTAGGAGAAGGAAGCCCGGGTTATATGGAGGTGTTAAAGGGCAACAGAGAGAAAGGAAGAACATTCAACTAAGGTACTTGGAACAGCAAGAGAGAAGCAGCAACAACACCTTGACACTGGTCCTCTTAATAGTTTGTCTAAGCAGGTCCTAAGCAAGAAGAGAGGAAGTATGGCATTCATAAGCCTTGGAGCTTAAGATCAGGCAGAGTCTTAGATAGATTTTCAAAATATTTAGTAAATTTTTCAGTGGGATTCTTCCTATTTCCCTTGCACTCCCACAAATCAAAAGACAACAACAATTTGGTATGGACCTTTGTTCTCAATCAGAAATTAAAGGTGAGCTTTTAAAAAAATATTTAAATACTTTAATTATTTAAAAGATCCGTGGGGGCGACTAGGTGGTACAATGAAGAGAGCACCAACCCTGTAGTCAGGAAGACCTGAGTTCAAATCCAGCCTCAGACACTTAACACTTACTATCCGTGTTACCTTGGACAAGTCACTTAACCCCAATTGCCCTTCTTCTTCCCTTCCAAAAAGTTAAAAAAAAAAAAAGAAAGATCTGTGATTTCATTTTGTGGGCATTTTACCATCAGTATAAATATCAACCTTTCATACCTCACTCAAGGCATGAGTTCCTTTCCTTTTTCTGCTTGGCTGACCTTTTGACAGTGAGCCTCTCTGTACTTAGCCAGTCTAGACCTTGGGCAAGAGTCAGTCACTAAGCCCAAACTCACAATTTTTCCAATATTGTGGGAACTGCCAGGCCTTATGTTTTGGCATTGCCTCCAAGAACCAAGTGTCACACTTATGCCACAGAGGTATCATAGTAAGAATGTCCCTTAACAGTTTCACAGTAAAGGCAGAGAGCTTCTCCTGTGTTATATATCACTTTTCCTGAACCTACAGGAACCTTATCTCTTAAGTCCTGAGACAGAAAGCTTGCTGTAACTTGTACTGTTAAGTCTGGTATTATTCCACCCCACTCCTCTCCTCCCCCATCCCCGATTACAAATACCTATTTGTTTTAAGAATAATAGTCATAAATATGAATATTTTGCCCATGCCATGCAGTGAGTAAGGAAAAGATTAGCTCTAGAGGTCCAAAGAGGGAAGCATACTTTGAATCATTGACTTCCCTTCACACTAGTCAGTCACTTGTCACGATTACAGAAATGTAGATTTGAGAATTTTCTTCCTAAAACTGATTATGGCAGGAATGCAAGGGGCCATCGGGGAGACAGTTGAGAAGAAAGTGAAATGAGGAGGATGCAACGTCCCAATTGCCAGTGTGGTACAGAATTCAGAGAGGCCTTGGCAGTCAGCAATGTCCTGCTAGAGAGGATAGGGATGGGAAAAGGTTCAGTAGAATGTGTGGAGGGTGTGGATGTGACACAGTGAGTCTAGACTGTGCTTTGACAAGTTTGGCAGGAAAAATGTTTTCAATAATGTGCAGAGAAGTATAACACATAACAGCCAGTGAATCAAAAGGAAGGGAAAGTTGGTCTCCACTGCATTAAAGGTTCAGTAGGCTTTTTTGTGGACCAACTGGAAAGCCATCTCAGCTATAATAATGACACACACTAAACTGCAGCATTTCTATGAGGTAGGTACTTAACAGGTATTACCCTCATTTTGCAGATTAGAAATTTCAGGTGGAGAGCATTTAAGAGACTTGTCCACGGTCGCATAGATAACAAATGTCAAGGGCAGGATTTAAACAAGGAACGGACCTCTACTCTTTATGCATCATACTATAGGAAACATATTCCCAGTTCAGATCTATGACTTGTAGCATAGTAGCTTTTTTTCTTTTTGGAGAGCGGAAGGAGGGCTGTTGGGGGTGACTTGCCCAAGGTCACACGGCTAGTAAGTATTAAGTGTTTGAGATCGAATTTGAACTCAGGTCCTCCTGACTCCAGGGCCAGTGCTCTATTCACTGCATCACCTAGCCATCCCGATAGTAACTTTTAAAAGAAACCATAAAAATTTTTTCAAAAAAGATTTTAGACTTTAAACTCCTTCATTGCATGGATGAGGTTAACTTGGCCCAGGAGACTGAGTGGCAGAGCCAAGACTCAGTCCCAGATTTCTTGATGCTTGTTTCAGTGAGTTAGTTCTACCAGCAGGTATAAGGAATTAGAAAAGGGAAAAGAATTCCATGTTGTCCTGCACTTTAGAGAAACTCGTAGTGGCAGCTGAGTGCTAGTTTACATCAGGTAATACAGCAGTTAGGAAACATTTTTTTCTACTTCGTCCCATCACTTTTTGCTCAGACAGGCTAATTTTCTCTTATTCATCATAAGCAAATGAATGACTATTTCTATGATCTGAACAGTTTCCAACATTTCTGAATAAGACAGTTTAATTTTTTTTTCCTCTTCATTTTCCTAGCTTGTTTAATTATTTTAAGGGGTTTAAAAGGTGACTGGTTCTGTGATTTGAGCTGATTAAGGCCTAGTTTCCAGGTTAAGTGAGTATAGGATCTTCTAGCCATTTATTGATAAAGCCCACAATAGAGAAATTACTTAGGTAGAGTCTCCCAGGTGGCAGAATTGGAATTTGAATCCAAGTGCTCTGCCTCCAAATTCAGTGCTTTTACTGCAGCTTTTGTTCTTAAAGCAATTAACAATTCATGATAAGACAGAATATGGGATAGGAAATACAGAGACATAGGCAAGAGTGAGGAAATGTCTAGAATTGAAAAATCTGTGGGTATCTGAGGCAGGAGCATAGGCCAGTTATGGAGAAAGATAAAGAGCGATCTCAGGAGAAGTGGAGATGCATTAGGAGACCAGAACAAAAGGCATATGTGTTGTTAAACTCAGAATATAAAATCCAGAGGGAAAATTCTGATTTTAACCTTTTTTGTGCCGTGGACTCCTACCAGTCTAGGGAAGCCCATGGAACCTTTCTGGTTTTAAGTATGTAAAATAAAATACATAAAATTACATGTATCATGTTTATATTTATCAAATTATTTTAAAAGCAGGTTCATTGACCCCAGATTAAGAGCCTTGAGCTAATCTAGCCCCTTCATCAGGAAAATGATTCACAGAAAGGTAAACGCCTTCTCTGCAGACACGTGACATGTTGGCTTTCCAGCAGGGAGTAAAGCCCAGCCTCTCTGACTTCCCAGCCTAGTGCTTTTGTTTAAATTTATCTCTCTGGGTATTAATTGGTCCTGTACTCGCTATCTATCGGGGGAAATGCTTCATCAATTGAGTTAGGTAGAAATTAGTATAACCACGTATATGGAAACAACAGTCACAAAATGGAATGTTATGCATTTTATAATAACCAGCTTTCGTCCCAAAGAAGAGATGAGAAAATTTTGCACCTCTCTTCTTTGTACATGTGGGGAACTTTGGGTGTGGAATCATACATCAGCTGTTAGACTGTTGGTTTGTTAGTTTTTCTAAACTGTTTCTCTCCTCTCCTCTATCCCACCTTTTCCTTCATTTAAGGGGCAATTTGGGACTTGAGGGGTCAGAGGAGTTTTTGTGGAGGTGATGAAAAAAATAAAAGATCAAAGAAAACATTTTTTTAGCTATGTGGACAGATGATTATACATTAATCAACATTGAACTATTTTGTGTCTACTGTATGTTAAGGGAGAAAAAATGTATTAGATAACATGCTTCTTCCCCTTAGGGAATTTGTAATTAATTGGGAGCAATGCAACACACATGAAAAATAGCAAATAAGACAGAACAGTCTCTAAATAAATGCTGAATGTTGTGGTTCGTACTCTTTAAGTGCTGTAGGCATCCAAAAAAGAAGAAAATCTTTGGCATCTAGAGTGGAGGTGTGAGTAACCCACACTTGAGCAAAGATGAGGCACGAATTCTCAAGTTGTAGGCAGGATATTCATCTTAGGGGAGAGGTTTCATTATGCTTAATACCAGTCGTGCAGGACAATTGAAAATGGAAAGTATTCTTAACTTTGTTTATTGCTGACCTGGAGAAAAGTATATTTATAAATTTGAAACAACCATACCAACAACAAATTGGATGTGAAAGTAACTTTGGAATCTTTCAGCTATGCATGTGGTATTTGGTCAAGTCCACGAGTATTTATTTTAAGTGCCTCCCAGGTTTTATGCATTGTGTGCTTAGGCCTAGGGGAAGGAAGAAAAGCAAGAAATAGCCCGAGCTCTCCAGGAGCTCACAGTCCGCAATGGAGACAACGTGCAAATGACTGTAGATGAAAATCTAGAGTGGAATTGATCAAAGAAGGCACTGGCATTAAGAGGGATCAGAAAAACTTTCTCATAAAATGTTGGGATTTTATCTGAAACTCAAAGAGAGTGGAGAGACATTTAATGAGGGAGACCTATGTGTTGGGACCATCCTCTAAAAATGCTGGGAGTTAGGAGATGAGTATCTTGTGCAAGGAATTGCAAGGAGGCCAATTGCACTGGATCAGAGTATGTAGAGAAGAGTGAGGTGAGGTAACAGGGCTATATAGGCCAAACAGGTTTTTTGTTTTTATATTTGATTCTGGAGTTGATAGGGAGCCATTAGGGTTGATTAAAGAGAGCAGTAACCTGGTCAGACCAATGTTTTAGGAAGCTGACTTTAGTAAGTGGCAGGCAGATCCAACAGCGGCTATTGCAATAGACTATGCGTGAGGTGAACAGGGAATGGGCAAGGTTGCTGATGGCTATGTCAGAGGAGTGAGAGATTGGCAAAGTACAGATAACAGGCCTTGGTAGCTGATCAGATAAAAGGGTTGTGAGTGTGAGTGAGGAGTGGTTGATGGTACTTGGGTTGTGAACCTCTGAGAGAGGCTGGGCTCCAGCAAGGAGAAACAAAGACTGCTGGAACCAGAAGGGAAGCTGGCTTCTAGGCAGGGCAACAAAACAACAAAGATGATTAGTGCAGAGAAGGACTGAGAGTGCAGAAGTCATGTGACTGGGCTTCTCTTCAGTTTTGCTTTCTTTAATCTTTGCTGCCTCTGGTGTACGTGACCCTTGCTATAAATACATTGTTCTGTGCTTCAGATAATAAATTCATTCTTACTCTGAGCTTTAGGATGTGTGAGCTTTAAAAAAGGAATTGTAGGTTCTATTGGGGAATCATGTTCTTTATAGTAGAAAGAGCACAAACCTCAGAGTCAGGAAACCTGAATTCTAGTACCTCCTCTGGCTGCTCACAGCTTTTATTGGCTTGGACAAATCATTCAAACTCCCTGAGTCTCATTTTCCTTAATGAGAAATTAGGGAGAGATTAGGCTAGATTAGCTTTTCCTATACAGCGGCTTTCTAAACCAATTAAGTACTTCAAGAATCTATGGGGTGGTTTTTTATGTTTGTTTTTTAGTGTAGATACTTCCTTTTACTTGTATAGATTTCAACCCCTTCACAACTTTATAAATGGTCTTTGAGAGCTTCTTTAGCCAAAAACATTTGTCACTTTGAAGTTAACTTGGTGGTAAGCCTGATTAAAACTAGTTACTCAAATAGTAGGCATATAGTCTGCCATCATATCCATACCGAAATTCTTTCCATCTTTGTAAATGTGTATAGTATTAAAGATTGTGATCTCTTGAGCTCAAAGGCCTCCACTGCCCCCGATCCCTCTCCCATCACCAGTGTTTAGCACAGTGCCTGGAAAATAGTAGGAACTTAATAAATGCTTCTAGATTTGACTTGCCAGAGCCTATATTTTCATGATCTTTTAGGACCCAGGAGATAGCACTGCCAATGCCATGGTGAAATATACATGTGTCCCAGTAGTACAGTTCAAGAGATGAATATATTATGTAATGATGCAGCTGGTGCATTTGCATATCAGAACAGAACCTTTTTGCAGTTGTATTCAGAGAATTTGGTAGTGCATATACATACATATACATATGACCACTAAATTTGACCTGAGAGGAAGAATCATGCTATATGGTAATTAGGAATAATAGGTAAATATAATATTGGTTGTAAGAGGCCTTAGGCGGTATAGAATTCAGGACTTAGAAGTAACTGAAAGCTTCTCTGTGGTTGCAAATGAAAGAGTTTTGGGGAAAAGTCCTGAAGGACCTCCATGTTTAAAAAAAAAATTTGGTTATTTGACTTTTTTTTTATCCTGAGATTTCCCATATTTTCTTATACTGGGGCTTAATTACCATTCTGTGAAATAGATTAGTTTTAATACCTCCATGCATTTAACATATATAAAATCTGTTATTAAAAAAAAAAAACAAATCATTTTGGGAATAATTTGACATTTGAAGCATTTAGTCACTGAATGTGAAAGGTAGAGGAGGACGTGGAGAGCTTACCTTTTCACTATCCTATTCCTGGCGGATCAGGCATAAGAGAAGACAAGATATGACAGCTACTCATACATGCACCAGAAGGGAAAGAGACACATTCTTCAGAGATGGGATGTTTCAAATAAGTCTTCAGAGTTCTAGTCTATGCAGATGGTATACTAAAAGAAAGCATTTTACCAGGGGTGCAGACTAGAAGAGAAGACTAGCCTGAAAGAAACAAAAGAGTAAGTGGTAGTATATTGTTGGCTGATAGTGCTATGGAAGCTATGGAATCATCTCCTTCAGGTACTTCTGTGAATATAGTGCTAAACAAAAACGAGGACTTGAATAGTTAGAAAAATAATAACTTAGCCACTAAATTCAGTAAGAACTTCAGTTAAAATCCTGGCCAAAGCACTGTTTGAAAGTAGAATCTCATTAGGTATATAGTCAGAAGGAAGGGGAAAAGAAGATGAGGTTAATGGGCTACATATTACAAGATGGTTGCAGTGGGTACTTTCCTATTGATCTGTAATAGATTTCATGGTAAGAGTTCTCTCAGATTAGTTTTGACTTCCTTTCATGACCTTTTTCATCATTAGCTTTAACATGAAGGTTTAAGGGAGGACAATAGCTCTCAAGTAAGAGGTCTGGGGCCATTGCTTCCAGTAGACATTCCATTCCCATCACAGGAACATCTTGCTCCTTAGGATTCTTAGTAGAGAAGTTCTGAGTTCAGCCTAGAGGGGAAGGAAAAAATATTATTAAGTGCCTACTGTTTGTTTAGCGCTGTGTTAATCCCCTTGCAAATATTATTTTATTTGATGAATGTTACCACATTTGCTCTCACAGCAATGCTAGACAGGAACAAAATATAGTTGGCCTGGGCCTTCTCTTTAGAGGGAGGCTCTGGGAAGAGCCATCCAGTTGTAGGGAGAGGCGGAGGGTATTTTCAGTGTGTGCCTTCCATGATGTCATACTTACGTTACATTATTTTTAAATTGAATCAACTTTTTAGTGATTTTTAACTAGACATTTCAGGTTCAAATTACTCTGGAATCATGATTATGATAGTTACATTCACAGTGGTCAAAGCAGACTTTCCATGCAAAGGTTATAATTGCAACAGAAGTTCATACTATATAGACACATCCTGGAAATGAAATTTCCTCCCTACCCAACTTTGGAGCCTTAAAGAATAGCCCAATCCCAAAGCTATCCATGCATGAACTAATGCCTGTTGACATGAAAACCCTCTGCCCGTGACACTGAGCCTGAAGGCCCCTGGGCATTCTCAACTGCCATCTGCTTATCAAGAGAAACTTCTCCATGGGGAATTCAGGGCTGCCTGCTCTTGCTTATCCTTACTGCATCCCCTTGGCTTTCTCTGGGTCTGGAAGCTAGTGTCACTGGAATGAAGAATGCTTGGGAACTAGTGGTAAGGTATAAGAAGACAGGAAAGATAGGAGTTGGCTAGTTTATAAAGGACTTTGAAAATAAAATTTGTGGAGAGCCTTGCAAACTTTAAAGTTCTTTAAAATCCCCATCAACTATCATTATTTCAGGAAACACCAGGTGTATACTACCTTAGTTCTATCTCCATAACTTCATTGTTACTGTCAAGGGCACCACTTTTCTCAACTAAGTTACCCAGGGTCACAGCATGTTGCTATTTTTGACTACTCAATCTCTCTCTCAACCCATCTCCCTCATACATCCAATCGGTTGCCAAGTCTTGCCATTTCTACCTTTGTAGCATTTCTCTCTGCACACCTCTTATCTCCTGACACTGCCCTCCCTCGATGTCTCCCACTAGACTATTTCAGTGGGCTCCTGGTTGGTCTCCCTGCCTCAGATCTCTCCTCACTCCAGTCCATCCTCCGTCTTCCTGAAAGTACAGGTCTAGCCCATGTCACCCTCTTCTCCCCTCATTCAGTCAATTCCAGGTGCCCCCCATTACTCCATAATCAGATACAAAATCCTCTGTTATCTAGTGCTCCAGGTGCCCTTGCGCTCTCACAAGATGCTCAGTCTCTCTGCTCTTCACTAATTTCAGTGACTCGTCTCCCATGCCTGGGATTTTCTTCCTTCACATCTGTCTCCTGGCTTTCTTGGTTTCCTTCAAGTCTCACCTTTTTCTGGAAGTTTTTCCCAGTCCCTCTTACTAATGGTGCCTTTTGTGATTATCTCTAATTTGTCATCTTTGTCCCTAGTTGCTTGTTATCTCCTCCCTTAGGCTTTGAGCGCCTTGAGGACTGGATGTCTTTTTGCATGTTAAGTACAGCCTGGAAACAATACTTTGATGACTGACTTTTGAAAATGGCCATGATATTCCTGTCCATCAGCCAGTTCTTGAACATTTTCCAAGCCCTAGATCGGGGGTTGGGATCCTGTGGTTCAAATCTCAGATAGATGGTGGGCCAATTTTCAGGGTTTACATGGACCATTACTTTCACCAACATGCATGCCTTCATTCATTCCTTTGTTTTACAAGGATCTACACATGCAGACCACATCACTTAGAGGCTCAGTAACTTTGAAAAATTGTCAGATCCTGTTTTAGTCGGTTTCATCCTGTACTGATCACCCAGGCTCAACATGCTCCATTCTGTAGTTGTAACCCATGGTCTGTTTCAGCTCCTTATTAGTAAGTACATAGTGGTTTCGGGTCAGATTTTGTTTGACCTCAGGGAATATTCTGCCAGATCTTCCTTAAGTAAAATTAGTTCAGATGGTATTTTACAGAAGATTACTAAATTTGTAGATACGGCAAGGTGTAATTACACTGTTTCCTGTAGGGTGACATCTACAATGGATTTCTACAGCAGTCTTACCCCTTCCTTACAACTTTACAGAATGGGCAGTAGGGAGATGGGAAGACATAGAGTGAGAATGTGTAAGAAACATATACTCCTTAGATTTCCAGGATTAAAATAGATGCCCATACGTCTTGAGGTTTTGTACAGCTATATATAAGTTGAAGATTTGTAAAATTTTGGGAAAGGATCCTTTTAATATTATCTCAAGCTTTCCTGAAATTTGAACTACTTGGGGGTATTTTTGCCTTTGGGGAGAAAAAGGAGGCGTCTGACAGTGTTGTCATTTACTCTGAATCCAGGCTGGGGCAAACCAGATTAAAATGCCATTAGGAAATATTTAGCAAAATAAATAAAAGTGCTGTAGAGCATAGGCAATGTTAATATGGTATTTTCCTTACGACTTATTGGCACCCATTTCTATTTGGGTTTGATGCCACTGTCTTAGACAATTTAGCTAAAATATGGAAGTAGTTTTTCCATACCACTTCTTTGTAAGTTTTTGATACATTCTAAATATCCCTGGGTGAATTCATAGATAGCAATGACTCCTGAAAGTCTGCTACTCTAAGCATAGGGTTCCTTTAGGCTTTGGACCTAAAAAAGATATTTGTAATAATCTACTATAGAGGACATCCTTTTTAGGAATATAATTTATAAGTTCACAAATTCCACATTTAGACATAATAAAGTCCTTCTAGGCTTTAAAGTAAAAAAGGCATGAAATAACTGGTCTTGCTAGCTTGGCCTTTTTGAGTGTGCTTGTCTATCTCCAGAATAATGGAAATTAAACTCTATGCTGTTAGAGAATGAAAAGTTTTCTCAGTGAACTTCCTTTCTGGAATTTATTTCTTTCCTCTGTTAACCTCATAAAATCTAGTATAGTTGATCTTAAGAACTCTCCATCTTTCTCCCCAGGCTCTCTTGGTTCTAAGTATTTAGGAAGACTTGCCAGGTATTTATAAAAACAAGTTAGCTTTACATATGTGAGTTTAGGGGCTCAAGTAACCCAAAGTCATAATTTAGTAATAAACATTCCCAGCAAAGTAAGAGATTCTGTTTAACTGATAAAACATTGTCTCTTAATATACTTTTCAAGAAATCAGCCTTTTTGATGAAATGACTTCTTTGAGAGCTGGAATATTATAGGCATAATCATGGAACCTGAAAATCTATGTAAATCATAAAGTAGTCTCCCCCTCACCCCAGCCTACCTTTCCTTGTATCCATTACAGTTGGTTTGGCTTTTTTGGATTTAGATGAGCACATCAAATTTCAGCAATAGTATACCTTTTTTCAAACTGTTAGTAACAGGCCAGGATGTAACTCTTCTCCTAAACATTTTCTTTTCTGAGAAACCAATAACTCTTAAGAGTTGGTCTCTGGTGTTCATTTCAAAAATGCCTGCGGAAGGGACCTAGGAATGGAGACTGACTATGTTGACTTCAGACTGTATTCTAAAATTTAAAGATCTCTGTGGCAGAGTAATAGCTTCAGGAGAAACCTCCTAGTTCTGGTAACTTTACCTACAAGTAGTTCTAAAAAGGCCTGCCTTAAGATTGCTTTTGAAAAGCCATTACCACCAGGGTGCTCCTCTCCCCCCCCCTCCCCCCCATGTCTGTACTAAGCCCAGAAGGCCCAAATTTCTGCTGAGATCCAGGAAGCACTTTAGATTCTGCCTTTGCTGTGGCCTTGATCAGGAAGCCAAAGATTAGTGACTTCCCAGTTGACTGAGGGAAGAAAACATCCATAAAGTTGAAGTATTACACCCTCCTTCCCTTCCTTTCCTCCCTCTGTCCCACTCCTTTAAAAAAAAAAACAACAAAGAAAGAAGAAAAGCACAATGTGTTTTTGCTACCAATTGACAGGATATATTGTAACGGTTCAGACAATAAGTCGAGGATTTGCTTTAATTATGAAGAGAATGAGATGGAAACATTTCAGAGCTGTTACATTGTATCTTGTTAGTGCTTTGTGTTGATGCTTTTAGATGCCTCCAGTTCAGTCCATGTTGTGGTACTACAAGGCTGGTACTCTCCTCGAAGCATCATGGCATGAAATGGAGGTTCCTAGAAGCAAGAAGAAAGGTACAGTACTGACCAGTTGGCCTTGACTTGTTTATTTTTAACTATTTTCCCCTTTTACCTCTGCATTATTTTGGGGGGAGGGGGGAAGAGAAACCTTGCTAGCTACTTCTACTTAATGGCTAAAAACTTGCTTTATGTGCCAGCAAGCTGACCCAGACCAGAAAATAATGGTTTTAAGCAAGGCTCTCCACATATGTTAATATTTTTCTGGCCCCAAATGTTACTGAGAAGCTCAGAAAAGCAAATGAGGTTGTACCTTGTGTGTTTTACTGCCAAGGCACAGTGGGGTGAAAGTTTGATAGCTTAGCATTGCATTTTTTGGCTGATTTGTAAGGCATTTAAACTGCTCTACATTTCAGAAATAATGCCAGGAGGGTCGTTGTTGGGTAGCATCAGTGCTTCTGACTTTTTTTTTTAAACACTCAATGACCTTTCTTTTTGTTCTTTAAGCTGTCAGATTGAATGAAAGTGTTGCTATTAGTTCTTCCCTTAAAAACTAATCAGTGTTTCAGTTTTGAGTTTCCACCAGATGAAATCTTCCCCTCCCTTTTCTTTTTCCTTTCACATACCTCACAGAAAAGCAGGGTCCTGAGCGGAAGAGGATTAAAAAGGAGCCTGCCACCAGGAAACCTGGTTTACTGTTTGGAATGGGGCTATCTGGAATTAGAGCAGGTTATCCGCTGTCAGAGCGCCAGCAGGTCGCCCTTCTCATGCAGATGACAGCAGAGGAGTCTGCAAATAGCCCAGGTGAGCTTTGAAGTGATTGTTTAGTGGGCAAAGTTAGGTCACTGCATTCGATGCTCCTTAGGGAGGATGGCACACAGGCCTCTCTCCTCCTGGAGCTGCTGTGATGGGTGGAGCAACACTGATCATAAGCCGAGCCTGTCTGATACAGGGCGTCATCTAAGTCCCTATTGCACTCAAGGCAGTAGATTACATTATATTGCCTGTGGAGTCCCTGATGGAATTTTTCCTCCTTCCCATACAATTATAAACAAAAAGAAAAAAGCCCTGTTTGGCCTTGGATCTCCATGTCCCATAGAAATGCTAAGTAATGTACCTGACACTTAAAGTTTGAGCCTCCTACAGCATAGAGCACACGTTATGTTTACTTCCCCAGTCATGCCAGGCTTCATAGCTACTGGGGGAGAAGTTGGGGTGTCTGACAGCCATTTGAGTTTGAAATGCTGCAACAGCTCCCTCTGTGGGTTTCTTTTCTGGTAAAACTTTTCCCTTATGATCTCCTTGTTGAGCAGTAGACACAACACCAAAGCATCCCTCTCAGTCTACAGTTTGTCAGAAGGGAACTCCTAACTCTGCCTCCAAAACCAAAGATAAAGTTAATAAGAGAAATGAGCGTGGAGAGACTCGACTGCATCGAGCTGCCATCAGAGGAGATGCCCGGCGCATCAAGGAGCTCATCAACGAGGGAGCCGATGTCAACGTGAAAGACTTTGCAGGTAACCCTTCAGTGTGGCATTGTCAGCAGGCTTCCCACCCATGGGAGGAGTGGGAGTCGACTTAGCCCTGAGGCAGCCGGTGAGTCCTAGGCTAGAGCTGAGGCACTTGGGGTTCAGTCCTGATTGCATGATGTCTGGTGAGTTATTTAACCTTTCAGGGCTTTGGTTTCTCCTTTATTCAGTTCAGTTCAGCAAGCATATACATCGTACCTGCTATGTTGTAGGCAGTAGGCTTGGTGCTGGGGACACAGAGACTGAGACAGACTGTCTTCATGGAGGTTGTGTTCTGGGATTGGATGAGGTGTCTTGGAGGTCTCTTCCAGCTCCAAAGCCATTCTCAAATGAAAGTCGATTCCCTCTTACTTAAATCCAGCAAAGTTCCCTTTTGCAAACAAGACAGATATACTTAGAGAAGAAAAAGGTATTTCAGCATGCTTAGCTGAGCTCTGACTTCAGGTTTTTATGTTCCTCTGTCTCATTTTTGTACATACCTGGAATGTATGATGTGACAATATTTGCATTTTTAGGAGGAAAAACTGAATGTAAGAAAGACTCCCTTAAATAAAATGTACTTATCAAAGAATGTTCATTCCTCCTTTGTCTGTATTAATAATATTCTTATGTAGCAAGATGAAAAGCAGAGGAAGATGACCATCAAAAATAATAGAAAATGAAGATGTTGGGTAATAATGTGTTCTTCCAAAGGCCTTTCCATCGCTGATGTTTTGTGACTATTATAGAGATTCCATAAATGTGTTTTTTTTGGAGGAACTAACTTCTCTTTTCAGGGCTTGAAAAACAGTGTTTTGTATATAGTGGTATATTTTCTTGTATGAATAGAGTTGTTACTGCCTTGTGCGTGTGTGTGTGTGTGTGTGTGTGTGTGTGTGTGTGTGTGTATAATTTGACTTTTCTGAGAGTCATTACAATCATTGTTTCATGAGAAATATAAAGACAGGGAATTTATTTCTAAATAAAATTGCATTTCCTTTTTTATTGTTCCCAAAATAAGCCTGCGAATGGAATTTTAAAAGTGTTAATCTGTTTGTTATTTGAAGATATGGGTCTGTATTAGTGTTAAGTCTGTATAGCTGAGCTTTTGGATTTAAATTATCTGGCTCTTTTCTCTGTGAAGTCAAAAGGAATTTCCCCTGCACCACTGACAAAAGTCATTTGATCCTGTCCAGGTTGTTTGGAGAATTGTTGCATTCAATTAATATTTCTACTCATGTTGTTTACCCAGATTGTCCTGACATCCAAGTGGTTAACACAAGTCCCATCTCAGAGAAAATCTTCTATTATTGGAGTTCTTTCATTAGCTGAGAAGGATGAAGTCTTTGGGATGCAGAAATCTAAAAGACCCCATAGCTCTGCCTCTTTTTCAGCTGTCATTCCACTAGTATTAAATATCATGTGTCCATTTCCAGGCTGGACAGCATTGCACGAGGCATGTAACCGAGGTTACTATGACGTTGCAAAGCAGTTGCTTGCTGCAGGTGCTGAAGTCAACACGAAGGGGTTGGATGATGACACCCCACTGCACGATGCAGCCAATAACGGTCACTACAAGGTGAGTAGCTTCCTTTCCTGGGCTGATCCTTGTCTTAAAGGCTCTGCCATGGTGCTGCATTTTCTCTTTGACAGCTTCTATAAATGAGGGAATCACTTATTAAATAGTTGCCACGGCCCATTTCTTTGCCTTCTAAACATGAATACTTGACTTTCTTTACCATCCTCAGGTTGCTGTTTCCTTACTCTCCTGTTTCTGGGTGCTTTCTTTCTTAAGGGGAAAAATATGACATCTCAAGCATATCCTGTTTACAGCTCTGTACCAGTATGACAAAGTGAGCTACCCTTCCCAGAAAACATTCTCTAATGAGATTGTCGTTTGTTTTGTTAGGTGGTGAAGTTATTGTTGCGATATGGAGGGAATCCTCATCAGAGTAACAGGAAGGGAGAGACGCCTTTGAAAGTAGCCAATTCTCCAACTATGGTGAATCTTCTACTGGGAAAGGGTACCTATACCTCCAGTGAAGAGAGCTCAACAGGTAAGGTCACTTTGTGTACTTAGGAATGTGAGCATTAAACTGTGTCATATATACACAGAGATTATGACTACTTACAGTGGTAATGATTAGAAAACTGTTAGGGCTTCCAAAGTAATCTTCCCTTTCAAAACAGTCAGTTGGATGGTCCTCATTAAATAATTGGAGTTTATAGAACTTTTGGGCTATCAGATCTTGGGAACTCATTCCTATGGTACCTGCAGGCCTCACCCACAGTGGGCTATCGCTGCCTCCAGGGAGTTATTTCTTAGTTTTCCTGCTACCACTGGTATGTTTCAGAAGGTAGTGGCAGCAGGTCTGAGCTCTACTGAATGAAGGTCATTACCTCTGCTGAGATGTGCATGGGGGAAGAGAGAGGAGACTTCTTGTTTTCCTTCATTGTTATATTGATATGAGTATTTCAGAAAGGCATGCTTTCCCTTCTTTTTGTGAAGGGAATGACAATTCTGTCTTCTGACCCCTCCATTCCAATACTTTTCTTTTTCCCCTTTATTTCTAGCAGAGAGTTCAGAAGAAGAAGATGCCCCATCGTTTGCACCTTCCAGCTCAGTTGATGGCAATAACACGGACTCTGAATTTGAAAAAGGCCTGAAGCATAAGGCCAAGAATCAGGAGCCACCAAAAACAGTTACCCCTGTGAAGGACGAATATGAATTTGATGAGGATGATGAACAAGATCGAGTTCCTCCAGTTGATGATAAGCATTTATTGAAAAAGGATTACAGAAAAGAAACGAAATCAAATAGTTTTATATCTATTCCCAAAATGGAAGTTAAAACATATACTAAAAATAACACAATTGCACCAAAGAAAGCTGCCCATCGCATCCTTTCAGACACCTCAGATGAAGAGGATGCAAGTGTCACTGTGGGCACTGGAGAGAAGCTGAGACTTTCCGCTCATTCTGTATTGCCCAGTAACAAGACACGAGAGTCATCTGCCATCAAACAACAGAAAGAGAAAAATAAAGTTAAAAAGAAGCGGAAGAAAGAGACAAAAGGCAAGGAAGTTCGATTTGGCAAAAAAAATGACAAGTTTTGCTCTTCAGAGTCAGAGAGTGAGAATGTGGAGAGTGATGAGGATGATAGAGACTCTGTTGAAAGTTCTAATTGTATCAAGGACTCTACTATTGTGCTAAAGGAACCTTCACTTTTCAGCTCACTTTCTGCCTCATCCACTTCTTCTCATGGAAGTTTAGCATCCCAGAAACATAACTCGAATCTTGCAGAACAACACTCCAAGCATTGGAGAACAGATAATTGGAAAACCATTTCTTCTCCAGCTTGGTCAGATGTCAGTTCCTTATCAGACTCTACAAGGACAAGACTGACAAGTGAGTCTGATTACACATCTGAAGACTCCAGCTTGGCATCATTAAAACCAGTTAGAAAGAAACAGGAACACAAAAAGAAAAATACTTCACATAATACCATATCTGAAAAGAAGAATTCATTCCATTCCAATGTGGATGGAGCAATTCCAAAACTAGATAAAGAGGGGAAAGTTGTTAAAAAGCATAAAACAAAACATAAACACAAAAACAAAGAGAAAGGACAGTGTTCAAACAATCAAGATATTAAAATGAAAAGCTTTCCTTATGATTACGAGGACTCTAAGCAAAAGTCAGATAAGGCCTTAATTGTTGATAGTGAAAATCCAATGGAAAATAAATTAAAAGTACTAAAGCATGATAGAGAACATTTCAAGAAAGAAGAGAAAATAATCAAAACTAAGTCAGAGGAAAAGGAATGGTTGTTTAAAGATGAGATAATAAAAGTCTCCAAAGAAGAGAAATCACTAAAAAGAGTCAAAGAAGGGAACAAAGAACTCAGTAAAGCTTTCAGAGAGGACAAAGACCGATCAAGTAAAACCGAAAAGGAGAAATCAGTAAAGGAGAAGTCTCCAAAAGAGGAGAAACTTAGAATTCACAAGGAAGAACGAAAGAAAAAATCAAAAGACAAGCAATCAAAGTCAGAAAAGAAAAATGATATGAAAGAAGAGAAAATGTCCAAATCTGAGAAAGAGAAGAGTTTTAAAGAAGATAAAGAAAAATTTAAAAAAGAAAAAGTTTATAGGGAAGAATCTGGTTTTGATGAGTTTTGTAATAAAAGTCAATTTTTAGAGAATGAGGACACCAAATTCAGCCTTTCTGATGATCAGCAAGAGAGGTGGTTTTCTGATTTATCTGACTCATCATTTGATTTCAAAGGAGAAGATAGTTGGGATTCTCCAGTGACAGACTATAGGGAGTTAAAAAATGACTCAGTAGCAAAACTAATCTTGGAAACAGTGAAGGAGGAAACAAAGGAAAAGAAGAGGGATAACAAAAGTAAAGAAAAGAGAGAATATAATGAAAAACGTAATGAAAAAGACTCTTTCTTTAAAAAGAAGGACAGAGACTATTTGGACAAAACCTCTGAAAAAAAGAAAGACCCAACTGAGAAACACAAAAGTATTCCCAGTTACTTGTCAGAAAAGGAGAAAAGGAGGAAAGATTCTGCAGATGGCATTAAAGACCGGAAAGAAAAAGATGTGGGTGATAGCTGTAAAGAGAGAAAAGACTCATTTGATAGTTCCAAAGACAGAAAAGATGCCAAGGTTAAACAAGAAGAAACCTACAGAGATGATCTGAAAGAATATGGTTGTGAAAATTTTTTTAAGGACAAATTAGATTCAGATTTTGGAAAAAATCTAGAGCCTTGGGAAAGACATCATTCAGGGAAAGAAAAGGATAAAAAAGATACTACTGATAAGGACAAAAAAGAGAAGCTGAAATCAGATAAATATAAAGAAAAATCTAAAGAAATAGACAAAGAAAAAAATGAAAAATCCATCCTTGAAAAAAATCAGAAAGACAAAGAATTGGATAAATGTTTTAAAGAGAAAAAAGAGACAAAGGAAAAATACAAAGATTTGCACAACAAAGACAAAGAAAGGAAGACTTCCCTTGATCAAATTAAAGAAAAGAAAGACAAAAATTTCTCAGGAACCATCTCAGAAGACTTTGCTGAAAAAAGAGATGAAAAAAAGACTAAAGATAAAAGCTGGTACATTGCAGATATTTTCACAGATGAAAGTGAAGATGAGAAAGAGGAGTATAGTACAGGTGGATTCAAAATTGGGGATACCATTGGCAATGAGGTGCCAAGAGTGGAGAATGTACAAGAAAAAGATGAAGATAAAGAACCTTATACCTCAGAGAAACACCGGAAATATTCTTCGGATAAGCAACATTCTGGAGAAAAGCAGAAAGATAAAGAATCCAAGGAGAAGAAAAAGGAAAAGGGATTAACAGAAGGAGGAAAAGATAAAAAAGAAAAAAACTTTGAAAAACACAAAGAAAAGAAAGATAAAGATTCTGTTGACAAATATAAGGATAGAAAAGATAGAACTTCTGTTGACTCTATCCAAGAAAAGAAAAGTAAACAAAAAATTCCAGAGAAGGTTGAAAGGAAACACTCCGCTGATGACAAGGTTAAAAACAAACATAAAGAAAAACCAGATAAAGAACATTCCAAAGAGAGGAAATCTTCAAAAGGAGGTGATATGGAGAAAAGCCTTTTGGAGAAGTTGGAAGAAGAAGCTCTCAATGAGTATAGAGATGACTCCAACGATAAGATAAGTGAACTCTCATCGGACAGCTTTACAGACCGAGGGCAGGATCCAGGCATGAGCAGTCTCCTTGAATCATCATTTGCAGAGCCTGCTGAGGACAAATTTAAGGATTCGATTCCCTTTCCTTCCCTACAAGACAAACTGAAAGAAAAGGAGCGACACAGGCATTCTTCCTCTTCATCAAAGAAAAGTCATGAAAGGGAAAAAGCCAAGAAAGAGAAGTCTGAGAAAAAAGAAAAAAGTGATGATTTTAAAGACAGTAGAAAAGACTCATCCCAGTATGAAAAAGACTTCTCTTTGGATGGTGATGCTTTTGGCATGTCATATAACATGAAAGCAGACGTAGAAGATGAATTAGACAAAACTATTGAATTTTTCTCAACTGAAAAGAAGGACAAAAATGATTCTGAGAAAGAACTTTCCAAGAAATCAGAAAAGGAAAAAGTTTATGTTTCAAATTCCATCAGTACAAGTAAAGAGAAGAAGAAAAGAGATAAACACCGAGAAAAATGGAAAGATGAGAAAGAGAAACACAGGGACAAGCACACAGATGGATTTTTTAAGCATCATAAAGATGAACAGAAGTCTGTGACTAAAGAGAAGGACAATCCTCAGGTGAATGCTTTCAAAGATAAATCAAAAGATGAAAGTATCAAGCTTAGTGAAAGCAGATTAAAAGAGAAGGAAAAGTCTGACTCATTAAAGATTAGTAATGGAAATGATAAAATTCCACCATCCAAAGACACAGGAAAGAAGGATACCAGACCCAGAGAAAAACTCTTGGGAGATGGTGACCTGATGATGACAAGTTTTGAGAGAATGCTGTGCCAAAAAGACCTGGAGATAGAAGAGCGTCACAAGAGGCACAAAGAACGAATGAAGCAAATGGAGAAGATGAGGCACAGATCTGGGGACCCCAAACTGAAAGATAAAGTGAAGTCCACAGAGGAGGCGAGGAAGAGGAGTCTAGATCTGCCTTCCAAAAAACCACTGGCACTGGACTCTCAGCTTAAAGAGAAAAAGATGAAGGAGTTGGGCCCACTGACTCCTGTGCTGTCCGCAGAAAGCAAGCCCCACCCTGCTGTGGGCACTGACTCTAAAGATTGGCTGGCTGGTCCTCACATGAAAGAAATCCTGCCTGCTTCCCCACGGCCAGACCAGAGTCGTCCCACAGGGGTTCCAGCTCCAGCCTCTGTGGTTTCCTGCCCTAGTTACGAGGAAGTGATGCAGACTCCCAGAACACCATCGTGCAGCAATGAAGATTATACTGATTTGATGTTTGACTGTGCTGATTCTCAGCATTCTATTCCTGTCTCCACCATGTCCATGAATGCATGCTCACCATCCTTTTTTGACAGATACACAAATACTTCTGGTGGGCTTCCTGAAAACCCAAGTCAAACTCCCACAAGGACTCTCCCCGCTAACCTTTATCGCTCAATCTCTGTTGATATCAGGAGAACCCCTGAAGAGGAATTCACTGTTGGGGATAAGTTTTTCAGACAGCAAAGTGTGCCTGCTACATCAAATTATGATTCTCCAGTGCAACATTTAATGGAAGAAAAGGTTCCTTTACCATCTGTTCCTGCAGAAAAGTTTCCATGTTTGTCTCCTGGGTACTATTCTCCAGATTATGGGATTCCTTCACCTAAAGTTGAAACATTACATTGTACATCAGGGGCTATTGGAAATGTTGCCCCATCTCCTGAAAGTGTCTTTTCTGGTTTGCAAGCAAAATCTTCTCCTTCTCATAGAGATGAGCTTTTAGCCCCATCTATTGAAAGTGCTCTTCCCCCTGATTTGGGCATCCCATTGGATGCCACAGAAGACCAACAAGCAACGGCTGCTATTATTCCACCAGAGCCTAGCTATCTACAACCAATTGAAGAGGGTCCCTTTAATGCTGTTATTTCAGAAGAGGATAATGCAGATTGGGCAAACCCTTCCAGAAACTTGGAGCAACCCATTACTCAGAGTTTAATTGGAACTTCCTCTGAAACTCCTGTAAATTGGACAGTGGGATCTGAACTTCTGATTAAATCCCCACAGAGATTTCCGGAGTCTCCCAAACCTTTCTGTTCTTCAGATCCCATACACCCAGCTCCTGTACCATTTATACCTTCTGATTCTCCTTATCCAGTTTCTCCTATTTCATACCCCTTGTCTGTGTCTGAACCAGGTCTTAGTGATGTAAAGGAAGTTGCTGAAGAAGCAATTCCAGGAGAAATATCGACAACAGAGGAACAAACTTCTTACATGCCCCCTTCTAGAATAGACTCATTCTTTGCTAACTGTAAGCCTCTTCCGGAAGAAACACCTGAGATTGTTCAAGAAACTACATGCATACCAACAGTAACTCAGGTTGAAGCTCTAGGCTCCCTGGAAAACAACTTTTTAGAAAATAACATTTCTGTCATAAATCAAGAAGAACCAGTGGCATGGCCTGATCCTTTCACAAATGCAGAAGACGACTTAGATCTGGGTCCTTTTTCTTTACCAGAACTTCCACTTCAAACTAAAGATGTCCCAGAGGCTGAAATGACTGAAGCAGAACCTATGGGAGGAAGTCCTGTTGTTGCCCCAGAAAGTACAAATCCTAGAGACCCTGGGGTCTTCAATGGAAACCTTTCTTTATTAGCTGGAGATGAGCAAGAGGAGCTACCCCCTAGCCAAGCAGCTGCCCTCCTTCCTGTGGCTCCGGGGCCAGAACCCGAGGAACCAAAGCCAGAAACCACTTCTGTGGAAGCTGCTGTGGAAGTAGGGAGTGTGCCTGAGGAGAAGGCTTCTGAACAAGTGGATTCCCACTCATTTCAGCCAATGGCATCTGCTGAACTTCCTCCTCAGACAGGTGACCAAGAAAGGGAAACAAATCCTGAAGACTCCTTTGTCTCAAACTGTACATTGGAGAGTTGTGCTGAGAATAATTTGACCCAAGCAAGTGTTGATGGTGCTGGCACTCAAGAAGATGCTGTTGTAAGCACCATCAGTCAGACGGCTTCTTCCCAGGTGGAACCAGCCCAAGGCAATGCCCAGCCAGAAGCTATAGAGTCTGTACCCAAACCAATTCCTGAAGTTCCAAAACCTCCCAAAGTAGAAGAAATTCCTCAGCGAATTACCAGGAACCGTGCTCAGATGCTGGCCAATCAAAACAAGCAGAACACCTCGCCCTCGGAAAAAGAGTTTCCCCCAGTTTCTACTCCTTCCACAAGAGCAAAGGCCCGAGTCACAGAAGAAGAAGATTCCCAAGCCCAACACCCCCGAAAACGTCGTTTCCAACGCTCCAACCAACAGCTGCAGCAGCAGATTAATACATCTACCCAGCAGACCCGAGAAATGATACAGCAAACTCTGGCAGCCATTGTAGACGCTATAAAATTGGATGACATTGAACCCTATCATAGTGATAGGTCAAACCCGTATTTTGAATACCTTCAGATCAGGAAAAAGATTGAGGAGAAGCGGAAAATTCTCTGCTACATCACTCCCCAGGCCCCCCAGTGTTATGCTGAATATGTCACTTACACAGGTTCTTACCTGTTGGATGGCAAGCCTCTCAGCAAGCTTCACATTCCAGTGGTGAGTGGCTCCTCAGCATAGAGGTAGTAGTAGCAACAGCAATTGTCACATTAATGATGATAGTTTGGCATTTTTATAGCACTTTAAGGTTTACAAAATATTTTACCTGTGTTATCTCCTTTGGTCATTACAACCCCGTGAGGTAGGTGCTGTTGAGATCCTCATTTTACTGGTTAGAAATTAAGGCTGAGAAAAGAGGTCAACTGACTGACCTGGCATACCACAATTAGGAAGTGACTGAGGGGGAATGTGAACTCGTGTCTTCCTGACAGCTCTACCATCCTCTTACCCCTTAACTATAGTCAGTACTCCAGGACTATTGAATCTCTTGAGAATTAGGAAGCAGGAAAGCCATCCTGGGTGGAGATGTGAAGAGTAGGGTAGATGCTGCAGTCATTGGACCTGTATGATGCAGATATTCCTTCACTGTTTAGTCTCCTTCTGTTCTCCTCCCCCTTATGCAAAGATGGACATTAAAACCTAGGGCCCACCTTCTGTTTGCTTTAGATGCATCTGCTAGAATTTCCTTTTCTCTTTGGCACATTGTGTACCTTCTCCTTGGGAGAGGGAAGACTGGCAGACTGGGATAGGGAATTTTCCCACAAAACAACACAAAATCAGTCCAGTTTCAGCCAAGGTTTTTATCGTTTGTATGGCATAGATTGATATTTATGTTGACTATCCTGTAACGCACTTAGATCTTGAGAGGCTTTGGATCATCAAAGAAAGACTGTATTGTATTTGGTATGTTTTTTTAAATTGTGTATGTGGTATATTTTTAGTTTGTGATTCATATTCAATGTGATGACAATTCTCAGTTAACCAGGAAATTTCATTTTACCTGAAAAGACTTCCTGCCAGTCTGAGCAGGCACTAGTTGGTTGTATTTATAATTTACATTAACAGTCACAGTTTTTTTGGTTTGGTTTGGTTTTGAGAAGATTAGCGTAAGTCTATTAGTTTTAGGATAACTGACTTTGGGACTTTCTTCCCAACATTCAGAGACTTCCAGGGTTTTTGTCTCCCTAGAAATAAGCATTTCTAAATTACCTTGGAAATAGGGTTGTAATCTACACATACCAGAAAAATTGCCACGTAGGCATCATAACTCTGTTTCTCCTATTAATTGTTCCCTTTCACCGTTCTGCTTGCCCCCAAAGGATTTCAAAGCTCAAAGGGACTTTATTTAAATATGTTGAATCCAGATTAAAAACAGATTCCTGCTGGGCCACATATTGCCTTAGAAAAGCACAAATTAACATTATTTATATTGCATTTTATTTATGTTGTTAGACATCCCTGATTACATTTTCTTTTCTTTTCTTTTCTTTTTTGGAGGGCAGTTGGGGTTAAGTGACATGCCCAAAGTCCCACGGCTAGTAAGTGTGTAGTTACGCAGAACATCTCCACAATGGATATATTGTGAAAGACTGACTATATTTCCTTCCTTCCTATTCTGCTCCCCACTAGTTCTGTTCTCTACTTTGTCCCTGTCCTTTTACAGAAGTGTGTGCTTCTAACAACCCTCCTCTCCAACCTGCCTTCCCCTCCTTCCTCCCCCCTCTCATCCCCTTCCTCCCTACTCTCCTGTAGGGCAAGGTACCCAATTTAGAGTATATGTCATTCCATCCCTAAGCCAGATTCAATGAGAGTAAGGTTGACCCTTTCCCTTTTGCTTTCCTATTCTTCCCCTCCATTGTAACAGTTATTCCTGAGGCAGTAGGTTTCTAATAGAGTTTTTATTGAGTAAGGGTATGACATGAATGGATGTATACTTTAGGAAAATCACTTTGGTGGCAGAGTAGAGGATGGATTGGAGTGGGGAGAGACCCACCAGCAACTGTTATAGTAGTGGAGGCATGAGGGGATGAGGGCTGCACTAGAGTGGGGGCAGTGGCACAGAAGGGGGAAGATTTGAGGTGAAATGGATAGGCCTTGGCTACAGATTGGATATGGGGCATGAGAAATAATGAGGGAAAAGTCAAGAAGGCTTGTTCAGCTTAATACCACATTTAGATTGCAATCCTGGGGAACTAAGGGGATGGCATTGCCCTTGACAGTAATAGGGAAGTAAGGAGGTGGTTATTTAGAGGAAAAGGCAGAGGAGTTTAGTTTTTAACATGTTGCATTTAAGATCCCTGAAAGGCATTTGGAAATGAAAGACTGGAGATCAGTAGAGAGAGGTTAAGGCTAATAAGGTATATTTGAGACTCATCCACATAGAGATGTTAATTAAATCTGTAGGAGCTGATGATACCACCAGCTGAGATATAGAGTGAAAAGAGATAGTGGCTCTGGGTCAGGGCCCTAGTGGAACACCTACAGTTAGAGGGTGTGACCTGGATGAAAATCCGACTAAGGAGACTGGGGAGTGGTCAGATTGTTTGGAGGAGAACCTGGGGAGAGAAGTGTCTTGAAAACCTTCAGAGAACAAAGTATTGAGGAAAAGAGGGAGATTGACAGTGTCAGTGGCTATAGATGTCAAAGAGTTCAAGCAAGACAGTTAAATATTGAAAAAAATAAGCTATTGGATTTGGCAGTTAGAAGATCCTTTGTACCTTTAGAGAGAGTAATTTTGGTGAAGAGATCAAAAGCCAGATTATAAAGATTGAGAAGAGAGGAAGTGGAGGCATCTGTGGTAAATGGTCTTCTCAACACAGTTGACTGCAAAGCCAGTGATAGTGGGGATGGAAGGATCCATTGAGGATTTCTTGAGACTAGAGGAGAGTTGGGCTCATTTGTAAGCAGTAGGGAAGGAGCTGGTAGATTTGTAGTTTTTTAGTTAGCTCCAACTCTTCTTGACCTCTTTTTTGGGTTTTCTTGGCAAAGATACTTGAATGATTTGCCTTTTCATTCTCTAGCTCATTTTACTGATGAAGAAACTCAGGCAGACAAGGTTAGGTGACTAGTAAGTGTCTGAGGCTAGATTTGAACTCAGGTCTTCCTGACTCCAGGCCTGTCACTCTATCCACTATGCCTCTTGACTGTCCTAAGCCCATATGTAGGAGGAAACTGGCGATAAATAAGAAAGTAGGGATGACTTGGGGAAGGCGGGGCAGGCATTCTGTTTGAGGAGGCAAGGTGGAATGGGGGCATTTGTGCATGTAGTGGGGTTCTCCTTGGCAAGGAGAACCTCATTATGTAAGACAGGGGTAAAAGATTGTGGCATGAGGTATCTGGGTGATATTTGAGAAGGAAGGGAGAAGAGGGCCTTACTTTTTTCTGTCAAATATGATACAAGATTCTCAGCTGAGAGATTGGGAAGTGGGGAAACTATAGGAGGTTTGAAGATGGAGGAAGAGGGTCTCTGAAGAGAGTGGGATAGTGATTTGGCAAGGGATGTATGGAAGGATCGCCCAGGTACATTGAGGACCCAATTGAGGTTTTGTAACGTAAATTAGTATTGGCCCCAGTTAGAATGATTGTGTCATCTTCTCCAGTTAATTCAGCAGCATGTGGATAGGGGCAAAGTCAGTAATGGTGGGAGTGTGATCTGAGATTGAGGCTTGGTAGGGTGCTGTTGGCAATATGATGAGGGGACCCAGGGACTCAAGAAAAGATGGTAGAATTGTACCAGAAAGTCAAGACGGGGAAAAGAGAAGAAAATATCTGTTGCAGAGTTGACCTAGGAGAGAATGGGGTGGGGGGGGGTTGGAGGTCATCATTGTGGATATAATAGGGTTTGGTGTGGGAAAGAAGGAAAAGTGGAAAGCCAATGGTCAGAAAAGGAGATTTCATGGAGGTGGTACATGTCAGTGTGTGTCAATGGTGGCAAGATTGAAGAATAAGAGTATCTCTGTTATGTGGCTTAGGTGGAGTGGAGGAAGTGGATTGTGGGGACTGAGTGGTGAGGGTTTGAGGGAGAGTCAGCATATATATTGAAGTCCCCTAGTAAGAAGGTAGGAGTTGAGGAGGGGAAAAGTAATTATGAGCCTTGTACTAAACGCATTGAAGAAGGAAGGGGAGGTCTGTGGACAACAAATAGCAGGTTTTTGATTAGGTAGAAGATGTGGATTGTATGGGCCTCAAAGAAGGAAAGGGTAGTGATGGAGGTGGGGGGACCTACTCCAGCATGAAGCTTAGGGTGAATTTTTGGTGATACCACCACTCCTGAGTTCCCAAGTCTTTGAAGGTCCTTGGCAGATCTCAGAGAGAGTTGAGGAAAATTTGGCTCTAAAGATGGGATTATGGGACACTACATAAAGATTCTCTTCTCTACCATGGGGATGATAACTGATCCCACAAGCATGCACTTCCCCAATCTGAAACAGGTCCCCAGTCTGCATCAGGTTTTAAAGCACTAAGCTAGGTCACTGCAGAGGTGTGCACTTTCTGGTGTTCACTCAGTGAGCTGGGACTGGGTGATTGAGTCATGCACATAACCATTTGAAAACTTTCTTGTAGCTTTTTTTTAAAGAGATCAGTACTCATTCTTTATTTATTAAGTGTGTAGAATCACTTTTTGGAAAGTTGACCTACCTTTGGAAATCTTGATTACAGCGTGATCATTATGTTTTAAGGGGATCAGAAGGTGAAATGTCCGTGTCAGGTTTCCAGAGCTTTAGAAAATAAAGTCTTTGGAACGTGTTAATCTAATGTGCTGTTGGCCACAGTGAAGCTGGAAAAGGAAGGGAGAAAAAAATTAATGAGTCTGTTATCATCATCAGCAGAGCTCCTCAGAAATTTTTCATTAGCAGTCAGGCTCCAGTAGTCTGCTCATTTGCCGTTATCTGTGATCTTTGTCAAAATTCTCTTCACACCTGGTGCTTGTAACCACACTCTCATTTGTTATGAAGAGGGAGGAACTCATCAAAAGTCAACTTACCATGTTCTGCCTTCTCCAGCAACTTGAGAGACAGGTTGAGGATCCTCAGGGAATCCTTAGCCTGTGGGAAGAGGTATGTCCTCCCTGAATATTGATACTCTCAATGGCCTGTGGGCAGGCCATCCTTCTGCATATGTACAAAATCCCTCTTAGTGGTAAAGGTGTAGTTTGCTAACTTTAGCGTTATACTCATCATATCATGTAATCTTGGAGTTTAGAAGGGCCTTCCAGAGCCAGCTGGTAAAACACAAATCCTTTTTTACATGTCTGCTTAATTTTGGCAGCCAGTGACAGGGAACTGAGGATTTCATGAGCCACCCAATCTTATTTCTGGATAACTCATTGTTGGGAGGTTTTGTACTTTTTGAACCAAAATTTGTCTCCATGAATGAAATTTTGTGTCCCTTGATCCTAGTACTCTCTGTCATCTAGGCAGGTAACCCTCCAGACATTTGAAGGTGGCGATCATGTCCCCTGTGCTTTACAACAAATATGTGTTAATTATCCTGCTGTGTCCATAGAGTTTTGGTCTGGGTGGGCCCTTGGGGACATAAAACTGAGAGAAGGTAAAGTCCTTTCCCTAATGGATACCCTTTCTCTTGATTCCACACTCCCAGCTCTGTTAGCTGATCTTCATATGGTTTGTTTTGGTCCCTATCACGTCTGGGTCACCTTTTTCTGTAGATGCATCATCCTGTCAATATCTTTCCTGAAAAAAAACCTCCAAGAATTAGATACCACCACATTGCAGACATGGCATAACCAAGTCAGTATAGACTTTCTGTTTCTCTTAAGGGAGCTTCAGTGACTTTCTCAGTTGTTATATGTCACTTTACTTACTTTTATTGAGCTTGCAGGACATGAAAATCATCAAATTGTCTTTGTTGTTTGTTTTTTCTTATGAATTACTTTCTGGCCACATCACCCCCATCCTGTGCTGTATGTAGTTTATTTTATTTTATTTTTTGCCTTTTTTTTTTGGAGGAGGGAAGGCAGGGCAATTGGGATTAGGCGACTTGCCCAAGGTCACACGGCTAGTAAGTGTGTCAAGTGTCTGAGGCTGGATTTGAACTCACGTCCTCCTGACTCCAGGGCCGGTGCTCTTCTCACTGTGCTACCTAGCCACCCCATGTAGTTGATTTTTAAAAGTAGAAAACACATGACTTGAAATTTAATAGGAATGAATTTAATCTTAATATCACCATTTAGTTTTACCCTGCTTAGAATTTTTTGGGGGGAGAGGGTCCCGTTTCTGACATCGAATATACTATCCTCCCTAGTTTTGGTTACCTGTAAATTTAATATTATCTCTCCTGCTTCGTCCAGTTGACTGATAAAAAAATTCAGTATAACAACTGGGCAAAGGCCAAAAATCTCCACTAGAGATCTTCCCTCAGGCTGTCATGGAGCCATTAAAATACCTCACTCTTAGGGGCCAGCCAGCTATCCAGTTCCAAATCTACCAGCCTGCACTGTCAGGAAGTTCTGTCTGAAACTTTGTCAAATTCCTTCCTGAAATTAATTATTTGAGCACTTCAGTCCAGGTATTCGAGGTCTCCAGTATTTCCTGGATGACTTGCCTCAGTCAACTAGATTACTTACTTAATTTAATAGATTACAATCTACTAGGTTACTTAGTAACCTTATTTAAAAAGAAAATAATATTAGTCTGGTTTTGTTCATAGTTAACGTTTCCTCTCTTTGCCTGCTTTCACAAACAGCTCCTTTAATCTCTGTTCTAGAATTATGCCGGGAGTGAACATAAGCTCACTGACCTACACTTTGAATGAGCTGTCTTCTCTTTGAAAATCAGCACATTTGTGAGTCTCCACTCCCCTGAAGTAATTTCTCATTCTGCCAGTCTCCTTGTCCCCCCTAGATTACCAGAACAGCCACCCTCACAGCTTTTTTTTTTTAGTATCCCAGTAAGTATTTGTCATAGTCTAGTAACTTGGAATCCATTAAGCGCCAAATGCTCTCTTTCATTCTTAGTACAGTACCTGGCACGTAGGCAGGCAGGCAGATGTCTCCTGATTGATCTTGAGTTTCAGTCATTCTCCCTGGTAGAGAAAGCAGAATTGGCATCAAGGTGCAATAGGTTTGCTCGCTTTCTCTTATCCATTATCAGTGTCCTACCCAACTTCTCCTGCCTCTTGCCCCACTATAATCAAAAAAGGTCCTTTTGCCCTCAGCAGATCAGTTCATTCTGGGCTCTATCCTCTGAGACACAGTCATCACGGTACCAGGTCATGCTTTTATATTTGTCCTTTTTCTTGCCCTCAATTCCATCTTTTCAGAGTCGCAGCATTTTATATATTTCCTTTTAGAAATCTGAGCTGCAATATCACCTGACTTTGTTGTTTTTGTTTTCTAATGCTTCCCCCTTATCTTCCTTAATAGAATCACATGGAATTGTGTCATCAGACTCCATTTTAAATGCCTCCTGTTCAGCACAGCACCTTCCCTTTTAGAAGGCTATGAAATATCGTAGCCTACTTTAACTTTGTGTTCTTAAGGGTATCACTTTAAAGCTTGATTATCCTAATAGCAATGCATATCTATGTAGCATATCAGAGCACCAGTTCCAGCAAACATTGTAACTTGCTAATGGCCGGAGCATCGAGGTCAAAGCCCCTTTAAAAAGTAGCTTAAACTGATCCAAGTTTTTCTAGGAATGTTTGAGTCCTGCCTCAGTGTGAGAGAACTGGGAGATTTGGTACCAGCTTTGACCCATTCTTTTCCATTTCATCAAGATAGACATAAGGGGTAATGATGAGGGATATTCTCATGTAAAGGTATTAACTGGTTCCATAAAACCTTAAACTATTTTCTTCCACATTTTTGGAAGTGGATTTCATTTCCCTTCTTTTGAATATCCAGACAATATTATTTGTCCTTCTTCAGCCCTACTATAAACCTTCAATATTGCACAGTCAGCAAGCATTTATTAAGTGCTGTGTGACAGAAACTATATCAAGTGTTGAGATATAAATCAATTTTACAATGGTCTTCACACTCAGGGAGTGACGGCATGAAAATAACTAGGAAAGTGTATAACCTATGGAGTAAAGAGAGGATCGGATTTGATCGCCATCTAGAAGGGAGCCAGGAAAACTGTGGAGAGATGACCGAAACCCAGGAAAAAAAGTGGAGGTGAGACGGCAGAACATTGTAAACAGAAGGCCTTCAGAGGCACAAAGACTAGATGGCCTCAGGTTTGAAGAATTGTGGGCATCTGGGTCAGAGTGATTGTAAGATGTGAGATGGCTGGAAATCTAGGCAGGGACCTTACTGAGAAGAGCTTTCAGATGCCAAGCAGATGACTTTCTGCCTGATTCTAGAGTTGGTAGGAAGCCGTGATCACATCTGTGCTTTAGGAAAATCACCTTGGAATTAAGTAGATGGTGGCCTGGAGTCAGAACACACTTGAGGAAAGCAAACCAAGTGGCTAGAAAATCATTGCAGTGGTCCAAGTTGATAAGAACATCCCTAGAGTTGTGTCGGTATGAGTGGAGGGGAGGCAAGCAGGCTTTGTTAAACGACTGTACTGTGCTATGCCCTTTACAGATATCATCTCATTTGATACAACGACCTTTTCATTATTATCCCCTTTTCAGATGAGGAAACTGAGGCACACAGAGGTTCATGACCTGCCCAGGGTCACACAGCTAGCACATGTCCAAGGCTGGATCTGAGCTTAAGCCTTGTTGATTCAAGGGCCAGGACTTGCTCCACTGCGCTACCTGAATGCCTCTCCTGAGAATATGAAAGTACTTACAGCCATAGAACCAGGTGCTTAACGGGTGTTTAATCAGAGCTTGTTTCCTTCCTGGGAGGAGGGGGCTCAGCAGCATGAAAGGGGGAGCGTTCAGAGGATTGAGTTGAAGGGATGGAGCAGTCAGATGCAAAAGGTGAAAAGTTTGGAAATGAGGAGTGAAGGTTAAAAGTCAAGGATGACACTGAGGTTGTGACTCTTGGTGGCTGAAAGGACAGTGTTGCTCTTGGATAGTGATAGGAATGTGTGAGACACAAAGAACCTGCCCCAACTTGACTACTCAGAGAGGTCTCAAGGTGAAAGTAGAAAGGTTTCTTTATTAGAATCTCACAAGAAGCGGGCAGTCCAACCACTGGAACACCCAGATGGAGGAGGCCACCGTGCTGAAGCAGAAAGGTTAATTATGCTAGCTTAGTGGGCAAGGGTGGAGTTTGGGAGGAGGTTAGGAGTGGTCAATGCTTAAAGGGACATGTACTTTTTATATCAACTGCGCAGGCCTATTGCCCATAATTCCCAGGGATATCCCCCTAGGGGGGGCTACAGAGTGGTGTGGTTTTTGCTTTGACATGGCACTAGGTTACTCTTGGTCAAGGATGAATGAGATAGGTCCAATATGGCTGTTGGGAGGATAGGCTTGATTGTTCCAGGAGGTGCTAAGTCTGGAAGCTAGACTGATGAGGGATTCAAGAAGTACCACATTGGGAGGAAGTTTTCTCTTCTGATAATGTTGTTCAAGGCTTTTGGGTGCAGCTGGCCACTTAGAACAAAGGAGGTCTCTAAACTAAGGGCTTATTGATTAGATGCTTGGGTGATGTACTCATAGGTAACTGTATCTAGGCAGACTGCTAGCTCAGGGAAAAGACTTTTAGGCTAGGGGCAGGGGAGAGGCAGAGTTAATGCCTTTATGGCTGGGGGAAAGTGTGACTTTTACAACTTAATTGCATAGACTTGTTACAAACTCATGTCACATACATAGGTACCCAAACACAAGTGAGATTTTTACAAACTGAGGTTACAGACAAAAGCATCCCAGACACCATCATTCCCCCTCCCCCAACAGATGGGACCCAAATTCATTTGGGGACAAGGGACAAAGGTCTCAGCTTCCCGAGCTGCTTCATGCTGAGAAGGGTCGTAGAGCTGTCCCTGCCTCGCAGGGGTCCATCAGTCAAGGAGACGAGGGGCTGTGGCCAGTGTCCGGAACTTGGCAGACACCAGATCCAATGGGTGTTGGGTAGCAACTTTGGGCAGTGGTTGGTATTCAGCCTGAGCCGTCATCTGCAAGTGGAGGGTTGCTGAGCCTAGAAGAGACAAATCTAGCAAAGAGATTAAACCACCAAGAGCCAAAAGCAAGTAGGAAAATGACCAGAAGTAAAGTGAACATGGGCTAGTATAATCCATTATTCAGACTATTTAACTATCCTTAATATTTCTACATGCTACGTAGACTAGGTACCTCATAAGATATTCTTCACTAACATAACTGTAGACATTAAACAAAAGAGGTTCCTGACTTAAACCTCACGACTGAATAGCAGACATACATCCTTGTTTCACAAAGCTTGCCTATCCTCTAATTATTTTCACTTTGGAAGAAAGAGATACTTCAGAAATTGAATCTTTTACATATACACTCAGTCACAAATGTTAACTTTTGCTTAGATCATGGAATAACTACAAAATCATATTGAGTAACCCCACCCCCATTCAAAGCTCTTATTTTTGATTGGCACTTGCGGTTACTTTCCTTTATTTGGCAGGTGGGATGACAAAGAGCAAGGAAGCTCAAGCAGGAGATTTCAACAATTTCATTTTTTCCAAAATCACCTGATTTCTAGTAAATCGAAATTGAGGCCTAAGGCTTTATGTACTTTAGCAGATAGTCTATGGATAGTCTATTTGAGAGACCACACTTCGTCCTACACAGGAAATTTGAAGGAGGGGAGGATTTGTGGGTGAAGAGGCATTCTGTTTGGGGCATATTGCATTTGAGCTGCCTCTGTGTTACACAGTTTGTGATGTCCAACAGGCAGTTTGTGTTGTGGAACTGGAGCTCAGGAGGGAGAGTGGGGCCCATCATAGAAATAAGGTAATCATGTGCATGAAGATAATTGAACACCTCAGAGTTAATGAGATAATCAAATGAAATAATATTAAGTCGAAGAGGACCCAGGGCAGTTCCTTGAACATGGACAGTTAGTGGCTATGACATGGATGAAACATCTGCAAAGAAAACTGGAAAAGCAGATAGTCAGGAGAAGGTCGTCAATGGTGTCAGATACTGCAGAGGTAATAAGAAGGATGATACCATTCAGTTTGTCAATTAAGAGAGTATTGGTAACTTTGGAGATGGAAGTTTCCCTTGAATGGTGAGGTCAGAAGATCGATGGTAAGGGGTTTAGACTTCAGTGAGAGGAGAAGTGGAGATGCACTGAGGGTGGGTGGCTTTCCAAGAAGATAAACTGTGAAGGGCTGGAGAGATGGAGGATTAGACATAATCTGCATGAATTCATTCTTCAGTGGTTAACATCTTCATCGTACTCTTCCTATCCCAGTGATTGTGAACCTCCAGCTGCTGTGGTTCAAAGCCCTTTCTCAGTCACCCTCTGATTACTCCCTTCTTTCCATATTTCTCTGCTCAGTCTCCCCAGCTACCCACCTCTTTAAGGAAGGGAACATGGATTTATTAAGCACCTATTATGTGGCAGGCAGCATGCTTGGTATTTTACAAATACTTCATTTATTCCTCACAACAGCCTGGAACAAAAAGTACTGTTATTACCCTTGTTCATCACTGAATCAAAATTCTAGTGCCTATTATCTACTGTCAGCTGATTGTGGGGCTTCCTTCCCTAAGCCTCCATCTTTTGTACCATCTTCTCCTTCTATACAGTTTACTTGGCAATCTCATCAGCTCCCATGGTTTCAAACTATTACCTCTATTCAGATAATTCTCTCATCTGTCCAGCTCTAACCTCTCTCCTGACCTCCAGGCTCCCATAGATCTCTTAAACTCAGCATTTCTAGAACTGAACTCATTATCTTCTCTCCCCCCTCTCCCTCCATTAAGCCTTATCTGCTTTCTACTTTCCCTTTTACTGTCTAGGGCACCACCATCTTCCTAGGCTCCCAAACCAGGACTCCACTCTGTCTCCTCTATATCCATTCAGCTGCTGTGCCATGGCATTTTACCTTCCTCTCATTTCATATATGCATCCTTCTCTCCTTTGACACTCCTGCCACCCTGCTGTAGGTGCTACCATTATCATCTTATGCCTGGGATATCCCCTCCAGTCCATCTTCTACCCACCCATCAAATCTTTCTAAAATGCAAGTTTTACAGGTTTGTTCTTTATTTGCATGTGCACGTGCGTGCATGTGCACGCACACACAGACACACACACTCACTATAAAATCCTGATGTTAAAGGCCTTTATAACTTGATCTTTCCTCCATTTCCCTTCTTAAACCCTACTCCCTTCCACATATTCTGCAATCCCTTTACATTCATCTCTTTTCTATTCCTCACATGGGACATCTTTTGATTCCAGTCATTCTCACTCTTCCCTGGCTTCCTTCAAGATTCAGATAAAGCCCCACCTTCTACAAGAATCCTTTCCCAGCCTTCTTTAAGCTTAATTACTCTGGGATTATCTCCATTTTGCCTTGCATATATCATTTGTATATACAGTCATCTTTTCCATGTTGCAGCTTTCCCCATCACTGTTTCAGTACATCACAGCTTGGTATAAGAAATTAAATGGGAATTTTTTGCAAAAGCTGCAGACAACACTCAAAGGCCAGCAGACAATGCAGAAAAAACTTCAGAAACTGAGAAATGCATAAAATATGTCTATTGTATTATATAATATCAACCCAAATTTTACAATAAAGTACTGTAAACATCCCATAAAAGAAAAAGAAAAAATTCAGATTTCTTCTCTGGTACAAAGGGAGCGCCAAAAAACCCCATTAATATGGATTTTCCAGATCACAAGCATGCTGTGCCCATAACTCCGAACGTGGAAAGGATAACGGTCGTCAATTGCATGTTTAGACTCTGAGCTCCTTCAGAACAGACTTTTTTCCCTTTCTTTGCACCCCCAACACTTAGCCCAGTGCCTGGCACCGTGGGTGCTTGAGACGTGCTTACTGCCTTGATGATAGCTATCAGGGATATTAGGCTTCAGTGAGGGATTTTAAGGGTGGCAAAGACATGTTTTAGGTAGCAGGAAAGGAGCCAGTGGATAGAGATGGAATCTAAGAGTATAGGGTTAATCAGCTAAAGAAGATGGCGGGAGATGGGATCAAGGATGTGGGTCAAAGGATTGGCCTTGACAAGGAAAACCACCTTTCCATGTGAGACAGGAGTGAAGGAGGAAATAGTGAGAGAAAGGTGAAATCTCATCAAATGGCCTAAATCTGAGAGAGTCTGGAAGAGAGATGAGAATGTTTGGCAAAGCTTCTCTGGAGAATGGGTTAGTGACTCAGTTAGGGGAGAAATAAAATGTTTGTCTTGCTGCAGTAAGGGATCATTGGAAGTGAGATGACAAATGTGTGCTCCTACTCAGCATTTTTGTAGGGCAAATGGTGAGAGTAATCCAGGGCTGAGGTTTGGCAAGGCATAACTGGGTCGGTGGATCTGAAAGCAGAGGATAGTGTAGGGTTAAGTTGTTTCATCAACAGGTCAAGATAGGGAAGAGAGGAGAATGTAGCCAGTGCAGGGAAGATAAAAGAACAGAAGGGTGGACAGAATGGAGGTGTGATGAGGACAAAGAACAGGATTAGGGGTCATTGGGAAGGATGGAATAATAAATTATTATTATCCAGTAAAGGAATTTTGGGGTTCATTAAGTAGAGCAATTAGGAGTAATAATACAGTGAAGAGTATGACTATTTTTGTGTGTATAGCTGAGGTGGATGGGAGGAATAGGTCATAGGAATTGTGGTTTGAGGAAGTGGTAAGTTAGGGTATTTATGTATGTTCAATTTTTCAGAGATCCCCAGCAATGGCTCAGTAATTAGATCTGCCTGTTGTTTCATCATCTTACTTAGGATATTGTTTACCTGGGCCTGATGATTTGAACTCAACAAGAACAACTAGGTATCCTGTTCCTATTTGGAACCAGGTCTTTATTGAGCTATTCTTGTTTTGTCCTTTTCTAGTCTAAAGGTTACTCTGTTTGGCAGAGGGAATAAAAGTAAAATAAGAAGTTGAGAGTTTCTATTTACCTTCTCATACTGTCCACTCTCAGCAGATATCTTCTTTCTTCTTTGATCCTACTCTTTTATTCAGAGTTTTAAAATATGTTTTATTTGTTTTGTTAAATATTTCCCAATTACATGTTAAAATTTTTAATATTCCCTTTCAAATTTTTTTTGTTTATTTTTAGTTTACAACATTCATTTCCACAAGATTTTGAGTAACAAATTTTCTCCCCATCTTTCCCCCTACCCACCACCCCAAAACAGTGATCCCACTCAATATTCCCTCCCCCAATCTGCTCTCTCCTATATCCTCCCCCATCCCCTCTCTGACTTTCCAGTAGGGCAAGATGGATCTCCATACTCCAATGCCTGTATATCCTATTTTCCAGTTGCGTGTAAAATAATTAATAATAATAATAATTTCTTTATGATTTCTTTTCCCTGTTTACATTCTCATGCTTCTCTTGCTTCTCGTATTTGAATGTAAAATTTTTTATTCAACTCTAGTTTTGTCATCAAGAATGCTTGAAAGTCCTCTACTTAATTGAATGACCATATTTTTTTCCCTGAAACATTATATATACTCAGTTTTCTGGGTAGGTGATTTTTGGT
>CM053581.1:41134801-41193768 GCA_028627135.1 Pseudochirops cupreus
TTGTATTTCCACAATATTCAAATTGTTTCTTCTTGGCTGCTTGTAATATTTTCTCCTTGATCTGGGAACTCCGGAACTTGGCTATAATATTCCTAGGAGTTTTCTTTTTGGGATCTTTTTCAAGAAGTGATTGGTGAATTCTTTCAGTTTCTGTTTTGCCCTCTGGTTCTAAAATATCAGGGCAATTTTCCTTGAGAATTTCTTGAAGGATGATTTCTAGGTTGTTTTTTTGATCATGGCTTTCAGGTAATCCAATAATTTTTAAATTATCTCTCCTGGATCTATTTTCTAGGTCAGTGGTTTTTCCAATGAGATATTTCACATTGCCTTCTGTTTTTTCATTTGTTTGGATCTGTTTAATAGTATAAAGTCATTAGCTTCCATTTGCTCCAATCTAATTCTTAAAAAATTATTCTCAGTGAACTTTTGAAATTTCTTTTCTATCTGGCAAATTTGGCTTTTAAAGGCATTCTTCTCCTCATTGGCTTTTTGGGCCTCTTTTGCCATTGGAGTTAATCTCTTATTTAAGTCAGGTTGTTGACTCTCTTTTCATGATTTTCTTGCATCATTCTCATGTCTCTTCCCAATTTTTGCTCCACTTTTCTTACTTGATTTTCCAAAACCTTCTTGAGCTCCTCCATGGCCAGTGATCAATTCGTATTTGTCTTGGAAGCTTTTGATGCAGGAGTTCTAACTTTGTTGTTTTTCTTCTGTTCCATGCTTTGATCCTTTTTGTCCCCAAAAAAGGACTCTAAGATTTGATTGTTGTACTTGCTTTGCTTCCGCTGCTTGCTCAAGTTGCCACCCAATTACTTGACTTTTGAGCTCTTTGCCACAGTAGAACTTTGCTTCCAGAGAGGAGAGCTTTGTCCCAAATTGCTGGGGTTTTTGCAGCTGCTGGAGCTATTAGTTGGGTGCCTTCTCTGAAGCCCCCACAAGCTCTGGCCCACTGGTCACATACCCCAGGACCTCCACCCAAAACAGTGATCCAGATCCAAGTAGGTTAAAGCAAGAGTGATTACCCTCTGAATGGTTGCTTGGTTCCCCTACAATCTGCAGGCCAGGAGCTTGGGAAGCAGCCATGCAGTGGCTGCACAGCCACTGCGCCTTTGCCGCTTCTTGCCCTGGGGGTGTGGGCTGGACCACACTCTTGTGTCCCTCCCAGTTCCAACAGAGGTCCACACTGACGTTTTACTTTGTCTTTGGCATTTATGGGTTGAGAAGTCTGGAAACCGCCAGTGATTCTGCTGGTGATTCATTCTCCTGAAGTCTGCTCTGCCCACAGCTGATTGGGGCCACCCTGAGGCTAAAACCACATGGCTGGGGAAGGGGGGGTGGGATGGGTGATAGCTGTGCTCTGCTCCCAGCATGCTGCAGTGAACCCTTCCTGTAGGCCTGCCAGGCTGACTTCAGCAGGAGATTTTTTTCTCTCTGTCATTTTGTGGGTTCTTGTAGCTCTAAAATTTGTTTAGAGTCATATTTTATAGGTATTTGTGGTGGGTTTGGGGTAGCTCATGGAATTTCCCTGTTTCTATAAGAAGCCACCATCTTGGCTGTAATATTCATTTTTTAAAATTTTGAGTTATAAATTCTCAACCTCTCCTGTTCTTCACTTCTTGAGAAGGCAAGCATAATGATATACATGTGAAGTCATACAGTATATATTTCCTTATTAGCCATGTCACAAAAGAAAACACACACAAGAAAAATAAAAAACAGCATGCTTCAATCTGTGTTCATCAGTTCTCTCTCTGGAAGTGGATAGCCTTTTTCATCATGGGTCCTTTGGAGTTGTCTTGAATCATTGTATTGTAGCTAAATCTTTTGTAGTTGATCCCCCTTACAATAATCCTGTTGCTATGTGCAGTGCTTTTCTGGTTCGGCCCACCTCACCTTGCATCAGTCCATATGTCTTCCAAGGCTTTTTTGAAACCGTTCTATTTGTCATTTCTATAGAACAATAATATTCCATCACAATTGTATACCACAACTTGTTCAACTTTTCCTGAATTTCCAATTCTTTTCCACTACAAGAAGAGCTGCTATAAATATTTTTGTACGTGTATGTCCTTTTCCCTTTGATCTTTTTGGGATACAGATCAAGAGTGCTATTGCCGAATTAAAGGACATGCACGGTTTTAGTGCCCTTTGGGCATAGTTCCAAATTATTCTTCAGAATGTTTGGACCAGTTCACAACTCCACCAACAGTTTATTAGTGTACCTGTTTTCCCACATCCCCTCCAGCATGTCATTTTCCTTTTCTATCATGTTAACCACTGATAGGTATGAGGTGGTGTCTCAGAATTGTTTTCAATTTGCTTTTCTCCAATCAATAGTGATTTAGAGTGTTTTTTTTCATGTGAGTATTGGAAACTCTAATTTCTTCTTATGAAAATTGCCTGCTCATATTCTTTGACCATTTATCAACTGGCTCCTGTTTTTATTAATTTGGCTCAGTTTGCTATATATTTGAGAAATGGAGAAACCTTTGTCATTTCTTATAATCAAAATTGTCTGTTTTATTCCCTATGATCTTCTCTATCTCTTGTTTGGTCATAAACTCTTCCTTTATCCATAGCTCTAACAAAGTACATTTTTCCATGCTCCCCTAGTTTACTTAAATCACTCTTTATGTCTAAATTATTTATCCATTTTGACCTTATCTTGTTATAAGGTGTGAGATACTGATTTGTGCCTAGATTTTGCCAAACTGCTTTCCAGTTTTCCCAGTAATATTTGTCAAAGTAGTGAGTCCTTCTCTAAAAGCTTGGATCATTGGGATCATCAAACACTGGATTACTATAGTCATTTTCTGCTGTTTATTGTGTACCTACAGCCAATATATTTTGTTACCAATCTTTCCTCTCTAGCCTTATGATCATATCATGCTTTTGTTTCTGTTGTTTAAAAATTTAAGTTGGCTCATGAGTTTCCTGTGTGTCCATGTCAGTCTCTTTAGACAGCCCTCTTCTTTTCCCCATTAGAATTGCTTTTCTTTGTATATTCAGAATTTCAGTTTTAAGCATTTCCCATCCCTCCTGGGATGATTTTTATTATAGGATTTTAGTCCATGGCATCCTATCAGTTCTTCCTCTGAACTCTTTCTGATCCATTCCTCTGAAATCTAGGTTGAACATCAGACTATTCCTGGCCTGAAGTGGTTGCTTCCTGAGGTTGACATTTTCACATTGGATACCAGTTCTTTGTTGGTAAAAATCAGATTCAGAATATGATTTCCCTTTTGAAGTTGATCGGCATCTTGAAGGCTAAAATTTCAATTAAGACAAATCAAGAAATTGCTACCTGATCCATCTTAAACTGAGAGAAAACTCCAGGAGATATGCAGATAAATGAAATAACTTTTTTGTCCTGTCAGGGTTAAGCTTACTCCCTTTTCCCTCTTTATCCAGGTCTTTAGCGTACTCTAATGAGAGTTGACAGGTGGACACCAGAAGTAGATGAGCAGCCCTGAAAAGGTCTCGGCAAGCCCTCACGCCAGACTGGCAGCTTTGAGGGCTGCTCATCCGCCTTTGGTGTCCAGCTGTTACCTAAGTATCACCTGTGGCTCCAAGAAGATAGAGCATAGGCAGAGGCCACAACTCAGTGAAACCATCTTGGCAGATGGGCTCAGCCAAGTTTGAGGGTAACTGACAGGCTTCTGACCCATAGGGGAGTTAGGAGGATGTCTGCCCCAGGCGTGTGAAGATTTCCCCCGGGGAGATGGGCGGATGAGAACAGTTTGTTCATACAGCCACGAAGGCAACTGAAGAAGGCTCTGTGGAGCACTTAGAGCTTTGTCAGACATTGAAGATGGCAAAGCCATCCCCTGCATCCTGAGTCATTGCCAGCAGACTTGACTGTTGTCCTGCCACAGAACTTTGATGACTCTGGAAGAGTGAGGCTGATGACTTTGTGCAGCTCTGCCTCACATGAATCAGTCCATCGCTCTGTGATGAAGGACAAACAACACCACTATATACTCTAATGATAGTATTACTTCTATTTTTCTTTGCAATGGTCTACACCAAAATGCTCCCTACCGTGCTTCCTGATTCTCTGTTTTCTTACAATACAGTTTCACTCTGCCCTGTCACCTGTTCTGTTTCCATTGACCGTGGAATAGTTTTCCAAAGCCATATTTTTATTGTAGTTCTCATTCCACCACGTCTTATTAGTGCTTATATGTCAGAGTTAACTGTTTTTGTCTTGCTTGTTACCCATACTTTATGCATTTGTATAAAGACATAGTGTTACAGTTTTAGTGTTAGAGGAACATCAGATGCTTTTAGCCCAACCCCATCATTTTGCCAATGGCGAAACTGAGTCCCAGGGATATTAAAAATGACTGGACAAAGTTCCATCAGTAATAAGTAGGGTTTGAAGTCTGGTCTTTTGATTCTAGAGTCTCTTGGAAACTTTGTACGTTTTCAGTGATTCCTGGTTTGGATTTTCTTTTCTTTTCTTTTTTCTCTTCTCTTCTCTTCTCTTCTCTTCTCTTCTCTTCTCTTCTCTTCTCTTCTCTTCTCTTCTCGGAGGGCAACTGGAGTTAAGTGACTTGCCCAAAGTCACACAGCTATTAAGTGTGTCAGGCATAGGTGCTCCTGACTCCAGGGCTTTTACTCTCTATTCACTGCACCACCTAGCCACCCCTGGTCTAGATTTTCTCTTCCTGTGACCTTTCTACTGCTGTACTGATTCCTCTCTTTTAGCTCCTATCCATCACCTAACTTGGTGGATTTGCTTCAGTGGTTGTCTCCCTTCTACTTCCTTTTTATTTCAGATAACCTGAATCTTATTTGTAGTATTCCAGGTAAACTGGTGATTTTATCTAGCCCTTGTTAGGTATGTTCCTCTTCAGAGTCTACATCCCCCTCCTCTTTGGGGATATCTGCCTGTGGCTCCCACTGTTCAGTTGCCCTTCTTTCTTCACTATTGCATTATCTTTAAATCCTTTTTCTTCTTTGTTTTCACATTAAAGTCCTTCCTTGTTTTTTAAAAAAGGAACTTGATTCTCCTCAATAATTGAGAAATATTCTTACAGCCCATTTACCCTCTCATAGGAGGGAAGCCAACATGCATTATTAGGCGTAGCAACCACTTGGCCATGACAAAAATAAAAAAATTGTATGTGGTGTCAGTCGCTGCAAAATTCACCCTGTTCTCCACACTTACGGAAAGTTAAATCCCTGGTCCTTAGCTTGTTTCCCAAGAGAACTACTAATTGAGAGCTAGGGGCTTAGGTAGAGCTAGAGAGAATGATCCTATGGGGGGAAGAATTGGAAAGGGCCTCAGGGCTAAGCCTTAGGGTGAGCCTGAGTGAATCCAAGCTAGAGTAAAGATTCCCTGGGGGTATAGAGCAGAAACTGGACTAGGAACCACATGAGGCTGCCCAGAGGCTGAGGGAACAGGTCCTAGGCATGAAGGACCAACCTTCTTTAGTGTTGAGGTGAGTGGAGAAGCTTGATGCTGTTGGGAATGCAAGCATGCTGATTCCTTTAAATGCAGTGGAAGGGAAAGGGGAAAGCATTTATTGATTGCCTGCCATATGCCAGGCACTGTTAGTTGTTTTACAGATATTCTCTCCCAGCCCTGGGAGATAATGAGTTCTTCTTATTCCTCCTTGTATGGTTGAGGAAACTGAGGCAGGCAGAGGGTAAGGGACTTGCCCAGAGTCACCCAAGCTAGTAAGTGTCTGAGGTGGGGTTTGGCCTGAGGTTCTCTGAGTACAGGTGCAGGACTCTATCTACTGCCCCCCCCCCCCCCACATGCTTGTGGGATCCAGAAACGCTGGCTTTAGACAGGTGACACCTGAAACAATTCCAGAACAAAAAGTTGTGCTACATCAGTGACAGGGGTAACTGATTGTTCTTTGGAAACAAGTAGGAATCTTGATTATTGAAGAGACTAGTAAAGTTTGGGAAAAGAGGGAAAGGAAGCTTCCTATTACCACTATTTGTCATTGACAGTAGCTGAAGAGTCTGTCAGCCAAGTATTCTGATCGCTGGTGTCTGTCTCTCTTTGGATCTGCAGATTGCCCCACCTCCATCTCTGGCAGAACCACTGAAGGAATTATTTAAGCAGCAGGAAACTGTAAGGGGAAAACTCCGTCTCCAGCACAGCATAGAGCGGGTAAGAAAGTATCAGAAGGGGAGAGCTCTTTATTTGGATCTCAGCCCCTGCTTAAAGAGACATGTCCCATTTTAAATTACTTCTCTCTTGTTGCCAGGAAAAGCTGATTGTGTCATGTGAACAGGAGATTTTGCGGGTTCACTGTCGAGCAGCGCGGACGATAGCTAACCAGGCGGTCCCATTCAGTGCTTGTACGATGCTGCTGGACTCCGAAGTCTACAACATGCCCCTGGAAAGTCAGGTCAGTGGCATTCTCCAGGTGCAAGGACATTTCTGTCCTCAGAGGCTATTTGTCCCTCTTGGCGCTATCACATGTCTTTTTGCAGGGGAGAAGGTCACTTGGCTAAAGTGGCCTAAAATGTCGGCCAGTTAATTCACACTTCCTAGTTGAGATCCTGACCTATCATTTAATTCAGAGCAATATTTACCTCCTGAGTATGGAGCATGCCCACATCTCTTTTCATTGTGCTGTACCCAAATTTTTATTCCAAATTATATAAACAAATTAAAAACTATCCAGAGCTGTTCTCTCTCTTCACTTTCCATCTCAAGTCACAACAGTGGTGCATCAATGTCTATTTTAAGATATGTAGCATGCATCTGCCCTTAACCTGTCTCCCAAAATAAAGCCTTCAACAATCAAGGAAAAGTTGGAAATTCTGTGCGCTTAGCAAGGTGCCTGGCACACAGTAGATGTTAATGAATGATTATTGACTTAAAAAGCATCAGCAGCAGTGGGCTTTACTGCTTTTCTGAAGCCCGTAGTGGCACTTGGTGAAAGCCAGGCAGGCTTTTGGGAGACAGTGCTGACGGGGCATCTCGTGACTGTGGGACTCAGATGAAGGCTTCTGGCCCAGCCACCCGAGCAACGTCAGTGATGCCACTGGAGACCCGGGCCCCACCACGGTTACTCCTAGTGACCTGTTTTCATCCGTTTCTTCCTCAGCTTCTCTTTATGTGGCCCTCGTTGTGACACCTACCGTGAGTTCAGCAGTGCCTTCTCACCAGGAAAGATGGACATGCACTGCCTGTTGCTAAAAATCTTTGGCCTTCTCTAGGGAAAGGCTTCAGATGGTCTGAGATAAAAATGGACAAGTGTCTGTTTGACTTGATGTGTCACTGCTTTCGATTTGAGGCAATATGAAGTCTCTAGGTCAATTTTATCAGTCTGAAGATGGGGTAGGATGCTTCCATCTGTCATACTTTGTTTCCCCATATTAAATGTTCTCTTTCCTTGGTTGGTTCCACAGGGGGATGAAAATAAGTCAGTGAGAGATCGTTTCAATGCTCGACAGTTCATTTCCTGGTTACAGGATGTAGATGACAAATACGACCGGATGAAGGTTAGAACCCTTTCCTTCTCCATAATCTTGGGGTATTTTTAGGGTCCAAAAAAGCCACTCATGGAGTCTGTCACTGTCCCATCAAACATTTTTAAAGGAGACTTTACGTCTGTCTCTGAAAGCTAGACTATCCAGTATTGTTATTAGTCAAGCATAGTGAGACACGGGGCTTTCCCTTTCCTTGGGATCCTACTCATGGAAAAGCAGTCACATCTCTACAACTTGACCCTGAGAAAGTCCACAGTACAAGCTCATCCTGAGTCTGTCACACAAGGGGGGTCTCTAGAGAGGTTGTCCTCATCATCTCAGCACCGTCAGTCCAAGGCAATCATGGATAATGCTCATTGTCTTTGACCAATACCACCTAGTCCTCCTGTCACACAAGGGGCAGAAATATTTTCTTGTTCGGGGGAGTAGAAGGGATGGTGATTTCATCTTTGCTTTGAAGACAGTGAAAAGCTGAGCTTTGGTCAAGTGCAGGTTGCATAGCTGTAGCTCATGGTCAGCCCTTTTCTGTGGGCCACACTATGTTATCCGACAGATTGACATGTGTAGTTTAGCAGCCCTGTAGTGAGATTCAGCACTATGGTCCTGATGTCAGGCAGAACCCCTTAAAGGGAGAGCCACATAAAGAAACATGGGACCATGTGCTTCCACATAAGTTATTGGTGATAATATGAATTGTTTGTGGAAGTTAGAAACATTGGTTACCAGGCTAATTCTGTCTGAAATGCTCCCAGGTTTTTGGTAAGTGTGATCGTCACCCTGCCAGTCAATCAGGGACAGTCTCCGGCCAGTGGCTGAGAGTTCAGGAGGGGTCCCTTGTGTGCCTTCCTGCTCCCCCTCCTCACTGCTTGATTTTGTTTCCTGTGCAGACGTGTCTGCTGATGCGACAGCAGCACGAAGCGGCAGCTCTCAACGCGGTGCAGAGGATGGAGTGGCAGCTGAAGGTCCAGGAGCTGGACCCCGCAGGGCACAAATCCCTCTGTGTGAATGAGGTGCCGTCCTTCTATGTGCCAATGGTCGATGTCAATGATGACTTTGTGCTCTTGCCAGCATGACAAGACCAGACCCCAAGACAGTCTCACAGGAAACTGGCAAAGGCAGGAGCCCTCCTGGACGAGTGGCTGAGCTCCTGTTCATCCCGAATGCTTGTTGGTGAATCCCTGGGTGGAAGGAAGAAGCATCTCTCAAGGGGGTGGGGGAGAGGGAGCGAGAGAACAGTTGCACTTTCTTCACAATGTATCCATCACTTCTGGACTGATGGCAGGCACCCAGCCGCAGAAGTGGGAAATGCATCTCTTGTATGAACCAGGTGCTTCAGCGGAGGGTGGAAAGCTTGCACACTACGCGAGTCTGACTAGACAGCAACACCATGGAGGGCCTGGACGGGCTCAGGGCTGCCCTGCACCATCTGGGGAGCCGGAGCTGCTGAGCAGGGGCCAGGAGTCACGGTGGTTTCCATCTTTGTGGAAATGGCAATTTTCAGATCTGTGTTTTCCATTCAGCTGCAGATTCATTTCAGAGAAGTTACAGAAGAGAATTCATTTTTTAAGTTTCTCGTTCCATCCGGATCTAACAGAAAAAAATAAAATGAAAGGCACCCGATTCACCTTTCATGGACAAAAGTGTCTGGGGTGGAGCCAATAGACTTCCAAGTCTAGGGATGCTCTCCAGCTAAAGTCACAGGGCAGCCACTGCCCCCCGCTTTCTCAGACAGCAGGGCTGCGGACGCTTTTGTTGAGCGAGGGCCCCAGCGGCGCCGTCCGACCCCTCCGGAATTCGGGGGGCGAGTGGTGACCCAGAGCTAGGACTCTGCCGAGTGTGTTTTTAATGGAGTCGGATCCATGCGGTTTATATATTTTTCCTTTAATCTTGGGCATTTTGTTTCTCTTTCTGAGAACGTAACTTGAAACACTACAGAGCCAATACTCATATAAAGTGTACCCCATAAATGCTGTACAGTTTTATACACATTAACAATGTACTTTTGCTGCCTTCTAGATAATTTATTTTGCAACACATTACTGCACAGTTGTAAATAACTTATGTACTGTAACATCACTTTCAGTTATGTGTAAAGAAATAAATAAATTAATTAAAATTATCTTTGTATATGTATAGTTCACATTAGGCAGCACTTTCCCTTTCAAGGAAACAGAAGGGCCAAAATGGCGTGCAACATTCAGTATTCTGAAGCCTGTCTTCTAACCAAAAGAAAGACAAGATAACTCCACTCAGAATTTGCGCTCTTCACTTTCTTTTTTTTTTCTTCCTCCTTTCTTCCCTGTCCTTTAAGTTAGGACAAGTAGGAAAACTCCCTGCCCATGTGGTCCAGCCGGTGATGTGTTTCACTGGCCTTGGGCCGGGGTCTTTCTCCTCTCTTTATGAGGCTGGGGGTGGCAGGGAGGGAATGAAAAAGTAGTCTACCATCACTGCTGCTTTAAGATGAGCCTCCTGCTCTAGGTCAAGGGGGAGTCATTCAAATTCTCCTGTGCAGTGGGGGAGCTAAGCTTCCTTAGCTCCTTAGGAAATGGTCCTTTTTTTTTTTGGTGGAAAAAGTAATGTTCCATTCAAAAGCATGGAAAGTAATTTATCACAGGAGGCTGTCTTAGCAGTTTGTGGAAGAAATGGCCTCAAGTCCATGGTGAGGGGAAATTTGGAGCCTTCTGGCGGCCTAGGACAATCCATCCCAACTTTGTGCCACTTGGGGGACATCTCCCATCCTTTGTATGATTCCTCCCGTGTTCCACAGGGACAAACAAAGGCCTTTTTTGGAAGAAGCTCATCTGGTTAGCTAATTGGGCTCGATTCAGAAGCAACGCGCAGGAAGGAGACGTGGCCCGGTCAACATTTTTACTTTTTTGTCTCATTTCTCCTCTGTAGGGGGAAAGGGAACATAGCAGGAAGAGGAGGGCAGCAGTGTCTGAGAGGCTGAGATGCCGCCTGTTGTTTGATGTCCCCCTGTTAGAGCTCCTTGCATTTGCCCAGAAGTTAGACACAAGGCATGAAGGTTTCTGTTCTAGAAGTTGGCTTGGGGTGAAGGGGAAGGGTAGAGAAACCCATGTGGACAAAGAAAGTGTCGTCCTGCCTTCGTGTTTCTCTGAAGGGGGACGTAGCCCATTACTTGGAGTGGAACCTTGCTGGTTCCTATGGTGGTGAGAGGACCCGCTGGGGACAGCTAAGCAGTGGACTTCAGATGATGGAAGCCAGTGGAGGTTTTGGTAGAAAGGGGTCAGAAATTAAAGTAAGCTTTCCTCTGGGGCTCCTGCTTTGTTGGAAGACAGCATTTGCCTTGAGTTTCTTTCTGAGAGAGTTAAGTCCTACTATAGAGAAAATGCAAAGGGCTCCCAAGAAAGAGAGGTGGAATGGACCCTGACTGAGCAGCTAGCTGGGCCCAGCTGTCACGCAGAGGTGGATAGGCCATGCTTGGGCTCGGCAGGATTATATTGCTCTAATGAAGGTGCCCATCCTCAGAGCAGCAGTGGGGTGAGGTGAGATTCCAAGCAAAGATGAAGAGTGGAAACATTTTAAGTACTTCTCCCAAATGGTCTGTTGTTTTTGTTTGTTTGAATGAATCCAGGCACCCTTCCCCAATGCGCCCTCCCTATTTATTATTTATAAGTCAGCTTCAGTTTAGGAAATTCCTAAAATGAAATATCTGCTCAACACTCTCCCTCCCTCCACCCCCCCCGGCCCCCAAACAAGCTAGTTGCATGACAGTTGAGACATTGGGCCTCCAGAAATGTGCCCAGAAATGTGTGCAGAGACATTTGGTGCTGTATAAATGGTGACTTGAAATTATTGTTATGCTGTATGCTCTTGACATGTTGAAAAGAAGTCCAACTTTATCAGCATTTTAAAGTGTTTTAAATTGTTTTATTTGTCTGGCGTCCTCTGTGCCTGTGCTGATGCCCCTGAATACTTAAAAGAGGAGGAAATCGGGCTTTCACCATGTGAGAAACAAACAGTCTCCTTTCTCTTCCTAGTCCCCTCTCCCTTCCTCCCTTCCACCTACTCCCTGGGAGTCAATCATCAGATTCCCAGGGTTCTAGGAGTTACACGACACGTTTGGGAGAGCAGAGAGAGGAAAGAAATGGCGGACGATCTTGGTACGGCAGTGGATGAGAGGCAGCCTGGATTGAGCCCAGCTCTTCCCAAAGGAGGAGTCGGAATCTATTCACTCTTTTGGAAGAGTTAGCATCAACTACCAGGCACTGTAGGAGGAGCAATATAGAATTAGGGGTAGGTTATTTGGTGGGACAGGATTTAAAAAAAAAATCTTTAGGATCATTTTTATAGTCTATTTGAAGGGGGTGGGGGCAGGGAGAGATGGGAAGAAGAATCAGGCTGTGCATAGAGGTTTCCTCCCAGTCTTCCTCTGTCCATTGACCATGGTTATAGCCCAACCAGTTGTCTGCCTGCTTTCTTCCTCCACCCCTCCAAGCCCTGTTTAGAGTTAATAGAATTCCTGGCTTTGGACAGGCCAGTTTCCAGATCTGCAGGTGCTGGAGAGGTGAGGGGAAGACAAAGAGCATTGCTATCCAAGACCACCACCATCCTCCTCTGCACGGGGAACAGCCAGCCAGGGCAGCAAACAGACCTGTCTGCTTTTTTGTGTGGCGAGCAGTTTGCTGTGGATCTTCTCCAGCTTGGCTTTTTCTTCAGAACATCTAGGAATGTTTTGTTTGTGGGTGCTACACACAGCCCCCTTCCCAGTATGCCCCCAGCCTTGTTCAAGTGGACAGTGCACGGTGAGGATGCAATTCTGTATGCGCTGTAATGTCACTTTGCTTGTAGTGGAATGTAACGATGCCCCCTCACTCCAGTATTTTTGAGCTTCATGGATGTATTACAGCTGTTTCCTTTCCCATCTTCAGTCTTCTTAGCCTGCCACCATAACCCCCCTGTCCCCTCCTCCCCCTTTTTTCTTTTAGTCTAAATTAACCAATTCAGAGGCTGGTTTTCCTTGCCGTCAAAGGGCCAGCAGAGATTTATTTCCAGGGGTGGAGGAAGAAGTGAGGAGAAGAAATGTCCAGCATGGATTCAGGAGTGAACTAGGTCACGTCTTTCTCTCTCCCCCCCACCCCCCTTCTCTAAGGGACATACCAAATTACGGTCAGATATCTTTCAAACCCTGCTTTTTTTCCCCCTTTTTGGTTAAACAACCATAAATTAATCTGTATAAGCATGGAGAGTCCTTTTAATCAACAATTTCAAGCAACAATAGCGAAAGTAACGTGTTACCTTTGACCCATGTGCTTTGTGGATTCCCCCTGGACAGTGTAAATTTCCCTCCTTGTAACGCTTCTGAGACAGTGTATATAGATGTAAATAGTTCACAGGCCAATTCACACCCTTCTCTTTGTACTAGGTCCGTTTGCGTAGAACGTGGGGTTGCAACAGCAGCGACAGTGCATTGTCCGTAACGTAACAATGTAATTTTTTACAATGTAGCTTGTGTACATATTGTCTGGCAGCGCTGGTTCTGCCCCGCAGGCCTGTCCTTAGCGGTACAGCTTCCTGCAGAAAGAGACAAAGTGAATACAGATGTTATTTTCTACAGTTGCATGTACAGAGATGAGCGCCAGAGACGTGCTGTTGTCCCTCAGAGATAATGTTCGTAAATAAATTTAAAAAAACAGCCACCGCCAACCTTGTCTGTCCTTTGTAAGTCTCTCGGGGCTCCCGGGGCGGGAGTTGTGGGAGGCGGGGCAAGGTGAGTATCTGTATCTGTCAGTCATCGGTAATTTGGATAACTAGAGCCCGTGTCTCATTCAGCACAGGACTCGGACATCGGCGTAGGGGTCAAATCTGGTCTCTGCCACTCATTACCCGGACGTGACACTGGGCAGGTAACACCCTCATCAAATGAGAATTGGGCTGGATGTCCTCCCCGGGGTCTCCAAACCTGACCCCCAGCACCCTCCTTGGTGCCTCCTCTCATACACTTTTTCTGGAACCCCCCCATCTAAACCAGCGGTTCTCAACCTGTGGGTTATGTTCAATTTCTAACAATGAAAATACGTCCTGCATACCAGATATTTACCTTACAATTCATAACAGTAGCAAAATTACAGTTATGAAGTAGCAACAAAATAATTTTATGGTTGGGGGTCACCACAACATGAGGAGCTGCGTTAAAGGGTCCCGGCGTTAGGAAGGTTGAGAACCACTGATCTAAACCATTAAGGAGCTGGCTCCTGTTTAGCAAAGTAAAGGCTTCTAGGGACAAGGCAGACGGGCATTACTTGGTGAACCCAGTACATCCAGACGCCCTCATTTCTACCCTTGCCTCTCAGAAGATCCAGCAGCCCGTGTCGCTTTTGGGTGCAGCTTCCTTTGTTCCTGTTACGTACCTTTCCTGGCTCCGCAGCACTCTTAAGCTAGCTTGAAACCTTCCTCTGCCAGGCCCTGCGCGTCCTCTCTACTCCCTTTGGGAGTGAGTTTTGTTTTTAGCTAGGACTTTATTGCCAAGTATTCCCCTCCTCCCTGTCTGAGAGAGCCTTCCCTTGACCAAGGTTAGAAGCAAAATGTAACACCGAGCCAATTTTGGCACCGTATGTAAACACCCCGCACCTCTTCAATAAAAGGAGCGCTTTCTCTCATTTGGGGCCAGGTTTGGTCTGTAAACAATATTCAGTTTTTGCTTTCTTGTTTCTTGTTTTCATTTACATAGTAGTCTCTGTGTATGTTATTTTCCTGGTTCTGCTTAACTGGCCCTGTATCATTCCATGTTTTCTCGAATTCTTCATTATAGGTTAGCAATAATATTCTATTATATTAATGTATCGTAAATTTGTTTAATCTAGCCCAGCATAATGCCCAGCGTATTGGGTTTTTTCCTTGTTTTGTTTTTTGTTTTTTGCTTTTTGGAAGGGGAAAGTAGGGCAATTGGGGTTAAGTGACTTGCCCAAGGTCTCACGGCTAGTGTCTGAGGCTGGATTTGAACTCGGGTCCTCCTGACTCCAGGGCTGGTGCTGTATTCACTGTGCCACTAGCTGCCTCCCCCCTCCCCTGCCTCCCAGCATATTGTTTCATTCTGTCTGACTCTTTGGGACTCCATGGACCATATCACATCAATACCATCCGCGGGGTTTTCTTGACAAAGATACTGGAATGATTTTTGCCATTTCCTTCTCCAGTGGATTAAGGTAAACTGAAGTTAAGTGACTTGCCCAGGGTCACATAGCTAGTGAGTGTCTGAGGTAGGATTTGAACTCAGGTCTTCCTGACTCCAAGCCCAGTGCTTTATCCTCTGAGTCACCTGGCTGCTTCAGTATAGTAGGTACTATTAATAAATGCTTCTTGACTTCTAGCACTAAGTTTTTTTAATAGTCTGGGTAAGTGATTCCCAGAGAGTCCTCTGCTGGCTTGCCTCTCCTGTCTTTGTCCTAAAGAGTGTTTGGAGCAATTGTAAGGTAGCCTGTGGAAATAGACAAGTTTCTTGCTTAGCTGGCATAACTTCATACTGAATTATATCTTCCTACTCTTTTTTTTTTGGAAGGGGGAAGGCAGGCCAGTTGGGGTTAAATGACTTGCCCAAGGTCACAAGGCTAGTAAGTGTTAAGCGTAAGAGGCTGGATTTGAATTCAGGTCCTCCTGACTCCAGGGCTGGTACTCTATTCACTGCGCCACCTAGCCACCCCTCCTACTTTCTTTTTCAAAAAAGCACGTTTCTTAATGGATGAAAATGAAGGATGGAAATGAAGTTTCAGAAAATCAAATGAAGACAGATGTCACTAGCAACAGGAAGATCAAAAGATGGAATATTTGGGACCAAAGTAATGGATGCAGGAAACTTAAGCTCTCATTTTCATTTTTTTTCCCACCAAGAACAATCTTTGGAATGAGAACAAAAATACTTAACTGGGAAATTAAAACTCTAGTGTGGAGTAAAGAGGACATCTAGGTGTCCTGAATGAGTTCCAAGTTACCCAGACTAGATAAAGGGTGTAATTAGAGGGTGCTCCTGAGCCACTGTTGGTGATACATGGGAGGGAAATGTGGAGAACAAGGTAGGGCCCTTGTTGGGTTTTTTTTTTTAATTTTCTTTGTATCTACAGTGTTTGGCACATAGCTTAATTATAAATGCTCACCTCCTGTCAGAAATGTTCTCAGCAAGAAAAGTTATACTGGGTGATGACTTCCTGATGAAGGGTATCTAGGTGGCTGTGTATCAACCAGACACAACAACAGTAAGGGGATATGCTGCGTTTCCAGAACATATATCCAAGATGCAACAGGGAGCCTCTCCAAGGCCTGTCAAACCCAGCAACCAATATGGACTCCTCATGATTTCTGTGGGAGTGAATTATACTGGTGGAAGTCACTAGAAAGTATTGCTGGGATTGTGAAGCCATGGCCAAAAAGCTAACCCAGGAGAAATAAGTGATAATTTCATTGCTACTGCTGATGGAAGGTAGAGGTTTCAGAAGGAAAAAGATGAATTTGTGAAGTGAACAGTACCTTGAGAATGGGGGTTTGGTTTTCTTAACCTCACCTTAAGGTTAATCAACAAGCATGCAGTCAGCTGCGCTAAGTACTGGGGACAAAAGTGAATCAATCCCTCCCCTCAAGAAGATTACATTTTAATGTCTTAGGTAATGTGTATCTGTATATTTGTGTGTGTATGTACACACGCATATATACATGTACATACACACATGTATATACATCTGTACATACATATATATGTGTGTACACATGTGTGTATGTGTATATGTGTGTATATATGTGTGTGTGTATATATTATACACACACACACACACACACCCACATATATATATATATATATATATATATATATATATAAAGTATTATGCAGATATAAGATAACCTTGGAGAGGAGAACCCTAGCAGTTAAAAGACCAGAAAAAGTCTCCTATGGAAAATAATTCTTCACCTAAGTCTTAAAGAAAACCAGGGATTCCAAGAGGCAAAGGGTGAGTATTCTAGATGAAGGGCAGAAGGAGATAGGAGACAGATCTGTCCTGTGTGAGAAGGCCACTACGGATGGGATAGGCCCTAGAGAATGTGGAGGGGAACGGTGTTTAAAAAGAGTGGAAATGCTAGCTGTGTGACCTTGGGCAAGTCATTTAACTCCAATTGCCTTGCCTTCCCCCCCTCCAAAAAAAAAATGGAAATGTAGGAAGGGGCCACATTGTTGGAAAGTTTTTAAGTGTCAGGACAGTTTAGAGTCGATCCTGTTACCTAGAGGCAATACCAGTCACGGGAGTTTACTGAATTGGGGGAGGGGGTGACATAGGCAGACCTATGCCTTAGGAAAATCACTTTGGTGGCTGTGTGGAGGGCTCTTAGCCAGAGAGGAGTACATCTAATGGGAGCTGGTGAAAATAGATTCACCTGAAGACTTGTGGATCTGATCAGAAGGGCATTAAGCTGAAGATAGAAGGGAGGGAAAAAAACGAGGTTCATGGGTTTGCCAAGTCAGATACTACCACTGAGTAGCAGATATGGCCTATGAGAGCGCCAATAATTCACTGGAGATAATATTCAAGAAGAGCAGCAACAAAACCATGCCCTGTGCCCTAAGCAACACGAAGATTAGGGCTTATAAATATTTTTTTTAAATTTTGTTTCATTTTTTTAATCACAGTTTAACAAATGCCAACTAAAATGAGCATCACTGTGTACATTATGGAACAGGAGAGGATTGTCCATGAAATTGTGAATCTCTGTTATGTATGGTTTGCTTTACTCTTAAAGTATGTAATAAATTCAACATGTAACTTTCAAAGTTATCCTACTTGTCTGTGATTCCTTTTGTTCCCTTCTCATTTGGAGCCTGGGGGGTGTGGGAAGCAATGGAGGACTTTTGTTTCTACAGGACTGAAATACTCCTATCTTTGAGTGATGGTAGAACCAAAGGGGTGACTGGTTCTGATCAGAGCTGTGATCTGGCAGGACCAGGCTTCTGATCAAGTGGAATGTTAGAGGCTTGTGCACATGCTTGATGAGCTGTTGGAGGGGAGCATGACGTGGGCAGTTCGGGAGGTTGCACCTAGACAATGGAGGACAAGGCGGGAAATTCAAATGGAAGCAGTATAAAAAGGCTCACATTCTCTGAATCCCTGTACTCTCCAATCGGGAGGTGCTCATTCACTAGGAATGTAAAATAAAGGTAATGAAAACCTTCCTGGCTTTCCAATGAATGTTGTTGATCGCTAGACTAAGGATGTTTCTCACAGGGTGGGAGGGGAGGAATCCCATCCTAACCTCCTCCTGTCTCTTCTAGCTTTTTGCCCTTGACTTCTTAGAAATTATGTCTCTCAAACTTTTTAAACATTGCACCAGCCCAAGGTCATAAACAAAGAGAAATAAGAGCAAAGAGAAGAATGTTAAGCTGAATTTTAATCTGAATTTTAACCTTTAATTCCTTACACAAAATATATATATACACATATGTGTGTCTATTCATGTGTGTGTGTGTGTGTGTGCCTGTGCACACACTTCTATTTTAGTGAGCCTGGAAGTCAAGGACAAAACGGTAGAGAGAGAAGAGGGATGATATCACATGGGCTTTCCTGTGTTCCTCTGCCCCCTGGCACTCGACCCTGTGCCATACATGAGCACTTTGCCCACTTCCCCAGTGATTTATCCAGATTGCTCCATGGAGTTCAGTGTGTCACATCCATAAAATGAAAGGTTTGCCAGCTGTGTACAGAGGAGGATTTTCTCAAACTTTCCAAGAACTTATAATCTCCATATTAGATAAATTGTTTCCAATCATAGAAAAAGATGGAACTAACTTATTTTCAGACAAATATAATCTTGATTCAAATACAACACTAAAGAAAATTATAGGTTTATGTAGCTAATAATGGCTGACATTTATACCTTATTTATATATCTATATATGTATGTATGTGTGTATGTATATGTATGTGTGTGTATGTGTATGTACACACACTCTCATTTTTTCCTTATAAGAATTGGGTGAATCCAGAGGATCTGTGATTTCAATTCAATAGAGAATGCCCTCCTTACCCTTAATAAATAACTCCTAAGCAGGTTACCTGAGGCCCCCAAGAGGTCACCCAGCATCGCAGAGCAAATGTCCAAGGCAGGATTAGAACCCAGAGGGTTCTCACTCTGTCTCCGCTACACCCATCACATCATACAAGATGTACAGGTTTGTTAGTCATCAGGGGTTTTATGTCTCCTCCAGCTACATAGGATCTTTTTAATAAACTAGTTTTGATTTATTTAGTTCAGCCACTACTTTGCTGCCCAGTTGCAGAGTGGGTGCACTGGATAAAACCCTAAAAGATATTTGGGGTCTTTTTAATAAATTAAAAACACTTAAATACAATTAAGGTTTACTGTGCTGCCTGTTGGCGAATTTAATGACATCAGAAGTTGGCAAAAGCAGTTTGAAAGGATTATAAATATAGTTTCATTTAAATGAGAACAGATGGAAGAAACAAGGAAAATAGCCATTTAGCACAGAGGGCATGCTCACTAGTGTTTAGCAAGCTGTTGACTTTGTAAAAAAAAAAAAAAAACACACACACAAAAGCAAAAACAAAAAAAAACAAAAAAAAATAGGAAAAGAAAAAAGAACATGAAATTGTATATTTAATGAATGAACATGTATAATTTAACACTTGGAGGTTAATTTTGTTGGATGAGTCTGCAAGTGAATGTCACCGATGTTGATATTCACTGTGTGTAGTTTTATTTCAGTTCAGATAATTGAACCCTTGGGAGCTGAGTAGACCAAGGGGGATAATATAAAGAGAAACCTAAGGACCCAGAATAGAGCCTTGTGGGAAGTTGAAGGAGATGGAGAAGGTGTATGTGAACATGTCTGCTAACACACTACAACAGTGAGCCAAAACTAAGGTGAAAATTAATATAGATACGGGCAGTGTTTGATTTGAGCTAAAAAAAAATCAACTTCCCAAGGACGAGGCATGGGCTGGATGGCAGTCTCTGTGAAAAAGGTTTGGGTGTTGAGGTTGACTACAGTGTGGCCTAGAGTTCAAAAAAGCTAATGTGAGGGTAGTGTCTAGGACTCGGTCATTCCACTATCTTCTGTTTGGGTCAGACCTTATCTGAAATATGTGTTCAGTTGTAGGGGGAGTATTTTAGAATGGACATTGAAAAGCTAGACAGTGTCTAGAGTGGAGCCACCAGGATAGAGAAGGTCCTCAAGACCTTCTTTTGAAGGCTGGGAATATTTACCTTCCCTCCAGAAGTACACAGAGCCTTGCCCTAACATGAAGTCTGAAATATAAAAGTAGGCTGAAAGAATAAGCAAACAAAAAAAATCCCCCCATAATTAACTGTTATAGTGACAGGGATGTGCAAGACACATACCTTGAAGAAGACAATTACCTCAAAAAATCTATAAGCAAAACCTCAACATGGCATGGGTACAAATTCAACTAGAATTCATGGAAGGAATGAAGCAAGAGCTTCTTTTTAAGATTTAAAGATGCCTTTGTCAGTGAAAAGAAAGTGCTACAAAAAATTGAAAAAGAAATCAGAGATATAGAAGAGTTAGACACTGAATCAATGGTTTTGCAAAAGAGATAACAAAACTTTTCCTGCAGTAGAGCAAATAGAAACCACTGACTCCACAAGACAAGAAATATTAAAATAGAGTCAAAGGGGCAGCTAGGGGGCGCAGTGAATAGAGCCCCGCCCTGGAGTCCAGAGGACCTGAGTTCTAATCCAGCCTCAGACACTTAACACAAAAACTAGCCATGTGCCATTGGGCAAGTCACTTAACCCCCAATTGCCCTACCTTCCCCCTTCCAAAAAGCAAAATAAAATAAAGTCAAAGACTGAAAAAAGCAGAAGAAAATGTAAGTTATTTCGTAGCAAAAACGACTGACCTGGAAAACAAATTGAGGAGAAAAAAATTTAAGAATCATTGAGCAAATGATATTATGATCCAAACAAGCACCTAGACAATGTATTTCAGGAAATATTAAAATAAAGCTTCCCAGGATTTTTATAACCAGAGGGCAATATAGAAAGAGAAAGAATCCACCAATCCAGCCTTTTGAAAGAGTCCCCCAATCAAAATTTCCAGGAACATTAGAGCTAAAATCCAGAGACTTCCGGTCAAAGAAAAAGTGCTGCAAGCAGCCAGAAAGAAATAATTCAAATAGTGAGGAGTTACGATCAGGATCATACAAGATTTACTCCCCGCCATAAAGTAGAGAGCTTAGAATACTATTTTTAGAAAGCAAAGGGTATATTCTTACAGTCAAGAAAATTTACTTAGGAAAAAAGAATATAATTCAAAAGAGGAAAAAAAAAGATCTTTAATAAAATAGAGGACTTCCAAACATTCCTAATGAGAAGACCAAACCCGTGGAGAAACTTTGAAGTTCAAACACTGAGGGGAAGAGAAACATAAAAAGGTAAACATGAACAAACTCTAACAAAGGATTGAAAAGGATAAACTGTTTATATTCTCGTATGTGGAAATGATACATATGACCCTGTAAGGTCTGGAATTCCCCCACCTGGGGAATCTTGTACCTCTCCTACAACCACAGGGTGTTCTTTTGATATCAGAGGAAGAGGTCACAGAACTCAAGACTGATTATAGGTAATAGTTAAATCAATCATTGGGAATACTTACAAACAGGGGCAAGCTGGGGTGGCTGCCAGACAGTTCATTTGATCCCCACTAAGAACCCCCAAAATCCCCACAGTAATTATAGAAAACAGAAAAGGGCAGAGGAGCTGAAGAGTACATCACTACTGATTAGTGGATATTTTTGGTTTTCTGCTTAATGATGAGCTTGGGAGTTAAGCCAATGTTATGCCCAAACATAAGTGTGCATATCGATCATGTCCTGGTCACATATACATCACAATATTCTTGTTTTGGCTTTCATAGATCATAGTGTCTTACATTTTGACTCAGTGACTAAAATATGATTCAGTATCTAAGTTATTATTGTTAACAGGTCACCATATTTGGGCTTCCACTTTTCACAGAGTTTAAGTTTTTAATGGCTTTTCACTTATTACTGTATTTTATGACTTTTTCCCAATAGGAACTCTACAGATTTTCTAAATGCTATCACCATCAGGGGTCATATGAGGAATCTACATAGATAAAAAGCCTGGGAGTGGTTCTGTTACATCTTATTGATTTTAAGAGAAGAACGGAAAGGAAGGGGAAGAGGAATGCACTAGGGGATAGAAGGGAAAGGAAGGTTTGGAAAAATGATTTCACATAATCAAGGAGCACAAATAGACATTTTTACAAATAAGGGTAGGAAAGCAACTGACACTTGAACCTCACATATGAACTTGACAAAAGAGGGAAGAAGACACACGAAATTGAGTACAAAATTACATCTCACTCAACAGGGAAACAGAAGGGAAAGGAGAGAAGAGAGAAGGGGGAATTAGAGGGAGGGTAATTTAAGAGAGGGATTAGTCCTGAACAAAACAAATTCTAAAGACGTACAAAAAATAGAGGATTTCAGAGAAACCTGAGAAGACTTATATGATCTGATAGAGTGAGTTGAACAGAATCAGAAAAACTTACAGTGACAATATAGTAAAGACAAACTATTTTGAAATAATCAGGAACTCTGGTGTAATCACCAACCACAATTCCAGAGGACTAATGATGAAGCATGTTACCTACCTCCTGACAGAGAAGTGAAGCACTAGAGAATGAGACATACAATTTTCTGGACATGGCCAATGAGGAAATTTATTTTCTTTCATTATACATGTTTATAACAGCAGTTTCGTTTTTCTTTCATTCTCAGTTGGTGGGAGGAAGTTGGAGTGGGAGGAAGAGAAGGCAGATTTTTGCTGATTATTTTTTTTAAATTCAGGAAGAACGGGAACAAATAGTTTATCTAAATATAATTTTATAATAATAACACAATATCGTGTATGCTGTGGTGGAAATACAAACCAGAATTTGAGAACTGAATAGAAACTTAGACACCATCTTGTCCAGATGATCTCTAAGAATCCCTTCTACAATAACAATTAGAAAAAGACATTCCCTGCCTTCAAAGGGAAGCCAATCTAATGGGGATGACAGGTAGCAAAGCCAAACCCAAACCCAATCTCTATGTGCTAACTGGTTATGTACAGGATAAAACTGAAATAATCAATAGAGGGAAGGCACCGGAATTAAAGGGAATTATGAAAAGTTTCCTGTAAAAGGTAAAATTTTAGCTGGGACTTGGAAGAAGCCAGGGCAGCCAGGAGGTGGCAATGAGGAGGGGAGATATTCCAGGCATGGGGGACAGAAGACATGGTGTCTGAAGACAGGATGTTCCAAGAAAGCAGCAAGGAGGCAGGTGTCACTGGATAGCAGAATACATAAGGGTAAGGTATAAGAAGCCTGGAAAGGTGTGGGGGGGAATGGAGGATGGGTTGGAGTGGGGGGAGACTTGAGGCAGGCAGACCCACCAGCAGTTACTGAAATAGTCCAGGTGTAAGATGAGGGTCTGCACAAGGGTGGTAAAGCATTTCACAATGTTTTTGTTCAGTTGTTTTCAGCGGTGTACAACTTTTCATGACCCCATTAGGGGTTTTCTTCACAAAGATACTGGAGTGGTTGGATCATTTCACAATTCCACCAACAATGAGTCAGTGCCCCAATTTTTCCACATCCTCTTCAACACTCACCCTGAGCACAAGAATTCATTTTCCAAGCTCCAGCTGCAACGATTCACAAACACCTTTTTGCCCACTCCCCCTTGACAATCCTGCCGTTAAGTGATGGAATGGAACGGAGAAGCCAACCTGGGACGGTTCCTCTTTCATATCCTCGTTGACCACTAGGTGGCAGCAGCCCACCACATATCACAGCAGGCAGGTCAAGCAAGGCTTCCTGCTCAGAATTACCGAAATCCCTATCTGGGTACACACATCTCGTCAGACTGGGTGAGAATCATGATTCTCAAGGAGAAGAGCCTCTAATTCCAGGACCAGCTGTGTGGAAAACTGGGAAACAACACAGTTGGTCTTTGCTGCTCATTTACTTTTTTGGAAATAATCACCACGTATACCTTCATATAGGATCATGTCATCTCAGATTTAGAGTCGGAAAAGGAAGTTAGAGGTCACCAAATTCAATTGCTTCACGTTACAGAGGAAGAAACTGAGGCACAGTAGTCAACATGTCAACAAACATTTATTATTAAGCATTTACCATGTGCCAGGCACGGACTTTGTTATGCAACCAGCAAGTGTCTGAAGCGAGATTTAAACCAGGATTTTTCTGCCTCTGAGTCCAATGGCTCACTCACTACACCACACACTGCCCCAAGAGGCTAGGGAAACTGGTCTGAGGTAACACAAGTTTATGGCAGAGGGGGGCTAGAATCCAGGTTTCTTCTCCCAAGGGTAAAGAGAAGTGACTTGCCCAGGGTCACACAAAGCCCACTGTGGCAGAGTCAGAACTCGGGTGTCCTGACCCACGGCTCTATCACCGATCCCGGAGCGGCTGCTACATCCAGATCTTCAACCCACCAGAGTTTGAAATAGCCTGGCTGTCTCCCAGGAAGGAGGTCTTGAGAATAAAGTAGCTAGGTAGGGTGGGTAGAGAGGACATGTCGCAGCATTTTCATGTTCATGCTCCTTTTGTCCTAACCCCTTCACTTTACAGATGAGGAAAGCGTACCCCATACGCGAACTAACCTTGCCAAGGTCACACACAGGTCATAAGGGGGAGAATCCATATTTGAACTCCAGTCCTCTGATTTCACATCTGGTGCTTTTTCCTGTACCACGCTGATCAGGGGAGCTTGGAGCTGGAAAGGATCCCAGAGAAAGGAAATCCAGTGTAAGCCATTCAGGAATAAAAATCCATTCTACAATTTCCCTGACGAGGGGTTTGCAGTTACTTTTTGCTGGAATTCCCAGCTCTCCTGAGGCCTTATCCTCTGGGCTCCAGCTCCAGCAACCGGAGTTTAGCCTTGGACAGCCTTGAGCTAGCTAGGGAGTACGCTGGATGGAGCGCTGAGCCCAGAATCAGGAAGATCTGTGTTCGAATCCAGCTTCAGATGCTGACCATATGAAGCAACCTGTAAAGAAACCGCGGGCACAGGGTTTGCTTCAGTTTCCCCAACCGTAAAATGGGTTAATGAGAGCGTCTACCTCCTAGGGTCCTGTGAGTCGCAAATAAGAGAATATTTAGGAAGGGCTCAGCACCACTTGGCACATAGGCCTTAAAAAATGCTCGTTTCCTTCCTCGGACAGGTCATTTCGAGGCCTTTGGGCCCAGGCTTCTCCCTTAATAAAGGGAGGGGAACCGTAGCACAGGTCAAAGAAACTGGATTGGAAGGCGCCTAAGCTGAGTTAGCGCATCCCTCAAGCGGCGCCCTCTCCAGCTTCCCCGATCAGCCCTCCTCCTCGTCCATCTGCCCTTCAGGAAAGCAACATAGCCCCCTCAGGACCTTTACCAGGGTACATAGCCAGCTTTCACCTCTGGGTTCCATGGAGCCAGAGGACCTTCCGCCACTGACTGATCAGGGCTAATCACTGCTTTTTGCGCGTCCTTAGTTTCCCCCACAAGATAAAGCGTAGGCTGAGAGGATTCCCGAGGTCGCTTCCAGTTCAGATTCAATGTAAGCTCCTTGAGGGGAAAGCCCAGTGGCCACCTCTCCCAGAGCTCCAGGACCCACTTCTAGGGACTCAGGCCGCCATCCTGGGGAGCTGCTTCTAGGACCTCTGAGGGAGTCAGGGAGGAGAACCAAGGACCAAGGTCCAGCCTTGGGGCTTTCTTGGGTGGCTAAAGGTTGGTTCTTGAAATGGGGGCGGGGAAGCCATCAGGACTTCCCAGCAGCTACCTAGTATCCCTTGCAGGGCTGGCGCCCGCCTTTTAAAACTCGGGCTTGGGGTAGGGGGTGGGGGTTGACACCTCTCCCTAAACCTCCCTCTGCCCCTCCCCTGTCCCGCCCTCCCAGGTCCCTCCCCTCCCTCTGCCCCTCCCCGCCCCGCCCCTGGCCTCCGCCCCTCCCCGCCCCTCCCCGCCCCGCCCCTGGCCTCCGCCCCTCCCCGCCCCTCCCCGCCCCTCCAGGTCCCTCCTCTACCTCTACCCCTCCCCTCCCCGCCCCGGCTCCGTCCTTCCCCACTCCTCCAGGTCCCTCCCCTCCCTCTGCCCCTCCCCTGTCCCGTCCCGCCCAGCCCCGCCCAGCCCCTCCCCGCGCACCTGGGCAGAGCGGCTCGCAGCGGTTTCTGGCTGCAGCCGCGCCGCCGGGGCCATGGACTTGGATGCGCGCGGGGTGTTCCCGCTGCTCGCCTGGGGCCGCCAGCTCCGGCTCGTGGCCGCCGCCTCCTGGCTGCCCAACGTGGCCCTGGCGCTGGCGCTGAGCTCCGAGGCTCTGCTGTTCCCAGCGCCGCCCCCGCACCACTGCCGGCCCGACCCGGCGCTGCTGCCTCCGGCGCTGCGCGCCCTGGCCGGCCAGGCGCTGCTCAACGCCAGCCTCCCACGTCTGCCGCCGCCCGCGCGCGGCTGGAGCCCCTGCCTGCTGCTCCGCTACCCGGGCCTGGGCCTCGAGCCCAATGGCACCGGGCCCTGCACCCGCGGCTGGAACTTCGCGCGGCCGGCCGCCGGCTTGCTGCGCACCCCTATCACTCAGGTGCGGAGCCCCGAGGGGAAACTGAGGCGTCCCCTGGACCTCTCACTTCATTTATCAGAGAAGGAAGTCGAGGGAAGTGAGCTACCTAAAGTCCTGCAGTTAGCAAGCAGGGATTCGAGCGCAACTTCTTGTCCCCAAACCCTAGGGTTCTCTCTGCTCTTGCACCAGCCTGGTGCACCTCAAAGTCCAGAGATGCTCAGCTTGGATGCACACAGGCTCAAATCTAGCGGATCTGCTCTAAGAGACCAGGGCCCAATATTGTGTTGAGGCGGGGGACAAGGGTCCCTAGGTCTTTAGAGAGACCGGGATATACGCCTTGGTGGTAGTGTTTAGTTTTCGGTAGAAGCCTTCAAATATTTGAAGGCTGCCGGGTACTGTTTAATATCGGGGGAAAAACCAAACTTCCTGAGAGCCGTTATTACTATATTATACTACTAAATCCTATTTACATAGTATTTAGGGGTGGGGGTTCCTTCTCACTGGGAGTTTTCAGGTGGACCCTGCATGACCCATTGTTGGGGTGTTGTAGACAGGTTCCTTGTTCAGGGTAGACTAGAAGAAAGACCTCTCTCTCAGGACCCTCCAGCTCAGATTCAGTGATGGGAGGGGCTTCCCTCTCCTTCTTCCCCCTCCCTTCTTTCGCCCTCTTTCATTCCCCAACATCTCTATGCTTTCCTTCCTCTCAGCCTGAGACTCCCACCTGAGACTACAGCTCTGGGGGTCCGTTTGGGTCGAGGTCTGCCTCTGATACCGCCTCTGGGTTCCATAATGGGGCGGGGAGGGAGAGAGAGCTGAGTAAGTTTGGGAAAATCACCTGGTCCTACTTTGACTCGAGCATGCCACATGGGCGTTTGGGGTGGGTGGGGGAAATGTGTTGATGTATAACTGGAGAGGGTATTGGACTATAAGACAGGAGATGGGACCATAAGCATGTCGCTTCAGCTCTGTAAAAAGGTGTTGCTGAACGAGGTGGTTTTTTGAAGTTCTATCCAGCTCCTAGGCTTTGGGATTATCTTCCCCTTGGGGAAAATGTGGATGAGATAGCGTCTAGCCCTGTATTGCTTCTGGGTCTGGGAGAAATGGAGCACACGGTCACCTTGTGGCCATTACAGGTGGGTCCTCTGTGTTCTCCTACAGTGGAATCTCGTATGTGGGAATGGATGGAAGGTGCCCCTGGAGCGGATGAGTTACCTTCTGGGCTGGCTGTTGGGCTGTGTGACCCTAGGCTCAGCCTGTGACCGGTAAGGGTCCTTGCCCTTCCCCCTCTTCTCTCCTTCTTCCCTACTAGGAGCCACCTTCCCTATGTGATAGATCTCATTTTGTGGGCACCCATGGCACTGAGTGCTGTCAGGCATGACCATTTCCCCCAGGGCATGTAGGCCCTCCACCAGCTTAGCCAGCACCCCCAAAGGCTGGACCTCCCTCTCTCTCCCTGGACTTCTCTCACCATCCCTTTGTCCCTGCAGGTTTGGTCGGCGAGCCATTTTTGTCACCTCCCTGGCTCTGGCTACAGTGCTGGGAAGTGGGGTGGCCCTGGCGATCAACTACCCTATGCTGCTGTCCCTGAGGCTGCTCTATGGGGCTGCCCTGGCCGGTGCTTTCCTCTCCCTCTACGTGGCCCGTGAGTATCTGGAGAGTAGAGAGTCCCTCCCACTCACTCCATGATTTGTCTTTTTTTGGGGGGGGGTAGGGCAATTGGGGTTCCATAACTTGCCCAAGATTACATGGCTAGTTTTTTGTTAAGTGTCTGAGGCCAGATTTAAACTCAGGTCTTCTTGACTCTAGGGTTGGTACTCTATTCACTGTGCCATCTAGCAGCCCCTGCTCCATGATTTGGAAGACAGAATAGTGTGATGGCAAGGCTGTTGGGCCTGTGAGTCAGGACACTGGGGTTCAAGTGGCACCCCTGATCTTTACTAGCTGTGACCTTGGACAAACAATGCAAGTTTGGACCCCACTTCCCTTATCTATAAAATGAAGCCTCTCCTTCCTGCTCTATTCAAGGAGGTCATAAATTCAGAACTGGAAGGGCCTTGGACGATCAACATCAACCTCTTCATTTTATAGATTAGGAAACAGAAGCTCAGCATGCTTCTGTGGCTTGCCCAGCTGTGTACACAGTTGGTATGTCTGAGGCAGGATTTAAACCCACCATACTCTGTGTCCTTTCTTAAGCACCTCCTGCTCTGGGCTCTGAGGATACAGAGCCAACAAAGGAGCCATCTCTGCCTTCAGGGCTCTTATGTTCTACTGGGGGAGAGGACAGATGCATTCCTCCCAGCTTTGCTAGTTCTCTAGAAAGAGATATGGGTGATCTAGAACCTTCAGCATCTCCCAGCCCCCAATCCTTGGGCCAAGACCAGGGAACTGGGGTGCCTGTGCCAGTGTTCCCTCTTTAAGGAAGAGAGAGGGAACTTTAGGAAACTTTAGCCCCTTCCACTTTGAGGACATGTCAGGACCTTATTTTTGGTAGCTGCCTACCTGATAAGTTGAGGTAGATCTCAGAAAAGAAAGGTGCCCAGTTAGGGGCTAGAATTGGTACCAGGGCCATGCTAAAGGGGATGCCACAGTGAGAATAGGAGGAGGGAGTGCCGGTAACCAGAAAGAGGCCAGAAAGCAAAGGGGAAAAGCAGCTTCATGTATGTGGGGGGGGGTTCTGGGGAGATTGGGGCTCTTGAGGCATGAGCAGAGGGTGGGAGCGCCTCTCCTGTTTGCCCAGTGATCTCTAGTGTTTGCCCACAGGAATGAGTGTTCCTGGCGCTGATGTTGCAAGACCCCTCCGGGAATGGAGATCACAGCACGTCTGTCCCGGGAGAGCGAGAATGTTGGGGGCTAAGTGGGGCCCAAGTGTGGGAGGTCGATGCTTGATTCAGGAAGCTCAGGAGGGAAAGGGGAATGCCAAAGTGGATTCCCCAGGAGGCTAACCCCTCCCTGATCCCTGGACATCTTCCTTGGTGTTGGCTCCCCATCTACCCGTTCATCCATCCTGGCAGGGTTGGAGCTTTGTGACTCGGACCATCGCCTCCCATTCTCCATGGTGGCTGGCCTCTTCTTTGTTGCTGGGACAATCCTGCTGCCAGGGCTGGCAGCCATATGTCAAGACTGGAGGTTCCTGCAGGGGCTGGTGACCCTCATCCTGGGCCTGGTGTTGTTCTTCTGGGGGTGAGTGCCTTTCAAGGCTGCTGACCTTGCTCTACCCTGGGGAGCCTGGGCTCCAGAGAAAGGGGCAGACATCTCAGGCTCCGGGGCTGGAGCCAGGAGAGGCTGCTGAGCTAGGAGGCTCTAGTCCCAGGCCCGCCAATTTCTCCTTCTGGGTTTTCCTTCATTTCTTCATCTGTAATCATAATAATTCCCATTTCTGTGGTGTCTTAAGGTTTACAAAGCACTTTCATCCCAATAGCATTGTGAAGTAGGTGATATGACTAGCAGTATGCCCATTTCACAGATGGGGAAGCTAAGGGTCAGAAGGGCTAAACCACAGCTCCCTTCTTTCCAGTCTGGGGTCATGCTCTTTCCACTACTCCCCACCCTTGTGGCCCATCTGGTGCCACCTTTCCCATGAAGCCTCCCCCAATCCCCCCAGAAGGATGTGACCTTTTGGTAGGCAACTGGGTGGAAAAAGTGGATTGTGTTGGACTTGGAATCAGGAAGATCTGGATTCAGCCCCTGCCTCAGACGCTTTCTAGCTGTGTGACCTTGGACAAGTCACTTACCCTCCCTGCCTCAGTTTCCTGATCTGTAAAAATGGAAATAATATTGGTGCCTACCTCTCACAGTTGTTGTTGTGAGGAGTATCAAATTAAATAATATTTGTAAAGTGCTCTGCAAGCCTTCCTTTACAAAAACATGAGGTAAAAGCTCACTTGTTATCGCCAGATCACTTAACTTCTATCCCTAATCTGTAAAATGGAGGTAATGATCTTGGTCTCAAGGTTCCTGTGAGAATGGAAGGAGGTAACATCTGGGAAGCAAATCCGGAGCCTATCACCATGCTGGCTCTGAGAATCAGTCATGGCAGGGCATCTGGGTGGCGTGGTGAACAGAGTCCTGAACAGGCCCTGGAGTCAGGAGGACCTGAGTTCAAATTTGGCCTCAGACACTTAACGTTTACTAGCCATGTGACCCCACCTCCAAAAAGAAAAAAAAAAATTAGTGATAGGATTCCACCACATGCTGGCTCTCCCCATCACTCTCATTAAATACTCTTGGCATCCAGGTCTGACTGCAACCTCCCATCATTGCATGCCTTCCCATGCCTCAGCCCTCTGCCCTCCTTGAGACTTCTGTTCCTCCCATCCCTCTGTCCTGCCTCAGCTCATTTGTGACTTTTCTTCCTTTCCAGTCTTGGCACCATTGTCAGCCATTTCAACTCTATACGATTCCCTCTCTCTGATCCCTTGCATGCTTCAATTCCCAGCCCCCCCCCCCCGGTCACTCCTCAGGCTCCCCCCCAACATCTGCCTTCTCTGTTCCTCTGTGTGATGCTGCTCAAAGGAGCATCATGAATGAAGTTCCACCACTGTGCTCCGCCTCGTTGGGGCACAGTATGTACTCATGGAAGCCAACTTCAGCTGGGCCCTCATTCCGGCAAGGCAATCCTCTTTCTACTCAATTCAGTCCTAACCATCTCTCTCTTCATAAGAGTTTTTCCAGATCTTTCCTTCTCTTCTCAAGCCTCCCACATCTCTCTCGCAGGTGAGGACCTCATTTATTTGAGAAAAAGGAAGGGGAATTTCATCTGAGCTTTCTCTTCGCCCTTTCTTTGATCTCAAAACTGTCTGATATCATCTCCCACCCTCTCCTCCTTCTCCCCAGTGCCTGTCAGTGAGGTGGCCCTTTGCATTGCCCAAGCCAGCCCCTCTGCCTGTGTCCACCCTGTCTCTAGCACTTCTGTCTTATTTGCCGTCTCTCCCTATCTGTGGGGTCCTTCCCTGCTGTCTTCAAACATTTCCAAACCTCGTCCTTAAAAAGCCTTCACCAGACTCTATCTCTTTGAAATATTGTCCTATATTTCTCTTCTCTTCAGCCAAACTCCTAGAAAAACGCTGCTCCCATTTTCTCTCTTCTCACTGTCTTCTTGGTCCTTTATAATCTGATTCCTGATTTCATCATTTGATTGACCATGCTCACTCTGAAGTTACCAGTGATCTCTTGGTTGCCCAAGCTGACGGGTTTTTCCAGGCTTCCTGCTTTCTCCACCTACCTGTTGCATCTGACACTGCTAATCTCCCTCCCCTATAGATACTCTTTCTTCTGTGGGTTTTAGTGACGTTGTTCTCTCCTGGTTTTCCTTCTACTTGTTTGTGGGCTCCTTCCCATTCTCCTTTGCTGGCTCATCACCTATATCAGGTCCCTTAATGTGGGTTTCCCAAGGATCTGTAACAGATTTCCTCTTCTCTTCTCATCTCCTCTTGTCTCGTCCCATCTCTATCTGTCTCTGAGGTTCAGTGACCACTTCTATGGTCATTGATATATCCAGCCCCAGTCTCTCCCCTGAGTTTCAGTCCCACATCATCACTTGCCAAGGGGGGTGTCCTGGAGACATCTGCAGTGCAAAATGTTCCAAACAGAATTCATTCTCCCCTATCCCCTCCAAATCCAACCCTCTTCCAGACTAACCCATCTCTGTCAAAGGCACTGCCATCCTTCCTGTCTCTCAGAAGCAGAACTTCCATCCTTCTCAGCGCTCACTCTCCCTCACCTCACATAGCCAAGCAATTGCTTCTACCTGTACAGCATCTCACCCATAATCCCTTCTCTCCTCACACAGCTGGCCACTCACCTCTCAGCTAGATCAGCCTTTCCTGAGTCCCCCAACTCTACCCATTCCACTTCCTTGTACTCATTTTCATTCTGCATATATCTGTGTACATCCTTATTGTCTGCCTCATTCAAAGGAGTTCCTTATGAGTTGTTTCATTGTTTTATTCTGTTTGTCTTTCTGGCACTGAGCACAATGCCTGGTGCACAGTGGGCTCTTAAGAAGGGTTTGTTGATTAAGTGATACACCACTCTGTCATAGAGTCATGGATTCAGAGCTAAAAGGGACCTCATTTTATATTGAGCTTCAGAAAAACTTACCCAGGGCTTGCCGTCCACCTCTGGTGGACCTTGATGCATGGACAATATCATAGAATTATAGATTTTGCACTAGAAAGGGCTATGGAGACGGGCAGATCCAACCCACTCATCTCAGAAAGGATAAGCAGAAGCTTAGGTTAAGTGACTTGGGCAGGGTCACTCAGTAAGGGTCTGAGGCAGGATTTGAACCCAGCTCTTACTGGCTTTAAGTGTAACATCTTCTAGTTCTAAAAGACCAGGAGACAGACTCTTAGTGGGACTAAGAGTAAGACAGACTCTTATGATGGGACAAGAAAGGAAAATGCCTAAGGCTCTGACCTTGTTTCTTAATGAAGGTTCCTGCTGACAATCTGTCTTGGTCTGAGTGGACTTGGGGAGTCACCACAGCATCCTGGATCCCTGTGGCTTTACCAAGTGTGACAGGGGCCCCTGGTGGGGTGAGGTGGGAGCAGCTCCAGGAACCCCAAGGCTGGAAGGAACTTGAACAAAACCCTCTCCTCTGTGGCATGTACTTGCAGATTTCCTTCCCTGTTCCCAGAGTCCCCCCAATGGCTGGTGGCCACTCAACAGCCAAGCAGAGCCAAGGACATCCTGTGGCGCTTGGCAGGGGCCAACCTCAAACCTGAGGACTCCACCTCTGAGGGGGCTACTCTAGCTGCAGGTGAGACATCTCGCCCTAAGTTGTTCCTTCTGTCATCTCTCACCTCCATGCCTTTGCATTGTCCACTCTCCACGCCAGGAATGTACTTCTTCCTCACATCTGAGAATTCCTAGTTTCTTTTCAGGCTCAGTTCAGTTATTACCTCCTCTACAATGTCTCTTTTGATCCTTCTCTATCCCTCCAAAAGAGTGACTTTGTCTTCACTTTGCATATGTACACATGTAAATGTATATATTCATATAGCCACATACTGTGTATGTGCATGCATATACTATATATGCATACATATGTGTATATATTCACACATACAATGCATGTACTGTATACATACAAATATATACACACATGCATATACTATACACACATATACATCCCTGTTCCTCCCCCCTCCCCACCCTGGAGAAGATAATGCTTGACAGTTATTTTCATTTTGTCTCTGTTCTCAACACCTGGTGCTGAACCTGGCCCATAGTAACAATAACGAGCAATAACCAACATTTGTATATTGCTTTGCAAAGGGATTTAGTGTGCGTTATTGTGTCTTAGCTTCATACCAATCATCCCATTGTTGGCATTAATATGTTTGGGGCAGATGGGTGAAATGGGTGGATGGGTGAAATGGATGGATGGATGATGGATGGATGGATGAATGATGGATGGATGGATAGATGGATGTATGGATGATGGATGGATGGATGGATGGATGGATAGACGGATGAATGCATGAGTTCCAGGGAGAAGAGCCTTTCTGGGCATTCAGGCAGGAGGAACAGGAGGAGAGAACCCAGGCTAAGCATGTGCAGGTCTCTGGAGGTGGCCCTTACTTTGGACATGGTGGCTCCTGAGTACCAGAAATGGCCAGAGATGAGCTGCCTAGTTATCTAAGGAGTGAATACAGAGCCAGACTCTGGGGTCTAGAAGACCCAGATACTTCATTGGTGGGGCCCCCCAGGCAAAGCTCTTCTTCTCTTCTGGTTCCAGTGGCCCTGTTCTACAAATGAGGATGATAACACCTGTAACACTTACACAACAGGGCTGTTGCAAAGCTGTGTTATTGGTACTGCCATTCACAAAGCCCATGGACACATCTTATCTCCTATGATTCTCATGGAAGCCTGGGGAGGTATGCAGAGCAACAATCAGGAATCGCATTTGGCTGTTGAGGAAACAGGGTCAGAGACATGGAGCAGCTGGCCCAAGGTGGTCCAGCAGAATGGCAAAGCTAGGCCTCTAACCCAGCTGTTCCCACTCCCAGTCAATTGATTTCTGCACCACATTGCCTGGAGTTAATCAAGAAGGACCACAAGAAGAAAGAGCTCCTAGAATCTGCAAGGACCCCAGTGAATGAGATAAAAAACACAAGAATGAAGGCTGGCAACTAAAGAACCGGCTATTTCCCTGTAGAAAATGAAAGTGCTTTTCTTTCCTTGAAGAGGTGGAGGACCAGGGGGAATGGAATGGTGCATACATCATCAGGGAAGTTTCCAGTGTCAGATGGTTTTGGCTTTGCTAATCTTTTTTTCTTACAAGGGAAGGCTCCCTGTGTGGGGGGAAAGGGGGAGTCTGGTCTCTGCCGAGGACTTGGGTGTAAAAACAAAAGACCCCAAGAAAACTTACATCTTTTTAAGCTCTGAGCTAGCCACAACCTCAGGAGAGCCAAGGTTTGTGTCTCCCCTTTGCCCCTTACCAGTTGTATGATCCTGGGCAGGTCACTCCCTTAGCTTCTCTGAGCTGCTGGAGATATAAATGTTTATACTACCCCCAACAGAACTCCCATTGAGGACCTCAAATGAGATCAGTAGGTCAAGTGTTTGGAAGATTTTAAGGCAGAATAAAAATGTTGTTGTTGGTCAGTCATTTCAGACTCTTTGTGACCCTGTTTGGGGTTTTCTTGTCAAAAATACTGGAGTGGTTTGCCATTTCCTTCTCCAACTCATTTTACAGATGAGGAAACTGAGGTAAACAGGGTTAGGTGACTTACCTAGGGTCACACAGCTAGTGTCTGAGATCAGATTTGAACTCAGGTCTTCCTGATTCCAGGCCCAGTACTCTATCCACTGTGCTACCTAGCTGCCCCCAGAATAAAGATGTTAGCTATTAAGAATGACTAGAATTTAGAGAATGCTTTAAGTTTTGCAAAGCTCTACAAATATTTCATTTGCTCCTCACAACTACCCTGAGAACTTCGTGCTATTAGAACCTTCATTTTATGGTTGAGTAAACTAAGGCAGACAGAATTAAGTGACTTGCCCAGGGTCATACATCTGGTAAGTGTCTGAGACTAGATTTGAACTCAGGTCTTTCTAACTGCAGGCCCAGCACTTTCTCTCCACTATAACACCCAGCTGCCTTTATTATTATTAAAGCTTAAAGAGCTGTAAAAATGAAATTACAATGTGATGATTCTCCTAGAAATGGGACTTGAAGGACATTGGGGCAGGGAAAGGTGAAGGAAGAGCATCTAGGTGTTCAAAACTTCCCAACATTTATTAAGCATCTGTTATGTTGGAGAAACTGCCAGGAACTGGAGATTCAAAGGCCACGACAGCTCCGTCTCTGGAAGCAGGAATGTACAGGGGTGTATTTAGAGAGAAGTCCGGCTGACCAAGGCTGTGAGTATTTGTGGAAGGGCATGCCAGGCTGAGGAATTAAGGCAGAATCCCATCAATCATGAGAAGCCACGACAGAGAAAGACTGGTTGTGTGTGTGTGTGTGTGTGTGTGCGTGCACATGCATGTGGGCACGCTAAGGACATATCCTTGCACTCGTCCTGAAGGCAGATTTGGGGGGATGGGGAGATAATATGTATTGAGTTCTTCCAGCAGACTGTTCCTGGGTATTCCATGCCTGGGATACTGGGGCATCTGTTCCTCAGTGGTCCATCATGACCTCTCCCTGGTGGGATCAGGTGGGGATGCTGGGGTGGTTCTTTCTCAGCCTTTTCATTGTCTTCCCCTGAGCTGGGCCAGGCTCAGTTAACTCTCTCTTTTCCTTATACCCACAGACTTAGACGGGCTGTCTGAGGGGAAGGCCTTGCCCCAATACCACTACATCTGTGAGATCTTCAGCATTCAACTCATCTGGAGAAACATCCTCATTCTGGCCTTCACCATGTAAGGAGCTACCATGTCAAAGCAGGGAGCTGGGGAGGCAAAAGGGACCAAGGTCCATGGGGGTGCTGGGCTGTAGTGTCTGTGGGCAGGAGGAATCAGGCATCTTTGTGGGTTGCTACCCCTCAAGGCCTCAGCTATCTCATCTATAAAATGGGGATGATAACCCTCTGCCCTTCTCTTCAAAAGGGTAGCTGTGAAAGTAGCACTTAAGGAACAGTAAATTACTATGTAATTGGGAGTTAACCCTACCCTCCCTGGGCCCTTCTACCTTTTGTGGGCTTGCTGGGACCCTTCCTTGTCTTCTCTGAGGAAAAGATGCAGAGAAACTAATGTGAGTTCAGTGTAAAGAAAAAACGTTCTGATAATTAGGACAGTCCTGAAGTGGGATGGGGCAGCAGTGGGAGATAGGAAGCCCCCTCCACAGGAAGTCCTCAAGCCAAGGCTGCCTGACTATCCCTTGGAAATGTTATCTCTTCAAGCTTTTGTGTGTCCTGGAGACGTTGACTCTAAGTGATCCCCAAATTCATACAAGGGAGAGGTCAGTGACAGCTGGAATCATTGAGGAAAACTTCCCAGAGGAGCCTGGGAGTGGGACCTAGTAGCAAGGGCATTGAGCAGGGATAAGATCAAGATGACCAAGAGCCCAGTCCCTCCAGGCCTCACCCTGCCTCCTTCTCTTCACAGGTTGCTGGGAAATGGCATCCGGTACAGCTTTACACAGAACCTGGCCCCCTATCTGCCATACTTCTACCTGCCCTGTTTCTTGCTGGCTGGGCTGGAGGCAGCTGCCAGCCTCCTGCTGATCCTGATGGCCCGGTGCTGTGGCCGCCGGCCTAGTCTGTTCCTGTGGACCTTCCTCACCAGCTTGGCCTCCCTGCTCCTTCTCTCCTTTGACCAGCGTAAGAGGAAATCGGGGCTTTGGAAGCAGAGGCAGGGTCTGGGGGGAAGCCGGGGGTGGTGAGCAGGTAATAGAATCTCCAGGCTGGAAGAAATTCATCCCCACCCCACCCCACCCCTAGTTTAGAGATGGAGAATTTGACCCCAGGGAGGGGACTTTGTCTAAGGTTACACAGCCAACCAGGGTTCTCAGAACCCTTCCCCTCCCAGTTCAGCATTCTTTCCACTGGCTCCTTTCCCTTATGGGGTTTTCAGTCTAGTTGAGGAATTCGGAGCACACAGATGAAATCACAGAACAGTGTGATGTCCTACAGAGTGCACCGGATTGGGGACCAGAGTACGGGCTCCACATTCTAGCTCTGCCACTGTTCTCTGCATAACCTTGAACTAGGGGTGCAGCGGATAGTGCCGAACCTGGAGTCAGGAATACCTGAGTCTGAATCCCGCCTCTAACACTAGCTTTGTGACCCTGGGCAAAATTCTCTGCCTCGATTTCCTCATCTGTGAAATGGGGATAATTATAGCACCTCTCTCCCAAAGTTGTCATGAGACTCAAATGAGATAATGTATGTAAGGTCCTCTGTAAACCTCAAAGCACAATCCAGATGCTGGCTGGTGTCATTACTCTTGTTATTAGACACGTGATCTTTATTTTTCTAGGCTTTCTTATCACAAGGTGATCAGGACAAGATCACCTCTTAGGGCCCTCTCAGCTCCAAACCTGTGCTCCTTTGACACTGACTCTAAGTGACACCCAGATTCAGACAAGGGAGAAGTCAGTGCCAGGTGGCATAATTGGGGAAGGAGATGGAGTGTAGGCTAGGAGTCAGACCTGTTACAAAGTTACAGTCAGGATTGGAATCGTGACTGGAGAGAGCCAAGTTCCTGTGCCCATCACCCCAGGGAAGGGGCAGAGGCTGGGGAAGGAACCATCGAGGTCTGGGAGAGGCCAAGAGAAGGGGTACAGTGAGCAATGGCTCCAAGGTCTCTCCCATTTCCTCCCAGACCTGCCAGTCTGGACAGTGGCGTTCCTCTCTGCATTGGGGCTCCTGGCCTCCCAGGCTATGTCTGTGCTGAGCACCTTCTTTGCCAGTGAGATCCTCCCCACCGTGATCAGGTAAGGCCTGCTTCAAGCCCAGGGGTGGGGTAGAGGCAGGAACAGGGTGCTGCCCACAGCAGGTCCCATACTTCTGAAAAGTATGAAAACTCTTCCCTCCCATGTGGCCATGCCACCCCCAAAACATCTGCCCGGTCTCCTGCTGCTGCCTGACATTCTAGCTTTGCTGTTTTCCTGTAGGTCTTGTCCTGAAACCCCTGGGATGGGAAAAGGTTAAGACCCTGAGCCTGTGAATGAGTTTACCCTGGGGGTAGTGACGGGTAGGGATGGGTCTGGTATTTCCTGAATGCTCTTGATTTCTGGGCCTGGGACTGCCAGGGCAGGAGTGGTGGAGGGTGGAGGGAACAGAGATTTGTCCCTTTTTTTGGTTTGTTTTTCCTTTTGCTGTGGAGGAGGAGCAGAAAGGCAGAAACATGGGTTACTTTCCCAAAGTTTTTTCCGGTTTTCCCCCAGCCTTCACATTTCTAGAGGAAAGGCAGGAAAGGCAGATTTGTCCAGAGGCCCCCCTCATCCCAGCCTTGTGCTCAGTGCTTTTGTCTGGGGCGGGGGGTGGGGGGTGGGGTGGGGGGGTGGTGACACTGAGGGTGACTTTCAGGTTTTCCCACTCACTCCTCTGTGTTTCTGACCTCTGCCCGTGCCCTACATGTCCTTCAGAGGAGCTGGCCTGGGCCTCATCATGGCAGCTGGTTTCCTGGGCCAAGTGGCCACACCCATCATGAGCATCTCCAACAACCACAGCTTCTTCCTCCACCACGTGGTGTTCGCCTCTTTTGCCGTGCTCTCCATGCTCTGCATTCTCTTACTACCTGAGAGCCAGAACCAGAACCTCCCCGAGTTCCTGGAGGATGCTGAGGGCCAGTGGTCCTCCCCGCACTTCTTGCCCCACTGGCGCCACTCCCAGGACCACCATGTCCCACTGCTCCTGCCCTCCCGTAAGCAGACCCTCTCTACCTGGCAGCAGTACTCCTGCCTGGAGGTCCCCTCCCAAAGGACTGGCTGCCAATGGCCTCCACCCACCCACCTAGCTTCAGAAGCCCAGGCCACAGGGGAGCCAAGGCACGTCTGACCTACAGGAGGTCACCCCCCAGAAACTGCCTTTACCGATGCCCTTATTGTAGCCCTGGGAAGGGAGGGCTTGTTATTGTTGCCTTGATGGCTATGGAGAGTGATGGGTCTGGGGTACTGCTTTGTGAGCTCTGACTGTTCTCCTCATCACCAGTTTGCCCATTTTCTGGATGGGGAGGAAGGGAAGGACTCTGCTGGGCATTCCCCTGGGAACCACTGAGCTCCCTAGGATGGGGCAGAAACTCCCCGCTTACCTGGAACTCAAATTCTGGACAAATTAAGCTTTCTCTAAATAAGAGGCAGATAAAGCCTGCTCTGGCCACTCTCTTGTCACCCTGGGAATTGCTTCTGAAGCCCTCAGTCTCAAGTAACAGTTTTCTTTCAGGGGCAGAATGTCCAGCCTTCTCACTGGGTTCTCTCTCCTCTCCTTTCTTAAAAGCACTGGGACAAGCGCTCTGTCTTCCCTGTGCTTTCCACTGGGGCAGGGCCCGCTGCATCCTCTTTGCTGGGTTTCTCTCTAGGCCTCCCAGGACCCTGTTCCTTCCTCCTCTTGTTCCAGTGGTGTATCAGGGGGCGGTCAGTGAGCACGAACTTGGCTTTGGTCGCCCAGAAAGACCCCTATAATGTTATTCCAGAAGATCCAGGGCCTTATATAGAAATGTCTCTAAGGTGTTTTTTTTTTATTCAAACTGCATCATGCAGCTAACTCTTCTTATAAAAACACATTATAACAGAATTGGCAGACACTGGGTGGGGGTTGCTGGGGGAATTTCACAGAGAGGTCTGAGCCACACCTGGGAGCTAGGGAGGAGTTGGTAGAAGGAGGGTATGAGGGCACCTCCTCCTGTCTGGGCACCCAGGCAGGATCTCTCTCCAAAGCCTGGCCTGACTCAGCTCAGCTTGGCACTTCCCCATCCAAGGCATGGAATTAGTCCCTGGATTTTCATTATTTTTCTTGGCTTTTGGATACCTCTTCTCCTATTGCTCCTAGAAGGTTTAACCCAATAGCACCATGGAGCTTTTGCTTCCTCGGGAACACATGGGGTACCATGAGTACTCCTGACTTTGTAAGAGTAAGGCAAGTCCAATCCAATGCTTGAATAGGGTTGGAGCTTGGGATGGACTGTGACTTTCTTTTAAAGGGGATGACTGGATCCCTGGTTCTTCCCTGTCCCCCTGAGAGTCTTCTCTGAAACCTCAGGGTGAGGCTATAGGAGGCCAAGAGGTTTTCCTCCGGAGAGCTGGCCCTCTGGCTTGGTCCAAGGGGGCCATGTGGTAACCTATAGCTTGCCTTTTCTCCCTGCTCTGGCCCCACCTACAACACCCCATCTAGGTCTAAGTGTGAAGAGAGCAGTGGGTAAAGCTCACGGTGAAGGAGAAGGCCCCCCCTGGCTCTCAGTAAGCCCCTTGGGATGGATAGTGGAGAGGGCCTGCCAGCTGCAGGAATGTCTGAGCCCCCAGAAAGCGGAACATGCCAAGCCTCCCAGCTGCAGCCCTCCCCTTCCTCCTCCCTGTTCTCCCTACTCCCCTTCCCCTTGGAAAAGGAAGAGTTCAGCTTTCTTTCCCCTGTTCTACCCCTAGGGCCCCCCGGCCCTCAGTGCTGCCCATACATGTCTGCCAGCCGAGTGAACCTGGGCCCCCAGTCCCTGAGGTAATCATAGTCCTGGTCCTCGTCTCCCAGACTTGAGAGGATGGAGCTGAGCGTTCCTGCCAAGGAGCCTTCTCCCTCATAGTCATAGATGAGCGCCGTGTCATAGGGTGGGACGCTGGGGTCGTTGTCAGCTGCTTCTAGACCCTGGTGACATGGGAGAGACAAGGAAGCTGGAGGGAAGCCTCAGTGATCCCTTTGGTGGGTGCCCCAGGGCCAAGGGCCGAGGGATTGAAAACCCATCGAAAAATCAGCTTAAGGAGAATAATTTGGAAGGCAGAGGTACAGGCAAGCAGAATCATACGGAGCGTGGCAGTTCTCATGCTTTTGGGCCTCAAGGTCCCTTTATGCTCTTAAAAATTACTGAGCTTTTGTCTTTGGAGGTTAATCTATTGATGTTCATTGTATTAGAAAGGAAAACATCTTATTGTTATGAAAATAGCTTTGACCTTGCAGGCCCCCTGGAAGGGTCCCCCAACGACACTCTGAGAACTACTGAGAGAGTGTATCTGAAAGCCAAAATGAAGGGGTTCGTGCGTGATGGGCTGTTTGGTTTTTACTGATGCTCAAGATCGTAGGAGTCCACCCACTGGATCAGGATAGATAAGGGGTCTTGGGGAAACTGAGGCAGTGGCCACAGGACCTATGAGGATTATCCATAAGAGAAGGCATGAAACCCATCATTGATGGGTTTGATAAAAACCCACATTAGGGGAAGGACACTAGAGGGACAGTTCCTTGCTTTGGGAAATTCTGGCAGGTTTTTTTTTTTAATAAGGCTGTGATCCAGTTACTATTTAAGAAGAAAGGGAGTTTTTCTCATCCAGTGCCTTTCCTTTGGGTAAAGCTGAGAACGGGAGTCAGGATGGTTGGGGATAATAGGAGGTGAGAGTCCCAGAGAGACCAGGAGGGTCCCCACCACTGGGTCCATCTCTCTATTCACCCTGGGGGCACTTACATCACCAATGAAGTCAGCAATGTCTGAGGGGCTGGTGGGCAGGGCCCTGGAGGGCTGTGGAGGTACCCGGTGATAGGGTGTGTCCTTTCTCAGAGGCTGTCTCCCCCGAAAGGAGGTCTGAGGCACCAACTCTGCAGGATGACGAAGCTGGTTGATGTCATAGGCGTCCTGTAGCATCGGACAAATAACCACCATTTAGACAGCTCTTTCCTTTTTCCTGGTCACACCAGAGCTGCTCACAGAGGGTCAGAGACCAACCTACTGTGGTTTCCTTTACTTGCCAGCCTTCTGGGCAAGGGGCAGTCAGACCTTGGTAGCCCACACATGGGATCACCAAGCCTTGAAAAAGTAAATGGTACCTCTATGGGACTCTTAGCTTTGGGCTCCCTGGCTGTCCACTTCCTCCCCTGGAGTGTGGATAAGGTATAAAGCCCCTTCCAGTTCTAACTCCTAGGACGTGACAGTGTGATTCCCATTAAAGGGCAGATTTGGGGTACTGATGTGGCAGTAGGACCTGCCTCCTTGGATACCTGTGCCCCATCTCCTGTAGCCTTCCCAGCTCTACACTCTCCTTTGTAGCAATATCCAAAGTCTCAGTACATTCCCTGGGTGAGCTGGGGGAAAGGCGCAGACCCAGCTGGGGTTGCAGGCACCTGACCCCACAGGCTAGCCCTCGGATTCTTGCTGAGAATCTTTAGATTTGCTGACCTCAGCTTAGAGGTGATATTCTCCACATGAGCTAATATGTGCAGCGTTCTCCAAACCTTGAAATGCTATGGAAACACTAGCTACTATTATTATTAGGGGACTCGGAAGTCTCTTCCCAGACCAACAGGCTGGGCTCTTGGGAGATAGCCCAACACTATCTAGGCCTTTAATCTTTGCCCTTGGATCCCTGTCCCTCCCCAAACCCCAAGTGAGGTCCCTTCCTATTTCTACCTGTCTCTAGGTCCTCCCTCTCCCTGGCATTCACCTGGTCCCCCTCCCCCTTCCCTGACCCACCTCCTCTCTCCCCAGTGGATTCCTTCTCTCCCAGACCCACCTCCCCCCTTTCTCACCTGGTCCTCCTCTCCACCTCCCTGCTCATCATAATTGACAATATTGTCCCGAACATCATCCTGCAGTCCATCCAGCAGGCCCTTTTCCCGAACTCGCTGGCGAAAGCGCTCAAAGATGGCCACCAACAAAACGAGCACTGTCCCCAGGGGAAGAAGTTCCCATGGGTATGGAGAGAGTGAAGGGGGCCCTAAATGGGGGAGTACAAGGGCCTCTGGGTAACACCAGGATGGTATGCCTGGGAATATGCAAGGTGGGTGGGAGGAACAAAGGTGGGCCTTAAATGGGGGCACTTGGGGGTCTCTGGGTGATGCAGGATTCCCTAGAAGGATCCAAGTGAGACCCTCAGTGAGGAACATGGGTGCATCAGACAAGATTCTCTAGGGAGACGTGGGGTAGAGGAAGGGTGGCTTACAGAGTAGAAGGATGATGCTGGCAAGGACGATGGCCAGGGCCACTAGGCTGATGCCTGCCCCCCCGGCCAGAAGGGCAGCTGCCCCTGGGGTGCAGACCCCAGCCTCCCCACAGTGACATACAGTCACATTGAGCAGCTGCTCCAGCTGCTGGGGGGGCTGCCCTGAGTCTTGGAGCAGGAGGGCCAGACTGTACAGCCCTTCCTGAGCCTCTGTCCTCAAGCGTAGCCGGGCGTGAGTGACTGTGAGGAGAGAAGGTTATGGAGGAGAGAGCACACCCTCCCTACCTCTCCCCTGCCTCCATCCCATCTCCTCTTCTTTCCATCTTACACACCCCATGCCCACCCCTCTAAGCTCCTTGTCTGGCCCTTCCCCTCTCTTACCCTCCTTTCAGTCACTGTACCGAGTCAGGAGATCCGGGTTCTAGTCCCAGCTCTCCAAGCTGCTTTGCTGTGTTACCTTGAGTAACTAGCTTGACTTTTTCAGTCTACTAAGAATGGTTAATCATCATCCTCAATCTACAAGCACTTATTGAGCCCCTACCGGGCGTTGTTCCTTATAACAGTTGGCACATAGCATTTGGGGGTTTGCAAAGGTATTTCCACCCATTGCTTCACTTAACCCTCACAGCAGCCCTATGAGTCAGGTTCCATTTTACAGGTGAGGACACTGATGCTCAGGGAGGTTAAATGATCCTACCTAAGCCACACAGCTAATAAATGTCTGAGGTGGGATCCAACCCAGGTCTTACTGATCCCAAGCCCAGTTACACAGCCACTTTACCTCCAATTTCTCCTCTTTCTCCCTGAAAGCCCTAAGACCTGAAGTATCCTGAACTCCTGAACTCTTTGGCTTAACTTTAGGAAGAGGCTTGGATTCTCACCATTGAGTTGGCTAATGCTCCAGTTTCTGGCCAATTCAGGAGAGCTGGGACTCAGTTGAAAGTGAAAGGGGGCCCCATGTGGAGGCAAGTCCTCATCGGTAGCACTGAGGATGAGGCCAGCCCCCTGGCCAGGGTCACTGCACAGGGTGCCGGTTGGTGTGGTCAGGAGTGGTGCATGGTCATTGACCTCCAGAATCTCTATGGACAGGGTGCCTGTGGCTGTGCGAGCTGGGGAGGCTGGTGATACAAAAAGGGGGAGGCTACGTGTCATTTTTGTTGACCCTGTTGACCCTCCCCTGATCTAGACCTTTGGTGGTCCCAGGATACAGTTGTGATCTATAGTGAACTTGGCGCTTGGGGAAAGGGTTGGGGGAATCTGCTTTTCCTATGGGCAGTAGCTGTCAAACACCACTACTCATCCTGGCTGGTGGAGAGGGCATTTCTGTTTAGGAAGGGGTCAGAATAGATGGCCTCTGAGATTCTGTGGTCTCATAGTGATACCCCCAAATGGGCATCAATGAATATAGATCCATCTCCCTTGGGATCTGGGACCCCTGGACTCTGAGATGTACTCTCACTCCACATCTACACCTCTGTACTTAGGAACACATATGTAACATGTGAAATTCATGGCTATGGCCAGCAAGGGTGGTCTCTACCCATTGCCCTCAAGCCTGTGGTTTTCCATGAGACCTATCTCATGTCATGCACCATGGGCTCACCTCCTTCCCCCACCATGCCCTCACCATCATCACTGGCCAGGATGATGGCCCTGTACCAGCCGTCTTTGAGGAAGGGTGAGGCTGGGTTGATAGCACGCTTAGTCTGGATCCGACCAGTGGCACGGTCCACTCGAAGCCAGTCCTCGGGGTCATAGTCTTTGAAGTAACTGAGGTAAGACAGGGGAAGGGTCAGATGTTGGTGGACCTGGGCTTACACTTAGCACACTCGATCACACACATCAACAGAAACTTAGGTGCATGTCCATGCATACACATTGAGACGTGCTTTGTGGGACAATACCATAGCTGGATTATAGACTCTACCCATCAGGCCACTGGAGGAAAGCCCCCTGCCTCTTTCCCAGACTGCAGAAGGCCTCTGCAATTTTGGAGGCCTGAGGAGGTTCAGTGGGAAGGCCTGAGGCCTCCCCGGCTCTCACCTGATGCGCTGATGTTGCTGGGTGTCTGGGTCTCGGGCAAAGAAGATGGTGACATCAGTCCCGGGAGCAGCCCCCTCGGCCACACTGGCTCGAAGAGGGTTGGTGTGGAAGACGGGTGGCTCATTCACATCCTGCACCTCCACAGTCACTGTGGCTAAGCCTCGAGCAGCCTTTGGGGCAGTTGCCTGCAGGGGTGCCTCATTCTGCACTGCCACTTGGAGCTGGTACTGCTCTCTGCTTTCATGGTCCAAGGGCTATGGGAACCAAAGGGGCTGCTCTGGTGACATCTAAACCCTCCCTCTCCTTCTCTTGCAACTCCCCTCCCCCAAACATACATGGTTCTGGGCACACATTTGTGATCCTTGGGACATCGGTTTTGTCTAGGGCCAAAATATATTTTTTTCCACACAAAACCCTAACAAGCCTGAATGAGGAAAAAACAAAAACTGTAGACATCTGGCTAATACAGGGGTGGGGAATCTGCAGAGGCCCTGGGATGGAGATAGATAGGTTCCCACTGCCCCCCGCCCATTCCGTCAGTCCATCTTCCCCTGGTATAAACTCCCTGAGAGTAGTCTTTCTATCCCTAATGCCTGGCACATCATAGGTGTTTAATAAATGCACACTGGCATGCATGATAGTCTCCTAGGGAGAGTGGTGATGAGATGGTTCCAAGCCAAGGAGCCAGGAGTCCAGGTCCTAAAACTGGCTGTGAAATGAGGCAAGGTCCATTGCCCATCCACCACCTGGGGAGGGTCAGTGAACTCAGAGATCTTCCCACCTACCTGGTTGTGACACAGTCTATGTCCTGGCCTTGCTCACCTTCACCACAGACAGGATGCCATCATTGGTCTTGGGGTCCGTACGAATGGCAAACTGCCCACCAGGATCTCCCTCCAGAATGGTGAACTTGGCCACCCAGTTGGGAGAGCCAGGAAGGTCCTTGTCCTGAACTTCAAGCCTCCCCACATCTATTCCACCAATGGCCTCGTTGGCTCTCATGGAGAACTAGGAGAGATGCCACAGTGCCCAGTTACTGCCCAGGAAAAATAGGGATTTGGTGGGTGAAGGAAGTCTGGTTGACAGATGTGATCCCTCCTGGGATTGGATTTTGCCTTATAGCTTGTCTTACCTTGGGAAAGTCACCCTATCCAGACCTCAATTTCCTCATATTAAAAAAAAGAGGATTATAATAACTGAACTCTATACCTTGTGGAGTTGTTCTGAGGGGGTGCTTTGTGAACCTTAAAGCTCTGTGTGAATGTGAGCCGCTCTCATCCTTCCTGGGTCCAAACAAGGCTGGCCATCTCTGGGCAGATATGACACTCATCTCTGTATCTAGCCCTAGTGAGCCCCTTTCCAGAGCTACAATCCTGTGTCATCAGCTGCCTGTTAGACATTTCAGTGTCGGAGCCCCGAGGCATCTCAAACTCTACACGTCCAAAACAGAATGCATGACTTTTATACTCCAACCCACTCCCATTACCATCCAGGGGGCCGCCATTTTGCAGGTCGCCCAAGTTCACAACTCCAATATCCTCCTCGACCCCTCACTCTTCCTACACAGATTTGACCATTTCCTAAAACTCATAACTTCTAACTATTGCTTCTCACCAAGGACCCCTCCATTCTACTCACACAACTCCCACCCTAGTACAGGCCCTCAAGACTTCCAAAATGAACTATCCCAATGGCTTCCTATTTGGTCATCCTGCCTTTGACCTCTCCCCTTTCCAATCCATATTCCACAAAGCTGCCAAGGCGATTTTCCTTACTTGATGGAAACTCCTTAGCCACTCCCCTGTTTTATAAACCTCAGTGGTTCCCTCTTATCTCTAGGATCAAAATGTCCATTAGGCATTTCAAGCCCTTTACCAGCTAGCCCCTTCCTACTACTCCAGCCTTCTTATATATCCCTCTTAGAACAGGTCCTACCAACCAACCTGCTGTTCTTGATACATGATCCTACGTTTCTTTCCCACATTTGCACTGTCATACCCAGAATGCACTTTCTTCTCACCTCTTTCTGAATGTCCAGTTACCTTTAAGCCAAGTGCCACCTTTTCCATTAAGGTGAAGGAAAGGGAATAAGCATTTATTATGGTGCCTATGTGCCACACACTGTGCTAAATGTTTTACAAATCTTGTTTGATCCTCACAACAGCTTTGCAAGGTAGGTGCTATTATTATCCCTACTTTACCACTAAGGAAACTGAGGCAAACAGGTTAAGTGACTTGTCCAGGGTCATACAGCTAGCAATAGTCACATGACTACATCTCCCCATTAGATTACAAGTTCTTTGAGGGCAGGGGCTGTATTTCCTTTCTTCGTCTCCCCACCTTTCAGCACAATGCCTGCCACACAGTAGGTGCTTTATCAAAGCTTATTGATTGCCTGACCCACCCTTGTCACTCTCAACCAGGAGGCAAGTCCCAGCCATGAGCAATAGCTAGATAGAAGGGTCTGGTGCTGAGGCCAGGACTGGAGAAGAACCTGCATTTCCCCTGATGGTCCAGCTGGGGCAGGTGTGGGCATGGGGGAGGGAGCAGAGAGAGGGGCAATACCTCCTCCCTGGTGAACTCCGGGGCATTGTCATTGATGTCGTCTACGTAGATGACGGCCGTGGCGGTGTTGGTGAGCCCCTCCCCAGACATGTCAGCCACCTGCAGCGTCAGATTATACGCTCCGACCACCTGGGAGAGACGGAAAGAAGGCCAGGGCAAAGAAGGGGAATGAGACTAGAGAAGAAGGCAGCTGGGAAGGGCCAGCGGCCAGCAGCCATCACCCCTCCGCCCGACTGGTGGGCACTTCTGCAAGAGAGGGAGGGGATAAAGAGTTCTGCAGACACTTCTCAGAATAGGGGGCTTTCTGGTGAGCCAAGCCTGACGGATGAGAGTCTGGATGGAAGGGGCAGAAGGTAGCTTCAGAGGTCCAAGTTTATCATCACTTGCTCCGCCAAGCTCCCTCCCCTCTCCAGCTGGGGCTGGGGGGCAGCAGGCTGGTTCAGGCGTCCAGCACTGCAGGAGGAGGGCTAGCTCCTGGGGGCTACAGGGAGAGAGGTGACGTGCAAATGAAGAAGTCCCCCCCATTCCCCTCTGCCGACACAGTCATGGCCTGAGGCTAGAAGAGGACACCAGAGGGCACGGCTCCTGCCTCCGCTACCGGTGTGGGCACACCTTCTCAGTGAATAGAGTGATGGACTAATCTTCAGGACGACCTGAGTTCAAATCCAGCCTCAGACACTTACTAGCTGTATGACCCTGGGCAAGTCACTTAATCTCTCTCACCCTTCATTTCCTCATCTGTATAATGGCAGCTGCCCCCACCCATTGTCATGTAAAACTCTTTATAAAGCTCACGGCACAATATGAGCCTCATTATTGCTATTATCATCACTGTTTGGAAAAGCTCCCAGGAAATCAACAATGCTTGGAATAGTGTTGTTGTTCAGTTATGTTCAGCTTCTCATGACTAACTCCATTGGGGGCTTTCTTGGCAGAGATGCTGGAGGGGTTTGCCATTTCCTTCTCCAGCTCATTTTGCAGGCGAGGAAAAAGAGGCAAACAGGGTTAAGTGACTCGCCCAGGGTCACATAGTTTGTAAGTCTGAGACCAGATCTGAATGCAGGTTTTCCTTGTTCTACTCCTAGAGCTCCGTGCACTATGGCACCACCTAGTGGCCCCTTGGTTTCATACTCAAAGGGTTAGACCACTGCCATTTCTCTTCTTACTGAGTAGGGATGCCTATCTCCATGCTCCTTCCGCGGAGCCTCTGGGCAGGATGATAGTAACACACAGGGAATAATCCATTTGCTCAGGGTGCCTTGCAGTGCGGACAGCACCCACGCACCCAACCCTCACTGCCCCTTCGTGCTCCTCGGGGCCCTCACCTCTCTATCCAGCCCCACTTGCACCGTTCGGATCTCCCCCGTAAGCTCATCGATGCTGAAATGCTCTGTCTCTCCCTGGTCCAGGATGGAGTACCTCAGGGCGGCATTGTCTGTGTTTGGGTCATCAGCATCAGTAGCTTCAGCCTTTGTCACATAGGTGCCTGGGGGGAGGACAGACAGACTGACTCCCAGCCCCTTCGCTCCCCTATGGGCAGAAGGAGGGACCCAAACACTCACTCCCTCAGCATCCTCAGTAACTGAGGCGCACACAGTTCTACCAAAGCAGACCGGAAAGAAGCGAAGTATAGTGTGGGGGAACCTGGGGGTGTATTCCAGGCAAAATGAAGAGGGACCATTATTGGGGATGTCCCAGTGTCAACCAGGGAGGTCACCAAGGTGCAACAGCGCAGGCTGGCGATTCTCCAGTGTTTGAACAAACACGGATTAATTCAACACTTTCCAGCCTTTTAGAGCCTGTGACTTTCCTGGAGCGGATGTCACGGATAGGCAAGGGAGGGCGAATCCAATTTCAATACAGAAATTGTCCAAAATCCAACATGAACAGTTCCTAGTGATGAGATTAGCTCCGGTCTGGGAATCAACGGATCTTGTTATATTTACATATGTCCTCACTGCCCGGTGCATTTTGATAAGCTTGGAGGTGGAAAGTCATCATTCTCTTTGTTGCTAAGACTTCAGCCCCTTCCCCATAAACAGGTCGCAGGTAGTTCATTTTCCAAAGCTCGAATACATTGTGTGTGTGTGTGTGTGTGTGTGTGTGTGTGTGTGTGTGCGCGCGCGCGCGCGGGCGCGCACATTCTGTTTTTGTGTCTTTGGAAACATTTTTGAGTTTTGGAAACTCTTGATGAAATATGGTTGTTTACCTAGATGGTCTCTGGCTTAATTTACTTACGTAGATCCCTTCCAAGGAACTTCTAAGCTTTTGGGAAGCCAGGGGCAGCCCAGCATACCCAGGCCCTATTTCCCAATGTCATGAGGCCCGTGCTGGGGGAGGGGAAGGCTGATCAGCCTCACCTGGGATGGCTCCCTCTAGTACGTGGCCGGTGAATACCTCCTGTTGGAAGATTGGCCGGTTGTCATTCTGGTCCACTACCACAATTTCCAGGTCAGTCGGGTCCTCCAGCGTGGACCCTCCCAGATCCAGGGCAAAGGCCTTGAGCTAAGTGAGAAGAGAGCCAGGGCTGGCACCATGGGCACTTTGTCCGAGCAGCCACATGGATGGTGCAATGGGTTTGGGACAGAAATCCAGAGACCCGGCTTCTGGTGTCAGTTGCTCCATCACTCATTAGGTGACTTTGGGAAGGTTACTTGAACCACACTAGGTGGTGGGGTTCTCATCTGTTCAAAGGGGGAAATAGAGGCATTTATATATGGACAAGCTCTAGATAGGGCTGTCTCTGTGAGGCCACTCTTACCTTCTTGTTTCTAGGGCTAGGGGCTAAGTGTCCTAGGCGTGGCTCTTCTGTTGAGCCCAAGAACAGGTCAAGAGCAAGGGGAAGGACCCTGATGGGGTTGGGGTGGGGGCTTGCAGTGGGTTGAGCCATGGGGTCTGGGTTAGGCTAGAACAGGCTTCTCCTGCCAGAAGCCCTTACCCTAAAGTGATCAGTTTTCTCTCGGTCCAGCATGGCATTGAGGAACACCTTCCCAGTGAACTTATCAATGGAGAAGATCCCAAAAGGCTCTTCATCTACCCCTGGGCCCTTGATGCTGTAGATAACGCCACCCAGCTGTTGTTTATCAGACTTGATCTGCCCCAGGAGAGAAAATGGGTAAGAGAGGCAATGCTGTGGTAGAGTAGAATAGTGCTGAATTGGAGCTAGGGAGTTGAGTTCAAATCCTGCTCTTCCTGTTCTCCCTATGTGACCTTGAACAAGTCACTTAAACTTGCTGAGTCCTCAGTCTCTTACTATAAAGTGATGCCATTGGACAAGATTTTAAGGTCCCTTCTAACTCTAAATCTGGGCTCGGGGATATTGGGATTAACTCCTGGGGACTCCATCTTCCCCTGTGATCCCTCCTGGTAAAAGATAATCTATCCGTGTTCTCTGACCCTTACCTGAGGATACCTGTCCTTTGGAGACTATTTCCTAGTGAGTAGGGACTATTACCTTCCAAGGGATTCTGGAAGAGGGAAGAAAAGTCGCCTCACCTTCACCTGGTGATATCTTTCTCATCCTTCAAGGGTCAGGACAGGTGCTGCCTCCTCCATGAAGCCTTCCCTGCCACCCCTCCTCCCTGTCCAAAGTATTCTGTCTCTCCTCAACCTGGCTGGAATATTTTGGATTCTCTTTTGTCCCTATGGCATTCTACTTGTTATTACATCTGTTTATAAGTGTTTCACTTCTATCCCTCCCCATAACCCTTCCCCACTAGACTATGAGGTCCTTGGGAGTAGGTACATGTAATGTATTTCATCTCTGTATCCCCAGAACCTAGCATGATGTCTTACACATAGCAGGCTCTTAAACATTTCCTGATGAGAAAAAGGGTAACTGGCTCCCTCTTACCAGCCCTGTCCTCCCCTACCTTCCCCATCCTGCCCCCCCATGCCTCAGGAATTCTGCGTAGGTCTGGGAGAAGTTTCTGGCTTCAGCTGGGAAAGTCACAGATGGAGGCCTTGGGGGAAGGCGGGGGTGTAGGTGGGAATTGCCCTTGGGCTTTGGCAGTAGTGCCAAGTTCTAGGCAGGACTGTGCCTTTTCCTCTTCTGCACACACGGAGAGTAATTACAAAGCCTGTCCTGATTTACCTCTTTCCCCTGCCCCAAGCCCTGGAGCACCCCTGCCAACCTGCACCAGGGCGTAGGGAATCCGCTTGTGGTTTTCAGACACACTGATGGGCGGGATGACCCAGGCTCTCCGAACTCGATTCAGCCCCATAGGATGTCGCCAGAGATAAATGGGGCTAGGAGGCACAGTCATCCCCATGGAGAGGTTGAGACCCTAGAATTAGGAAATGGAAAACATTGGTGCCATGATCTGATTCCCACTACCCAGCATGGTTGGTTTCACCATTAACCCAATGCTTCCCCTTAATGGGAAATTAGCCAGAGACCACTTCCTAGACTCAGAGGAAACCCCAGAGTGGAAAATGGGCAGGAATGAAGCCTTTGCCAGCAGCACAGGAGGTGAGTTTGATGGGAGATTAAGATCTGAATGGGATGCCAAGCTCTGAGCCAGCTAGAAGCATCTCCAGGAAATGTGACCTCCTGAGCTGCGTGCCCAGGAGTGTGGACCATGGCTATGGTGTAATGGAAAGAACACAGGATTTAGTATTAGAAAAACCTTAGTTTAAACAGATTCTGCCAGCTACTAGAGAGGCAAGGTAGGGGGACAGAAAGAGAAATTAGGGGGAGAGAGAGAGAGAGAGAGAGAGAGAGAGAGAGAGAGAGAGTGACAGAGAGAGAGAGAGAGAGAGGGAGAGAAAGAGAGAGACAGAGAGAGAGAGAGACAGAGAGAGAGAAAGAGAGAGAGAGAAAGAGACAGAAAGAGACAGAGAGAGAGAGACAGAGAGAGAGGAGGGTGAGTTTTGTGCTAAAAGCTGGGGCTACAAATGCCAAGAAGACAATCTCTGCCTTTAAGGACCTGAGGCTCTAATTGGGGAAGACACCTGAAGGGTTGTTAGTGAGTGGACGAAGCCCCAAGAGAGGCTTGAGTTTGATGCTGAACTATGATATTTTTAGCTGTGTGACTATGACCAACTCACCTATTCTTTCTGTTCCTTAGTCTGGTCAGGGCTGTTCTGAGGATCAAATGAGGTAGTTTGCCATATAACCGAATTCCTTACCACATTTTCCAGCAGATTGCCCCTCTTTATTAGCCCCATTCTCTCACTAATCCTCAGTCTCTGGGACTACAAACATGTTTATGCCCTTTCATCCTAGCTTTCTATATCTTTCCTCCTTTTCATGCCTAACTGTTTTGTTTTAAATTTAAATTTTATTTTTTCTCAATTACATGTAAGCAAAAACTTTTAACATTCTTTTTTAAAGTTTTGGATTCCAAATACTTTCCCTCCTTCTCTCATTCCCCTCTCCCCTTGAGAAGGCAAGCAATTTGACATAGATTATACGTGTACAGTTAAACAAAACATGGAAATACTAGGTATGTTGGAAAAGAAAATGCAGACTTCTCTCCCACAAATAATAAAGTGGAAGAAAGTATGCTTCAGTGTGCATTCAAAATCCATCAGTTCTCTCTCTGGATGTGGACAGCGTTTTTTAAAAATCCTAAGTCCTTTGGAATTGTCTTGGTTCATGGTATTGCTGAGAAGAGTTAAGTCATTTGCAATATTGCTGTTAACATGTATACTGTTCTCCTTGTTCTGCTCAATTCACTTTGCATCAGTTCATATAAGTCTTCCCAGATTTTTCTGATATCATCCTGCTTATCATTTCTTATAGCACAATAGTGTTCCATCACAATCATATACCACAATTTGATCAGCCATTCCCCAATGGATGGGCATCCCCTCCAATTCCAATTCTTTTTCACTACAAAAAAGCTGCTATAAATATTTTTGTACATATAGGTCCTTTTCCCTTTGTTTTTTGATCTCCGGGATACAGACCTAGTAATGGTATTTCTGGGTCAAAAGGATATGCACAGTTTTATAGCCCTTTGGGCATAGCTCCAAATTGCTCTCCAGAATGGTTGGATCATTTCACAACTCCACCAACAATGCATTAGTGCATGACTAACCTTGAAAAAAAACCCATCTTAATTGATGTTTTCCTTTCCTTTCCTTTCCTTCTCTTCTAAATTCTTTGCAATCTGGCTTCTGGCCTTATCATTTAACTGAAACTCTCCTCATAAAAGTTAACAGTGTTCTTTTAATTGCCATATTCAGTAACTTTTTCTTAATCTGCATCTTTCTTGACTTCTCGGCAACCTTTTACCATTGTTGATCATCTTCTCCCAGGTAATCCTTCCTCTGTAGGTTTTCATGAGCTATTCCCTCCTCCTATGTCTATCTGCTTTTTTCTCATTCTCTCTTGCCAGATTTTCATCCAGGTCACTCCCACTACCTATGGCTGTCCCTTGTCCCCATGGATTTGTCCCTGGCCCTCTTCTCTCTATACTATCTCTCTTGGTGACGTCAACAGCTCCCATAGATCCCGTGATCATCATGTTGATGATTCTTAGATCTATTTACCCAGCCCAGACCTCTCTCCTGACCTCCAGGTTCCCATCTCCTGCTTGCTGGACATCTCACAGCCATCTTATGCTCAACGTGTCCAAAATTGAACTCTTCCCTTCCCCCAACATCTTTATTACTGTGGAGGGTATGACCATCTTCCCCAGCACCCAGGCTCACAGCCAGAGTCTCATCCTGGGCTTCTCCCTCTTTCTCGCAGCCCTCCCCCCCATATCCAATCTAACACCAGGGCCTGTTGATTTTACCTCTGAAATCTCTTTCATGAGCCCGTCGCCCCCATTCTCTCCTCTGACCCTTATGTGCCCAGGTCCTCACCATCTCATGCCTAGACTCTTGCCAAAGCCCTCAACTTGATCTCTCTACTTCAAGTCTGTCCCCACTCCAAGCTGTCCTCCACTCAGCTGGCAAATGGATCTTCCTCCAGAAGAATGTCTGACCCCGTCACCCCTGCTCCCCCCATTCAGTAAATTCCAGTGACTCCTCACCGTCTCCAAGATCAAATACCAGGCTCACAGGGTCCAGCACAGAGTAGGTGCTTAAAAGAAATGCTGGCTGATAATATGCTTTGTGAACCTTAAGGTGCTATATGAATGTAGTCACCGAAATACCGTGGTGCCAGGCGCTGTGCTGAATGTTTCCTACCTCACAGAGCCCCGCAATAACTCTGGGTGGTAGGCGCCAGTATGAATAATAATCCCAGCGATGGCTAGTGTTTATGTAATACCTGACACGTGTGAAGCACTGTGCTACGCACTCTTCAAATACCTCATTTGATCCTTGGGACAGCTCTGGGAAGAAGGTGCTATTGTCATTCCCGTTTTCCCGATGAGGAAACAGTGACTTGCCCAGGGTCACACAGCCAGTCAGTGTCTGAGGCTGGATTTGAACCCCCTGAGCTCCATCCACTGCACCACCTAGTTACCAAATGTGAGTTACTGTTATTGTTGTTAATGCTGTTTTGGAATTTTTCCTCCCTAGACTCCCCTTGGGGGAGCACTAATAAGATGACAAATTCCTTTCCAGGCTTTGGGCTCAGGCTCCATTGGCTCCTGGGAAGCCCCACCACGAATGACACTCCCCGAAACTCCCCACCTCTAATGTGTATCTCCTGTTTGCTGTACCCCAACCCTGACCTTGTAGAAATGACAACTCCCCCATACTCTCTGGGGCTCTGCCTGTGTGAGGAGCCTCAAACCCCCCTAAGCAACACCCCTGGTACAGTGGAAAGAGGTCCTACAGGACCCAGGTTTAAATCCATTCACCATTTACTAGGTGGGTGACCTTGAACAAGCCACTCCCTGGACCTCAGTTCCCTCATCTGTAAAATGGACCAGATGGTTCATGAGGTCCCTTCCAGCTTTATACGTGTGATCCCATGAGATCAGGGATATAGGAGGAGGCGGGGGAGAGTAGATGCAGGGCCCTTTCTCTTCCCTCCTCCCTTCCCATGGGGGTGAGGGGGTGACTTCTTTTGTTTCAAAATAACCCTACCAACTTGGCTCCTTCTCCCTTCCCTCAGCTTAGGGATGAGCTAGTTTTTACAGGGGGAAAGGGGGGGCACCTGATGAGCCAGAACAGCTGCAGAGAAAAACAGCTGGACTCAAGAACATGGGGATTAACCCCTGGGGGGCCCATATTCCCCTGTGATCCCTCTTGGCGAACCATGAATATGTAAGAACTCATATGTATTCCAAGAACTAGGGGGATGGTTCGGGTGGGAAGGGGGTGGGGTGGGATGGTGGTTAGTGGGACTGGCAGGAAAATTGGGTGGGAGGGGTGTGTGACAGATCATTTTGTGGCTGGCCAAGGCCGTGAATATAATGGTTGCATGGAGATTCCTTTGTCTAAGCCAGGGTTCTACCACTAGGAAGGCATTGCTGTGGCCTGAAGCTGGATCCATTGTTAAAGTGCAATTCCCAGGGGAGAGGTTACCCCTTAAGCCTTGTCATCATTGGGTACCACAGTGTGAATGGGTATGGCAGAGGGAAGAGGCTTAGATGGGGCTGGGAGGAAGACAGGGGTGCTTGAAAGGCACAAGGATGGAGAAAGGGAAGGAATGAGGAAGCCAGAAAAGATTCCCCAGGTTTGCAGGCCTCACGGCCCTGGAAACATCACCACCTGACTGTCTTTGTGAAGGCGTGCGGGGAGTTCCCTTTGCCATTCTATTTTGGGAGGCTGGGATATTCTAGGACCTGCTCCACTCTGGGAGGGCCTAGAGAAGGTGGGACCTGCCCCTGTGGGCCTTGGCCCACAAGTGCTGGGTGGGGCCAGGTGTAGTGAGTGGGGTTCCCTCCCTTAGGAGGATAGGGGACCTGGGGCCTTGACTCCCAGGAGGAGCAAACAGAAAGTGGGGGAGGACCCCAGTTTTGCTCTCTCATCTGTGCCCTCTTGGAGAGGAAAGGAGGCATATTCTCGAGGCCCAGAGCAGATGGTGGAACTGAGCACTGAGCCAAGCTGTCCTGGGAGGGGTCAAGCCACAGTCTGGACTGAGAACAGTGCATAGCAGTGAGCCCGGGGGCTTCGGGCAGAGGCTGTGCTTGACAAAACTGAGATGCCCACCTTGCTTGGTTCAGCCAGTTGAGGTAGAATGCCTACCACCCCCAGTGCCTAGTGCCATCCAAGGGATGGAAGGAAACACATCAGAGAGGAAATCTCTCCTATTTTAGCTCTACTGCTGCCCCAACGCTGAGGGGCTCATGGTAATGACATAATGGGTCACCCCTTCCATGGAAATTCCTGTTAAAAAGGTGGTGTGAGGAGAAGGCAGTGCCTAACCCAAATGGATGACACTCGAATGGTGGAATTTCAGGCACTGTGACAGACCAGCTCTAGACCAATATTTCTTCTGTGTGGGAGAGTAACTTTGGCTCTCTCTCTCTGCACAGCTGACAGTCACCTCCCCCCAGTCAGGTCCTCAGTTCCATCCTCCCTACCCTATGGGGGAGGAAGGAGCCAAAGAAGCTTGTGGGGGAGAAGATTTGGAATAGAACCCCGACCCCTGCCCTGCCCTGACCGCATTGCTAACAGAGGGGACCGTGGGAGGACTGGGAAAGTTGAGGCAAGGCATGCACAGGGCTGGATGGTTAACATTGGAGCAGCTGGCAGTCAGTGTTGCAAGCATATCTGCTCACTCCTGACTCATCCATTTTCCAACAGGTGACTGAGCATCCTTCCCCCATCCCCCTTCCTCATATCCCCTTCTTGAAAAACATCATCTTCCCCTCCCCAAGTTTGAAAAAAAACCACTATTCAGGTCAGGCAGGGGCCTCAATCGCTCTTTGACCCCAAGGGAAAAGGCCAAATTAGGCCTGGCCTTAGCCAGGCAGTGCTGAGAGAGCCCATGGGGAGAAAGGTCAGTGTCCTGCACCTTCACATCAGGCCAGGCCTGTGTGAAGCCAAACCAAGATGGGCCTTAATGGTCAAAGCCCAAAGATTATTTTACCACTATTTTAAAAGAGACAGCATGGAATCATGGCCAGTAAACTGTCTTTGGAGTCAGAAAGGCCTGGGTGCAAGTTCTGATGTTGGCACACAACAGGTGTGTGATCCTGAGTAAATCAGGTAACTTCTCTCTGCCCCAGGCAACTTTGCAGCCTAAAAAGTTAGACATGAACTGTTGATCGCTATCCATGGAGGGAATTCCTCACTCCCAGGAAACCACATATCTAAACCGTAAACTAACTTCCTTCCTTCCTCCCTCCCTCTCTCCCTCTTTCCTTCCTTCCTTCCTTCCTTTTTCAAAAACACAGGATCATAGGCTCATAGCTGAGAAGGACCTTAGTTGGATCTCAATTCCAACTCTTCCATTTCACACATGAGAAAGCTGAGGCCAGAGGAGATGAGGTGTTTGCCCAAGGCCACACAGGTGGCATGCAGAAAACTCACATGGAGAGGATTCTCCTGGCCCAGGACCCACAGCAATCCTTGATCCTGTTTCAGTAGCAGAGCACCCAGTGTCCCGGAAGCCAAGCCAGGCTCCCTTTGCTCCAGCCCCAGTGCTGGGGCTTCTTTCTCCATGGCATCAGGAAGCCTTCCCTCCCAGCAGCACCGCCTGTGCGGCTGGCACAGGGGCCCCATTCCCCACCTCCAGGCTGGGTGGCTGCTGCTCCAGGCAGCCCATGTGAGGGGGCCTGCTCCCGCTTGTGGGCTGTTTGGTTCTCCTCCCAGACCCCCATCTCAGCCCCCCTGCCTCCTGCATTCTGCAGCCCAGACTCGCTTTCCAGCCTGTGAGGGGCTGCTGAGGGGCCAAGGAGACCCCAGCTCGTTTCCCAGAGCCCTGTGCACGCCGACGGAGCCCTCCACAAACGGTTCATGTCTCAGGCTGCTGGCACATATTATTCTGAAGCAGAACAGGAAAAGCTAAGAAGCAACAGAGCTGAGCAGGCTGACAGCCCCCGGGCTGGAAAACACCTTCTGGGGCCACCTCAGCTGCACAGAGGGAGCATCAGTAGGGTGGGAGGCAGAAGGCACATATGCCGTGTGATCTTGGTCAAGTCATTTAACTTCCCTTGGCCTTAGTTTTCTCATTTGTAAAATGGGGATAATAATAGAACCTACCTCCCAGGGCTGTTATAAGGGTCAAATGAGATATTCTCAATGTCCAACAGAATGTCTGCCAGGCAGTCAGTTCTTAATAAACCCTCCCTTCCTTCCTTCCTCCCTCCCTCCCTCTCTTCCTTCCTTCCTTCCTTCTTCCCTTCCTTCCTTCTTCCCTTCCTTCCTTCCTCCTTTCCTTCCTTCCTTCCTTCCTTCCTTCCTTCCTTCCT
>CM053581.1:41194268-41211761 GCA_028627135.1 Pseudochirops cupreus
CTACCACCTGTCAGAAAGTACTTCTTGTATTCCAGTCTCTTACTATTTCTTCTTCTTCTGTCTGAGACTGAGAAGAATTTGTGCTTTCCTGGCCCTTCATCTCCTGCTTCCTTCCAGCTGTGTTGACCCACTAAAAACCAGTGTTTGCCACATGCTGGGCCTGCCAATGCACAAAGAGGAGAAACCCCACAGCTCTGCACCTGAGCAGTAGGTGCTCCGTGGACAGTTTGCACAGGGTCAGAGGAGACGTCTGTGGCCGAGGGGCCCAAACCTTAGACCAGGGCTGCTTTTGTGTATCAATGACTCCCTGGTCAGGGTGACAAAGCCTCTGAAACCTTCTTGGAAGCCTATTTTTAAATGAACGAGATTACAGAGAAAGCCAAAGGTAAGTGAAAGCAAAGATGTAATCCCCCTCTCCAATCCAGGTTCACAGACTCCCTGAAATCTATCCAAAGCCATGTTGGGGAAGGGGCAAACCCAGGTTAAAAACCTCTGCCTTAGATGGAGCTTGATCTGGTGGGATTGTAACAATAATCCTTTTCACTGTCTTTTGAAGATGTCATAAAGCACTTTCCTTGCAATGGTCCCATAATACTAATATGATTATGCCCATTTTTCAGATGAGAAAGCTAAGACTCAGAGATATCATATGACCTTGGGGATCCCAAAGCTAGTAAGTCTCAGAGCCAACCTTTAAACCCAAGTGACCTCACCCCATATCCAGCATTCTTTTACTACACCATGATGCCTCTTGCAAAGAAAGAGCTCTGTGGCGGGAGCCAAGAATCTAGCTCTGCCTTTAGAATTATGAAAGACTTTGGTCCAGATACTGAACCTCTCTGACCTCAGTCTCCTCATCTGTGAAATAGGACTGATTCTATATTCCCCCTCAGTATATCACAGAGAAGTAAAAATAAAATGAGGTCCCTGAGAAAGGGAGATTCCATCCTTCAGAGCATTCTGCTGTCTTGCAAGTGAAAATACTTTTGGTCACAAGGAGGAAGGGAAAGCCACAGAGTGACTGGTTCAAGGTCATTTCCTCTCCGGGAAAGTCATGATAAGTAGTTATTGTTTCCATAGTAATTTAAGGTTTATAAAACGCTTTACAAATATTGTCTCATTAAATCCTTAGACAGCTCTGGGAGGTGGGTGATGTTATCATCCTAAATTTGCAGATGGGGAGACTGAGGCTGGGGATGGTTAAGTGCCTTTCGTAGATTCACACAATTAGTAAGTATTGTTATGTAAGGCAGGACTTGAACTCAGATCTTCCTGACTCCAAATACATCCTATCCGTTGAGGCTGCGCCGCCACCCCCCCCCATTGAATTGTGAACTCCTCAAGAATTGTAACCCCCTCAAAGTTCTGGGTTTTTTTTTTTGTCTTTCTATGTCCAGTGCTTAGCACATCACCTGAGAACTAGCAGGTGCTTAGTACACATTTCTTGTTAGTTTTTTAAAGGAAATCAGGGTTAAGTGACTTGCCCAGAGTCACACAGCTAGTAAGTGTCTGAGACTGGATTTGAACTCAGGTCCTTCTGCCTCCAGGGCTGGTGCTGTATCCACTGTATCATCTAGCTTCCCCCTTTAATACACATTTGTTGACAATTCTTACTCAAAGTATGTATCCTATCAATGGTTGGTCCATGACGCTGTCTTTGTTTATAGGTTATAGCCTACAGGTGGAAACCTGACTGCCTACTACAGATGACTAGGAAGGCCTTGTTTAAGGTAAATAACCAGGATCTTTAGAACCAATTTATGTTGAAAGAGGATCAGGAACAAAGTAAATCAAGTGTCCTTGGACTTGGCCTAAGCAGAGTAGATAAAACAACGGACTGGAACTTTTGAGTAGCCTAGAAGGTTACACAGTGAGGGGCTAAGAGTCTGCCTTGGCTGGTTTAGAGCAGACACACTCTCATGAGCTAAGCAGCTCCACCCTCCATCCCCAGGCCACTCTCTTTGTCTGTGTCCTCGGAGCCCATCATGGTCCGTACACTTGCCGAACCTGGCCTCCCAGCCGTTCTCATCCCGCTTGCCTCTCTCCCTTCCATTCCCCTCCCTGGCAGCTGCGGGAGGCTGGGATTCCAGGAAGTCCTCTAAGCTGGCAAGGAGCCAGGCTCCCCTATTCTGCTGAGCCTGGGAATGGCAGCCCCCGCCTGTCCAGAGCTTGAGTTCGAGAGGTCAGAGAGAAGCCACAGTCCTTTGGCCCCGGGCCTTTGCTCCCAGATCAGAGGCTGCGGTGGGTAGGGAAGGGATGGGCTCCTTGTGAAATGCCCAGTTTTCAATGAGCATTTGTTACACTCATTCTTTATCCTCCCACTGCCCCTTTCCAAGAAGATGTGGCCAGTCCTAGGGAAAAAAAGAGCCTGGGAATAAGATCTTGCAACTAGGAACAATCGGCTCCCCCAGACAAGGCCACATCAACAGCACATACACACAATCCACACACGGCACAGACAAGACTGTGTGGCTAGCACAGGAAGAACAGGAAGAAACCCTGAGGGATATACAGACACCAAGGCGCCCCCATTTCCCACCCCCAACATCCCAACCTCCGTAAAACCTTATCAGGAGGCATTTCAGAAGCATCCACAGTGTTTCCAGTGCACAGAGTCAAGAATTAGAAATCAGAAGATGTAAACTGAGGCTAAGTTTTCTCACCTGTAAGATGGGCACAACACTGCTCGGTCTTCCCTACTTCTCAGGGTTGTTATTTCAAATCATTCAAGAATCAGTGATTTTATGGGTATGGGACAATCCCTCCTCAAATAGCCTGTAACCCTCTCTGTGTCTTTGTGAGTTTTGAGGAGATGATCTTTGTGAGTTTCTGTGGCCAAAAATTCATCATTGAGAGGGAGTGTAGTAGCATGAATAGCCTGATGAACTTGGAGTCAGAAAGATCTGGGTTTGAATTCTACCTTGGATACTTAGCTATGGGACCCTGAGCATTGCTCTCTGAGACTCAGTGTCTTTATTTTTTTATCACCTTTCTGGCCATCATTGGGCTCACACACAAAGCCTGTGCATCTCTGGTGAGCCCCCCAGAGTATGGGTGGACAGGGCATCAAAGTCTTTGGGAAGATAGGGGTCACCTCTGAGCCAGGGAGAGACATGGAGGTATGGGGGGCCATCAGAGAGTACCGACCCCTCTGGTGTGAGGCCTGCTAGGCCCTTTTCTGGGCTGCTCATCTACCTTTGGTGTCCATCTGATTCACCCTACTCCCATTGGGGCTCCAAAAAGCTGTAGTGAGCACAGTGGCCACACCCCAGACTGGCTGGACCAGGCTCAGGGTCTTTGACAGGCCTCAAACCCACTGATGAGTCAGGGGGAGTCTACCCCAAGCATGTGAAGACCCTCCCCTGTGGAATGGCCACATGCAGTTTGTTCCAATGGCCATGGAGGCAGCATAAGCAGTGCTGGAGAGGACTTTCTCAAGTTTACACAGCTACTCAGTGGTCCTGGCGGGAGGACCAGAGCTGAGATTCCCTGGCTCCTTCCTTTGCCCCAGATGGTCTCCTCAGAAAGTCACTTATGTCTTTGAGCCTCCGTTTCCTCACCTGTAGAACGTACAGGGAGATTGCTAAGATTCCTTCTAGCCTTAGTAATTTATGGTTAGAAGCTCTGTGCTTCATGGGGAGGCTGGGAGGCCTGTAGAATGACAGAGGACCCGAGTGGTTATGGAGGCCATGGGGTTTGACCAGGTAAAAGGTGGCTGGGAGGGGAGGGCGGGATAAAAGAGGGGGAGATGCCTTTCTCTTCTCTCTGGGGCCAAAACATTCTGGGTCGCCCAGCCAGTGTTTCAGAAAGGTTCTCCAGTGCAGAGAGGGGCTGCAGGAGGGGTATTTGGACCTGGGCCTCTGTCCCTTCTTGGCCCTCATGACCCTGGCTTATCCATTCTAGTGTGTGCAGTGGGAGCAGGAGGAATGCCTGGAATGGATACAGCTGTCAGGTCTAGCCTCCTGAGGAAGGGGCCGCTGAGCTGATGAGTTTGGGAGGGGGCCCACCCCTCCCAGTCTCCCAGCTGCCCCATTCCTCAGATGGCAGATAGATCCCAGAGACAACGAAGAGAGATTTTCTCTCTCTCTTCAGGATGGCACAAGTCTTTGTCATCTCTAGGCAGCTTCTGTCCTAATGGCTCTGACTCCCCAAACCACCTCCACTTACTTTCCCACCCATCTCCCTTACGGACTCAGGCTGATTTCCCTTTGGGGCTTTTGTCTCTGTAATGGGCTTTCCTACACAAAGACTCTGGGCTGTGATGTCAGAAGACTTGGGCTCAAATCCTCCCTCTGACACTGTTTGACCTTGGGGAGATCACATAACTTCTCCGGACCTGTCTTTCCTCATCTGTAAAATGGGCTCTGAGATTCTTCATAATTCAAGTTCTATGATTCCAGGATCGTACCATCATCAGATTCATTTATTCAATGCATATTTATTAAATGCCTACTGTATACTCGGTACACTGTGCTGGGAAGGCAAAGACAATATCCTCTGCTTTTGAGGAACTGGGGAATATGGAGGAGGGGTGGGGAATGATGATATGTAGACAAAAAATGACAAAATAATGACTATACATGTGTAGATACAAAATGCAAACAGTATTATTTGGGGAGTCGGGGGGGGGCATGCCCTCTGCATGGCGAGGGCTCTGGCTGGAGGGGCCCTTGAGATGAGCTTGGAGGAAGCCAAGGATTCTAAGGTAGGAAGGGCGTTTCTGGACTAAAGCCTGGTGACTGGAGATGGAATTTTCCTGTCAGTGGGGACGGGCTTGCACGGAGCAGTCCATGCTCTACTGTCCAGTCTCTCTCATGAGATGAAGTTCCTTGACTCCATTGGACATCCAGGAGCCGCGTGACTGTGGGCTGGTCATTTAACATCTGGGTCCCAGGTTTCCTTATCCAAATGACCTCTGACGTTCCTTTCAGCCCCAGATCTATGATCCGATGGACTGCCTTGGGACATCTCTTATACTATGGCCTTCACTATTAACTATTCGTTTATCTTCCCATCTAGACTGAAGGCTCCTTGAAGGCAGGTACAGAATGTCTTATATGGCACAATGCTGTACACTTTATAGAAATATACTATTATAGATTATATTATAAAACATATAAGTATATTAACTATATTATATATCATTAATATATGGTATATTAACTATATATAATATTTATTATATATTATTATACAATCTATTAAAATATCAATCATTAATCTAGACATATGAATGATCCATTAAGTGAGTGAATGACAGATATACTTGACTTGAGCCTACCAACATTTGGGCTGGGGGGAACCTCATTTAGGCAGATGGGCCAGGGATCAGAGTCCCTGTTTCAAAGTGGGAGAAAGAGAACCCCATAACTATTAAGCAGTTTAGGTAAGTGAGGCTATACAATACAACACATTATTGGTGAAAAGAGGACTAGAACCCAAGTCCCAAGGCCCCAGCAGAGTGAGGGCCCCTCTTCTGTCTGCTCATGGGGAAGGCCCCCCATGGGGCTGAAGAGGAAAGCTCAGGGGCCCCAGGGCAGCTGTCTGTGTTCACAGATGGGAGGGGTGGGGAGGACAAAGGGCTGAAAGCTGAGCCGGGTTGGGGGGAGGAGGCTCCCTAGGTCGTGACACTGGCATCCTTCTGCCTTTTAGGAAGAGATGCGCCCCTCCTCCTCCTCTCTCCGGAGCTAATTTGAGCTTTGGTGGCTCCTGGAAAACACCCTCCCATTGGCTGATGTCCTGAGCCATCAGCCCCTGGGCCTGAGGTTTTCACATGGCCCTGCTCTCCTCTTGTCTTCCTGGGGTGCTTCAGTGCACTTGCTGAGGGAGGGTGTGGAAGGATTGCCCAGCTTGTGCCTAGGACCAAGGCAGAAACCACTGCCACCATCCCCTCTGCGTATTTTAGCCATAGAAGGGAAACAGAAATGCAAAAGAGGGGAAACATGGGAAGGAAAAGAAGGGAGGGGGCCTTGGGGATTTTGTTTTGTCATTTGTGCATTTCTGGGAGAGAGATTCCTTCTGGGGCTACAGAGATTGGAGCCTCCAGTCCTGAGGGGGATATAGACGGTCTGGCCTTTGTCCCACTAGGCTGGGTCTTCTAGCTGAAGGGACAAGGAGATGGGGCTAGAGGACCAGCCCCCCATGAGCCTCACACCCTTCCGTGATTAAGGACCTGAGGTTAACCCAGGGAGAGCTGAGCCAGCAGGATGTGGTCAGCCCAGAGGTGGCAGCTTTCTGTGGCTCTTTTGGAGAGACAGTAGAAAGGCTGTGGTGGATGGAGGCTAGAGGCAGCCAGTCCTGGGGTTCCAAAGAAGTCCTGCTCTTCTCAAGGGGATAGGATGGAGTTACAGCGGGTCTGTGGCCTCCAGAGACCCAGCTGTTAAAAGGACTGGCTGGAGCCTGGGGACCTGGGCCAAAGCCAGGGGATTAGACCCAAGCCTAAGGATAGGAGCTGGCAAGAGACACCAAGGGACTCACTGTCTCTGCCTTAGGCCGCCCTGCTTTTCCTAGACTTTCCAGCCCCCTTGGTCCCTGACACACAGCACTAAAGACTGCACAGAGTGGAAGTGGCAGAATTAGAATTCAGACTCAGTCCCTTGGCCCATTCCATTGCAGTACAATCTCCCCCCTGGAGCAGGAGGGTCGGGCAGCTGTCACCTGACGCAGATTTATACCTTGTCAGACTATAGAAACCACCAAGACACCACGTTGCTGGGAGCCAGCCTTTGGAGGTGGCGTTTTCATATGATGCGGGCATTTAATTCAGTTCATGTGGTGGGTATTTATTAAATACCTGCTATGGACCCGGCCTGTTCAAAGCATGCCTCTTACCAACTGGCCAAAAGATCCTCAGTAAGTCCCTTTAATTCCTCATTGCTCTAGGACCACCTCTAAGACCATGATTTTCAGAGAGGGTGCCAACCTGCATTAGTGGGATTTTGGAATTCCCCACGGTGATGAAATCGCAGGTCCACTTTCTATCCCTAGGCTTATTATGGGGGAGGCCCTTGGGGCCATTAGTGTGATAACACTGAAGGTCTTGCAGCTGAGTACAGGGCCTTGGGGGAGCTTGGGACTTTTTAAGGGTGGGGGTAGCAGGGTCCCTGCCTCATGGCTTGGACTTGCAGAGACCTTGTCTCTCTGCCTTGCCTGCTGAGGCAGAGGACAGATGGATCCCCACAAGTTAGTCTAGGAAGTCTTGTGTCCAGGAAGAAGGGTGAAGCCCACTATGGCCTGGCAGCTTGTTATTGGGAAGGCATGGTTGGGTTCTTCAATCATCCTGCCTCAATCTTGAAGGCTCTCTCCTTTCCCCTGAGGTTCTGAGTGGCTTAGGCCAAGCCCTAGTCATCTGTGATTCTGTAGAGAACTTCAGTCTCCCAGGTGAAATCAGTGCCCCTGAAAAGGTGTGGCTCCGAGGACCCTGACTCATCCTTGTCTAGAGGAGGGAGCAGATGATCCATCTCTACAGTGAAACACACCTGGGCTTTATCTTCCAGCTAGGCCAGAGGCTTGCTGGAAGCTGGTTCTCAACTTCCCATGATGGGGCAGTCACTCATGGACTAAAAGTAGCTGGCTGAGAACATGCAGAAAGTCAACTGCGGGTGATAGACTCACTCCAGCTGGCTCCAGCCAGGATCCCATGGGCATGAGCCCTAGTCCCAGACTTGGAACTGTGACGAAGGCTAGGGAAGTGATGAGGCTTGGGGCTGGGCAACTGAGCACCCACCAAGACAATGGGCACCATGTGTACCCCAGCCCAGGGAGGCAGCAAAGTGGCAAGGGTGAAGGTGAACAGGATCTGTCCTTGGGGCCCATTCTAGGAAGGAGAAGATGGGGGCACACTGTGACTGGGCAGCACAGGGCTAGCAAGAGCGGCTGCCAAGGCGCCAAGAGGCCAATCTCCCCAAGCTTTCAGCCTGAACTGGCCCCAGCTGCTGTGGTGCTCTAAGGCAGACACATTGCAAAGAGCCAGCTGTCCTGCTTCACTCCAGAGCCAGCTGCTTTGGACTGGGTGGGGGCAAGAAAGACATTCTTTCACCATTGTGTGTGTGTATGTGTGTGCACGAGCACATGCGCATGCACGAGCACATGCGCATGCACACCGCCGCCCCCCCCCCCCCCACAGAGAATATCAGCGCAAGAAAGATCAGGGACCACTTCAGACAGAGGCTCCAGGGCCCAGAAAATCAGCAGGACACACTGAATATCTGTGTGACCTGGGCCTTCTCTAGACTCAGGTTATCCATCTGTAAAATGAAGGTGTAGAACTAGGTTGTTCTGAAGGGATGGTCCCAGTTCTGGCCCTCTATGTTCTAAGGCTCTTCCAGCTGTAACATCCCACTCTCTGGTTTAACACTTCATGTTCTAAGGTCTGCAAAGGTCCTGGCTCTGATTCCTAAAGTACTTTTTGGGGAGATGCAACAAGCATGCCTTTTAGAACATGAGTTCTTAGAGGAGAGACTGTGTGGGCCACAATTGAAGGGGGCACCTAAATACCACCCCAGGAGGTGGCACCCTGGGTCACTGGGTGTCAGAAAGTGGAACTCCAATGAACAAAGAAAACGATCACCAGTTACTATGCGTCAGGCAATGTGCCACGCTTTGCAAACATCCGTTTGACCTTCACAACAACCCTGGGAAATGAGTGCTAGGTGGTGCAGGGGACAAAGGACTGGGCTGGGAAACAGGAAGACTCATCTTGGCGAGTTCAAATCTGACCCCTGACACTTACTAGCTGGACAAGTCACAACCCTGTTTGCCTCAGTTTCTTCATCTGTAAAATGAACCGGAGAAGGAAATGGCAAACTGCTCCAGTAGCTTTGCCAAGAAAACCCTAATTGGGGTCACAAAGAGTCAGACGTTACTCAACAATCACAAATGATCATCGGAGTTTATAGCTGAGGAAACAGGCAGAGGTTAGACAGCTTACTTAGGCTAACACAGTTTGTGGCTGTTCTTCCTAACCCCAGGCCCAGCACTCTACCCACTGAGCTACCCTGTCTAGCCACCTGTAGGCAACTTGGCTTTTATAGCTCCTTCCAAATCTACACCTATTTGTAGAACTGGGGAAATCTAGGTAAATTAGTCTGGCTAAGGCTGGGCCTTGATCCCTGGGAGTAAGGGTGTAGTTGGGAGGCCCTAATAAAAGTTCTTAATCCCAGGACTACTAACTCACTGATTCCAGAGGGTCAGTGAGCTGGGATGGGAAAAAAAAAATTATATCTTTATTTTCACTAATCTTTGCTCTCTTTTGTTAGCTTCTGCATTTAGAAACATCATTCTGAGAAGAGGTCCAGTCTTCCCCAGACGGTCAAAGGGGCCGGGGCACACAAAAAGGTTGGAAACTCTAGCCTAGAAGGCCCCTCTTGTAATTTCATAGGATCAAAGATTTAGGGCTTAAAGGGACCTTAGAGATAAAATCTCTGTGTAACATTGAGAGAGGAAGAAGAGGGAGGGAAGGGAAGGAGGGAGAGGGGGGAAAGGGGCTGAGGGAAAGAGGGAAAAGAGGAAGGGAGGGAAAGGGGGCTGAGGGAGAGAGGCAGCTGGAGGGGGGCCAATTAGTCCAATCCTGTCACTTTACAGATGAGCAAACTGAGACCCAGAGAGGCAAAACTTGTTCAGCATGACTCAAGTATCAAAATTCGAATTTCCACCCAGATCCTGACCCCAAATCTGTCTTTTTTTCACTGTTTCTCAGGGAGTGGGGGGTCTGTCTCCCCACTTAATGTTAAATGCTTAATTAAAGCTAGCTCCCTGATTCACCCAAAACACAAACAGGAAGGCTTGGGCATACACATTCACAGACTCGTCCATGCAATAGACAGATATCACACACACACACACACACACACACACACACACACACACACACTCACACTCACACTCACACTCACACTCACACTCACACTCACACACAGGTGGCCCGCTCCCCTCGAATGAAGTCCGCAGAAACCGTAGAACACGGAATGTTAGATCCTCCGACATAGCCCTGAAGGCAGGAGATCCCTCCAAACCGAGCCTGTGCGTCAGAGCGGCACACAGGACGTGGGACCGGCTCTCCAGAGTTCCCCCAAGTGATCAGAGGCCTCCCCCCTCTGCCCTCATCCCCCGTGTCCCAGCTCTTTCCCTCGGCGCTTTCTTACCAACTTTGGTGGGGGAGTCTCTTCCCTTTCCCTTCCTCCCCCCAGCAGGGGCTGAAACAGGAGAGAGGAGGAGGCAGCCCCAGCCCCCCCGGGCACCCCCCAGTCCCCCGCCTCTTTGGCCTTTCTACCCTCCCCCATCCCTCCCTTCATCCAGGGCCCGAGGGCTTGCTCTCCGAGCCCCGGGAGCCCGGCAAAGTTGCAGCAGGGTGAGCATCTCTTACCTGGGCCAGGAGGCAGAGCGAGAAGAGCAGGGCTGTGCCCATGGCAGCGGGAGCCCGAAGTGGCCAAGGGCCAGGAGGGGTGCTGCTGAGGGCCGTGAGTGCGAGCTCGCAAGCTCGAGGCCAGAGTGCCCGGCTCTCTCTGGGTGAGCGCCTGAGCTCCGAGCTAAAATAAGCCGGTGGCCTGGCTGAGTGACAAGCCAAGTGCTGTGCGGGCTGGGGCGGGCTGGCGCTGGGGAAGGGGACGGGGCAGACGCGCGGAGGGGGGAGAGTGGGAGCACAGCTGTCCCCATTACACAGCTCTGGGCCCGGGCTGCCCAAGGTCAGATGGCACCCCCTCCCCCCTGGGGGAGGGGAAGCTTAACCCTTTACCAGCAGCGCGCTAGGAGCTGGGCTAATGCCTGAGGGGCTGGGGGCTGCAGGGGGTTCTGCCTCCAGCCAATGTGGTGGGGCACGGATGGAGGGAGCTTAAGAGCCTTCAGGGAAATATAAACAGAAGGAGCGAAGGGAGGAAGCCAAAGGAAATGGGGAGAGAAAGAAGGGGCCTGGGGGGGGGGGGGGCAAAGGATAAGGATGGTCCAATGGTGAGAGCTGGAAGCAGGCGTGGCCTGTGAAGAGGTCCCATGGCCGTTTGGGCCTTTGGGGATTACCCAAGACAGGAGGCTTATCCCAGAAGTACCTGAGCTTCAGATGGTTTATGGGAACACGGCTAGGAGATAGGGTTCGATTTCTGACCCAGGTGGGGGCTACTTAGCCATCCAGAGAGGATGGTCGAACAGATCCCTCACTTATCCAGTCTCAGAATCATAGACCGTCTGAGTTGGAAGTGACCACATCCAGTTTCCTACTTTTACATCTGAGAGCTCACAAAACCTCAGTGTTGGGAGAGATCTCAGCTGACCCAACTGAGCCTTCTACCATCCTCCTAAGGAGGGCCCTCTAGGCTCAACTTGAGGACTTCTTGTCCTGGGAAATTCCCTACCTCATGGAGAAATCCATGGGTCTTCTGGATAGCTCGAATTATTAGGAAGTTTTTCCTAACACCAAACCCAAAATTGCCTCTCTACAGCTTCTGCCCATCGCTTTCCCCTTTGAACTCAAAGAATCTCAGAGTTGGAGGAGGCCTCAGAGGCCTTCTCATCCCAACCCATCCCTGAACAAGAATCCATCCTGGGACAGGTGGAGATTTCTTTGTTGAGGAGGAATCCACTGTCTCCTGAGGCAGCCTATCCCCTTTTTTTTCTGTGTCTTTTATTGCCTGAGGAGGGGTCCCTTTTGTTAGAGCCTAACCTTTTTAAGGATTGATATGCAGCTAAGTCAGGAAAACATGAGTTCAAATATGGCCTCACTTACTTGCTGTGTGACCCTGGGCAAGTCTCTTAACACTGTTTGCCTCAGTTTCCTCATCTGTAAAATGAGATGGAGAAGGAAATGGCAAACCACTCCAGTGTCTTTGCCAAGAAAATCCCAAATGGGGTCACGAAGAGTTGGATGTGACTGAGCAACACCGCAAACTGGTATAGATGGTAGTATCTGCAGTAGGTGCGACTGAAACTACTCAAAGTTCTCACCCATACTGTTAATGGTTCCATGTCAATGTGGCAGGAGGTCAGCAGTGAAACATCCTAGGAATGTGCAGTTGGCCCGGGGCCATTCTACATTGGAGTGAAGGCATAGGTGGCATATTTGTCTGATTTTAGATGACCCAGTGCTGGGAGGGAGAGATGACACTCTGAGTGATGGAGTTAGCATTCGGAAATGTCTTAATGGGCTAGAAGATTGGACTGAACTTCCTAAGAAGGAATTTAATGGGAATAAATGTAAAGTATCACAAGGGTGCAAAAAATCAACTTCACAAGTATGAGCTGGGGGGAGACATGATGAAACAGCAGTTTTTCTGAAAAAGATGCAAATGTTTTTGTGGATCATAAGCTCAATCTGAGTCAACAATTTGAGGTGACAGCCAAGAAAGCTGAAGAAATCTTAGTCTAAATAAGAAAAGTTGTCTAATAATGAGAGTTCTTCAGAGGTGCTATAGACTGCTTTGGGAGGTAGTGGGTCCTCCCTCTATTTGCCCCCCCTCCCAATCTTCAGACTGGAACTAGATGACCACTTCTTAGGTATAGTATGAAAAGGATTCCTGTTCAATCTCCAAACTCCATACCTTTGCACTGGCTGTACCCTCTACCTGGAATGCTCTACTTGATCATTTCTGCCTCTCAGTTTTCCTGGCTTGGCTTCCTTCAAGTCCCAGCTAAAATCCCACTTTTCTATAGGAAGCCTTTCCCAATCTCTCTTAATTCTAGTGGCCTCCACCTGTTGATTATCTCCAATTTCCACTATTATTTGCATGTTATCTCCCTGTCTAGATAATGAGCTTCTGGAAAGAAAGGTTTTTGCCCTTTTTTTATGTCTCCAAGCACCTAGCAAAGTACCTTGCATATAGTAGTTGCAATAAATGTAGCTGAAATAAAGGGCAGCTAGGTGGCCCTGTGGATAGAGTGCAGGGCTTGGAGGCAGGAAGACCTGAGTTCAATCCAGCCTCAGATGCTTACTAGCTGTGTGACCCTGGGCAAATCCCTTAACCCTGTTTGCCCCAGTTTCCTCATCTGCAAAGTGAACTGGAGAAGGAAATGGCAAACCACTCCAGTATCTCTGCCAAGAAAAAATCAGAAAGCGGTCATGAAGAGTTGGACGTGACTGAACAACAAGAATGAATGCTGGTTGACTTGACTCGACTTCAAGCACAGATTAGATTCCGTGGACTTGGAGGTCCAGTCCTGTGTTTCTACAAAATTTGCTTCTGCACATTCTATTCACCACTCCCGGTTCTCCCCTCTGGGGCCATGAAGATCAGATCTATGACCCCTTCCATGTGATGGAAATGACCAAAGACAGCTAATGTGCCTCTCTTCCCATCTCCTCCCCAATTGGGGCTCAAGGTCATCAGTTCCTTAGTCAGTTGGTGTAATAGCATGATTATGGGGCTTTTCACTATCCTGGCCGTCCTCCTCTGGAAGCTCGACAGCTTCTTTGCATCCTTCCTCAAATGTGGTGCCTAGAACCAAACCACATATTAGATGTGGTCTGACTAGAGCAGACTACAGTAATGCCAGCCCCTGCCTAGTCCTGGATAATGGACAGTTAGAAAATCTACTTATCTATTTCTGGAGGGGGGAAGGCAAAGCAATTGGGGTTAAGTGACTTGCCCAAGGTCCCACATCTAGTAACTGTCAAGTGTCTGAGGCAGGATTTGAACTTGGGTCCTCCTGACTCCAGGGCCAATTCTCTATTCACTGTGTCGCCTAGCTGCCCCTATAATGGGCATTTCTTAATGTAGCCTAGGGTAACACTAGCTGTCTGGTTCGCTGCGTCAGATTGGTGAGTGACTGATTTAACTAGGGGTCAACTAAGTCACTCAGGTCTTTTAAAGATGAACTACTTGAGCAGCCAGGTTTCTCCTGTCTTGGACTCATGAAATGAGTTCTTTACATTTATAACTATTAAGTTTATTATTTTTCTATGTGACCGTCCTCCAATTACTTAAAGATTGTGATTTTGTCTGACAAAATTGAGGGGCCAGTCAGTCGAGTATTTATGCCAAACTCCTTTTCAGGGCTGCTTTCCACCTCTGGTGTCCACCTGATTCATTCAGTCTTCACCTGTCACTCCAAGAAACCCCAGCATGTGCAATGGCCACAGCCCAGTAAGACTATCTTGGCTAAACCAGTTTAAGGGTAACTGACAAACCTCAAACCTGTCAGTGAGTTAGTGAGGTATCTGCTGTAAGCAGTGAAGACTTTCCATGGCAGAATAAATGCATGAGAACAATTTGTCCCAACAGCCATGAAGGCAGCAGAAGAAGCACTGTGGAGTGCTTAGAGCTTGGTTACACGTGGAAGACGCCAAGGTCATCCACTGCATCCCAGGTCATCACCAGTCATCCTGACTTTTCGTCTTGGCACTGTACTTTCAATGATTCTAGAAGAGAGAGTGAGGTTAACAACCTCACTCAATTCTGCCTCACTTAAATCCAATTTATGTGTGAGTCAAAAGACATTACCCATAACCATTTTAACATTTTTCTCTACCTGAAAGTTCGGTGATGATGGGCAAGTGATGAAGCAGCAAGTGTGGATACACTGGGAGCTGTAGTTACAACCCTGCAAACAGGCAGCCCAGACCATCAGATCATCTTCTTACTGGACTGAAGCAGCAGTGAGAGATAGTAACCCTCTGGGTTGAACAGCCTTTTCTAAGGATCATACTGTTCACCTCCTGGTGTGGAGAATGGGTTAGAAAAGGGGCCCTAAAAATTTTCTGCTTCACCCAACCTAACCGTAGCCTGCTTATTGTGGCAGTCTGAAATCCTACCCTGCGGTCAAAACACACAAAAAATTTACAAAAACTTTTGCAAAGGTTATTCCAGTCATGACTGGTACATGGAGTGTGTGCATACTTATGGACAACATGAAATCCAGTAGTCCTGAAAGATGAACTTTTCTTGTTGTGAGAGGACTCAGCAGGAATTACATCCACATAGTAGCCCTGAATGACAAGGCTGACAAATGAAGAGCAGTTTATCAAAGTTGGAACTGGACACACATTTTTTCTGGAGTGGTGGCACTGATGAGGAGCACCATAAAGTGGGCATAGGTTTCTCAATCAAAACTAATCTAGTCAACAAGCTTGTATGTCTACCAAAAGGAGTAAACAACAGAGTCATGACAATGTGATTGTTCCTTGCAGGAAAGCGCCATGTTGCCATCATCAGTGCATATGTTCCCACCATGATGAACCACAATGAAGGGTTAAATGCCATCAAACACTGGCATTTAATAGACCATGTCATTGTAAGGAGAAGAAAAAGACAGGATGCAAGATTAGAGGTGAGGTGTGGTGCAGAGTGCTGGACTGATCATAGACTTAACCTCTCTAAGTCAAACATTCACATTGAACAAAGGCATCAGCCCGAAGGCAAGACAACTACCAGGAGACAATGTCAACAGATTAAAGAGTTTCTTCAGGTGTGGATGAACAGTTTGTTGCTAAGTTGGAAGGAAAGCTGAACCAACACACTGTTGACGACAGTGGAGCAGAAAAGGAGTGGGCAGCTTTCAGAAATTTAATACATAGCATCACATTTACTCATCTGTGTTAGAACACTCACAAACATCAAGACAGATTTGAAGAAAATGATGGGAAAATTCAGAAGCTGCTAAGTCAAAAAGGAGAACTCTATAGGATTTATCGGCAGGATAATTCATCCATCTCTAAGAAGACAGCATTTAACTCCATCAAAAGTAAAGGGCAAGTTAAGCTTAGAGAGATGCAGGATACTGGACTCAGTAAGAAGGCAGATGAAATTCAGTTTTGTGTTAATAGTAACAATCCAAATCACTTTTATGATGTGCTGAAGGCTATATATGGGCCAAAGACCTATGGTATAGCTCAACTGCTCAGTACCGATTGAGTCACATTGATTAGTGATAAAGACAAGATCCTAAAGAGGTGGAATGAACACTTCCATCATCAACCAATGCTGAAACCACTGACCAGGTTGAAATCGATCCCTCTCTAGCCAAATTTCCAACTGAAGAAGAGGTTTTGAATGCCATTAGGCTCCTCTCATGTGGCAAAGAGCTGATGCTGATTCTATTCCAGTTGAGACTTAGGCAGGAGGTCCATTGCTCATACAAAATCTGACTGAAATTTTCCAGGTTATATGTATGGTAAGAGAAGGTCATCCACCAGGAGTTCAAGGATGCCTCCATTGTCTCTCTATAAATGAGAGGGAAATCCATTGTCCTGGGACAATCACAGTGTCCTGGGACAATCATCTCTATTAGTCACTGCCAGCAAGATTCTTGCCAGAGTCCTTAATAGGCTGATCCTTTACCTAGAAGATGGTCATCTACCTAGGAACTAGTGTGGCTTCAGAAAGGGCCAAGGAATGGTCATCACAGTGTTTGCTGCCTGACAACTCCTGGAGAAATGTCAGGAGCAGAACAGAGGTCTGTACACAATATCTGTTGATCTGACCAAGGCTTTAGATACTATCAGTCACGGGAGCTTGTGGAAAATTATGGCAACATTTGGGGTTGCCTAGAGAAGTTAATTAGTGTTGTACACCATTTTCATGATGGCATGCTTGCCATGTTCTGGATAATGGACAATGCTCTCCTATTTCCCAGTCACCAATGGAGTAAAACTGGGCTGTGTGCTTGCTCTCATGCTTTTTAGCATGATATTTTCAGCAATGTTGTCAAACCCCTTCAACCAGGACAAAATTGGCATCAAGGTCAGCTACCACAATGATAGTAAATTATTTGACTTGAAAAGGCTACAAGCCAAGACTAAAGTGGAGGGAGAGTTGGTGTGTGACTTTTTTATTTTTTTGCCTATGATTGTTCATTCAATGCAGTCTCTGAGGCTTAGATGCAACAGAGTATGGATTGATTCTTTGTTGCTAGTGCTAGTTTTGGTCTAACAATTAACACCAAGAAAACAGAGGTTCTCCATCAGCCAGCACTATACCATCCCTACGTTGTAACATTAATTACAAGAAATGGAGAAATTTTGAATGCTGTGGATAAGCCCACTTACCTTGGCAGTGTATTTCCTAGGGATGTCCACAAAGATGATGAGGCTGATGCATGCATTACCAGAGCTAGCTCAGCGTTTAGGAGGCTCAGAGAAACTGTGGGAAAGAAAGTGTGGGAGAGAAGAAGTATTAGGCTGCCTACCAAACTCTTACAGAGCCATTGTGCTGATCTCATTGTTGTATGCCTCTGAAACCTGAAAGTCTACCAGGGCCATGCCAGCAAATGGAATTGCTTCCATTTGAACTGTCTTAGGAAGATTCTGAAGATCAGCTGGCAGGATAAGATACCAGATATTGAGGTCTTTTCTTGAGTTAAACTGCCAAGCATTCAAACTCTAATGTAGAGAGCACAGCTCAGATAGGCTGGCTACATTTTTTGAATGCCAAATGTACATTTGCCTAAAAGATTATTTTACAGAGAATTTACATAAGGCAAATACCCACATGGAGGGCAGAAGTGAAGTGCAAGAGACACTTTCATGGTCTCTCATCATCACCATCACCATCACCATCACCATCACCATCACCA
>CM053581.1:41212261-41236041 GCA_028627135.1 Pseudochirops cupreus
GACTTCCTCAGACACACTGTCCCCCACCTCTACTTCCTGCCAGATCTCATATGCTGAGGGACCCAAGACTGACACCGAATAGTTCCAAGTCTCCTAGGCCACCCTCTGGCCAATTGGATCCATCATCACATCTGCCTAATATATTTTGCCAGACTCTCTAGATGTGACTCTGATTTAGGGTTGGCAGGAATGAGGGAAAATAGGTACAATACTTTACTGCAATTGGAGCTATGGCTTGGTCTGTGCATTTGGGAAATGTTTTGATATTATGCAAGAAAAATCACAAAACTCTTCATCCACTTTGACTTAGTGATTGATCCTACTATTGACTTACCAGCTAAGGGAGCCTGACAATTCAATAAAAGTTCTAGCTCTGTACAAAAAACTCACAACAGCACTATTTGTGGGACCAAAAAGTTGGAAAACAGTGTGTCTATCGACTGTCGAATGGTTGAACAAAATGTGGTAGGTAACTGTAATGGAGTATTGCTGCCCTTGAGGAAAGTGGATCTGAAAAAACCCCAAGGATTATGGGAAGATCTATAAAGTGATACAGACTAAACACAGCTACATGACTACAACTATGCAACATTTCTCATTTTCCTTTTCTCTCCTATTAGCCAATCTGATGGGTGTGAGGGGCTACCTCAGAGACGCTTTAATTGGCATTTCTCTGCTCAGTGGTGATTTAGGGCATTTTTTCATATGACTATGGATAGTTTTGATTTCCTTGTCTGAAGCTGCCTGATCACACCCTTTGGCCACATGTTTTATTTTCTACTTCCATTTTCCAATAGATTTTTCTCCCCTGCCCAGTGAACCATCTCTCAGAACTAAACAATTAAAAGAGAGAAAAACAGTTCGGCAAAACCAACCAACGTATCACACACACAGTGCCCCGTGTCTGCACAGCAGGGAGTGATGTGCATTTCCTCACTTCTTCTCCAGGGCCGGTCTTGCTCATTGCACTGAACACAGCGTTCAGTTTAGATTTTTTGTTGTTGCTTCATTTTATATTGTCGTATATTGTTTTCCTGTTTCTTGTTTCTTTTATGTTGCATAATTTATTCGTCTTCCCATGCTGGTATATCCAATGGGGATGGTCATTGAGCTCAGTCCTTATTAGCCAGAACAGAGTGTCTCAGCACGCTGAACTGACACAATTCTCCATGTGGAAGAGGCTGGGGATCCTGCTTCTGGGAGACTTGGGATGATGGACAATGGAGATGTTTTGGGAAAACTCTGGAGCATGTACATAGGTAACTGGTTCTTATTGTTACCACGTGGTCAGTGGTAGCCTCTTTGATTGGCTGAAGCTGCAAAACCAGAACTGGGGGGGAATTTGGGGGGTTATCTTCAAAAGGCCTTAGTTGGTCTCAGCTTTGGCCTCTCTTTCTTGATTGGATCTCTGCTCTCGGTTTGACTTCTTTTCTAAAGGAATTAAGTGAGCAACAATACTGTAAGGAGAGAGCCTTGAGCCTTCTCCCTCTAGGACCAGTATGTGGCCCCATGACTATAGGCTTGGTTCTTTGCCTGTCATGGCCTCTGTTCTTTCATATTAAGTAAAAGGCTCCACCTCAAAACTTTGTCAGTTTCAAAAGGCAAAGAGAGTGAGATTTCTGGAAGTCTGGTCATCTGGGACTCAAGTTCATGGGTTTTGCTGCAAGTTAAGCATCAGTGCCCTGAGGATTGAGGAGTAACCTTTAGGACCTGGTGTCTATAGCAGATGAGACAAGGATTCATATGGCAGCAATGCCAAACTTGGCAACAGCAAAAGGTTTCTGAATGTGTAATGAACAAAAATTAATCAAATGAGTAAGGAATCCCAGGTGTTTCTGGTAGTGCTTGCCCAGCTGGTATCATGGGCAACTTCATTGCAGCCTTGGTTCTGAATACTAAGCACATGCCCTCAGGCCACTCAATGCCCAGGAAAGCTGCCAGTGGAAGTCTAAGAAGCCCTGTGCTCGACCACGGGGACACAAAAATAAAGAGTCTGTGTCCTCAAGGAACTTCCATTCTATTAGGGGAAACAATATGGATAAGTAAATACAGAATAAGTGCAAAGCAATTTTTCCTTTTGGTGGGGAGAGAGGAATGTCTGGTGGAATTAGGAAAAGTCTCATCTAGGAGGTGGAACTTGAGTTGAGCTTTAAAGGGAAAACTAAGGATTCCAATAGAGGTGAGGAGGGAGAGTTCCAGGCAGAGTGGACAGCCCAATGTATGTAAAGAAACAGAAAATGGGAATGGAATGACCTCTATGGGGGAAAGCAAGCACCCAGTTTGGATAGAATGTTATGCTTCTGAGAGATCATAGAGTCAGAGCTGGCAAGTATCTCAGATAGATGTATTATTTATTTATTTTCAATATTCTTAAAATTTTTTTTTGAATTCCAAATTTTTTCTCTCCAGACCTTCCCCTACCCATTGAGAAGGCAAGCAATATGATATCCATTAGACATGTGAAATCATGTAAAACATTTCCATATTAACTATGTTGCAAAAAAGCAAGAAAAGCAAAGAAAGAGAAAAAAGTATGCTTTGATCTACGCTCAAGAGCTCATCAACTCTCTGTCTCTCTGGAGATGGATAGCATTTTTCATCATGAGTCCTTTGGAATTGTCTCAGGTCATTGTATAGATTAGACTAGCTCAGTCTTTCACAGTTGGTCATCATTACAATGTTGCTGTTACTGTGTACAATGTCCTGATTCTGCTCGCTTCACTTTGCATCAGTTCGTATAAGTCTTCCTAGGTTTTTCTGAAACCATCCTGCCTGTCATTTCTTATATAGCACAATAGTATTCCATCACAATCATATACCACAACTTGTTCAGCTATTCCCCAATTGATGGGCATCACCTCAACCTATAATTCTTCGCTACCACAAAAGGAACTGTTATAAATATTTTTGTACATTTAAGTTCCTTTCTTCTTTCTGTGATCTTGTTGAGATACAGACCTAGTAGTAGTATTGGTGAGTATCTTAGAGGGTAGCAATTCCAATGTCTTTATTTTATAAATGAATAAATTGAGGCCCAGAGAGATTAAGTTATAAGTGAAGAGTTGGGAAAGGGCAAATGATGGGCAGGCTTGCTGTTGCCAGCTGTACTTGTCCATCTGGATTGGTGCCAGGAGGGTTATCCAACTTTCTAAAGCCCTTTCCCTATGCTGGGATATCTCCTCTGAACAAGCCAGGCACTTCCTCAGGAGACCAGGGCGTCCTTCTTCACCCCAACTCCTGCTAGAATTAGGGGGGATTTGGAGGTTCCAGAATGGAGACTAGAAAAGAAGCTGGGATTCCTGTGGGTGGGGTGGGGTGGTGTCTTACTCCATAGTCTATGCAAACTTGTAGGGAGTGCACGCCCTCTACTGGGCAGAAGAGAGAATATCAGCTAAGATTGTAATATAATGGAAAGAGGTTGAGATTTGGAATCACATGACCTGAGTTCAAATCCTCCCTCTTCCACTTAAAGCCCATGTGGTCTTGGGTCAATCACTTAACCTTTCTACGCCTCAACTTCCTCTTCTGTAAAACGAGGGGGATTAAAATAGGTGGTCTCTGAGGTCTGTGCCAGCTCTAAATCTAGGATTCTATGTTCAAGTGATTCTATGAAAAAGTAGATGATCAGGATTGAGCAGCCTGGAGCAACCAAGGCACCGGAAAAGAACCAGAGACTTTCTGATGACATCTTTCCACCCACATTCTCCTGTAGAGCCAGAGAATGTCAATCCAATCCAACATTTATTGGGTACCTACTTAATAAAGGATTGGGGATTTAAGGACACTCCCCCAAAGTCCCCCCATCTTCAAGGGGCTTATATTCTATTGTTAGAAGTAGAAGAGACCTCAGTGATTGGGGGAGCCCAACCCTTTCAGCATATCTTATCTGTACATAGTTATTAGTAAGTTATCTCTCCCATTAGATTGTAAGCTCCTTGAGGGCAGGGACTATCTTTTGCTTTCATTCGTCTTGCCAACAATTAGCACAGTGCCTGTAAGTGCTTCATAAGTGCTTGGAGAAGGACTGATCGCTCCGTCTCAGTTTCCTCATCTGTAGAATGGAGATATTTCTTGCATGGCCTGCCTTCCAGGATTATTGGGAGGATAAAGTGAAATAGTACATTTTGTAAACTGCAGAAATTTCCATTCTCACTTAACACGGCTAATTCCCCCAGTGCCCCCTGATGGCCTAGACATAACCATGAGAGCTCAAAGACTGTACTGGGATGGGGAAGGGCATGTTGAAGAAGGTCTCCAGTGTGACTCGTATCGAGAGACTTCCTCTCCAGACTTTGAAGTGAACAATATATCTCTTCAATCAGTCAAGTCTGCCTGGGTTTGGATTGGTGCCTCACCAGCTTGGCCAGCAGAGAGGGTGCTTGCTCTCACAAAATCAGAGTTCTGTTAAGGATTATTCTGCAGGAGAGTAAAAAGGACCCAGAAAGATTACCCAGAGTTCCCCAGTTCTCTTGCGGAAGCACTGAGCCATGCTTTGGCCCCAAGTCTATTGACTTCCAGGTAAGTGTTCTTTCTAGCCATCAGTCAGTCAATAAGCATTGAATAAGAACCTGCTATGTGTCAGGCACTTTGCTAAGCACAAAGATGTGGCATGATTCATTGGTCAGCAACATACACTACTTTTCTGGTCAATGATGAACATACAGTAGGTGCATAATGGATGCTTATTGGATGGCCCTGGCGGACTTGCTGTATTCAAAAGAAAAGATGAACATACTGATTTCTCTTAAGGCAGGACTCTGGGGACCAGCTTAGCTCCCTTCCTACCCATTCCTCATCCCTTGTTTCCTGTCTCCCTCCCAGGGTAGGAGCTGTGTTTTGGAGCTGAGCTTTCCTTGGATATGGGAGAAAGTACAGTGGCCCTGTGCTCACTCTCTCTCCAGATTGCTGAGATACTGTGCAGGTGCTGAGACCATCTGTCCCCTCAGTGGAGCTTGGAAAGAGGCCAGCCTGCCTAAAGGAGGCCTCGGGGCTGTGATGCCATCAGCACTAGCTTCCCAGAGGCCTCCAGGAGGGAGAAGGCAAGTCCCAGAGAAGAGATGCTTCATGTTCTGGCCCCTTGGGCCTTCCATACCCTCCCTTAAAACTGATCCCAGGAGTCATGACTCCCTGAACTGTCTGGAGACTGAGCAGGGATATCTCTCTGGGGCAGGGGGGCATCTGCTTTATGGCCTGGCTGGCAGAAGGGAGGAGGACAATACCAAGAAGAGAGAAGGCAGTGGCCTATGCCCCTGGATCTTAGGAGCCATGCCAAATGAATCACAGCTCAATCCCAGGCATTCCTGAGGGCTAGGCTGGCCTACTTCCTTCACCTTTTCTCCAACACCTGTCCGATTTTCATCACTCTAGACAGCATAATATAACAGAGATGGATTTGGAGTCAGAGAATGTGAGCTCAAATCCCAGTCCTGCTCTGTACTACCCATGGGGCCTGGGGCAAATGACCTTTATCTCTCTGGGCCTCAGTTTACACATTAGTGAAGTGAGGGCACTGGATCGATGAACTTTGGGGTCCCTTTTCTCTCTGTCTATGAGCCTAAAGAAGGAAAATGGGAGAAGGACACGGGAAAGAGCTCCAGTGTCTTTGCCAAGAAAACCCCAAATGGGGTCATGGCGATGACTAAAACCATTGAACTACAACAAATGAGCCTAGAGACAGGCGGCTGGCTCAGTGGAAGTCCTGAGTTCAGACACCGCCTGAGACATGTATTAGCGGTGTGACCCTGGGAAAACCCCTTGATTTCTGCCTGCCTCAGTTTCTCCCTCTGTATGATGGGGATAGTGATAGCCCCCGCCTCCCATTTGAATAGCACAATATGTCTGAAGTGCTGTACGATTGCTAGCATGATGCTGTGATCTTTCCTTTCCCTGATGCAGAAGTGAATGACAGAGCCGGGGTGAGACCAGAAGCCACAAAGCTCGGAAGACCTTTTTTCACTCCGCAGAGGGATGGAGAGTTCTGGGAGCAGGAGGAGGGTCAGAAGACTTGCCAGGCTTGGCTGAGGTGAAGTTGCTGCTAGGGTAGGGCTTGGGGGGATCCCCCATCCTCCTTACAAACAAGATGGTGTGGGAGTAAGGGACTGGTGAGGATATAGGAGCCAGCAGCCTCTGGCACCTCCTGGCTGGCTGCCCCTTCTTCCCCATCCCACTGAGATGCCTGCAAGGCTGAGAGGTTTTGTTGTTTCAGTCTTGTCCAACTCTTTGTGACCCCATTTTGGGGTTTTCTTGGCAAAGATTCTAGACCTGTTTGCCATTTCCTTCTCCAGCTCATTTTACAGATGAGGAAATGGAGGCAAACAGGGGGAAGTGACTTGCCCAGGGTCATACAGCTAGTGATTATCTAAAGCTGGATTTGAACTCAGATCCTCCTGACTCCAGGATGGGGAGTTTATCTACCTACCTGCCCCAGCCACGAACTTCTGAAGCAATGAAACCATATGAAACTTCAGGGTTCTCCCTCTCTGAGAATGACTGTTTTCCCTCCCAACCTCCCTCGATCACTCTCCCTCTCCCTCCTGTCCCACAAGCTTTTATAAGGTGGCTCAGAAGATAGAAGATGGGCCCAGAGTCAGGAAGACCTGAGTTCAAAACCAGCCTCCCATCCTTCCTAGCTGTGTGATCCTGGGCAGGTCACTTAACCTCTGCTTGCCTAGTTTCTTCATCTCTACAACAGGGACAATATTAGCCCCTCTCTTATAGGTAGTTATCAAATGTTTCAGATAACAGACAGAAAGCACTGTGCAAATATTAAAGCATCACATAATCTACTTTTACCCCCAATTATATGTAAAAACAATTTTAACACTTTCTTTTTCAGATTTTGAGTTCCAAATTCTCTCCCTCCCTCCCCTCATGCCCTTCCCTTTCCCCCTCATTGAGAAGGCAAGCAGTTTGTTACAGGCTGTACATGTGCAGCCATGGAACACCTCTTTCTACTTACAGCATCCTGTAAATGCTGGTTATTCCAGGCGCCTCACACGACCAGCTCCAGGGCTTGGAGAACTCTCTACTTTTCTACTGCTTTCGGCAATCCAGGCCAACCCATTCCATTCACACTGGAGCCCACAGGCCCTCCAGTGTTTTCATACCAGGTTTGTCTGTGGCCTTTCACAGGAGCTGGCGTAGGTGAGACATTTATGTGTTAGTGGGAACATAGTGCAAGTGGGGGTGACGACAGAGAGAACCTGGGACTTGGAGATGAGGTCTGATGAACTGGCATGGTAGGCAGGTTGAACCCTTGGCTATGAGCTCTTCGCTGAATCTAGGCCAGCACCGCCCTGCAGTAATGCTAGCTGATGTTAACACAGTACACAAAAGGCTTTCTGTCACTTATCTCACGTGAGTGCCACAATCACCTTCTGAGCTCAGTTTCCCTATTTTATAGACCAGGAAAATGAGGCTAGACAGACTACATGGCACCACCTTTTTATAGATGTGGAAACTGAGGCTAGATTGAATGGCACCTCCTTTTAACAGATGGGAAAATAGGTTAGATGGTTGAATGGCACCCCCATTTTACAGGTGGGGAAGTTGAGGTTCTCAGAGGTTAAAAATCTTATCTTCAGCTATACAGTTAGTAAGTGCCAGGGGCAGGATTTGAACCCCAGTCTTTCTACTTCTAAATCCAACACTCTATTTGTTATACTTTGCTTCTTGAGACCCTCTCAGGAAGCCCTTCAAGGCTCAATGCTGACAACTGGGGTGGGCTCTGGTAGCCATGAAGTACAATGCGGGAAGTGGTGCTTGAAGGGGCCAGAAGTGGCCTGTGAGTTAATCCTTTGGGGCTGAAGTGACTGCTTTCGGCTACTTCCAATAGTCTGTGCTGGCAGCATGAGCCAGTGTGTTGGGCTGGTCCCTGGCTCCCACCCCTCTGTAGGTCTGGCTGCCTGGTGGTGATGGGATTCTGCTCCTTTTTCCCTAGAGTTTTGAGTGTTCCCCTTTAGCACCCACAAACCCAAATCTAATAGAATTCCTCTTTCAGTGGAGTTGAGGAGGTAGTGTGATACAATGGTGACCACACTATCTCTGGAGTCAGAAGAGCTGGGTTTGAATCCTGTCACTGATATTTCTCACTTGTGGGACAATAATTAAGCCCTTATTTTTGCTGTTCGGGGAGCTTTGGATCATGAAGGAGTGGCTCTGTTAAGAGTCCTAGGTACTCAGAAAACCAAACAGAGGGCTCTAACATTCCCAAACTGAGTTAAGGACATCCTCAAGCTAGGATTTGAGCACAGGTCCTCTTCCTCTCGAGTACAGCCCTCCTCCCATATACCATAAAATCAGTTTTCCATCTCTGTCTTAAAGCCTAGATAGTAAGAGTAGCTTTAAATACACCGTGGCATTTGCTCCTCACAACAGATCTCTGAGGCACGCATTCCTTTTTCACAGATGACTAAACTGACTCTAGCCAAGTTCAGTGACTGGCTCAGAGTGTGGTCAGTGTCAGAGGCTAAATTCAAACCCAGGGCTCTTCTGAGGCCAAGACTACTTTCCCGCCATCCCAAGCTGCTGAGGCATGGCTTCCTCTAGGAGGCGAGATCTGAGCAGCTCCCTAGGTCAACCAGCCTAGCTGGGGGTGGTGGGGAGTGGTAGGAAGAAAGCAGCCCCGACTGTTAGAGGACTCCTGGCTGTTATGTTGGGGTAGCCAGGCTGCAGAGACTAACACTGGGTCTGCAAAGGCTGCACCCAGCTAGCTCTTGTTCTTTAAGGGGCTTGGAGAGCAGATAGGACCCTCTCTGCCTTTTGGGGCTGCTCAGCCTGGTCCCTTCCTCAACCTCAGCTCAAAACAATGACACCCCAGGGGCGGCTAGGTGGCACAGTGAATAGAGCACTGGCCCTGGAGTCAGGAGGACCTGACTTCAAATTCAGCTTCAGACACTTGAGATTTACTAGCTGTGTGACCTTGGACAAGTCACTTAATCTCAATTGCCCTGCTTTCCCCCCTCCAAAAAGACCAAAAAACCTCAAACAAACAAAATGACATCCTGACATGAGAAGGTGGCATAGGCTCCAGGTGCTGCAGAAAAGGCCAGGCATTCTGGGCTTCCCAGCCCTGGTGTGTCCCCATTTCCCATCTCCTTGGGCACTGAATAAACAGTTTCTTTCCTTCTCAGCCAGCCGCATCTGTTGGTGATGGATGCCTGTGCATGGCCCCCTCAGGTTCCCCTTACAGCTGCTCCGGCCATAAATAGCTTACTGATGCCACTGACCCGAATGCTGTGTGTGGCTGGCTACCAGAAGGTCAGGAGAATGTGGTGGGGCCGGCCAATCAGAAGCTGGTCCTCGGCTGGGCCAGCAGGTGGCAGTGGGACTCCAAGGAAAGCTGACGAGGACCTGGCTGGGAGAGGGGAGGGAGCAGGGGAAGGTGAACATGCAGAGACCAATTTCCTGGGAGCTGCCCATAGCTGGAGCTTGTCCACAGCCCAACTTGCCGCAGCAAGGACGTGTCTTCCTCGTCCCCTGGTTCTGACCCACCCCCAGCAAACACTAAGAAAGGGTTCAGATAGTTTGTTCACTGAGAGTTCACACAAACCCTTTTCTTTGGCTCTGCCTCAGTATCTCCCCTGCACAGGACTCAGGACTGCCAACAGACAGAGGCTCTAGCAGCCCAGACTTGACCCCTGATGCCCAGTCTCCAGGGGTGGGCACAGGGCATCCTTCTAACTTGGCTGAAGTCAGGGGCATGGTGACTTGCCAAATTGAGCTTCTTTTCCACGTGCCCTTTCTTCCTTCCCCAAACTGGGGCTCCTACTCTGGTGTCCAGTTCTGCTTGCTGGACTGTTCCCAGCACCTAGGATAGTGCCTGGAACACAGTAGAGGCTTCATAAATGCTGTCGATGGGTTGATTGATTCTCTTAGGTCCTTCTCTGATAGGAGAGGCAACTCTAGGTTCTCAAAAGCTATTCCAGAGAATTGGAAAATTCTTTTTGGTCTTATCAAGCTTAAAAAGTCTTTTGAGTATTAGTCTGGTGAGAGAATGGATATTCATTGCCCAAGATCCATCCTAGTTAAGTTCTGAGAGATTTAAAGTTAGGTCCCCCAAAGAGTTAGTTAATTTTTTCCAGCCACAGCAGTGCTCAGTTTCTAACCATTCAGTAGCAGAAGGACTATACCAATGTCATTGAAGGGAGTAACCACCCTAAGGAAATTTCCCATCTTTGAAGTACTCCAGCATTGAAGAGTGGTTTTGCCATCATTCTTAGGTGAGACTCTCTCTCCAGGGCCATCATCCCATCTCCAAGGCAGGGCTGAGCTCCCCATGGTCTTAGCTTTACTCCCCATCCTCCTTATGTCTTCCTCCTGGGGATTGAGTAGCACTGACCACCTTTATCCAATTCAACTCAACAAACATTTGTTGAGCTGGGGCTCTTAAGTCCTGGCAAATAACTTAGCAGTTCAGCAAATGCCATTCCCTAGCCCTCAAATACCTAGCTCTTGGACCATTTACTTATCATCCAATAAAGGCTATAAAACATATATAAAATATAACTATAGTAAAAGGAAGAAGGGGGCACAGATGAAAAGAGTGTAAATAGAGGCAGGAGAGATCACTTGGGTTCCTAGGGCCAGAAGATGCCTTAGAGATCAAATACCTGAAGGGTCTTATTTTATAGAAATGATGTAATAATAACAACAAAAAGCAATATTTCTACAGCACCTACTAGGTGCTGGGCATTGTGCTAAGTGCTTTACAATCATCATGTCCTTTGACTCTCACAATCCCCCTGGGAGGTGGGTGGAGCCCAGCAAAGGGCTGGGTATAGAATAGCCACTTAATAAACGTTTCTGAGTTGAATGGTATTGAATAGTAGGGTTTCTCTTTTAGACTTAGAAGACCTGCTTTTGAGTCTCAGTTCTGACCCTTATTAGCTAGGGGACCAAATGACTCAAACTCTCTGTCAGAGAAGTTATTCGTATCTTTATCTTTAAAATGGGAATGAAGACACTTGCACCCACTACTTCCCAGGGCTGTGATGAGGGAAATACTTCCCAGATCCCAAATGTGGGCTCTCCTGATGACAAAACTGGTGTCAGAGAAGAGGAAGTTGATGCGTGCCCAGGGATCTTTGAGGAAATGAGAGGAGGCTCAGAAGATGAGTAGGATTTTGGTAGACTATGTGTAACATCTGAGCATCAGGACCCCTCAGAAAGAAGCTTTTGTCTCTCCCCCTTCCCTAGTTATGGAATCAATAGGGGAAAAATTGGGTGGTTGGTGCATTTTCTAGGCTGCTCCCACTTTCCTCCCTATTGACGATGGACAGAGATTGTGAAGAGATGATGCTAATGCTGCCAGCTGGGAGGAGGCTGATACCCAGATAGCCTGGCAGAGGGACAGGGTGCAAAGGCCTCAGAGAGCTGGAGCAGAGCCCACAGGATGGGTTCTGCTTGATCAGCTCAGAGGCTGAGGAATGCTCCCTGGGTTAACCATTGCCCAGCCCCATCAAGTAGTGCCTCAGGGCAACCTGAGGGTGACATCACTCTCCTTCCAGGATTAGCCACCCCTCTGCCTGCTCTCCCTCTCCTTCCCTCTGCCCCACCCCCATCTATGCCCTTGACAAGCATCAAGCGGGTGGCAGATCATCTTGGCAGGATATGGAATTGTTTCCGCTTCCCTGCCCACCTCCCTCCCTTGCTGCCCGCCTATAGTCAGCTCAAGCTTCTTCCCCACGGGCCGTGCCCCTGGCCGTGCCAGCCCAGCCCTGACCCTAATGTGCTATGGCAGCAGGGGACAGCCAGACAGATGTTTCCTGCCACTGGCATCGAAGAACCCAGGCAGAGTGGGGGCTTCTTGGGGGAGAAATCAAATCAAATCATCTCTGGCCAAGTGACAGTGGCATGCATTGGCAGTTGTACTAAGACCAAATATAGTCTCTCTGTTAGAGGCTCTGGCTCTTGATGCCACTGTGCCCTTTCTGGACCCCCAGCCTTGACTTGCCACCACAGTATGCCATGGGTGTGTATGCTAATGGGGGCCCTCTGAGGATTTAAGCAGAATCAAAGAATATTAGAAATGGAAGGCTTAAGACATCATCTGATCCAGTGACCTCAGTGGACCATTGCAAAGAGGCAGCATAATGTTTGTAGTAGGAAGAACTCGGTTTAGAGTCTGGAGATCTGGGTTTGAATCATAGCTCTGGCATTTAGCAGCTGTGTGAACCAAGGTAAATTACAGGATCATAGGACTGAGAGTTGGAGATTAGCCTCTCTCCACCAGTTTCATCATCTGTAAAATGGGGAAGTAAAGAACATTGGGTTTGGAATGAGAGGACCTACTTTTGAATAGCATCTCTGCCGCATCCTATATCTGTGGCGGTCTCTGCCCTGGTTTCTTCATCTGTAAAATGAGGAAGTTGGACCAGATCAAATAATTAGCAATCAATAAGCTTTATCAAGCACTTACTGTGTTCACAGCTTGCCCTCTTTCCTACTGTATGGGATGAGTGAAAACTTCTCAGTTTGGGGTGGTTAACTTTTCAAATTGCTTCTGTCAATCACTTTTATGTTCCTTTGTCTGTTTTCCCGCCTTGGTGGGACCCTCCCCATATCTTTCCTTGCTGTCCCAGTTGGGGAAGTATTTGGTGAAGTGTGCCTCTCCACCAATGAGAGAGGAGACAGTCGGGAAGGGGTCTTGACTAAGTTAGGTTATAAATTCCGGCACTGTCTTTTGTAACTTGCCTCTTCTCCATGATGAGTAATGAGGAAGACCGCCCTCTTCTCCCGGGGAAGAGAATAAAGTTCTGTTCTTATCTTAAGAGATCTCTGTGTTTATTTCTTTTCACTAAATTAAGGATGAAGGATATTTTTCATCCCAAATACTACTTTCCAGGCTTCTTATACTTTATGGGTCCCCTCCTCTCCCTCTATCCTCCAGCAATCCTGGCACTGGACACTCCATTCCTGTCTTGATAAGGCTGTCCGCCATGCCTGGAATGTTCTCTCTCTGCACCTCCTCTGTCTCCCTGGCTTTCTTCAAGGCTCAATGCAAATCTCAGTTTTAGCAAGAGTCTTTCCCCCAGTCTTCCCACTACTAATGTTTTCCCCCTGGGGTCACCTTCTGTTCACTCTGTATATATCATTGCTGTTTCTCTGTTTTCCCCTCCATCAGGCTGTGAGCTTCCTGAGGGCAGAGACCGTGGATTTTCCTTTTTCTGTCCCTGCATGGTGCTTGGATACTTGTTGACTAACTGACTGACTGCTATGTCAGTACGGAAGCAATCCTGGAACTGCAGATAGAACATTGGACCTGGAGTCAGGAAGACCTAAGTTCAAATCCATCCTCAGACATTTAGTGCGACCTGCTAATTGGGACCCTCTGGGGATTGAAACAGAATAAAAAAATATTAGAAATGGAAGGAGTCTTAGAGATCAGCAAATCACTTTAACCTCTGGCTGCCTCAGTATCTTCATCTGTAAAATGGGAATAATGATAGCTCCTACTTCCCAGGTGGTTGCAAGGCTGAAATGAGGTAATATGGAAAAGTGCTTTAGTGTGCTATATTAATGCTGGCCATTCTAGAGTGGCTCTCAAAGGAACTTGGCTAGGTGCTACAGATACAAAGACAAAAGAAAAGTTTCTTCCCTCAGGGAGCTTACATTCATCTCAGGGAGTCAATGTGGACACCAATAAATATATACCAAGTAATTTTTTTAGGAGTTGGAACCATTCACATCTGGGGGAAGGGGTTTAGGGGTCAAAGGTGCCACATAGAAGGTGATAAGTTCCAGTTCTTCCTCTCCAAATCTTATCATTCTCCCTGTACTCCCCACCCCCGTATTACCCACCTTATTGTGACAAAAGCATTTTGCAAAATCTTAAAGCCCTCTGGAAAAGTAAGTTACTACGGTTATCAAATAGGCACAGACCCTGATTGAAGGGACTTTCTCTGGTGGGATAAGAGAACAGACAAAGGGGCAGGGAACATTGAAAAGCTCAGTGAATTGGCCTGAGGGATGCAGGAAGCCAAGCTCCCTGGGTTGAAGCTTGTGATGTGGAAGCAGTCAAGATTGCTCTGTGCTACAGCTCATGCTGGGGCTCTGAGGGCACAGCGATGCCATTGGCTACAACAGACAGTGCCAGCTATCGGTATTGTCCAAAGAACAATACAAACCAATTGCCCTGGGAATATTAGCTCAGGAGCATAATGCTTGCATGAATGAACAAAGAAGTATTTATTAAGTTCCAATTGTGTACTGAGCTCTGGGAACGTGGGATACCAAAGCAAAGACAGTACCTGTCCTCAAGAAGCTTACACTCTGATGGGGGAATGGTGGCTAGCGAGGGGTATTTTAAGTAATAGGGATGGAGAATGGAGTTAGAAGAGAGGAGAGGGACACTCTTTCCTGGAGCAACAATTATGTTTCCAGAATTAGGAAGTATGTGTGTGAGTCCTTGTGTATGTGTGTGTGCGTGTGTATATGCATATATGTATATTGGGGTAAGTATATGTGTATACATGTGTGCCACTGTGTGTATGCGTGAGTCCATGTGTGAATACATGTGTATGTGTGTGTCTGTTTGTTGGTGACAGTGAGATGGAGGGTACACACATACCACTGAGGTGTCTGGTGAGAGAAAAGCCCAGGAGTAAAGTAAGCATGGCTGGAACCCACCTCAGTAAAGTGGGTCATGTCAGGTGCTCACCTCCTATCCTAGAAGTGAAAGATTTCTCAGTCTGTTTTCTGTCACACACCAAAGAGCTTACAGAGGTCACCCCTGGAGTCCTATCTGGGGACTATGCTCGTACACACCCTCCTTCCTCATATACATGGCCTCTTCACCCTCATTTAATTCAATACAGTAAACATTTACCAAGCACCTACTATGTACCTGGTACTGAGACTATAATAGTCTCTGTTTCCTGAGGAGCTTACATTATACTGGGGAGACACAGTATGTCTACAGCCAAGTTGATATAAAAGAACACAAAATGATTTTAAGTGAGGGAAAGGGTTAACAACTGATGTGTGTGTGTGTGTGTGTGTGTGTGTGTGTGTGTGTGTGTGTGTGTAGGGGGTATGTGGGTTGGCATGGGGTGGGTGGAGATCAAGACCGACCCCATGTAGGGAATGATAGTTGAGCTATTGTTTGAAAGAGGCTAGGGATTCCAAGGTGAAGAGGGAAGTGTATTTTAGACCTGAGGAACTATACAAAGGCATGGAGGCTGGAGATGTGTCATTGTTTGTGGAGAACAACTAGCTAGACAGCTTGATTGGAATATAAAATGTATGAAGGTGAATGATATGAAATAAAATGGGAAAGGTAGGAGGCAAAGGTAGGAGTCCAGTTTTGGAGGGACTTCAATGGCAAGTTGATGATTTTTTACTTTCTCCTGGAGGTAATAGGGAGTCAGTGCAGACTTTTAGAGTAGTTTGGAGTGGAGAACTCATGTAGGGAAATAGTGGGAGGTGAAACTAGAAAACAGTTCAGGATTGGATAATATTGGCCTTAATGCCCGTGAATATTTTCCTGCGAGTGATGGCTAGTTATGTAAGGTTTTAGAATAGGAGAATTACATGAGCAAAGTCAAGACAATTTGGTGTCAGAGAGTAAGAGGAATTGGAATGGGGGCACTAGAGAAGATAAGGAAGCTCTGCATGTGATGAAAAGGGCCTGAATCAGCATGGGATAGGCATGAGACATATAGAGGTAACCCTTGGGAAATACCCATGATGGGAGAAGGAAGATGAAGAATGAAGAAAACAGAGTGGCCAGTGAAGAAGGAAGAGTATCAGGACTTATTCCACATACTTCTACCAGCACAATTCCCCTATACTAGATTCCTTTCAAAAGAATCTCATCTTATATGCTTCCCTTTTCATTATTTGTTGCATCGCCAGTTACCCCAAATTTTTTTTCATTTCTTTCTATATTAAAGATCCACTAAAATTAATAATGAGACGTATGCCTTTTTGGGAAACATTTCAAGTTGATAATGGAATACTGTTGTGCCCTTGGAAATGGTGGAAGGAATGGGTGCAGAGCAGCCTCAGAAGAATTGTGTGAACTGATCCAGAGTGAAGTGAACAGAACCAGGGGAACGATGTATAATGAGTGTAAAGACAGCTTTGAAAGACTAAGAAACTCTGATCGATGCCGTGACTGACCACTTTTCCTGAATGAGGACGGGGCAGGCTATCCATCTCTTGCCAGAGAGATGAGGGACTCAAGCTGCAGAATAAGACGTCCTTTTTCAAACAAGGGTAATACGGAATTTGTTTCTTCTTGACTACGGATATTTCTTGCAAAAGGTTTTTATTATTTATTTGTTTGTTTTTCCGTTGGAGGATGGAGTTGGGAGGGGAAGGAAGCCTAAGGATACAGCTACAAAAACCAGACAATTGGGAAGTTGTTTTGCTTGACTATCCTTTATTCATTTATAAGAGTTTTCTTTTCCGATGAGAGGAAGAGGGATAGAAAACAAATGCTAATTGAAATGAAAAAAAAATATTTCAGACTCAGTTCCCATAGATGGCAAAGTGGTGTCCCAGGTAGCTGGGAGCCAATGTTTCAAAAGAATGGTGATTTACTTAACGCAAGTACCCCCTTTACTGACAAGGTCTTAAAGGAGCTAGGCATGTCAAGCAGTGGAAATAAGGAGAAAAAATTCTGTGCATAGAGGAGAGCCTGGGCAAAGTCAAGAAGCAGGAAATGGCGTACTGGGACACACAAACACGTCTGTGAAGGGCACACTGGGAACAGCCAACAGCTCAGCTCCACCTGAACCCGTCCTTGGACCCAGGAGGTGACTTAGCCCATCCCGTGTTCAGTGTATTTTTCATTACAATTCCTCCAGATGGAGTGACCTAGATCCACAAGGTGGGAAGCCTTTCCAGCACGAGGGGACAAGGAAGAGTTTGGCCTTCACTGACATGGTTTTCAAGAACCAAGGCTCTCCTTCATGCCCCAACAAGGGATCAGACCTTGTATCAGTCAAGTTGAGAAGGAAGGATTAAGATGAATCCTCTGAAGCCTTTAAGATGCTCTGACATCTTTCAGCATTCAGATTTTGTCTCATGTACCATCCTGATTGTTTCCATGCGTTCCTCTGATAGAATGTAAGCTCTATGAGGGCAGGGATAATGATAATGAGGATGATGGTGCTGACAACGATGATGATTTTTGTCTCTGTCTTCATATTCCCAAAGTCTAGCACCATTTGCCTAGCATATTGTAGGCGATTAAGAAATACTTACTGAAACAACCAACCAATTAATTAATTAATAGGAGTGAAGGCACCTTGTGAGGTCATTGCATCCAAATTCCTGCCTTGCACTAGACCCAAAGGAGCATATTAGAAGGAATAATGAGCAGTATTCCTCGGGTCCATGAGGCTGGGTAGAAGGAGACTCTTCCCCAGTGGAGGTCACAGATTTAGGGCTAAAAAGTACCCAAAGACCACCCAGTTCAACCTCCTCATTTGACAGATGAGGAAACTGAGGCAAACAGGGTTAAGTAACTTGACCAGGATCACACAGCTGGTAAGTGTCTGAGGCCACATTTGAGTTGAGATCTTCTTGACTCAAGGCCAGGTGCTATATGCACTGTGCCATTTAGTCACCTTGAGGGAATAGGTAGTATTGCTAAGGAGTGTCTATCCCATGAGCACTACCAGAAAGAAGAGGCTTAACTTTCTCTTCTGGAAGACCCAGGGGTCAGCCCAATTTTGGGGTAAGCTGTGGAGAGCCCAAATACTAGATTTCAGATGTCACAAGGCACCATTGCCAAATTGTGTCCTGAACTTGGAGTCAGGAAGACCTGTATTAGGATCCCACGTCAGATAACTTCTGTCTATGTGACCTTGGACATATTAGCCAACCTCTCTGGATTTCAGTTTCCTTATCTATAACATGAGGGAGTTAGGACTAATGAGCTCTAAGGTCTCTTCCTCTGCCTCTCTCCTCATTATCTAGACCAGTTGTGGGTTCCCCCATACAGTTGGAACTTTTGGAAAATGGCGGCCCCATCCCCATCCCTTTCTAAAGCAGGCAGGCACAGCCTTGATGGAGAAGCGCCTGTGTTTCTCCCCCTCTCACCCCACTCACTCAATTACAGCCCATAAAATGAAATGCTTTCAGGCAGGGAAGTTTGGTCTGCTGGAGAGCAGGCGGGTGGGCACAGGAGAGGGGGAAGGCAGCAGCTGATGGCCAGGACAGCAGCAATAAAGCCATCAGGGCCTGGCATTTTATATGCCCATAAAACCTAATGTAAGCCATAAAGTGGGTGAGGAGGGTCCTGGTACCCCTGTGGGGCCCAGGATGCCTATCTCCGCTGTGCAAAATGCCCTTTGGTGAAGCCACCCCTGCACCCTATGAACCACCTCTACTTCCTGAGCTACTGAGTCCAGATCCACTATATCTGGCCCCCTCCATTTACCCATATTTGGGGAAGTTTGCCTCCCTAGTCAGTGCCCAATGTCATGCTGCCTTTATTGTCTCCAAGGCACTGCCCCTTCCACGGAGATGCAGATAGGATGGAGCCGTACCCAGACATACTAATCAAAACTAGCTTGATCTCAGGCAAGTACTCTGGGCCTCAGTGTCCTGAATTGTTAAATGAGGGGATTAGACTAGACAATTTTTTTTCTGGAGCTTGCTGCCATTTAAAGAACCTATGCTACCATGATTCCTGGGAATCAGTGTCTTCGTGCCAATCAATATTGAGGTTTCTTAACCTTGGGTCTTAATTAAATTTTTTTGATAACTGAATTTCAATATATTTGGTTTCCTTTGTAATATTTTATACATTTAAAAATGTGATTGTGAGAATGGGTCTCCAGACTGCCAGAGGGGTGCACGACACACAAAAAGGCTAAGAACCCCTGGTCTAGACCAAGAGGAGCTGCCATGTCTCTGGTGTTTCTTGGACAAGCCACCTAGCCTGTTTCCTCCTCTGTGAAGGTGCTTGCTGGGATGGGGGAAGGCAGGAGTGGGAAGTGGAGCTCAGCTTTGAGAGAGGAGAGAGAAGAAAAGGAGCCCAGGTGACGGATTCCCTTTCCTGGCAGGGTGATTGGGCTATAGAGACTCGAGGGGCCCCCAACAGGCCACTTGAATCTCACCCTCATTTGCCTCCCTATTCTTCTAGCCTCGCCTGCCTCTGAAAAGACTCCAATGCAGCTGCAAGCCTTGGTAGGGGGGAGGAGGAGAGAGGGAGGGAGGGAGAGATGGAAGGAGGGAGGGAGGATGGCTAGAGGGAAAACAAGTGATGTAGCAGGGAGGAAGGGGTGGGTGGGAGGAAACAACTGTGGTTTAGGAGGCTGGAGATGAAGGATGGCCAGAGAGGGGCTAGGCCAAGGTTCGTGGTGGACCCAGGGCTCACCATTCCTGTCACTGGCTCTAAAAGCATCACTGAAATTTACAGACGTGGTTAGATCTGGGGTCTCATATGAGAGTGGCAAAGACAGCGGGAGCAGCTCTCTCACCACTGAGCAGCTATTCTCCTCACCCTGCCCCCCTTCCTGTCCCCACCAGTCTTATGCCAGGCCACTGTTAATGCCCCTCAGATCAGGGCACAGGGTCACAGGATCTGTTATGTCTTTGCCTCCTAAGGTTAGAGCTGGAAGGAACCCGACAGACTACCAAGTCCTCTCCCCTTTCATTTTACAGAAGGGGAAACTGAGGCACAGGTTAAACCACTTGCTATGAGTCACACAGCTACTGTGTCTGATGTGGGATATGAACTAGGGCCTTCCTGACTACAAGCTGGGGGGCTGTATCACCTGCACCACCTGTTTTCCATCTGCTTGAGGGGATTTTAACCTAGGGTCTGTGAACTTGGCTTTTAAAAACCTTTTGATTACTGTAGTTATCACTTGCAATCCCTGTGTACGTAATTTTATGAATTCAAAAAATATTATTCTGAGAAGAGGTTCATAGGCTTCACCAGAATGACTGCCAGGAAAGGTCCATGACCCAAGAATCCCTGGACTAGTCTGCATTTATCTCGCATCTATTGACTTATGTATATGTTATCTTCCTCATTAGAATGTAAGCTCCCTGAGAGCAGGAACTGATTTTTTTTGCTTTCTCTTTGTATCTCCAGCACTTAGAGATACGCCTGTTATGCCTGGAACATAACAAGCCTTGATAAATGCGTACTGACTGACTGTAGTCCTGAGAGAAGCTACTGGTTTTCCTATGGGTGTTCAGGTTCATTTGGAAGCCCTGATAAGTCAGGAGAGCCTGGGTGGAGTTGGGTCTTGGGAAAATTGGGGAGTAGGTAGATGTGTGCTGGTAAATCTTTAACAACTTGCTCCTTGGGGGAGGGGGAAATATACATATGATACACTTTTAAGTTTAACCTGCATTAATGAAATTTTCTCCATCACTTTAAGTCTAGGATATCGATAAAACAATAAATCAAGCCCTGATTTGTAATGTTTACCAATTTCTGAGATTTGTCAATGCTCACGCTGCAAATCTAACCAGATTAATTGTTTTAAGTCATTTCTTTAATCTTATCCACAAGGGCAGCTTGAGAGAGGGGTCGATTGAGTCAGATGCACTCTAGGATTCTGCCCGCCTATAAATTCTATGATATTTAATAACACTAATGACAGCTAGCATTTATAGAGTGCCCACTCTAGCCAGACACAATGCTAAACACTTCACCAAAATCTCATTTTATTCTCACAACAAACCTGGGAGGCAGGTGATATGATTATGACCATTTTATAGATGAGGAGACTGAGGCAGACAGGAGTTAAGTGACTTGCCCAGGGTCACACAGCTAGTAAGTGTCTGAGGCTGGATTGGAACTCCAGTTTTCCTGACTCCAGGCCCAGATGCCACCAGCTACTTTGAAACTGGGAAGTACAGTTTATGCACCACATGACTGAGTCAGGATCCCACAAGAAGTCAATAGCTTGGATGAAATGGAGTAGGGATAAATGGTAGAATCAGTCAGAGGAATGGAGGGTGGGGAAGAAGGGGCTGGACATTCACGTGAAACATGAGACATTTTCAAGAGTCTTCAGGGGGCTCCCATGCTAGCATGGCAGCCCACAGTGGGATGTGTGAGTCAAAAAAACCAGTGAGATTTGAGGCTGTGTAGGGAGTTCTGTTTGATCCAGTGTTCTTCAGAACGCCCATGTCTTGGGGGAGGTGTTCTAGCTTTTGTTCTAAGCTATTTATTTTTCTTCCACGTGTTGCCTCAAGAACTAGAATTTCATCCTTTATGTCTTGCTTATCGTTAACTTACCCAATAAACTCCAATTGTTCCCAGTTAGCTCTAGGATGAACTGCTTAGCATTTAAAACCCATAACAAACTAACCCTAACTGACTTCTCTAGCCTTTTCACACATCACTCCCCTGCATGCTTAGTGTAAGTTAGCAAAACTGAACGTCTTTGTGTTCCTCTTACATGGTACCGCCATCTCCCACCACCATGCCTTTGCAACTGCTGTCCCTTCCTCATGGAAGGTACTCCCTCTTCACCTCTACTTTTTAGAATCCTCAGGCTCAGCTCAAGTGTTTTCTTCCACATGCAACCCTTTCTGATCACTCCCCTCTTCCCAGATATTGGTGCCATCCTCCCTAAACCACATTGTGTATAGTTTGTAGCCACTTATATACATACATGTTGCCATTCTCCTGATTATACTGTAAAATTCCTTGAGGTCATGGACTGTTTCAGGTTTGTTTTTGTCTCTCCAGTGCCTGGCACATAATAGGAGCTAAATAAATTCCTTAATATCTTTTAGTAGGCTTTCCATCTATTCTTGGAGTCCTTGTGGCCAAGCTATTCTTTCTCTGCTTTCACTGTCTCTGTCTCTTGCCCTCCCCTCCTCCTCTCCTTTCCTCTCCTCTCCTCCCCTCCCTTCCTCTTTCTGTCTCTCCCTCCCTCTCTCCTTCTCTCCCTCCCTCTCTTCTCTCTCTCTTGAATCCTACTTGTAATTATTGTGAAATTAGAATTATTTTCTTCTGGAATTTCATCCTGGGTTTACCTCATCATTGCATTATAAATCACGTTCTGTTTGCTTATGTGTTCAATCTTTCCATTAGGAATAGCTGGCAAAGGTTTCCCTCCATACTGATTCTCTAAAAGTTCTCTTGGCTCTGCAATTGCTTGAGTTATTATCACTCCTGTCCCTTGTGGATGACTGAGGTGGGTGTGGAGAACACAGGGGCATTGGGTTCTCCATCCTTGGCCTAGAACTTGGTTTGAGACACTCGCACAAAATGTGGCCCTGGATGAGGTGACTGAGCCTCAGACCTGCTGTTCTTGTGCCCTCTCCCCTTTTGCTGTCCTAGGTAGGGTAGCTGCCTGACATTGTGATTGTGCCCCCTATCACAGTCCTGGCTAGGTACCCTAAGTCTGGTCCAGGTTTTGCTGCCTCCAGCAGCCTTGGATATTAATGTTTATTCCTGCTCTATTCCACGGTCCTAGAGGGATGAAGCAGGGAGTGATCAATCCACTGAGGTCTCCTGGATGGGAACCATGAGGCAGGATCCCATTGTCTCCTTCTTGCCCTTTCCCACAGTTCTGGATGATGCCGTGAAGGTCTCCTTAGTACTTTCTCTAATTATGAGCTGATATCTTGATTCTGTGTTGTTGTATATTTTTTTTGGAAGGTGGAGAGGGGAGGGGATTGCCTCACCGGGTTTTCCGTTAGCTCTTGTATCCTGTCTGTTGATTCTTTGCTTCTCTGCTATTGTTTCTGGGGTCACATAGAAAGAAATGGGCTTGGCTGGAAACTCATTGTTGCCATCTTTCCTGGATGTGGCCCAACTCTGTTCTCAAACACTCTTCCCCTCTCCCTCAAGCCCTTCCGAGTTTAGGACTGCATGGGGCCCTCCGATAAACACCACTAGGCCAGGGAGAGGAAGGAATGCCAGCCCCAGAGACATTCACCCAAAAGGAAAGGCTCCACTAGCCATGGGAGCTGCTTGTGGCTTCTTTCCTCAATAGGGCTAATGTATTTCAATCAATATAAAGTGAACTGGTGACAAATTTAGGAGCAAAGCTTCCCAAACAGTATAAATCAAATTAATGACCCTTCCGATTAAATCAATTGCTATAATAGAATCAATTTAGTCTGATAGTGCCCCCTTCTTACTGTGTTTAATCTCACCCTCCAGCCTCAAGTCAGGAGGAAGAGAGAGACCCCTGGTCAATTTACCCCCTTAAGATGCACTTATCTCTTTGATGATTTCTCTAATAGCCAATAAGCTGAAAGACAAAACAGACCTGCTGCTCATAAGAAGAGGATGGGCAGGTGGAGCCGCTTAACACGTCCCTGGAGCTGCCTCTAGACTTCCCTTCTCCCTCAAGGACAGCTCTGCTCAGGTTCTCTTGACCCGATAGGACATAAAAGGAAGCCAGGCTATTAGATGTAAGGCTTTGGGGAGGGGTGTCTTTTCTCTCTTTTAGATTTTATTATTTGGATTTCAAACATTTTTTAAAAAGCATTTCCAATGACAGAAAAGAAGATTCTATAGGAAACCTTGGACTTCCATTTCAGACTCCTTGCTTAAAAAAATAAGTATGTAATAAATTTGGTTATTTTCAAAACTGTCCCACTTACCTATTTCTTCTAAGTATTTAAAAAATACGTCACAATGGCCCCAGGCATTCCACCCCACCCCTTGAGGAAAGGGAAAATACCTTCGTAACAAATGCATACAATCAAGCAAAGCGAATCCACGCAGCCACCACGTCCAAAGAATGTGTGTCTCATCTGGTACCTTGTGTCCATTCCTCCTTGTTATGGGAATCTGAAGATCTTCCCTGCCCCTAGGCCCTTTGCTAAAGTGGCTACGTGAC
>CM053581.1:41236541-41319386 GCA_028627135.1 Pseudochirops cupreus
GACTTTTCCCCCTGAACTAGGTAAATGGTATTTGATTGATTAAAGTAAGATTGTTAACCCACTTTGAGTTGCTTTCCTTTAGAAAAGCAGATCTAAGAACCTGTGCTAGTAGCCGCCCTAGGTATGCTAGGGTGCTTGCTGACACACTCCTCTTTCAGGAGATAGGAGAAATGCTTCACCAGGGGTCCTCAGGAGACATACTTGGTTATTGCATGGGTTGGAGTTTTTGAGTTAATTCTCTCATTCTTAAAAAAAATTTATTGATGACCTTTTCATGACATAATGTTTTCCCAATCTAACCATCCTTGTATCCTTCCTTGTTACAAAGAAGAAAAACTGCTAAGCAAAAAGCAACCTCTGGAACACTGGGCATGGCTGAGGGCATATGCAGCACTCCTCATCCGTCTTCCTCCACCTCTCTGCCTAGGGGATGGAAGTGTGTGGCATCATTTTTCCCTAGGAACAAAGATGAATCTTTACCTTTAACCTGAGCTTAGCTGCTCTTTAGTGTGATTTTCATTTATATCAGCCTAGCCATTATGTATGTTTTTCTCTTGATTGTGCCTCCTTTACTTGGCTTCAGTTCATACAAATCTTCTCATGTTTCTCTAAATCCATCTCTCTTATGGGATGGCAGTAGTTTATCTTATTTGATTTGGCCCCACATTTTAGCCTGTTGGGATCTTCTTGGATGCCAATTTTCTCATCCAATAGTTCCTGTCACCCCTAGCTTTGTATTGTCTGCCAATTCAGACAATACAATATCTGTGGGAGACAGCTAGGTGGGGTAGTGGGCAGAGCTCTGGATGTGGTATCTGAGTTCAAATCCTGCTTCAGCTATTTTACCAGTGGTGTGATCCTGGGCAAGTCACTTAACCTCTCTCAGACTTAAGTTTCTTCCTCTGTAAAGTGGGGATGGCACACAGAGTTGTTATGAGGATCTAATGAGATAATATTTGTAAAGTACTAGAATATGCCTAGCTTTCTTATCCTCTATCATAAATTCTAAGATGGAATAATTACTTTTCCTCAAGTTTCTCATCATTTCCACTCTGGCAACCAGGTGCCCTCCTCTCTTTTTAAAAAATAATTTCCCCCCCCCCCCAATTATCAAGCATGTATCTTTCCCTCCCCCTATTCACTGAAAAGAGAGAGAGAGAAAAGAGAGAAAGAAAGAAAAAGGAAAGAAGAAGGGAAAGAGGTAGAGAGAAGATGGAAGGAAGGAAACAAAAGAAAGAAGAAAGGAAGACCAAACTCTTGTATCAGAAGCATAATCAAGAAAAACAGCAAACTCCCATGTTGGCCACATCCAAAAATACATTTCTTATTCTGTGTTTTAGTCTATCATCTTTCTATCAGGAGGCGAGCAACACTTTCTTCATCAGTCCTCTGGGATAATGGCCGATTATCTAGCTGATGGGAACTCTGAAGTCTTTCAGAATTGTTCATTTTTACAATATTGGAGTTATAGAATAAATCATTGTCCTGGTTCTGCTCACTCCATTTGGCATCAGTCCGTACAAGTCTTCCAAGATCTCTCTGAAGTGATCTCTTTCTTCATTTCTTACGGCACAATAGTATTTCAGGATATTTATACACCGTGCTTTGTTCAGCCACTCCCCAATCGTTGGGCGCTCCCTTAGTTTCTGATCTTTGTCACCAAAAAAAATTGCTGCTAGAAATATTCTTGTATACATGGGATCCTTTCCTCTCTCTTTGGAGTTGAGGTCTAATTATAATATCGATGGGTCAAAGGACACATGCACTAAGTCTGTCTTGCTTCAGCGGAAAGAATGAGGCTTAATTGGTAATATTTGCCAGAGAAAGAAACAACATTATGCTGTACTCTGCTGAGTGGTCTAGTCTGACTGGGTTGGTTTTCAGGGTGTCTAACTCTCCATTCTTACCCCTCCTGCATTCTGCGGCTTTTTTCTACCAGTCTTTCCAGACTAGACACTTCAAAACTTCTTTTGTCTCAGATATTAAGAACACAGTCTACATGGAAGTAATAATATCATTCCCATCCAATCACATACACCCTGCAGATCCTGACTGTGTTCTCACCCATTCCCACTGGCTCCAACCTCAACAAACACGGAATCCAAGGATGACCCTTGGCTCAGGGCCTGACAGCTGGACCAGGCCAAATATTGTCTATTAGCCAGATTGTTGTTTGTCCTTTGTTCTTGAAGAGGACCAATGACATCAGGAAGGTGATATCTTAACTTGCAAGGGAACTGGATTTAAGTGAGGCAGGGCTGTGCAAAGTCACCAGCCTCACTCTCTCCTCTGGAGCCATCTGGGTCCAGCAGCAAGCTATAGATCAGGATGACTGGAGATGGCACAGGATGCAGTGGGAGACCTTGCCCTTTTTAAGCTAAGGTCTTTCCCAGGTCTCAGTTTATCTGAGGCAACACCCAATCAGTGATTAGGGCCACAAAGCTGATGCATCTCTATTCCTCTTCACCTTTAGCTTTGGGGCACAGGAAGGGTTGAGATGGTTTTTCTTCCCTGCTTCATTCTCACTGTCATTGTGACAGTGGCCCCTAGGTGATGGCTGGCACTCCGTGGGTGGCTTCCAACTCTAGTTATATGCTATTGACTGTCACTTCTATGAACAAACGGGCTGGGGGAGGGGGAAGGAGGGAGGGTGTTTTTGAAGCAAGGCAGCTAATTGGGCGGCTCCGGGATGGTAGTTTTTTTTTTTAACCAAGAAATGGCTTTTCCCTATTAAGGCAGGTACTAAAGGGAATGTCACTGATGCATTAAAGATGTGGCTTGTTGTTGTTGCTGTTGTTTTAATGGTTTTCATTGCGTGGTGGTCGGGAAAGGGCTGGCAGGCTGTAATGAAGGAGATTGATGGCTTAATAGCCTGTAGCCATTACAGAGTAATTGAATGGTTGTGTATATATGATCAGACTGTCAATGGTAAACGTGAAGCGCAAGTTAATCAAAGGGAGAGGCGCCCACTGGGGTGGCGGAGACAGGCACATTTGCTCATGTCTGGGATAGGAGCTGGTAGGGTGGGGCAAACATGACAACATGCACTGGCACACACACCCAGCCTGCGCCAGAACACACAAATGCACACCCCTCCAATGCACACAGGTCAATATTTGTCTAGTCACAAAGGTACAGAGCTAACATGGCACATTTCCCTGGACTCCATTTCCTCCTTTGCAAAATGAAGAGGCTGGGCTGGAGGATTCGAAGGTCCCTTCCAAACCCAAATCTATGATCCTATAATCCTGTAGTGGTTGGAGGGTTGATTGATGGCAAACAGATCTGGGTTCAAATCTCACCTCTTAAACATACTGACTGTGTGACCTTGGCCAAGTCTCTTTACCTCATAGGGTCTCAAGGAACTGTCCAAGACTATACAGCTGCAGAGAAGGGTCTAACCTTCACTGGTAGAGGGTTTCTTTACCTGGGACTTTCCTATACCAATGAAATCTCGGGTCTGGTAACTATCCACACATATTCATATGTAGATGGGTTCTATAACATCTTCTAGAGTGCTTGAAGATTGCCTTTCTAAATCACATGAAGGATCCCGGGGGGAACAGGAGGGGCCAGGGATGGAAGGGTCCATCACGCACCATGCATGTCTTATTCATGGATTTAGCAAATTTTTGTCAAGTTCCCACTATATGCCTAGCACCAAGGACAGGTGGGTACCCCACATTTAAAGATAAAAGGGAAGCTAAAGGGCTTACATTCTATGTATTATTTCATGGAGGAAGGAGGAGAAAAGAGACACCCATCATGACGTTCTATCAGAGTGAAATGGAGACGTGGATTTTGGGAGGCCCTAAGGCAGCGGTTCTCAATCTGTGGGTTGTGACCCCTTTGGGGGTTGAACGACCCTTTCACAGGGGTCACAGGGGTCGCCTAAGACCATTGGAAAACACTCTATCCATCTCCAGGCGGGTCTGCCCACATGCAGATATGCCCACATACAAGTATTAAAGGGTTGTGGCATTAGGAAGGTTGAGAACCACTGCCCTAAGGTTTTAGGTCTTAGGGGGTGGGATGAGCCCCGGATAAAAAAGCAGAGTTCTCTTGGCATGGGAAGGTGCTGATCAGGCAACCACACACTTGATTGCTGCTTGGGCCTTGAAGAATGGACAAGGAGACAGAAAGGAGAAAGGAGAGTAGTCCAGGTGTGTGCTACGTGTGTGTGTGTGTGTGTGTGTGTGTGTGTGTATAAGGCAGTTATAATTTACTTACTATGTGCTAGGCACTGTGCTAAGCACTTTATAAACATTATCTCATTTAATTCTCACAACTACAACCCTGAGAGATATGTGCTATTGCCACACCCATTTTACAGCTGAGGAAACTGAGGCAGGCAGAGGTTAAGTGACTTGCCCAGGGTCACACAGCTAGTAAGTGTCTGAGGTCACATCTGAACTCAGGTCTTCCTCCCTCCAGACCCAGTGCTCTATCCACCGCACCACCAGCTGCCTGGGTATATAGACATTGTGAGAAAAGTATAGAATCTAATATACGAACAGAAATTTTAAAATGATCTCATTACAAACACTCCCACCTTAAGCTAATTTTCTTGGTCCCTTCAGGAAATTTGATCTCTGGGGCTCCTAGGCCCTTCTTCCAGAGCCCTCTGGCCCTGAGTCCTATTCCATTAGTTCAGAATGCCATGATCATTTTCCAGCCCCAGCCCCTTATCCCTAATTCCTCTTCAGCCTTCTTTTCTTTTCCCATTCTGGGCCGCCTCTTGGACCAAGAGCATCTGCTCTTAGACAGGTGGGTGAGGGCCTGGGACTCAGGAGCCGAGCTCTCACACTCACCTTCCGAGAGGGAAGTGCTTGGCAAATCCCCAACAGTACGCCTCCCAACTGAGCCCCCTTTCCCCTCCTCTCCCCCAGAATGGAGCCCGTGCTACTCATTTCTGTGTGTGTGACAGTCAGGTGTTTTACAGTATTTGCTACCTGTGATCATCCATCAAAACAATCAATAGAGCTCCTACCGAGTTTTATTAACGATCTTGTCAACGGCCTGGCGCTGGATGCCTGGGGTTGTCTGGAATGATAGATCATTAGGAGGTTTGCCGTTATTTATTCTCCAGTGACCTTGTCTCCCCCCATTGTTGCTTGCTTAAGAGTTATGAATGCGAGACATGATAATTTGATATTGATCTATTTGGTAAGTGTTAAAAAATTTACTGCATCGTCGATGTTTTGACAAAGGATACTCTTGATTCCTCTTGCAGCCAGGATAAAGGGTGGCTCTAGATATCCCTATGCATTGTCTGGAGTTGAAGAGAGGAAATAGACCCCTCAAAGTCTAAAAGGGTGTGGAGCTTGGCTTTGGGGATCAAGGAGGGCTTAGGAAAGGCTTGGGCTGGATTCCAACCTTGGGAAGCTCCAGAGACACACTCGAAAGATGAAGATGCCCTTGACAAGGGACATGATGGCAGGGCATCACCCTGGATCTAAGAGCAATAGCTCTGATGGTCATGGTGATGGCATGGTGGCAGAAATGGTAGCACCAAGAGCTCCCTCACATGGGTTGCCACTGATTTCTAGAGAACTTGCTTCTGGTAACTCAATGAGAGAAGGAGGACTAGGTGGGACTGAGGAGAGATGGGAGTACAAACTGACTCTCAAAGAAATGGAAGAAAAGTAATGAGGTTGGAGATGGATTCCAAGGATAATTACCTACTAATCTGCCCTAGAACCCACAATTCAATTGGTCAATAAGCATTTATTAAGCACTTATTACGAGCCAGCCACTATGCCAAGTGCTAGAGATTAAAAGAAAAGCAAAAGTAGTTGTTGCCTTCAAGGAGCTCACAGCTAATGAAGGAGACACCACGTAAACGATTATGTCCAAACAAGATATATACAGAGTACGTTGGTGGTAATTTCAGAGGCCAGGCTCTAAGTACAATTTGATTAGCAAGGAAATATGATTTCTCTCTTCTCTGGACTCAAAGCAGGATATAGATCTGAACAGGGATTGGTCATCTAGTCCAAACCTTTCATTTTTCAGAAGGGTAAACTGAGGCCTAGTGAGGTGACATGACAACAGCTAGAAAATGACAGATGAGACCCAGCAGTGGTTGGGGTAGCTCCTGTCCACTGGAGGAGAGAACCTTCTATCAAGAAGAAGCAGTATCTGGGACATCATAAAGAGAGACCGCAATCTTTGATGAGCCAAAGAAAACCCAGTATCCCTTGGAGATAGGAGGATGGTGAGGAAGGAATGGGGAGGGGAAGTGAGGTCACACATGAAACACCTGCTTCCTTCCTCCCTTCCTTTCCCACTTTTCTCTGGCTCTAGGTCTAAACCTGCCCCTTTCTCTTAGCCTTGCATTTTTTCTTCCTTTGTGAGTTATGTCTCTCCCAATATGACAGATCTTGTGGATTGGTTTAAACGCCTCTCCTATATTTCATGGGTGTTGTGCCTTGCATAGGAGAGCATGAACACAAAGGTGTTAATTAATTAATTACATTGCATTTGACACCCTTGGAGTTACATCCCAAATGCTATATTCAAATGAGGGCAATGTAAATGAACAGGAAACATTTGCATTCAAAAACAACCCTGCTTAGGTCAGAGAGCTGGCCCAGGGACCACTCTGCCTCCAAAGACCTGACATAAGATGGGAACCATAGTCTGGGCCATCCAACCAGTCAGAGCCAATCCATCTTTAAACATCCATGAGGATAGAGAGGAGTATTGAATGAGAACAGCATTCATATTTGGCCTCGGAGAGTCTTATACTACTGTGTTTTTTTCCCATAGAGTCATCTATTTTAGAGTTGGAAGGGATCTTAATGGCCATCTAGTCCCATCTGTATCTGAGAAAGAATCCTACTTACAAACATAATGAACAAGTGGTCATTTGGCCTTCCACAGGAAATCTCCAATGAGGGGAAACCCACCACCTGGACCCACCATCCCATTCCTGGACAAGACTAATTGTTAGGAAACCTTTTCTGATGTCAGTTCTAAATCTTAGTAACTTCCACTCCTTGATATTGGCTCTACCCTTCGGGGATGAACAAAAAGTTTGATCTCTTTTCCGCATGACAGCCCTTCAAACACCTGAAGACCACTTTCATGTGTCCACTGGGTCTTTTCTTCTCCAGGTTAAACATTCCCAGTCTCTTCAGATGAACCTAATATGGTATCCTCATTGACCTCCTCTCTGTGCTCTCCATCATTCTTTCCAAACTGTGGCATCCCATATAGAACACAAACCACTTTAAAGGCATCCAAAGATTTATCTTAATTCTTATCTCTCGACACAAGCTGCTTGAGAACAGTAGACATTCTTGAGCTTTCCAGGTCTGATACCTCATTGAGTCACAGAAGACAGCCTGGATTCTTGAAGATCATGTTAATGAGCTTTACCACAGGCCCTACCACAGGTGGGGCACAAAACAATTGGAGTGGAAATGTCTATAAATTTATGTATCTCACATTTCTTTTGAGTTACTGCAATTCTACTTTGCTTATAGAACACAGCACTTTCTTTGATGTGGGCACCCCATGTTGGGAGGTCCTGTGCCAGTGTCTCCCATATCTCACAATTGATTCTAAAGTTATTCAGAGAGATCTTGGGAGTGTCCTTGTATCACTTCTTCTGACCTCCATCTGAGTGCTTGACTTGTATGAGTTCTCCATAAAACAATGTTTCAGGCAAATGCATGTTTGGCATTCAAACAACATGGCCAACCCATTAGAATTGTGCTCTCTGCAGTACAGTTTGAATGCTTGGCAGTTCAGCTCAAGAAAGGACCTCAGTGTCTGGTACCTTATCTTGCCAGGTGATCTTCAGAATCTTCCTAAGACAATTCACAGGGAAGCAACTCATATTGGCATATTGCTGGTATACTGTCCAGGTTTCACAGGCATACAACAATGAGGTCAGCACAACAGCTATATAAACCTTCAGTTTGGTAAGTAGCCAAACATCTCTTTTCTCTCACACTTTCCTTTGGAGCCTCCTAAACACTGAGCTAGCTCTGGCAACGCATGCATTAACTTTATCATCTATGTGTACATCCTTGGAAAGCATACTGCCAAAGTAAGTGAACTTATCCACAGCATTAAAAATTTCTCCATTTGCTGTAATCAATAGTTCTACATAGAGATGGTATGGTACCACCTGGTGGAGAACCTTTGTTTTCTTGGTGTTAATTGTCAGGTCAAAATTAGCACAAGTAGCAGATCCGTCTCAGCCTCAGAAGCTGCATGGGTGTACAACCATTTGCAAAGAAAAAGTTGCACACCAACTCTCTCTCCATTTTAGTTTTAGCTTGTAGCTTTTTCAAATTAAACGATTTATCATCAGTGTGGTAGCTGACCTTGATTCCATTTTCATCCTTGTTGAAGGAGTCTGAAAACACTGCTGAAAATATCATGTTAGAAAGCATGGGAGCAAGCACACAGCCCTGCTTTACTCCACGGGTGACTGACAAAGTGCAAGAGCATCTTGAGAATCAGAACCCGGGAAAGTGTGCTCTCATGGAACTGGTGTGCAATGTTGATGAATTTCTCTGGAAACCAAATATGGCCATGATTTTCCACAAGTCCTCATGGACAACAATATCTAGGGCCATGGTCAGTTTGATAAACATTGTGTACATAACACGTCTCTATTCTGCTCCTGGTGTTTCTTTTGGAGTCATCAGGCAGCAAACACTGTATTAATTATTCCCTGGCCCTTTTTGAAGTCACACTGTTTCTTGGGTAGGTTACCATCTTCCAGGTGAAGGATTAGGTGATTAAGGAAGACTATGGCAAGAATCTTGCTGACAATGACTAAGAGAGAGACCTCTCTTCCTCCCTGTGATTGTCACAGGACAGTCCATTTCCCTTTCCTTCACAGAGATGGACAATGGAGGCATCTTTGAATTCCTAGGGGGATAATCTCCACTTGTCATACAACCTGGAAAATTTCAGTAAGCTTTTGTATCAGCAGCGGACCCCCTAACTTGTAAATCTCAGCTGGGATAGAATCAGCAGCACGCACTTTGCCGCATGAGAAGAGCCTAATGGCATTCAAAACCTCTTCTTCAGTTGGGAATTTGACTAGAGAGGGATTAATCTGAGATATATGGTCACTGGCTTCATCATTAGTTGGTGAGGGTCTGTTGAGAACGCTATGGAAGTGTTCAGTCCTTCTCTCCAGGATCATATCCTTATCACTAATCAATGTAGCTCCATCAGCACTGAGCAGTTGAGATGCACCATAGGTATTTGACCTGCAAATAGCCTTTAGGAAATCATAAAAGTGCTTTGGATTGTTACTATCAGCATACAAATGAATTTCATCTGCCTTCTTACTGAGCTAAGACTCCTGCATCACTCTAAGCTTTGTTTACACTTTACTTTTGATGCAGTTCAATGCCGCCTTCTTAGAGACAAACCAACGATCCTGTTGGTAAACTCTGTGGAGTTCTTGCTTTTTGTTTAGTAGCTTCTGACTTTTCCCACAATTTTCATCAAATTCTCTGAAAGGTGCCCACTCTGTTTCTGTTCTGCTGTTGGCTCAGCTTTCCCTCTGGGTCAGTTACATGAAGAAGCATGCTGATTTGCTGACATTAAGCTTTCTCACAGTTGTCTTGCCTTGGAGTCACTGCTTTTATTGAATGTGATTATTTGACTTGGAGATGATAAGTCTATGATTGGTCCAGCACTCTGCCACACATTGCCTTTGTCAGTCTCACATCCTGTCTGTCTCTTCTCCTTACAATAATGTAGTTTATTAAATGCCAATGTTTGCTCTGAGGGTGCATCGATGAAGTTTTATTGTGTCAGGTAAACAAAAGACAGTGTAGGTGATGAAAAGGTCATGGGATGCACAAGTTATTAGTATTAAGCGGCCACTGCTATTGCTGATTCAAACTCCATTCCTCCCAAGGACTCCTTGTCATGTCATGATGATGGTCCAGGATGCAGCAGATGACCTTGGCATCTTCCACATCTAAGCAAGCTCTAAGCGCTCCACAGGCCCTGTTTCAGCTGCCTTTGTGGCCATTGGAACAATTTGGCTGGGAGTAGACACCCACCTGACTCACTGACAGGTTTGCGGCCTGTTGATTACCCCTGACCTGGCTTGTCCCAACTGCCAAAAAGTTTGTTGGGATGTGGTTGCTGCACATGCTATAGCTTTTTGGAGCCACAGGTGAGAGTTGGGTGGCAGGAGATCACTCGACAGTAGAAAGCAGTGCTGAAGAGGCTAGGTAGGCTCACACCAGAGACAGTATTCCCTGAACACTCACACCTCTTTAACATATGTGAAGCTCTTTGAAAACCATAGAATGTTATACAAATGCTATGAGTATGATTATCCAGGGCTATATAGGATGCCCCAAAGGTCCAAGTGCAGCATTAAGCTTTACTTTAAACTAGCCTTACTAGAGCTCTTTTAAAATATACTTAAAACTGACTGCACTGACTTTTGGGACACTGGGGGCTAATGTCTGAGGCAGGATTGGAACATTGAACTTCTTGACTCCAAGTCCAGCACAGTGTCCACTATGGTTTGGTTTCTTTCTCTGAAGGAGAGAGAATTCTAAGATTTTTTAAAAGCTTCTGCTCAGAAGCATGTGAGCCTTCTTCTCTGTTAGAAAAGGAACTTGATCCTCATCTTGGTGACATAAACTTCTCTGAACCCACAGATCCATATGAAAGCATGAGAGCACAAAGACTGCTGCTCGTGGTGACTATAGCAGAGAGAGAGCAGACAATGGTTGGTGTATATTCATGGGGGAGTTAATGTGGTTGAAGGTGTTGGGAATACATAGACAGATGGTTAGACTGGTGGATGGCTTGGGGTGTTGGGGAAGGGAAGGGAGAATCTCTCTCTCTTCTTCTCTCTCTTTCTTTCTCTGTCTCTGTCTCTGTCTGCCTCTCTATCTTACACACACACACACACACACACACACACACACACACACACACACACACAAAACTTCTGTTTGTTTTCCAGATAAGTTCACCGAAGAATCACAGCCTGAAAAGAGTTAGGACATACTAGGTGAACCCCCCAGGGTTCCCTCCAACCTGGAGATCAGACTGTACCCTGAGAGAGATGACTGCTAAGGCAAATCTTTCCAACTCATTGTTGAAGTTGGGAGTCAAAGGATCACAGGAAGAAACATCAATTCAACAAACAGTCATTAAGTGCCTCCTATGTGCCTTGAGGGGCAACTAAGTGGTGCAGGGGATAGAGCACCCAGACCTGGGATTAGGAAGACCTGAGTTCAAATCCAGCCTCGGTTACTGGGCAAGTCACTTAACCCTGTTTGCCCCAGTTTCCTCATCTGTAAAATGATGTGGAGAAGGAAATAGCAAACCCTAGTGTCCTTACCAAGAAAAACTTAAATGGGACCATGAAGAATCAGAGATAACTAAAAAGACTGAACAACAACAAAAATGTGCTGGGGATACAAAAAGAGGGGAAAGACAGTCCCTGCCCTCAGGGAACTCCCAATCTAATGGAAAAGACAACATGCAAATGTATTCAAAACAAGCTAGACACCCGACAAACAAGGAATAATTAACAGAGGGAAAGGCACCGGCATGGAGAGGAGTTGGGACGAGCTTCCTGCAGGAGGTGGGCTTTTAGTTGGACTTAAAAGACAGGAGGGGTTCGGCTATGAAGGACCTTAAATGCCAAACAGAGGATTTTGTATTTAATCCTGGAGGGGAGAGGGAGCCACTGGAATTCAATAAGTGGGGAGGTGGGAGAGCAGGTCTGCATTCTAGGAAAATCACATTAGTGGCTGAAAGGAAAAGTGATTGGAGCTGGGGGAGACGGGAGGCCGAGAGACGATCTATCCTAACTACCTCTTTCTGCAGATGTGGAAATGGAGAAAGGTCAGAGGAGTGAAGCTTGCCGAGGTTCCCCAGGTCCACTCAGGCCCTCGGGCTCCAGATCCAGCACCCTTATCAGAGGACCACCCCGTCTTGGGGCTCTTGGGAACATTAGCAACAGCTGTTCTCTACCTGCCACATGGAAGGTTTAGGTCCCATTTAGGCCTTGCTTTCCATTTTCCTGTCTCTCACTCCTCTCTTCCCGCTCCAATTCCCGTTGGACCCTCCTTCTCTTCTCCCACCTCCTTGAGTAATTTCTGTATTCACTCTAGCAGATTCCCTTCCTTCCATGGGAGTAGCCAGGGTGCTCCATCATTCTCACTGCCAGGTACCCACTCACTCCTTTACCCCCCCTTCCTGCCTCCAAGCTGGCACCTGGAACTGCCACTGCATTCTACCCCTGCCATCCATCCTTCTGATTCTCTCTCGGGCTGTGGGCAAGATGGATGGTCCAAGTTACTGATCAGCTCCTGTGGGGCTTGGAAAACCAAGCCCTGAAGTTGTTTCTGTCATGGTCCCATGTTTCTTCTCCCCACATCTTTGGCAGTGCTCTTCCCTCGGAGACCTTGGATTATTCTCTCCACCACCCAGAGAGGCTCTCAGCGATCCATCTTTTTCTGTACCTGGGTCTCCAGGTTTCCAAACAGTTTCCAAACCACCACTGAAGTCAAATGAGGACAAATGCACATTTGGAAGGCAAGGCTCCAATCAATCCAAGGCAAACCAGTCCCCAGGAAGTATATGACCTTCAAACATCAGCAGAGCCGGGAGATGGAGGGCAATAGCTGTTATATTCTGTAACTGTATTATTATTGTATGAGCCAATGGCTTTTGCTAAGAAGGGAGCATTTATCTTGAGACAATTGATGGATCATTTGCTATTTCTGATCAGGTTTTTTTTTTTAAATTTACAATGAAGGAGACAGAGCTGAGCATGAACTAGGAATTGAGTGTTCAGTACACAAGGGAATGCTGAAAATATCACTTGCTGTCTAAACCCCTGTGCTCTCCAGAACCTAGTCCCCAAATCACTGTAGCTTTAGAGAGAAACCTGTTTACTGAGAAGATAATGGAAAGAGCCTGGATTTGAATCCTGGTCTCTGCCACTTACAAGTAGTATGACCAGAGGCAGGAGGTTCATCCTTCTTGATGACCAGCCTAGCTCATCAGCAGACTGGCTCAAAACTCAGCACCAAGTCTCAAGGACTATGGGCTAAATTAGGGATGGAGCAACCATATCAAGGAATTCTTGAACCCTTGAACTCTATGTCTTTTTATGTACAGTGAGAGGGAAAATAAGGAGAGAAATGGAAGGAACAGAGGAGAGGGAGAAAACATTTATTATGGACCTACTATGTGCCAAGAACTTCACAAATATTAGCTCATTTGGTCCTCATGGCAGCCTTGGGAAGGGTTATCTCTATTTTTAGTTGAGGAAACTGAGATGACAAAGGATTAAGTGACAGGGTCACACTGCCCTGAGGCTTAATTCGATCCCAGGTCTTTCTCAGGCCACTGTACCAGCTAGCTGCCCCAGCTGTAGGGAGGAGGACAGGAGCAGGAAGCCCGTGTGCAAAGTGGGCGGGCCTTCAGGAGAACATTGTACACAGTTACAGCCACACTGTTTGATGACTGACTTTGACAGACTTGGCTCTTCTCAGCAAGGCAGGGTTCTGAGACAACCCCAAAAGACTCAGGATGGAAAATGTTATCCACACCCAGAGAAAGAACTCTGGAGTCTGAATGTAGATTGAAGCACATTATCTCCTCTCTCTTTTTTGTTTTGTTTTGTTTCTTCTTTTTTGTGGTTCATTCCATTGCTTATAATTCTTCTTTGCAATATGGTTAATGTGAAAATATGTTTAATGTGAGTGTATATGTAGGGCCTATATCAAATTGCATGCCGTTTTGGGGAGGAGGGAGGCAAAGGAGGGGGAGAAAATTTGGAACTCAAAAGCTTGTGTACCTGAATGTTGTAAACCAAATATATATATTTAAAGAGTCTTGGAGTCAGAGACTTGGGTTCGAGGCGGTCACTTAACGTCTCAGTAGCCCAGGTATCTCGCTATGTTGCAGATCAGCCTCTGGGGATTTTCTCCATCTGAATTAGTTCCCTAGGTCGATGAAATCCCATTTTCCAAATAAGTGGTACATATATCCATCATATTTGCATATGTACAAACACATGCAAATATATTTTGGGAAGATGAACCTTCAGAAACCTTACTCCGCCCTTATTCCCCTTCCCAAGTCAGCAAACGATCAATCTCTTCTATCTGGGAAATTTCGGGTTTTCTGGGCAGACTTTGTCTTAAGCAGAAGCAGGGATGTGAAGACAATTGCTGGGGCGGCATTGCTGCCTGCCCCTCCTGCACGGGCCCGGGCCTGGTGATGCTCCCTAGCCGACTTTCCTCCCCTCGCGCTCTTCCTGTGCTCTCTGGCTCCCTAGCTCACTCGGGTCCCCAGCCCGGTTCTCTCTCTTTCTTTCTCTAGTTCCCCTGGCACAGATACCAGGCTTAATTGCTTTCCTCTACTGCCTGCGTCCCGGGAAGGTGCGGTTTCCCCAGCCAATGCCCCAAGACGGTCCCCTCCCCTTCCCCTCGGCTGGAAGAAAGGAGATGGGCCGAGGTGCAAAACAATGGTTTGACAGTCGCCGGGGGCTGCTCAACCAATGCGGGCCGCCCGGCTCAGGGCGCACGTCGGAGGCGCGTTAAGAGTTATTCAATGTCAGAGCTGCACAAAGGCAAGGTCTTATCAGGCGCCTGCAGAAAGAGCTCTCCTTCCCGCGGCCCCCAAACGCCAAACGCGAGCGGGGGCTCGGAGCCGCTCTTTGAACGGGTCTTGTCAGACTGGGGCTGGGGCGGAGCCCCGGCTCTCCCACTCTCAGCTCGCTCCCGGAGGAGCTCCGAGCCCGCGCTCCAACAATCCGTCCTCCCCCGCCCTCAGACTAGCACTTGAATGCGCAGGGCTCCCTCCACTTACCCAGAAGCTCGCTCCATCCCCGGAGTGAGCCGGAGTGCGCCGAGGCCCGCCGCTTCCCCTCATCAGCTTTGTGATTCGGCCTGGACAGACCTAAGGTGTGCTCTTTTCTCTTCAGTCCTTTTCACACCTCCCTCAGCTCCTCGTGTTAATGACAGCTCCAGGGGGCGAAGCGCGGAGCAGCGGTCTTGGGGTCCGGAGAACAGGGTGCAAATCCTACCAGCCCGGCGATCGGAGGGGAAAATCACTGAATTCCTCGGGGTCTCCGTCTCCTCATTTGTATAATGGGACATCTTGCCTTGTTAAGAGGAAAGTGTTTTATAATCCCCAGGAAGCCCTTCACTCAAATCTCGTCTCAGATACACTCTAGCTGTGTGATCCTGGGCAAGGCACTTCATTTCTGCTTAACTCAGTATCCGCATCTGTAAAATGGGCATAATATTGACCCCTCCCCTTCAGGATTGTGGTGAGGAACAAGTGAGCTATTTGTTAAGCGCTTAGCACAATGCTAGGCACATAGGAGGTATCATTTAAATGTTAGATAGAAGAAGTAGCAGTAGTAGGTACTTCATAAGTGTTTATTGGCTGACTGACATATAAATGATAGGCAGATTTACCCAGAATTCTTTTCGCTGTACCAACACTCCGTCCCTTAAGGAGACAGCATGAAAGGTCATAGGATCTGGGTTCAAATCCTGTTGCTGTTTACTAGTAAGACTTAACTTTCCGGGTTCTTGGATTCCTCATTTGTAAAGGCAGGGGGAGGGTTGGGTTAGATGGCCTCTCAAGTCCCTGCCATATCTAGGCACCTCAGTGAATAGAGAGCACTGGACCCCTGGAAGACCTGAGTTCAAATTGTATCGCAGACACTTAATGGTTGTGTGACCCTGACCTAACCGTGGTCTGCCTGGGAATAGCATCTCCCTCCAGGATTGTGTAAGGATAAAATGAACCATATGTAAAATATTTTGCAAACCTTAGAGCAGCGGTTCTCAGTCTGTGGGTTATGTTCAATTTGTAACCATGAAAATACATCCTGCATATCAGATATTTACATTACGATTCATGACAGTAGCAAAATTACAGTTATGAAGTAGCAACGAAAATAATTTTATGGTTGGGGGTCACCACAACATGAGGAACTGTATTGAAGGGCCGTGGCATTAGGAAGGTTGAGAACCACTGCCTTAAAGTGTTATATATTGCTAACTATTATTATTATTACTATTATTTGGACATCTGGGTGGCTCAGTGGATAGAGTACCCAGGCCTGGAGTCAGGAAGAGCTGAGTTCAAATCCAGCCTCAGACACTTAACAGCTGCATGATTCTGGACAAGTCAATTAAACCTGTTTGCCTCAGTTTCCTTATCCGTTAAGTGAGCTGGAGAAGGCAATGGCAAACCACTCCAGTATCTGCCAAGAAAACCCCAAATGAGATCACAAAGAGTTGGCTACGACTGAAGCAGTTGAACACATTACTAGTATCTATGGCCCTTCCTAGCTCTAACATTTTCTGATCTATAACCATCTATGGTGCAGACGTGTATAAGCTAATGGGAAGACTAGAAAGGTTAGGGAAGGCTTCATGGAGGAGGGTTCTGAATGAAGGAATGGAAGTGGAAAAGGCATTCTAGGAAGGGGGAGCCAAGAAAGAACAAAGCGAATTCCAGGAATTACAGGATTGAGAATGAGAAATGACCTTGGAGATCACTTCCTAGTCCAACTAGACATTGAACCATTTGACAGATGAGGAAACTGGAGCCTGGGGATGTTAAACAATCTGCCCAATGGGTCATAAAGGTAATAAAAAGCAGGAGCTAGATTTGAATCCAGATCATTACATCATAGACACAGAACTGGAAGGAATCTTAGAAGTCACTGAGTTTAACTCCTTCATGAGGAGGAAGCTGAGGCAGGGAGAATGCCTTGGCCAAGGTGGCTAGGAATAAACAGTAGAACCAGGATTTAAGCCAAGGTCCTTTGACACCTTTCACACCTTTGACACTTTTCGCCAGGCCACCATACTTCTCGCCAGGCCACCATACTTCTCGCTTCCAATTCAGGATGACTAGAGAGTTTGTTGGCAGGCAGTGGGAGATGAAGATGTTCTGGGGATCAGAGGATCTGGAGACCTGGGCATGGAAGTTTAGACTTGGTATTGGAGAGTTAGGAAGGCATGGACAGCTCTGTTTGCTTTTTAAATGAGAACAATGATAAGAAGCATTTTGGGACAATTAGTGTGATAATGACAAGACTTGGAGAGAGCAGAAAATGGAGCCAAGGAAGACGAATGAGAAGCTGTCATTTGGTAGGAGATGAGGACCTGAATGAGGAAGGTGGCTGTGAATATGGAAGAGAAGCAATGGAGATGAGAAACATGTCAAAGGAAAGATCAGTGGGCTTTTGTGACTGCCTGGAGGTGGGGGATAAAGGAGAAAGACAATACACAGATGACACCAAGGTTCAGCCAACCAGTGATTGAGAGAATGGTGGTCCAGGGAAGTCAAGGAGAAACTGGTTTCATGGGTAAATTGGTCTAACAGAGATGGCTCTGGATTAGGAATCAGGAGACACCTGGCTCAGAGTGAATCCCTCACTGTCTCAGTCTCCTCATCTGTAAGAGGATGGAGGGAAGTATTGAGCAATATGATGTTGGAGGGTCCTGCCAGTTGTAAAGTTCTCTCCATTTGGCTTTAGACATGCTGAGCTTGACGGAATGTTAACTTCCAAATGGAAGACCGGAGACTTTGAGGACAAGATACCTTCCAAACAGGAGCAGGAGACTTGGGCATGGAGCACTGAGGAAAGAACAAGCCTGGAGATACAGATTTAGGAATCATCAGCATGGAGGGGGCAGGTGAAGTCATGAAAATTTGATGCGCATTCAGATAATACAAAGAGAGATGTGCAGAGGGCCAGGAACTGAAATTTGGGGGAGCCCTCGTAGCGAAGGGGCAGGAAGAAGTGGAATCACCAAAGGAAAATAGGGATAGAACGATCAATTAATCACTGAAGAAGCATTTATTAAGTGCCTACTCATGCTGGGCACTGTGTTAGGTGCTGGGGATTAACTAAAGATACAAACAAAACAGGTCCTGTCCTCAAGGAGCTTACAGATGGTGAGACGGAGAAGGGGCAAGCAAAGGATTGGGGTTGGTTTGCTTGTGTGTGTGTGGTTTTTGTGTGTGTGTTTTTAAATTAGAAACCTGTGGATGTTTGAAGGTAGAGACGAAAAAAGATGGTAGAGAGGGGTAAAGTGAAGATACTGGAATGGAAGAGAAAAGTGTGAAGGAAGGAAGGGTTAGGACATAGAATACAGGAGGAAGAGTTAGCTTTAGATAGAAATGGGGGGGACAGGGAGGGAAAGAGTAGGGGGGAGGAAGGAAAGAGAGAGAAAAGAGAATGGGGATGGGATGGAGGATTTGAGGAGAGAGAAACCAGCTACTGTGGAAAGTCCATTTCTGGAATCGATAAGGGGCGAATGAAAATGATGCCAAGCCATGGCATTAGATTGGGCAGCCTAAATGTGCATAGGCTGGGTCTGCAGGGCTCGGGATCTTCTTCCAGCAGCAATCTGTGGCCTGAGACCAAATGCAGAGAAAGCAGATGGTGGAAGTAATTTGTGATTTGCCATCAGCACGTCAGGCTGGCAGGTCAAGGTGGTGTGGGAGGTAAAGGCTTCCATTACTCTTCACCTATTTCCACTTACCTTTGACATATTTAAAGGCCCATTAGATTGTAAGCTCTTTGAGGTCAGGAGACTTTCTTTCTTTTTTATTTGTATTCCCAGTGCTTGGCACGAACATAGCAGGTGCTTAAATAAATGTTTATCGACTATTAAAGACCCGAGAGCTCTGTGCAACCCTGTCTCTGCAGTGCTTGGTAAACCTGCCACATCACAGGATCTTGCAAACTAGGGCTCCCTGATCAGTGTATCTTAGGAGCGGCCCCCACACTCAGCTTGCTGCACATGAAGGACTCAGGTCTCTTCATTTTGGAAAGTTAGACCTTACTTGTCCGAGGAACATACACAGAATGGGTGGTAAAAGGATCTGGGCTCATTTCCTATATTGCCTAGGGGCTGGCAAATGTTTGGTGCTTGTTTAGAAAGTTGGACTGCTTAAAAAACAAACCCTCCAAAGCTCTGCTTTTGACTTCTCTAGCTTTTTACCTGCTTACAAACTTTAGCTCCACTCTGCATTGTGTTTACACTGACAATCTAGAATTTTGTTAATCGTTGTAGTAACCGAATCTTTACTGGTCACAAGACCAAGAACACTCTTTATGGAACATAGTTAGCTCTTCACCATCTTCTTGGATGCTATGAGGTTATACAGCAAATAATCACGTGTGTCCCATTCATCAGCTTCACTCAAATCATCCCCATCTCCCTTTCAATGGATCAGAACCCAGTGGAGATGCTCCAGGAACATTTCTCTTCCCAGTCCTCTTAAAGCCAAGATCAAAAGGCCTGCGTGAGTGAAGCGGAAGAGACTGGCAAATGGCTTTTTAACCCAGCTGTCAGCAATAGCCTTCCCCTGATACCTGACTTCTGGTTTTAATTTGAGAGCAGAATCTCAGCATCTCAGTGGGGTTTGGCTGGGCCTAGGCTGTAGCATCTGAAGCAAGCAGTGTTTGCGCAGGGCTGAAGGGGGCACGAACACACCTGTCAGCTGTTTGCTGAGGCCATGAGGGGAGAAGGCCAGGGGGACTGATATGGGGCCTGGGTGGAGGAGAAATAACATCAGCCTTTCGGATCGATGGAAATTTGCTGGAAACTTTGATGATAAACAGCTAGACAAACTAACCTTAGGCATTCACTGTCCCCCACACAGAGAAACTCATCTCCCACCTTCATGCCTTTGCACAGGATTTCCCCCATGCCTGGAATATATTCCCTCCTCTCCTCTGAGTCCATAGCTTCCCTCAAACCTCAGTTCAAATGCCATGGACCTTCCACAAAAGGTCTTTCCTGATCACACCTCAATTGCTAGTGTCTCCCCTACCCCCAACCTTGCTTTATTCTGTATATATTTTGTCTAGCTATCATCTGTCTGTACTATCTTTCTCCATCTCTTCTTCTTCCTCTTTCTCTCTCTCCCTCTCTCCCTTCCTCTCTCTTTCCCTCTCTCCCTCCCTCCCTCTCTTTCTCCCCCCTCTCTCTCCTTCCCTCCCTCCCTTTCTCTTCCTCCCTCTCTCCCCCTCCCTCTCTCTCTCCCTCTCTTCCACTCCCCCCCCCCCCATTTTGTACTCAGTCAGTGTAAGCTCCTTTAGGACTGGGACTGTTTATTTGCATTTCCACTCCCAGTATCTAGCACCATGGTAGGTATTTAATACATGAATGAACGACTCAGAAAGTGGAATGCTGCTTCTAGGCTAATAGCAGCTCTAGGAGAGTGAAGCCAGGGAGATTATTCGCCTCCTCCGAATCTTATTTTGGCTTCATTAAGATATTTAGATAGGGACAGGCCAAGACCAAAACTCTAACAGAGAAGGAGCTGGCTTTAAAGCATGGAACACACCAATACTTGAGGGGAAACTAATTAACCAATAACTATGAGTTAAGACCAACTCTAACCTTCTGCTGTATAACAATGACCCAAGAAAGGGTGTAAATGCAGGGCCCTGGAGGGGGGGTGTCAGCGAAGCACCACACTTTCACACAGTTGGCTGGGGATTCTGCTGATCGGATTCCTCTTTGGCCATAAACCCCACAAACTTTTAATGTGAGGCATTATGGGTGGCACAGCGGGCAGAAGGTTGGACTTGGGGTCTCTGCCTCCGGCCTCTGGCACAGACTAGTTGCGTAACACAAGAAGTCCCTTAAGGGGATACCAGAGCTCTTGTGAGGATGAAATGTGTAAGGTGCTTCACAAGCCAAGATGGGATAATGCTGTAATAGGTGACATTCCCATAGCGCTTTGAATGTTACTCGATTTGATCCTTTCAACAGGCCTGTGAGGCAGGTACTGCTATCTCCATTTCACAGGTTAGAAAACTGGGGCTGACAGAGGGTGAGTGACTTTTATCCAGGATCACTGCTACTACTACTGCTACATGTATGAGGCAGGGTCTGAAGTCAGGACTGCCTGACTTGGGTCCATATTGCTCCTTATTGTACATTATCTTCAAAAGCAAGAACCCAGGCAGGGCGCTGGTCCGTGGTCGGGCTCTGACGCTTTGTGATCCACATTTGGGTGATTTCATTTCTCCTCTGTGCTCAAACTGGTCTTTGCTCGGTGTCCGGCAACTGATACAAGGGCTAGAAAGGGACCGCATCCCAGTCTTCTCCCTGCCTCTGCTGCTGATGTTTCTGCTGGTGGGTTTGGGTGAGAAACTAGACACCGAGAGCTGATGAAACAGGTGGGGTTGTGGGTGGGGTCTTTGGCCAGTATCACCTGAAATCCGACAAGGGAGGGAAAGAGGGAGAACAAACGGCAGAGCCCCCAGCCTCACCCCGCCACTGGGATGCGTCTGGGTTATTAGAAGCAGTTCGTATTTATTTGCGCTTCCCTAATTACCGCTTCTTCACATCTGTAGGAAAACAGAAGGAGGCGTGTGGCGGGGCATGCAAACAGACACATATCAATTTACAGCGGGTTATTAGAAATTCTCCCAAAGAGATTAAACCCTTCTAAATGGTGGTCCGCTTGACTGCTCCATAAAGAAATGTAAAAACCTCCTCTCCCAGCCCACTTTCCCCCAATTCTGGCCTCCCCTCCCAAAAGGTGGCAAAAAGTCCGTAGAAAACTGTAGAAAGGAATGAAAGACATTAGCAGGCATCACCGAGGACAGAAGTTTAATTTAAACAGCAATTTCATCTGGGGATGAGTTGCATATGGCCTGAGGCTGATGGATATAAACAGTATGGAGGAAGAGCATCCCAGAGAGAGGAGGCTGGTAGTGGGGAAGGGAACGAGAGCTCTGCTCTCCCCGTCTTCCCCCCAAAGTTCCTACACAGGCAATGAGGAAGTTGGCTCCCCAGGAAACGGAGGGGTCAAGGCAGCTTTTCACTCTGCAGTTTAATGGTCATATTCCACACCCTTGCTTCTATCAGAGGACAGCACAAAACTATGGGGCAGGCTGCTTAGCCCAAGAATTACAGTGACGGGTGGTGAGGTGATGGCCACTTGGCCCATATTCTGGTTTAGGAGAAAGAATCCTAGGCTTAAACTGTAAATATTTTGCGAATGTGCCCATTTCAATGTAAACAGCCAAGAGTCTGGGCAGACTCCTCGTGGCCTGTCCTTAATAAAGTGCCTGGGTCCAGGCTGGGTGGGTGGGTCAGTGGTTAGGGTGGAATGAAGTCTAGAGAACATGGCAGGCGTGGGCTTTCTCTGTCTTTCCTGTGCACGTGGAGGTAAACTGCACACAGCGGTTCGGCATCCATGATTTCTTTTTCATTCAGTTGCGTGATGGACTGTGGAGACCCCCACTGGTATGTTTACTCTACTCCAAAGCACAAATTTCACTTGGAAACTGGCCACCACCTTCATCACTGAGTCAGAAGCCCTAGATGACCAGAGCCGAGGTTAGGGGTGCAGAGGCATCTGAGGGGAAAAGCATCCCACCAGCTCCATGGATGAATCTTTAGGATGGAGTTCTGCTATTGACACACTGAAAGTTTGTTAGAACAGCAAGAACGGTAAAACGTCCTCAGACACTGACTGGAAGTAGAACATGAAAAACAGCCCTCCTTTCTGAGAAAGGAAGGAGGGGAAGGCATTTTGACTGCTCTGCATTTAGCAATCAATCTGAAATTATAAAAAAACAGCAGAAACAATAGAAAAAAGTCAGATCAAACCTAGAACAATCCGTTGCTTAATTCTGCTTTAGCAGCTCAGAAACAGGTGATTAAAAGAGGAGATGTCTCTGTTTGGTCTTGCCTCTTTCCAAGGCCCAATTGTAGAAGGGGATTCTCTTGTTAGAGGTGAATCATGGGGAAGGTTCATAAGAGCAAATGGGTAACTCCAAACGCTGATGACGAGGGCCCGGGTCACCCAGGCTGTGGGTCTGGCTAAGCAGGGTAAAACTGCTGTAGCAGATCTTTTTTGTTGATCTTCCCCATCTGGTTCCGTGGGATTTCCTCGACTAACAAGATTTCAGAAGGGATGGTGTAGGCTGCCATGTATCCTCTGGAAAAGATGAAAATATTTGATAACAGGTTTAGAGGCACCGGCTCTTTCCAAGAGTCTAGAAAGTAAGTACTTTATGACTATGGATCTGGAGAAGAAAGAAGAAAGGATATGAACGTGGTGGGTTGGTGTCCTTGGGAGCACCCTTGGACTGGGCAGATGTTCTTGTATAGACAACACAGGACGGGTTTTTATGACTGTTTCCTCATTACTATCAACAACAAGCATTTATTAAATGCCTGCTGTGTGCTAGTCACTGTGCTGAGCTTTGCTGATACAAAGAAAGGAAAAACCAGTCCCTGCTTTCCAGGAGCTCACATGCTAACGGGAGAGATGGCGTGCCAACCACCATGTACAAAGACGTATGTATGGCTCTCCTACCTCTTCATCTCGCCCTTCTCGGTCTCTTTTTCATGTTCTGTTGCTTCCTATCTGTGGATGTCTCCCAAGGCTCTGTCCTGGGCCCTCTTCTCTCTCTTTCAGGGGTCTCATTTATTCCTAGGGGTTTAATGATCATGTCCGTGTAGACCACTCCCAGCTCTAAACACCCAGTCTGGGGGCCCTCCTGAGTTCCAGTCTCCACATCACCAAATGTCTATTAAACCATTCAGACTGGACATCCCATAGGTATCTCAGATTCACTGTCTATAAAGGTAAACTCATAATCTTCCACCTCAAACTTAGCCCTCTTTTGAACCCCTTATTCCTGTTGAGGGCACCTTTATCTATAGTCACCCAGGTTTGCAACCCCGAAGGCATTCTTGATCCTTCTTTCTTCATTATCCTCTAACAATCAGTTCCAAATGTCTTACTAATTCCATTTCTATGCCACCTCTTACATCCATACCCTTCTCTCCCATACCCAACCGCCATTGACTCTTACTTGGACTACTATAGTAGCCTCCTAACTGAGCCTGCTTCAACTCTCTTGCCCCTCCATTCTATCCTTCATGGAACTGCCCAATTGATACTCATAAAACACACACCTGACCATATCATTCTCCCTAATGGCCCCCTAGTATCTCTAGGATCAAATACCAACTCTTGCTCCTCTAGCTGGTACTCACAGCCCTTGCCCAATCTGGATTCAGTCAGATTTTCTGGACAATTTACTTCCCATCATGCACTTCATGTTCTAGTCAAATGGCCCCACTTCCTATTCTTCATAGAACATCCCAAACCTTGGTCAACCTGGAAAGCACCACTTCTTCATTTTTATTTCTTGGGAAGCCTGGTTTCCTTTAGGGTTCAGCTAAAATGCGACCTCCTACATTGTATCTCCTGATCTCCCCATGGAGAAGAGTTGGGAGCACCCTGCTGGCGCTTTTCCTAGATCCCCAAATTCTTTTACATTTATTTTGCATTTCTTTACCTGTATATACTTTGATTCCCCTTAGTAGAGTGTAAGTGCCTTGAGGGCAGACACTATTTTTGTCTCTGAATTTCCAGAGTCTAGTACAGAGTCTGATATAGTAGGCAATTAATAAAGGCTTATTAAATGAATGAATGATCACCACATACAACCCCTTTATGCCATAGATAAAGAAATTGAGCCCCAGAGAAGACAAATCATTTGCCCAAAGTCATAAAGCCAGGATAGCAGGGCAGGAGTCAATTCTGGAGTGAACTCCCTGATTCAACAGTCCACATTCTGTACCCTCTACCTCAGAATCGGGCATCACATGTACGAAATACAAAGCTCCCAAATGATGTTGTGATAGTGCAAAATAGAAACGAGAGTTTGCATTGGTTCCCATACTTCACCACAATGATCCTGTCTTTCTTTCCATCAAAAGAGAATCGAGTTTCACACGACCTTGGCTGTGTCAATGTGTATTCTGACAGAGTTTAAGCATCTTCACCAACATGAAAAACACACTAATTCTACATGTTGTCTTGGAACAGGTTATGAAACCAGACTTAACCAACCAATATTTAATGAACAACTAGTATGCACCAAGCATGAAGAGGCATACAACCCCCTGGGAGTTTAACATGAGTCAAAGACCACGAATGACATGGACAAATACTCATGTCCATTTTGTGAAGGGTTCTGAAGTCAGTAGACAGTAATTTTCCTAAGACTTTCCAGAATCAAACCTGAGTGATCTGGACATATGAACTTGAAGAGTGCTAAAGGCTAGGACTGCCCCTCCTCCTGGGTGTGTGCCTGTGCAAATCTGGTTTGAAGTTCCTTTAATATAGTGGTTCTCAACCTTCCTAATGCCACGACCCTTTAATAGTCATATGTGCGCATGTCTGCATGCGGGTGGACGCTCCTGGAGACGGATAGAAGAGGTTCCTAAGACCATCAGAAATATGTATTTTCCGATGGTCTTAGGTGACCCCTGTAAAAGGGTCATTCGATCCCAAAGGGGTCGTGACCCACAGGTTGAGAACCACTGCTTTAATATCAGCAGTTGAATATTAAATTCTTTGGTGCTCCCAAGGCTTGTCCCACATTCCATGAAGGTTTGTTCCATTGTAAAGATAGACAGGCAAGCAAAGGATGGGGTCCTTTTGCTTCTCTCACTCTCTCTGTTTTCTTCTTTCTACGTCTCCATCTTTTTGTCTCTGACTCCTCCCCCACCCCCACCCCCATAATTATACTTCAGTTACCATGAACCGGTGACATACTATTTTGAGTTGATTTTCCAGTAACGGTGATGGATTTGACTGTTTCACTTCTGGCCAATGGCCCACATTTCACAGAATCAGACTCTTAACCCTGGAAGGGCACTCAGAGGTCATCTAATCCATTCTCCCATCTAGTGCAGGCATCCTTTCTACAGCACGTCTGACAGATGGTCCCCTGACCTCAGTTGGAACATTTCTAGGAAGGAGGAATTTAATTAGCTCAAATGGCAGTCCGTCATTCCACAGACGGACTCAGAGAGTCTTGGAGCTGGGAGCAGCCCGAGAGTTCATCTAGCCCAACACCTTCACCTTAAAGTTTATTTTTTTCTTTTGTTAAGCCAACATCTGCCTCTTTGTTCGATTCCACCCATTGGCCTTAAGTTCTGTCCTTCAGAGACACACAGAACAAGACTATGCTTTCATTCAAGGTGGGTCAATCTTTTAGAATTTTAAAGACAGTCATCATGATTCTCCGTTGTAAGAGCATTGGCTGAGGTGCAGGGAATCATGGGAAAGATGTAAAAAGAACAAAATTGCCTACCCTTCCTAGGGATTGAACCCTGGCTTTATGATTACCGTGTTCTAAACCAAAGAGCTCAATAGTCACAAGGCCTCTATAAGCAACTCCTTTAGCTACAGTGTGTTAATGCACCTTGGTAAACAAATACTTATTATTTACCAGCCTGGATTCATTTTACTATAGTTGCCTTATCCCAAAGGGGCACAGGGATAGGTAACAGAAATGAAACGATCATTCTTTCCGATTTGTCCAATATGAATTGTTACTCATTATGGGCAAGTGGCCATTTGCAAGCCTATATTAAAACAAACATGGCTTGGCACAAGTTTCTGGAAGTTGCAGAGGATTAACTCTTTGGTATTTCCAGTTGTGTCATGTTGCATAGCCAGCAATTGGATGTGGCTGAGAAATCCCAAATCGCGGCCTTAACAGATGGTGCTGTTTATGAATAAACATGAGCCTAATAGCCTTATAGGTCTGTGTACATCTGCCCACAACTAGCAAGCATCAGCGGACACGACGAAGTACATTGGTGATATGCCTTAATGGTGCCATTATCACGCAATAACATGGTGCTGTTAATGCATCCTGCTGCAAGCTGACAGGGTTACAGCTATGGCTTCCTGCAGCAACAACGGCTTACCCATCAACACCAGGGGATCTTGGGATGGAAGCTGCAATTTATGGCCCCTCCACTATGTGCTGACTTGTGATTGGATGCAGCTGTGAAACCCCAATTGTGGGTGACATTGTTCCTGGAAACCCCTTGGGTGGGCAACCTTATGTGGGTAGGTAACATCTGTGTGCCATCGGCAGCTGTTGGTGGGATCAAGAATGTTTCTGGACTTACATACTGCCACAGGCATGGGAATGGACCTATGGGGATGCAATTGTATGTGTGTGTGTGTGTTTGCACGCTTGCATGCAACATAAACCTATATGCCTTGTCACTGTAGGAATGCTGGCCAATATAGCCACAGTCAAGGTCTAAAGTGGGGAAGGGGGAGTCTAGGATTTTTTCTTCAAATGATGGGCATAAGGATTTATGGTGAGATTTTCTTCCTATAAAGTCCCACTCTTCATCCAGAAAATTTCTCATGTGAACATTTATTGCCATGGCTAGCAGAATGTCATGATTAGAGGGTTTCTATGCTCCACTCAGTTCTCACATATAATCCCCATACTTGGTGTTTTGGTCGTCTGCCCTCCATTCCTACTTTGAGTTTTTAATGAACAAAAGGAACGTCACAGAAACAGAGTTGGGAGGAATCTTAGAGGTCATCAAGTCCGACCCTCCCTGGTGCCAGCATCCCTTTCAAAGTATTTACAGTAAATGGCGGTCCAGCCTCTGTCCAAACACCTCCAATGGCCGGGAATTCACGAGTCCCCAGGGTAACCCATACCTTCTTTGGACATCTGTAATTATCCAGAAATTTTCCTTATATTGAGCCAAAATCTGAAGCACTGTAACTGCTACTGCCCATCAGTTCTAGTTCTGTTCTCTGAGACCAAAAAGAACAAGACCAATCCCTCTTCACATCCATTTGAAGAAGCAATGGTGTCTCTTCCCCCTCCGCTCCTTCTCTACTCTCAAGTTCTGGAGAACAAGAACAAACACCTCAGGTCCTTCAATCTACCTTAGACAGGTAAGATTTCTAGTTTCCTCACTATCCTCATCTCCTTCCACCAAATGAGCGTGTTCAGAAGGTTAGCACTGACTGTGTAAACACGATCTGTGCCGGGAATACAATCCCTCCTCACCTGTGCCTCACAGGATCCCTCTCTTTCTTTGAGTACTGCCTTCTGAAGGAAGCATTCCCTGATTCCTCCCAGCTACTTGTGCTCTTCCCCCCAAATGAACTGGCATTTAATTTTTTATGAAATACTTATAATACTTTATTAAATATTTATCTATGTCCTTGCTGTCTCAAGCTCCTTGTGAGTAGGACATATTTCACTCATATTTCTATCACTAGAACCTAGGAGAGCGTCTGATAAATAGTAGGTGCTTAATAAGCACCCACTGATTGATTGAATGCGTTCAAGACTGCCAATATGGTCCCAAATGTGTGAAACAGAAGGCATTCAGTACTGGTTGGTCTGATCTGAATGTCAGGATCTTGTTGAGAGGAACCTGAGGCTGTAAACAAACCTAAGGCATGGCCTATTCATGCCCTAAACTTGCTTCTGGGGAGGTTTCACACAGCCGTGGTTTGGGAAAGGGAGACTGAAAGTGGTGGTGGGGGAGGGCATGGAAGAGGGAGAGTAAGGAAGGTGTTTTCCTATTATGAATGAACAAGTGAATACAGGTTTATTTCAAGCTGCTCCACTGAATATCTACCAACTTTTAAAAATATCTTTTGGACTGTTATCCCAGGACTGCCTTCTGGGATTCACAATAACCACAGATCAAGGCTTCTTCTCAATCTCTGTAAGAGATGCTTCTCTTAGGCTCCTTCCAGTGGAAGAGGACAAAAGCAGAGGTATACTGGAAAATTCTACTGGTTCCCAGGGTTGCCTGCTTCAAATAAATGTCCTAACACTAGGTTTTTTGAGCTATGACCTCCCCTGCTCCATGCAGTAACACTTAACAAGTGTGGTCCCCTCTCCATCCCTCCTACACAATGATCATATTCCAATTCCCTCTGGAATTCAAAGGAATCGATAACACGAGGCCATGGCACTCAGGCGTAGTTACAGCAAACCCCATTAGAATGAACAGGCAATTAAAAATGTATTACTAGCAAATAAATAATTTGCTGCATTCAGTTCCTTTTGTTTCCTGATTAATGGCTGAAAATATCTGTGCCACATTCTAGCAAGCATAATGATATAGAACATTTCACTGAAACATCATTATGATTCCTGAATTTCTTTCCCATTGTCTCATGAGTTGACAACTCTCCTACCAGCTGCTGAGGTTTCACTCTTAGACCAACTGGACCAACATTTTCCCTTCTCCAGCATTGTGTTGACAATTCATCTATTGCCCTGTATCTACTTGACAAGCACCATTGTCCATATGTTGGGCTACGCAGTCTAATGACCATCCTGTACCTTTATCCTTCAGTATCAAGTACACTGCTATGAACATCAAAGGGGATTAACAGACATGACCTGACTTGAATCAGTGAGTGACACAATCGTTCTAGATATCTCAGATACTTCTTAACTAGATGGATTTCTGAGAACACCACTGACAATAACACAAATCAATAGTTTGTTGTTGTTCAGTCCTGCCTGACTCTCCACGACCCCATTTGGTGTTTTCTTGACAAAGACATTGGAGTGGTTTGCCATGATCTTCTCCAGAATCAGTATCTAGCTGTCCACAAACCCAGGTCCTGAGTAAATCAAAGCATCATTATCAGTGGATATAGACTAGGACTAGGGATTTCACAGCAGATAGGCCCTGCTGGTGACCGTCTTCCAGGATATAGCATTTGACTGGGTAGAAAAATAAGAAATTGAATCTGACTCTAGATTTGTATGCTTTGGGTCAAGCAGGATGGTTGTAATTCAGAGGAATGGAGAAGCTTGCCTAGGCAGATGATTTAGAAGGGAAGATGAAGGGTCAAAAGGGACCACACACAGGATTTCAGAATGATCACTTTAGAAAGGGCAGGGACCTTCACAGGTCATTTGGTGCACAGCTCCCCTTTTTGAGAGGCGCTGGATTTGGAGTCACTTAGCTACTCTGGCCCTCAGTTTCCTCACCTATAAAACTGAGGTTGTTGGAGTAGGTGCCAATGAGTGACCACTGAAGGTCCTTCCATTGTGAAATCTATGACCTTATGATTCTGATAAGGACTCCACCTGGCATCTGCTTTGTTAAGCGTGATATGGAATCTGCCTATTCGACTAGCCCAGTCTCACTGGTTATGGAACATAACTGGACTGGTCAGTATGGAAAAGAATGAAGTTGAGAACAATTTATAGACAGAAGCTAGATCTAACAAGGCAGATGAGCTCCCAGAGGCAGCAAGTATAAAAAGAGATACTTAGACAAGTCAGGGCAGAGACTCTCTATCTTGGCCAAAGGTCAGTGGGGAAAAGGAAATCCTGTTAATGAAGGTGGAAAGTGTCAGGAGACCAGGACATCTATGCTAGAAAGTGAGAGAAACAGAGAATGGAGGCCTATGGGAAACACTGGATACTGATGATCACAATGGTGCCAGGTAAAGTTGGGGGACCTGCAAGTTGTCTAGTAGGGAAGGAACAGCTGTAATAGGGGAGTCCCAAGAGTAAGAGCCTTGAATTAATGACATCAGAAGAGGAAATGTGGGTGAGAAGAAAAGTGAGAAATGTCTATAAGAAAATTCGAGAAGAGGAAAAATCTTCTGCAGCCTTCACAACCAATATCTATTCAATGCAGCCTTGGCTGGGTTCCACTCAGTGTAATTCTAGTACAGCACAATATGTGTCCTAATGTTTGTGTCATTCTTAAAAAAAAGCATCACTCAACAGGCTATTAGAGAAGCTATTAAAATGAATAAGGAACCTCATCATGTTACTAAGGATGTGGGCTTAAATGTTACTAACGCTTACAAATTCTTTAGGAAGCAGACCGGTCACTTCATTGAAAAGTGGGAATTTCTCTTTTTTTAGACATAGGTGGCCTTTGAATATGGGTTCCTGATAAATTAGACTATCTCCTTGGACTCTTTTAAAGCAAGTCCTTTTCCAAAGGACTTGTTCTCATTGCTAGGCTTTGAAACAGTGGAAGGAATGCTGGAATAAGAGGGAGAAGACCCCTAGGAGGGTCTCCCTGCAATCACTTATCATCTGGTCTCTCTCAGTCTTAATTTCCTCATCTTCAAAATGGGCTGGAGAAGGAAATAGCAAACCACTTCAGTATCTTTGCCAAGAAAACAACAAATAGGGTCATGGAGAGTCCAACATGACAGAAAAGTGACTCAACAGCAACAGGACCGAGTAATCCCTGTACTGGGCAGCCAGGGGGTACAGTGGATAGAGCGTCTGGGCTGGAATCAGGAAGAACTGTGTTCAAATGTGGCCTCAGATATGTACTAGCTGTGTGATCCTGTTTGCCTCAGTTTCTTAATTTGTCAAATGAGCTGGAGAAGGAAATGGCAAACTGCTCCAGTATCTTTGTTATTTCTTTCTTTCTTTTTCATTAAATTATTTATTTTTAGTTTTCAATGTTCCCTTCCTCAAGTTTTAAATTTTCTTCCTCCTCCCTCCCCAAGACGGCTTGCAATCTGGTATGGGCTCTACATACATGCCTATTAAACACATTTTCACATTTGTCATGTTGCACAGAAGAATTATAGTGAATGGGAAAAACCACGAGAAACAAAACAAAACAAAAAAGAAAATCGTCTGCTTTGCTCTGCATTCCGACTCCACAGTTCCTTCTCTGCATGTGGCTGCCATCTTCCATCATGTGTCCTTTGGAACGCTCCAGTATCTTTGACAAGAAAACCCCAAATGGAGTCATAAAGAACTGGACGTGGCTGAACAACAATAATGAGAACTTTGAGGCAAGCGGGTGGCTCAGTAGAGAGAATACTGGGCCTGGAATCACATCTAGCCTCAGACACTTCCCACCTGTGAGACTGGACAAATCGCTTCCTAACCACTCCAGTATCTTTGTCAAGAAACCTCCCCGGGACGGTATGGTCCAAGGGATCATGAAGAGTCGGACGTGACTGAACAACAACTGGCAATCTCAGAATTACAGAATTTCAGAATTAGAAGGGAGTTCAGAGCCTGTGTGCTCCAATCAGTTCCTGAAAAATGATCTTCTCTACAACACCAATCAACAAGCACTATGCTAGGCAGTGGGGATTCAAAGAAAGGCAAAAACCAAACCACAACAAAAACCCAAAACAGAATCTCTGCTCTCAAGGAGCCCACATTCTAATGCGGGAGACCACATGTAAACATCTAGGTAAACATAAGATACATACAGTAAATGGGAGGTAAATTCAGAAGGGATTGGGGGGACCAGAACTATGGGTGGAACCTTCCCATAGAAGGTAGAACTTGAGCTGCATCTTGAAGGAAAAACTAAGAGGTGGAAGTGATGAGTGAGAGCATTCCAGGCCTGGGGGATGGGGAGAGGGGGACAGGCTCAGGCAAAGTCATCTAGCTTGGTGTCACCTGCCACTTTGCTGTCAAGTTATCCACATCGCTGGTGACAAAGCTGGACTGCACAGATCTGTGGGGGCGATCTGAAGGAGCCCTCCCTCCAAGATAACATCAAACCAAGTGTGACTACTTCTGTTATCTGATCCATCATACAAGTGGTCTGAAGATACCAGGAGATACCAGGGACCCTCCATGGGACCTCAGACCTCTGATCATCCTTTGGTACCCAAGGATGCTGTCTGAACCAGATGACTAGAACACATCAAGGCTGCCTAGGTGATCTGTTACTACCTCCTTATGTCTCTTGGATGTCAATCAACTCCCCATTAGTCATTTTTGCTCTCTTCTTTCAAGTCCAAAGATATTTTTCTTTGGCAGAAAAAAATGGAAGCAAAATGTGACTTCAGCAGCTTCTGCCTTCCCTCTGCTGCTGATTATCTTCTGCCCATCCATCTCAAGAAGAGACTTTATTCCTGCTTTGGTCCTCCTTCCCCCACCTGGCTCCCCAACCCCCCCGCAACATACATGCAAACAAAATCCTTCTTGCCACCCTTGCCTTTCTTTGCCAGACTCAGCTCCTTCTGAGCTTTAGCACTAGTGACTCTCCCTCTAAAGGACCAGGCCACACACTTTTGTCTTCATCTTCTCTTACTTTGCTTCCATCTTTGGAGTGAAGGGAACCCTTCTGTTGGACTTAGAAAAGTTTAAGCTCTAACTCCACCTCAGACAGCTGGGCAAGACGCTTAACCTCTCTCGACCTTGGTTTCTTCAAAGGGAAAATGAGACTGAAAACAGCACCTACACCTCAGGGCTATTGTGAGGATCAAATGAGATAATGTATATAAAGTGCTTGGTAAACTTAAATACAGCATCTAAAAGTTATCTATCATTATCATTAGCTATAACAAGTTTTTAAAACTATAAAATGGAAGCTTTGGTGGCTCAGGAGACAAAATCAGTGCTGATAAATTAGGACCAAACAGATTATGGTACATAAAATAATGGAATATTACTGTACCATAAGAAATTACAAATGTGAAGAACTCAGAGAATCATGGGAAGTCTATCTATAAACTGATTCAGGGTGAAGTAAGTAGAACCAGGAAAAAATATACATAATGGCTACAATTATGTAAACAGGAAGAATAAAAGAGGAATACTGTGTAATTGCTTATATTGACCAAAGTTGGCTCTGGAGAAGAGCTCAGAAAATATACCTTCTTCCCCTCTTGGCAGAGGTGGGGAACCACGGGTGTAGAATATTGCATATGTTATCACATACAGTCGATGTGCTTGACCATTTTCTCTCTGTTTTCTTTTTAACCCTTTATATCAAGGGATATTAGTGAAGAGGAACATATTTGGAAATGAAGGTTATGTAAAAACAAAAAAATATCACTAAATATAAGATTTAAAAAAAAAACTGGTTGAGAGTTTTATGTACACCTGCACTGGTCTCTTGAGACCCCTGCCCCTTTGCTTCCTCATCACAACTGTTTATTTGTTTCTTCAAATTTCATTTTTTAGATATTTCCCATTCCTCCTGGGATAACTTCATCATAGCTATACCTCATGGGACCTTACATTTCTATGAACCCTTTCAAATCCATTTTCTCCAAATTTTAGAGTACATGCTATACTATTCATGCCTTTCTTCTCCTTCCCTATCATAAATCCTTAGATAGAAGTCATTTCCCCTCAAAGCTCCCATAATTTCCACCCCAGTTCATTACTTCCTTGTTGGAAAAAATCAGATCCAGAATAGAATTTTCAATTTTCCCCTTGTTAGTTCCTCTTCCTTTGGAAGGATGAAATGATCATTTAGGAAAGTCAAGACATTATTAACTGCTCTGCTTTTGCCTGAGAGATCCAGCAAATTCTGGATAACACAAATCTCCTATCACTATTCTCTTCTACCTCTGGGTCAGAATTGTGACATGTTTCTCAAAATCCTTATCTATTTCCTCTTATCTGATGAGTATATTGGTTTTGTTCCTAACTTCATTGATTTTTACATTCTCCATCTTTGGTACCTGAATTTCCTCACATGGGTACCTTTTATTAATATACAATTACTCATTTCACCCTCCCACCACCAATTTTATCTCTCTCGTTTCTTCTGAATAAGGTATACCATTCCAGAGCCACTAATGCACCAGCATCAATGATAACTGAGATCAAAGTTACCTCTATAAATAAGGATTTCTAGTTCATCTTGTTTGTTATTGTATACAGATATTTCAGGCCCAACTTTATTATTCCTTCCTTTCTTGGATTTTCTCTACTGCTTTTCAGCTGATAATCTTCCTCCATTGCTACTTCCTGTGGTATCTGTGACATAAGTAGGCAGTCTTTCCCTTTTCCTTTCAATTTAATTTTGATTAGATCTGCTAAACTCTAGGCAAATAATTCTTATCAGGTTTTATTAGGTGTGCTCCACTCCTGATCAGAAGCCTGTCATTCCTACATTTTAAGCCACTGTCTAGAAATAAAAAATTCAAATTTAGTGGAAAAAAACATAAGATAAAATACACCAGTCAAAATCTTGGACTAGAAAGTAAAAAGACTGCATAGCTACTTTATAAATAACAAGTTTTCTTCTGAAAATCCTTGTCTATAATGCAGCCATTTACTTCCCAGTCAGTTCTATTATTTCTTACATCCTTTGAAAAGGAAAACTTTGACAAAGAAGTAGTTTGATTAAGATATGCTGCTCAATAAAGAACAAACCCAAGGTATTAAGGTATTAAACTATATATTTATCAGCACATAGGGTGCTGATGAAATGTCAGCTGGCATGAAGGTTTTTTTTTTCAGACTTTAAAACCTTTCATACTTTTTTTGGTGCTTAATACGATTTAACTCAATGAACACTTATTAAAGCCTGTTGGATGTAAAACAGAGGTTTCAACCACAGCCCACAAACTCCTGAGTGCCCTTGAAACCAGATTAAAATGTAATTGGGGAATATCTGACAAAGTAAACAAAAGCACAACATATAATGTCGCGTAACTAACATGTATGTCAATGTGGGGTTTTCCGAGTTGATACGAGGCCTGCGGAGATGCTCATGTATGGTTTGGTGGCTCCCATCTCTATTTCAGTTACACCCCATTGCTGTCCAGCACTCCACTAGGCACCAGGGGAGATACAAAGAGTCAATAAGATTTGGGTCCCTATGCTTATGAAGTTTATACTCTAGTAGGTCATAATGACCAACTTTTGTATTTTTCAAAAAGCTTTGCATATGTTACTTCATTTGATAATTTTCTAGGGATGCTACATGGCTGGGGATCAAGGAATAACAGGTCTTAGAAGAATCAAAATTGTGGGTGACCTGGAGGACCATGGAGAGCCCTCTGATGGATATAAGCAAGCTGGAGTATTGTCTTTAATAAGTGGCTTCCTCTGGATTGGAGATTCGGGGCGGTGGATCAATGTCCTCCAAGCTTTAAACAGGAACTCTCAAGGGAACTGGGGCTGCCTCATCCTAAATGGAGTCAATACTGTAAAAGCAGAGTGTGCAGTAACATCACTCTCTACCTAATAAATGAGAATATTTGCTACACACACTATCTAATCAAAAATGCTTCCTACAAGTGTGTTTGTGTGGGATTCTGCTTGTATATGGGAAGGAAGAACATAACCCTTTAATTAGCAGAATATATAGATTTTAATAGATACTAATCATCTCCTAAAATTAGATAATGGAGCCAAAACAACAGATAAACAGACAGTTACATTATTAAGAAGTCAAAACCCTAAAGAACACTGCAGTCTTTCTCACTACTGGAGTATACACAATCTCTTTTTCTCTCTGCTTAATCTGTATATCAAGGGGGAGATGTACTGATCAATCAATTAACCAACATGCATTTATTAACCACATACTGTATACCAGGCACTGAAGAAACATCTGACAAAGTAAATGAAAATACAATATATAATTTCACAGAACTAACATACATAATGTTAACATGGGGTTTTCTGAGTTCATACGCGTGAAGACAGAAGTGCAACAGTTCCTGCCCACAATTCAATGACTCAGAGTGATTCCGTGGAGGGAACACCAGACTCCAAAGACCTGAGTTCAAGTACTAGCTCAGTCAGGTTCCAGCTGTGTGATCTTGGGCAAATAACTGAACATCTCCTAAGCCTCATTTTCCTCTGGGGAATGAGAAGAATAACACTCATACCACCGGTCTCAGGGGTTCCTGCATACTGGATACAATGATGTGCATGAAATGCCGTATAAATGTCAGCTAAATGGAGGCTGGTTCATGAGCGCTTCCGATGGCAGAAGACAAAATCACTGCAGAGGAATGGGAGCTTAGATTCGAAAAGTCTGCTTTGCCCTTTGGAAGGGGAGCTTGTCTCTTTTTCTCCCTCACTTTCAGCTGCCTCCATGTCACCAACCTGGGGCCATGCCCAGCGCTGACAGGCAGTTCCCTGGCACTGATTCTGGTACATCATGCCAAGTCCACGGAGCATCTCCACCATCGCTCCCCAACCTGCCTCCAAACCCAACAATCAACACATCCTGCCATATGGACGGCTCCAACGCAGGATGGCGCCTGTCACCGTGAAGTCAGATCGAAGGCGAAGGCTGCAAAATGAATCACTCTGAAGAGGGACATGTGTCTCCTGCCAGTGAGCATGAAAAGTGGGGAAAACAAATGGGAGTGACATTTAAAATAAAGGAGGGAGACAGGGTGAGAGGGAGAAGGGGAGACTGAAGGGAAGAGGCAGCTGGTTTGGTGCCTGTGAGACACATTAGGATGAGAACTGGGGAGAGAGGTGGGGATGCCTGGAGGAGGTGTTGCCACCTTCCATCAAGCACTCAGCAGCAGAGTGCTTGGGGCTCCCATTCTCCTCTTTTCCAACTTGGACGCCCGAGTCTGAAGGGCGCCTCGCACCCTCAAGGAAGATCTGAGAAATAAGCTTCCAAATCAAAATTGCAGGTGACCAAGAGAATAACAGAGAGACATGGGACGGCTCTGAGCAGGCTGTGGCATTGTCATGAGTCATTGCCTTCCTCGGGTTTGGGGGGATTTGGGGCAGTGGATAAACATCCTCAAAGCACCACACAGGGGCTCTCAAAGGAATTGTGACTGTTTAATCCTCAAAGGAGGCCAACCTTGTAAAGGGGAAGTTTAGAGGAACACCGTTCCCTACCTAGTAAATGAGAATATCTGCAACTCGCACTAATCAAAACGGAGATCTGACCTGTCTGTCTGGCTTCTGTCAGAGACAATGAGCAGGGCATTAACAGAAGGTATCTCAGCAGACCATTCTGTTCTCAAACTCTTGTTTTGCTTCCTTAGGCCGATGCAGCGGGGAGCACCTGCCTGGAGGCTCCTGGTCCTGAGAAGGCTCAGCCTCTCCCAGCTCCCACCTCCCAGCCTGCTGTCTGTCCCTGGGGGCCGGCACTCCTCACCTCCCATTTTCAGCTCCCCTTTGTTTTTCTGTCTTACTCTTTCAGAATGTAAGCTCTGTGAGGGCAGGAACTGTCTCCCTTTCTTATTTCTGTATCCCCGGTGCTTAGTACATAGCAAGCTCTTAATAAATGTTCTATTAAAAGGAACACCGCCACTTGGCATTGGTTGTGTGTTTTTAATGTTGCAAACTGTGTTTGCGTGGGCTGAGGTCTCTGAGGCTCTGGGTGTGTGTCTCCTAACTGATGACAGAGCGGGCAACCCCGTTCAACAAGTGGAGGGGGCATTGCACGGGACGTGAAGTCAAAGAAGACATGGCCCCCGTCCACGAAGAGCTTACAGACTAGCAAACAGGCTAAGAGAAGTAATCAGATAACTGTTAACAAAAGCAGACATATGAGAGATGGGGCAGTTGGGAGGTGCCATAGTGCACAGAGTGCCAGGCCTAGCATCAGGAGGACCTGGGTTCAAATCCAGCTTCAGATACTTAATAGCCGTGTGACCCTGGGCAAGTCATTTCACCCTGTTTGCCTCAGTTCTCTCATCCATAAAATGAGCTGGAGAAGGAAAAGGCAGATCTGTCCAGTATTTCTGCCAAGAAAACCCCAAAAAGGATCCTGAGAAGTTGGACACAATTGAAAATAACTGAACAAAAAGAAGAGGAGGTGTTAAGAGGAAGGGGGGGATCATGTCTGTTTAGGGGGGCCAGGGAGGCCTCCATGAAGGAGGCGCTGTCTGAGTTGGGCCTGGAAGGACGGGCTGAATATCCACATTTGTCTCAATAGGTGGGGAGAGAGGGCGGGGGACTCTCAGGCAGAGGAAATGCCACTGACCTCTGCATCAGGTCAAGTGTGGCTGTGCTAGCTTGACTCAGCCACGGGGTACACACAGGGGTGCGGAGGAGAAGCAGGTGGAGGCCAGAGTGTGGGGAAATGCAAAGCACAGAGGAGTCTGATCCTTCCTACACAGGCAGCGAGTAGCCAAAGAAATCTTGTGCGTGGCAAGAGGAAAGGTGTGTGTTGTTGAGCTGTTTCAGATGAGGCTCTATTTGGGGTTTTCCTGGCAGAGATACTGGAGTGGTTTAGCCATTTCCTTCCCTAATTCATTTTATAGATGAGGAAATTGAGGCAAATGGTGTGAAGTGACTCACCCAGGGTAACACAATTAGTAAGTGTCTGAGGCTTGATTCGAACTCAGATCTTCCCAACTCCAGGTCCAGTGCACTATCCACTGCTCCCCCTAGCTGCCTGTGGGCATGTGACATGATCAGAAATATGCTCTAGGAAGACTAATTTGGCAAAAGTATGTAGGATGGATTGGAAGGATGAGAAACCAGTAGTGGGAAGACAAGAGGTTCATCTGATAGCCCGGACAAAAGATACTGAGGACCTAAGAGAGAAGGAAAGGCAGGGACAGAGACACTGTGGAGTTAGGAGTGACAAGATTTGGGGGGTTATGGGGTATGGGAGGGCATTGTGGGGGCTGGGAGACTAGGAAAGGTCAAGGGTGACTAAGGTGTGAGGCTTGGGTGACATAATGAGGGTGATGACTTCTCAACCTGCCAAGCTGAAAACTGGCAACAAGCAGATTTCTGGGCTGTGATTTAGCCTACATCTAGAAAAAAAATGTGCTCTGTGAACATGCGTCAGGGGGCTAGAAGCAAATCAATTGGGGCAAGGACGCCCCACAAACAAGCCAAGCTGGATTCAGATCACAGACTGGCTTCAAACAGATCTGGCCAAGTAACTCAGAGTAACTGCAGCACTGGCATCAATCAACCCACCAATGTTTATTAAGCTCCTCCCGAATGCTATTCTGGGATCTGGGAGCACTCAGACACAAAGTAAAAACATACCAAAACCCCCCACAAAAATAAAACAAGAAAAAAGTCCCTGCAACAGGGCTGTGTGGACGGGGAAATCTGATGCAAACATCTTGAAAAGTACAAAAAGGCCATGTAAGAAAAAACCAGCTAGATGGATCCCGATGGCCATTGATCAATGCTGCAGCACAGAGACAGTGGGAGCAGGGCTTTTCCCCTTCAGCCACTAGTCCCTCTCTCCTATTCTCCCTCCCCATTACTGTCTCAGCAGCAAGACCCATGGAAGGTCCTTGGAATGAGAGGTCACGTGGTGGGGGGTTGTTGGTTTTGGCTGATAACAGGGCTTTCCAGCTTGCCTTCAGGGTGGCCTGTGTTAAGGCAGGGCTCATGGTGAAGTGTGAAGGGGATCCAGGACCCCGGAGGAACAGTTATAAACAGCAAGGTGTTCTGAGAGCCCTTCCTCCCATCTGCCCACTTTCCTTCCTAAACCTCTATAGAAGCTGCATCAAGACCAACTGTGGTCTCTCAATGAAGTGATGGTGGCTGTCTGTGCAGAGTGAGGGGGGGGCTGGGAGAGTGTCACAGAGCTCAGCTCAACCACAGAGTAAGGAGCTCTCTCTGTGACCTTACCGGCCTAAGATGCTCAGAAAAGGCTATGGCTCTGTATCCAAGCTTGTATTTTTTTATGTCACTGCTAGGAGAGAAATTTAGACTCACTAGCCTACTGTCATGTACAAATTAAGAACAATAAATTTCTTTTGACGTGAATGATGGGCACTCCCACTGGGTACCTTTTTCTAGGGATAGAAAAGTGAGTGCAAGCCCATTTGGTACAATGCTGAGAAAGGCTTGAGGGTGGACCTGACTACAACATCCATCATGGCTTACTCCTCTGGGTCAGTCACAACTGGAAACTGATACAGACACCACAATCACCCTCACTTTATCAGGACTACCCAAGGGGAAAAAGACCCAGGACAGGGGGGGCAGAGGGTGCCACAGCTGCTCCTGGCCTCCATCAGTCCCTCCCCTGGACTCACTCTGACCACAGGCTCTTTCCTCTGTACTTTCACCACCACATAGAAGCCAGTGCACTTTCAAGATGTCTGGCTCTCTCTTAAAAACCCTGGCAGCAGAGTGGATGCAATCATTTGCCACTCATTTCAACTAATCTTCATAGCCCCTGCACAGCCTGAGTGTCCTAGGGGAATCTCCCCTGTCCTGCTTGAGCCCCTTGCCACCTCAGTACCCCACGGTGCCTTGCTCTTTTTGCTTTTCTAGCAGATGATAACCCCGGGTGGATTCCATGCATTTGCACTGAGTTTTATGACCTGGTTAAATCCCTCTGAAAGACAAGCTCAGCTGGGAGGTACTAACAACTCCTTGTCTTAGAATGAAAGGGAAATAAAAATCTCTTAGCCTGGGTCCTGGATTGGACCATGCATGATTAAACCCTGGGAGGAGTTGCAAAAGGAAGACCAAAGGATCTCCATCCAGGGAGAGTCTTTCAGCAGAAGATGGATGCCCATTTTGGAGGGTTTAGCTATAGATCCTCTTGGCATGGTGAGGAGGAGGGGAAGTTGCAGGAGGGAGAGGACTAGATAGCGTCAAGCAGCCCTAGAAGGAAATATCTACTTCTTTGCTGAGCAAACGCATCTATCTCTACTCCCAGAGAGTCAGGAAGATTGAATAGAAGCACAGAAACTTGGCAGGACTGGGTTTACTTCGACGTGATGATGGGAAGTACAGATTCTCAGCCTTCTCTGGACCTCCTTTTGGGCATAAAAGGGTTAACATGTTATTCTCCTTGAATGCTCGACAGACAGCAGAACTTTGCACCTGGGGAGCTGGACTCTGTAAAACTGTCTCCAGGAAGGCTCTCAGCCTAGGGTGCTTGAGAAGCAGTCTACCCCCATTTACCCCTCAAACCAAAGTAATTGTTTAATCAAAGCAGCAACTGGCCAACCAGAATCTTCCTTGCCTTTGTTAAATTGTAGTCTTCCAACTGTGATTTTGCAAATCCAGGGGAATCTTTAATTGCCCAGCTGTGCCGCCCCTGATGAAACAAGGATTCCTACTGTTTGTGAAATCATGTTGGACGCGCCAAAAATATCTTTAGCGCTAAGGAGAAGGAGGCGAATTGGGGTGGGGAGGGATGGGGGAAGGGGGACCAGGAGGAAGGTTTCTTGGGTAATTGGGAATGGTCTTATGTTCATATTTGACAGAGGTAAAGCTAAAACTTAATCCACATTGCTTGAAAATTTCCTCCAAGAGTCTCTGCTTTTGGACCCTGGCTATGCCTAGAGTTGTAACAAATACTACCTATCAAACACCATTGGGCATGGGGAGACTAGTGCTTTGACACTTGTGATGCAGTGGTAAGAGAATACAAGCAGTCAACAGGGAGTAGAGATCCCCAAGCTCTCTCTGGGGAAGAACCAGGAGAGAACATTGGTAGAGAGAAGAGGGGAGGGAGACCCACAGCAAGTTTAGGCAAAAAGGGGAAAAGGAGGGGGAGATGATGAGGAGGGAAGAAGCACAGAGTCTAGTTGTCAGATTGTCTTTAAGGAGAACAGAAAGTAAGATCACCCTGAGAAAGCCTTAGGCTGTGACTGTGCTAAAGACTGAGGGAGTCTAATAAGTATGCATCTCTTGGCAGAAAGGTAGTGGACCACAGGTACAGAATGGGGCATACATTTCAGATGTGTGAATTTGTTTTTCTTGTGCTTATCTGTTACAAGAGAACGCTCTCATTTGGCAGGGGGTGGGTGGGTGGGTAGGGAGAATTATGGGGGAGGGTAGTTATAGCAATATCAAAAAAGAAAAGTGTGTTAATAAGTGAGTGCCAAAGACCAGAAGGAAGGGGGACCAAGATAATCACAATCATATTAAATTTAATACATATTAATAGAAATTCATGGTTTCATAGATAACTTCTTTTTTCTTTTCTTTGGAAATGGCAACGTTACTGTTTGTTGATATTAACATTCAGGAGAGAAAAAAGAAAAATTCCAAGAACAACTGTGCAAAACCATCCTCTATTTTAGGGGGTACCTGGTCTCTTGGCTGGAGTGATGAGGGCAGTAAGTGTCTGGAAGCATGGCATATGACAGGGCAGTCACATCATGGGAAGGGGGAAGGCAGGTAGTTTCAAGGCTGAGGTGCTCAGGAGTCAAATTTGCTTTCAAACAAAGACAATTGAGGTCTCGGCACTTCTGTTTTGAGGGTGAAATAGAGCATTAACTCCCCTCCTCCCCAAGAGTGTTTGCATTTTAGAGTAGGCCTTTGGAACAGAGCTAATTAACAATCTTGTTCCTGATCTGGGGGCAAGAGAGGAATAAAGAAATAAGAAATCTGTCTGCTTCTTCACAAATATTCCTTCTCTATGCCTCTCATCCTGAATAATTTATTTCTACAGCTGGATTTGCTTTGCAGCTCAGCTCCATCCACATGGATTTCTCTGAAAGAGTCAAACACATTTTCCCCCTCTGGATTTCTTCTGTGGATTGAGAGAGATACCCTTTCCTTGTTAGCCCCCAAAGGTTCTTCTCCTAGCACACTGTGGGGTGGGTCATCCCATATGATCCTATTTGTCTGTCCACAGTCCAAGTTCAGATTCCCTGAGGTCAGACTGGAGGAAATACTTTCAAATTTGGTTTATAATACTTCTCAGCCCTCAATGGTGGGAATGAAGGGAAGATTTCTATCTTTATAAGTATAACTTTTATCAGGCACTCAGGGAAGAACTTTTATAGTGGAGGGGAAAATGTATGTTGGGGTGAGCAGTGCTTGAACCTCGCTCTCATTAGAATCGGTTCAAAGAGGAACGAATACATATACACATACTCAACTGGGTATAAAAATCTATCTTACTCAAAAGGGAAAGAAGAAGGGAAGGGCATATGAGAAGGGGGTGTGATTAAAGGGAAGATGGATTAAGAGAGGCATCAGTCAGAAACAAAATAAACTTTTGAGGAGGAATAACACAGAGAGAGAGAGAGAGAGAGAGAGAGAGAGACAGAGAGAGAGAGAGACAGAGAGAGAGAAGGATAAGTAGGTGAAAATAGGATGGAGAGAAATATACAGTTAGTAATCATAACTGAATATGAATGGGATGAGCTCACCCATAAAATGGAAGCAGATAGCAGAATGGATTAGAAACCAGAATCCAGCAATATATTGTTTACAAGTGACACACTTCAAACAGAAAGACACACACAGAGATAAAATACAGAGCTGGAGCAGAATCTGTTATGCTTCAGCTGAAGTAAAAAAAAGCAGGGGTAGCAATCATGATCTTAGACAAAGCAAAAGCAAAAGCAGACCTAATTAAAAAAAAATAATGAGGGAAACTACATTTTGCTAAAAGGTACCATAGACAATGAAGTAAAATAAAAAAAAATTTAAGGGCAAATTTCTCTGATAAAGTATTCATTTCTCAAACATATACGGAAAGAATCAAATTTATAAAAATATGAGCCATTTCCCAATTGATAAATGGTCAAAAGATATGAACAGGTAGTTTTCAGAAGAAGAAATCAAAGCTATCTGTTGTCATATAGAACATGCTCTAAATCACTATTGATTAGAGAAAAGTATTATTTAAACATCTCTGAGGTATCACCTCACACTTTTCAGGAATGACAAATGCTAGAGGGGATGAGTGGAATTAGGTACATGAATAATCTGTTGGTGGAGTTGTGAACTGCTCCAATCATTCCACAGAACCATTTGGAACTGTGCCCAAAGAGCTATAAAACTGTGCATACCCTTTGACCCAGCAATACCACTACTAGGTCTGTATCCCAAAGATATCAAAGAAAAAGGAAAAGGACCTATTTATACAAATATAGTAATAGTGGTTTGTTTTGTGCTGACAATGAATAGGAAACTGAAGGGATGTTCATCAATTGAGGAATGGTTGAACAAGTTATGACATATGATTGTGATGGAGTACCCATAGGAAATGCCTAGGGGGGTGGTTTCAGAAAAACCTGGTAAGACCCCTATGAACTGATGCCAAGTGAAGTGAGCAGAGCTGGGAGATCACTGTGTATAGTAACAGCAATGTTATGATTGACTGTGAAAGACTTGGCTACTCTAATCGATACAATGACCCAAGGCAATTCCTGAGGAATCATGATGAAAAAAATGCTATCTACCGGGGCGGGGGGGTGGTGGTGGTGGTGGTGGTGGTGTAACTGATGAACTATAACTGTAGAATGAAGTATAATTTTCTCTTTTTCTCTATTTTCCTTGCTTTTTTTTTGTGATACGGCTAATACTGAAATATACTTTGCATGATTTCACATGCATAGGTGATATCGTTTTGCTTGCCTTCTCAGTGGGTGGGGAAGGGGTGGGAGGGAGGGAAAGAATTTGGAACTCAAAATTTAAGAAGAGTATTAAAAATAAAAAATAAAACTTTTAGAAAAGTATAGCATCTATTTACTTGAGTTGGAGGGAAATAGTTGTGGGGCAGGGGGAAGAGAAGGCAGAGGAGGGGCAGCACTCCCAGTGAACAATCCCCAAATTACACTGTGCTTTACAATGACCCCAGCCCTCCTCTCATGTAGGCTGATCTAAGATTGGTTTATGAGGACGCCAGGAATAATTTGGCATGTGTAATTCCAAATAATCATTTCAAATATAATTTTAATGATAATTAATATTTAATAATAATTCAGAAATAATTTCAAAAAAATAGTTTCTATACCTTGCCCATTCTTTCAGGTCCTTGTGAGAAAGTGATTGGCCTTCATGAAGTTTGACCACAGCAGTAATCCGCTGACCCCATGTCATATCTGGAACTCCAATGACAGCCACATCTGCGGACAAAAAAAAGATGGCCTGAAGGCACTCTGAGAAACTGAGGACATAATGAACAAAGTCTCTGGAAGTTTCAGATAATAAATAAAACAATGAAGAATGTGGCAGAAGGAACACCATAATGCTGTGAAAAGAATTAACAGGGGCAGCTAGATGGTGCAGTGAATAGAGCACCAGCTCTGGAGTCAGGAGGACCTGAGTTCAAATCTGACCCCAGACACGTGTGTCTGTGTGACCTTGGGCAAGTCACTTCATCCCAACTGCCCTGTCTTCCCCCCTCCAAAAAGAAAAAAAAAAAGAATGAACAACCTAGTCAGTGGATTGGAGGCCCAAGCTGAAATAATAATAGTAATAATAGCTAACAATTAGCATCTATATGGTGCTTTAAGGTCTGCAAAGCATTTTATAAATATTATCTCATTGGATCCTCACAACAACCATGGAGGGGGAAGGGCTGTTTTTATTCCCATTTTAGAGATGAGGAAACTGAGGCAAATAGAAGTCAAGTGTCTTGCTCAAGGTTACACAGCTAGCAAGTATCTGAGGCAGGATTTGAACTCAGGTTTTCCTGACTCCATGTCTGGCGCTCTATTGACTGCACCACCTAGCCATACTTTGCAAAGGAGCCTCTCTCTAATCCACAGAATTATAGTCAAATGGAAAGGACCTAAGAGTTAATCTCATCCAACTTCTTCATTTCACAGAGGGGGGAAACTGAGGAAATGACTCACCCAAGGTGTCTAGATTCCTGCTGCTGTGCTCTTCTATGTGCTATACCATGCTGAGTCTCTAGGTGGCCTCCTTTCTTAGACCTCCCAAGGTCTGCAGAGGCTGCTTGGCTGGTAGTCATAACTGTGTTTAGACTAGAATAAGAATTGTGGAACCCACAGTTCTGATGGCATATGTGTGCTGGGATCACAGAAAAGCGACAGAAAAGTCACTAGTAAAGAAAGCCCATACCCAGGGATAAAGACGGGGAGGTCAGGTTACCCAACAGCACTGGCAGATGTGGACACTGGGCATAACTGTCAAGGTCTCCTTCTCACCTGCTTTGCCCAAGACAGCAGCAAAATTTCTGCCCTAAAATTCAACTTCTGTTGTAAGTCCTTGTTTGCTCTTTCTAAATACATTGTCTCCATTTCCCCTTTTAACATTTAATATTTTTCCTGCATCACTCTTCTCCACACCCAGAGAGCCACCCCATGTGACAAAAAATATTATTTAAGAGAAAAAAACAGAAAAAAGAGGAAGAGACAAAGAAATCAGCAATATGGATCAATGCACTGAAAATATCTGAGTATATGTTTGATGTTCTACAACTTTGGTTGTTTTGCAGGCACTGCTGTTTCCACTACATTGCTGGTGTCATTGCAGACAGTGTTATCTTGGTTCAGCTAACTTCACTCTGCATCAGTTCACGTCAGTTTTCAGTGCTTCTCTATACTCATCATGTGTATCCTTTCTTTTGTACTTGTTGTTGAGTTGTTGTGTCCAAATCTTTGTGACCTCATGTGGGATTTTCTTGGCAAAGATTACTGGAGTAGTTTGCCATTTCGTTTTCCAGTTCATTTTGAAGGTGAGGGGTTAAGTGATTAAGAGACTTGCCAGGGTCACGTAGCTAGTAAATGTCTGAGGCCAGATTTGAACTCAGGAAGAGAAGTCTTCCTGACTTCAGGTCCAGCACTCTATCCACTGGGCCACCTAGTTGCCTGTCCTTTCTTACAGAACAGTAATTAATAGTCTATTAAATTCATAATTTTAAAAAAAGTCATTCCCCAATCTACGGACATCTACTTTGTTTCCTGTTCTCTGCCACCACAGAAAGTGCTAAGATAAATATTTTAGTGCCTATGGGGACTTTCTCTTATCATTGCTCTCCCTTGGGGTTTAATGCCTAGTAAAAGAATCTCTGAGTCAAAGGGTATAGGCATTGTAGTCACTTCATTTGCATAATTCCAAATTGCTTTGCAAAACGGCTGGACTAAATCACAGTTATATCATTAATGTCTAGTGTACCTATCTTTCCACAACCCCTCCAACATTGACTATTTCCATCTTTTGTCATTTTTACCAATTTTCTGTGTGTGAAGTAAAACCTCAAAATTGTTTTGATGTGCGTTTCTTTTATTATTAGCAATTTGGAGTTTTCTTTCATATGACTGGCTACAGTAGTCTGCAATTCTGTTTATTCATATCCTTTGGTATAGTCACTTGTTCCAGCCTATAGGAACATTCTGTTTCCCCAAGATCTAGTAAGAATGAATATAATTTTAATAAGGAGGCAGAGATGTTATCAAAGTCAAAAATCACTAGTCTGTCTTATCCCACTTGATGCCAGGTTCTTAATCAAGAAGGCATCCAGGATTTTTAATTCAGCCCCTCTCTACTATAATAAATAAAATATGATTGCTGAGTATTTAAACCTATAAGTGATGCTGCTTTATTTATTCCCTGGTTTTTCTAGAAGGAGAATTTATGACCCTCAGGATATCTAGAGTCCAGACTATGACATGGTCACTAATACCACAACCAAAACTAGCCCCGTGCTTCAGCTTTGATATTAAGAGGCTACGGCACTGAGTGATAGGCGTAACGTGGATCAAAGGAAAATCTAGAAGAATTATTAGGGCACTTTTTCTGATGCTAATTTTCATTATCTCCACTAAATCCCTTTTCCAATGTTATTTTGTCGACGTAGGCATATGCTCTGCAACTGAATAGATATTTTTTGAGTTTGTATTCCCTAAGAATTCATTGCCCTGAGGCCAGCCTAAGGATCAGGCTTTCTGAACTGACCAACACCAGTCCTCAGACTGCAGACACAGAATCCATCACTGAACTTGGCAGGGTCTGCCAGAGTTTGAATCCAGTGGACTATCCCAGCATCACTTCCATGCCACAAGAAGACAGTAGAGAAGGGATTTAGTGTAGGTAATGAATATTACTGTCAGAAGACACTGTAGTGACTATCACCTTAGGATATATCATATTACTACTCAATATCCCTTAAGTGGTAGAATAACTCAGTGATGGCATTATTTTAGAATGGCCAGACATGATGAATATGAAGAATTTGGAGAACCGTTAGAAGCTTTGTAGGAACTGATACAGACTAAAATGAGCAGAACCAAAAGAATTATATATCTGTATATCTATATCTATCTATCTCTATATATCTATATCTATATCTATATCTATATGTACACACACACACACACACACACACACGGATTACAATAATGTAAATAAGAAGAAACCAACTTCAGAATAGGGAAAAAAACCAATGATAGTCCTGGAAATAGAATATGCCCTCCTCTCAACAGAGAGAGGTGAACTTATCTAGAGCAGGATTACAAAATCCTGAATATATACATTCCAGATTTAGTCACTGTATCAGGTGTTTCTGCTTAAATTTTTTTTTGGGGGGAGAACGGTTATAAAGGAGGGTTTGATCTAAAAAAATCCTCCCCTGAAATGACTATGAGGTAGAGGTAAAGACAAATGGCATTAATAAAATTTATTTTTTGGTCAAGCGTGGCCCTGAAAAAGTGATGAGACCCTCCTTTCTCTGCAGAGACAGGGACCTCTGGGTGTGGAAGATTTAATATTTTATCCTTTGACCTCTCTTTCACATTTCATTATTTCCTACAAAGAAGGAGGACCCAAAGAAGAGGAGACACAAAACACAAGTTGCTCCAGAGAATAGAATGCTAGATTTGGAGTCAGGAAGCCGTAAGTTTAAATTCTTATTCAGACACTGACTAGTGGGGTGGCCCTGGGCAAATCACTTAACCTGTGTCTGCCTCAGTTTCTTCAACCATCAAGTGGGGCTAACAATAGCAACTACCTCCCAGGGTGGCTGTGAGCCTCCAATGATACAACATATATTATTGTTATTATTATGAAATGAAGGTAAAAACTTATTAAAGATCACATGTTAATTTTTTTAAACTCTAAAAATGAGCCTGGTGCAGTGGTGCATACCTGTGACCTCTTCTACTGTACTTAGTAGGCACTTGATAAATGTTTATGGATTGACTGGTTGCTACTGGCAGAGGGTGAGGCCAGTCAGTGGGTCACTTGACTGTGGAGCAAAAGCTAATGAAGTGTCTGAACCAAGTCCAGCACTGACAATCCACCACTGGGAGTGGATGGCCACCAGGCTGTTGCCTACGGAGGTGGCAGACCAGTCCGGGTAGGAAGAATGGATCAGGGTATAAGTTCTGTACTTATCAGCCCTGGCATTGGGCCCATGAGTGGCTGGCTGCTGCATTTCCAGCCCAGGTGAGAGAGGGAGACCCTCCAATAGCTGAAGAAGCCCTTGTCAGAGCAGGCACTTACCCGCGATGCTGGGGTGGCAGAGCAAGTGACGCTCCACCTCCAGAGCACTGATTTTATAGCCGCCGCTCTTAATGATGTCCACAGATGTCCGGCCCATGATCCAGTATCTGTTATCCTTGAACACGGCTGTATCTCCTGCAAAAAAGGGGCGATCCCCGTTCATGTTTATTCCTTTAACTATACTGCTTGTCAACTTTGTTAAGCTTCAGTTTCCTGGATAATTATATTAACCATCGCCAAGCAATATGGTTAGCTGAGGTTTCATTGTCTCTAAGTCATGGGATGAAAGATGACTTGTTATACAAAGCTATTTGTGTGCTGTCTCCTAGACTGACCCTGACACAGTGAGGTCATTCTGGTCTTCTTCAAGCATGAAAGACAACAACAAACCAAGCAGTCTCCGTTAGACTGTGAGCTCTTGGAGGCTTTGCCTTTTTCAGTAGACCCAGTGCATAGTACACTGCTTGGCCTCTAGTAAACATTTAATAAATGCTTCTTGACTTGTTGGCCACAAAACTAGAAAGTTCTCAGTAACAGGCCAGGGATGGACTGGCTGTTTATCATTTGACGGCCCACCTTGTCAAGTCAAAGAGTTGCAGATGGTCTTCATGAATTGTTGTGGCCCCCAAATTAATCACTCGGTGGCCAAACAACTGATGAAGACCATCTCCTAAGTTGCATGTGTGGGGGAGAGGGGCTAAGAGCCACATCACTGAGTTTCTGGGATCACCCAAGAGGCAACCAAGCGACTGCAGACTCACTGTCCTAACCCCTTCCCCGAGAAGCCCCCATCTGTCTTTTTTCTTGTATCCCCAAAATGTCTGGCACATAGGAGGTGCTCAAAAGTGCTTGATGACTGACTCTCTCCCAAAAGATTTTTCGATCTAAATATTGAGCAGAAGGTGAAATCTCTGTATTTTTCCATCACTCTTCAATCACACTTTCCATCACTCTTTAGCCATGGGAGAAATTAGAAAGCCCGAGCAGGAGGCTTCCTCTGGGAGTACTGATTTCTGCTCTCAGAATCCATCCAATCTTGCACCACGTCCCTGACAAAATCACCAAATATCCCCGGGTCTCTAGCTGTGCACACGAGGCTCACTGCCATGCTTGTGAATGGCTCTGAGATCCTCAAGTTAAGGAGTTTGTAAATGCAACATAAGACCAGGAGACGTGAATCTGATGACTTTGGCACAGGGCTGGGGTGGTAATTTTTCCAGGCGAGGGAACAGGAGGAGCTGTAATTATGAAAGGGCACAGATGTCACTGGGGATGATCGGAGAGGAAAGTCGATGGGATTAGAATTCCTTCTGCAGGGTTCAGAAGGAGGGTGGGAGAATGAAAGAAAAGAATGAAAAGCGTGGCAGGTGTGCTCTGGTAATTAGCCACTCTTGCTGGTCCTGGGAAGATGGAGGATCAGGGTCATCTCAGCACAACCCGGCTAAATGCTTGACAAACTGTTGCACTTTGATAGCTCCTTAACATGATTAGGCCCATTCTGCTAATATAGCCTCTGCCAACCTCTGGGCTAAGGGTGGAGGGAGGAGGGAAGGTGTCTCCCGGCCTCTGATTTCAATTTCAGACTCTTGATAGGAGCACCAGGGGGCTCTTAGCTTTAACCTACCTGTCAATCTTTCCTCTCTCTTTAATGATGCAAGGTTCTATTGTGTTCACACACTGAGCTTGATTCCCCACTGGGGTTTCACTGACAGCCCTGACTGCAGAGGTCTGAAAGCTCACACACAGGAGCCGGCCATGATATCTGGGCAAATTAGCAATCTCAGACGTACAGAAGGGAGAGCAGGATTGGCAGAGCCCAGCCATTTGGAGTGTATTTTCTTCTGGTCCTCAGCACGGCTAGATAAGAGTCAGACTGGTTAAGGAACCTGAGGGATTTGCTGGCACTTGAAGTGCTTTTTTTCCTGCTGGTTCCATAGCCAGTAAGCAGAACACAATGCTGGCGACTCTGTATTGACCCAGGTCATCATACAGGTCACCCCCTTCCCTTAGAGAAGTAAAAGGGTGGTATTTCATTAGAAATGCTTCCAGTACCTAGATGCAGAGCTGCTAGTGTAGCAAACATCATGGCATAGGGGAAGGACTTCAAGACCTGGTTTGGAGGCCCAGCTCCGATTTTTCTGAGTGTCTTAGTCATAAGAACACACCATCTAGTCTATCTGAGGCTTGGCCTCCTCGCTGGTACATGGGCACCATCTTTATTTATTTATAATTAATTAAACTCATTTTTAGTTTTCAAAATTTACTTCCATATGATTTGGAGTTTTAAATTTTCTCTCCCCTCCCCAAGACAGTATGCAATCTGATATAGGCTCTACTTATACATTCATATTAAACACATTTCACATCATTCACAATATAAAGAAGAGTCAGAACTAATGGGAGGAACCACGAGAAAGAAGAAACAAAACAAAACAACAAAAGAAAAGAAGAGCAAATAGTTGTGCTTCCATCTGCATTCAGACCCCACAGTTTTTTGTCTGAATGTGGACAACATTTTCCATTGTGAGCCTTTTGGAGCTGGCTTAGATCGTTGCATTGCTGAGAAGAGCCGAGTCCACCAAAGTCAGTCATCAAACAACGTGGCTGTTACTGTGTACAATGTTCTCCTGGTTCTGCTCATTTCACTCAGCATCAGTTAATATATGTCTTTCCAGGTTTTTCTGAAGTTCATCTGCTCACCATTTTCATAGTATGCCATTAGATTCATATACTACAACTTGTTCACCTGTTCCCTAACTGATGAACAGCACCTCAATTTCCAATTCTTTGCCACCATAAAAAGACTGCTGTAAATATTTTTGCACATGTGGATCCTTTCCCCATTTTTATGATCTCTTTGAGATATGGCTATCATTTAAAAATACATTTTATCAAGATTGTTATTTCCTGTTGTTTCCTAGCACCAAAATTTTTCAGTATCCCTTCCTCTCCTCCCTCCCAGAGAGTTGTTCCTTATAGGAAATATTTTTAAAGAAAGAAAGGGAGAAAAACAATTAGCAAAACATAACAATACACCAGAAAAGTCTGAAAACATGTAACATGCCACATTAGTGGACTTCTGCACTCTGCCAAGAAGAGAGATGTTCCATCCTCTCATATCTCTTCGATGGGGCCCATGCTTCTTCTTTGTAATTTTGCAAATTTCCCCTCAGCCCTGCTCTTGACTTTCTAAAAGCCCAAACCATGCCTCAGCTGCCTCCTGGAACCTTCCTCAGTGCTGGAGAATAGCCAGCTAACCCTTTGGCCTTCTTGCTCTGGAATGTCCCTCTGCCAGGGCCCCCCTCACCTTCCTATGGTGTCAGGTCCTCCTGAGGCTTCCATTTTGTGGAAGGGCTCAGTCAGGTTGGCCAGCCTTCATTCCCCTCCCCCACCTTCAAAACCATCACCTCCTTACCTTCATCTCTCTCTCCCTTCCTCCTTTTCAGCTCCCTTTCGCGTGCTGTCTTCCCCCATTAGAAGGCTGCTCGAAGGCAAGGTGTATTATCTTTCTTTTTGTTCATATTAATATCCCAAGCACTTAACACAGCGCCTGTACATAGTAATTGCTTAATAAATGCTTATTTCCTTTCTTCTTTCCTAGAAACATTTATGTTGAATTGTTTTATGGTTTTTATTTCCATCGTGTGTATGTATAATTTTCAGCTCCGCTGACTTCCCTTTGCATCGATTCAAGTAAATCTTTACATGCTTCTCTGAATTCATCATTTCTTACAGCACAGTAATAAAAAATAGGAATATTAATACGGCCTGTAAACTGCACTGGTGGAGAAATTCCCAGCCGTGACCTCCCTATACGTAGCATGTACAGTCTTTCATATCTGCATGTATGGGCAGGTCAATCAGGAAAATGGTGAAAAAACGGCTTACTTAGATTTTAAGAAATCTTTTTACAATCTTCTTTAACGGAAACTATGATAAAATACGGGTTTTGTTGCTGTTCTGTCGTTTCAGTCACGTCTGACTCTACGTGGCCCCATTTGGAGTTTTCTTACAAAGACACCAGAGCTGCTTGCCATTTCCTTCTTCAGCTCATTTCACAGATGAGGAAACTGAGGCAAACGGGGCCAAGTCACTTGCCCAGGGTTACACAGCTAGTAAGTGTCCGAGGCCAGATTTGAACCCAGGACTTCTTGACACCAGGCCTGCCACTCTATCCACTGCACCACCTGGCTGCCCCCCAGATGTGGGCTAGGGGGTGGTGTTATTATAGTTGGGCGTGTTTGTGCTTCCTTTCCCATATTATTATGCATATTTCAGAAGCAGCTGAATAATCTGTCACTACCGGTTTGATGTCGACTTGGAATGAACTCCTTAGGAGGATCCCAGAAATCGGTTGTTGGTTATTTAAACTGTTCATATTTTAATTAATGACTTGGATAAAGGCATAGATGACTGGTTTATCAAACCTGGGCAGAGAACTGAATGATGGAGTCAGGCTCCATGTTGGGTTGAATTCATTAATTCATTCAATAAGCATGTATTAAACGCCCCTCCAATCCATCTTCTATTCAGCCACTAAAGTGATTTTCCTCAAAAACACTGGTCCCAGGTCCAATCAGCTCACTTCCCTATTCAGTAAACTCCGGCAGCTTCCTATGGCCTCCAGGATCAAATACAACATGCTATGCTTGGCATTCAAAGCCCTTCACAGCCCAGCCTCCTCTCCGCTCACTCCTAACACACACATGGATCCTGCTCCAGGAGCAGCCTGTCGCTCTCTTCCTCCCTCTCTTCTCATCTCCCCCTACTGCCTTCCTCAGCTTCCTTTAAGCCCCAACAATGAAGCCTTTCTTCCACAGAGAGCTTTCCCTAGAGAGAGCTGACCCCTCTCGATGGTGGGGCCCTTCCCCTTTTAACTGTCTTCCTATTTATCCTCAATATAGCCTGTCTGGACACATCTATTTGCTTGCTGTCTCCCCTGTTAGACTTTGAGCTCCTTGAGGGCAGGCTCTACGTTTTTCCCTTCCTCTGTTCCTGGTGCGGAGCACAGAGCCTGGAGTATAAAAGGTTCTTAATAAATGCTGATTGAATGACTGCTGTGGTGTTTAAAGATGTAAAGGCAAAAACAGTTCCTGCCTTCATTGTATCGTGTGTGAGTGTATAAGATGTGTTCACGTAAGTGGGTACAAATAAATACCAAGTAATTTCCAGGGCAACCTAATTTCTCTGCAACTGTAGAGTTAAGGAATCTAATAAGATGGCATTCAGCAGTGATAAATGCTGTCTTGTACTTAAGTTAAAAAACCCGACTTCACAAATACCAGATTGGTAGGGTATGGTTTATCGGAAAGCAATTTGGAGCTTTCAGCAGACTGCCGAATCCAAGAGTCAATACTGTGACAGACCAGCTGAGAAAGCTAACAGGACAGAAGGCTTCATTGAGAGGCAGGGTATTCTGGAATAGTGAGGTGATGATACCACTCTACTCCACCCTGTTTGTCCACCTCTGGAATATTGAGCTCAATTCTTGGTGCCACATTTTAGGAAGGGCTCTGATAAATGAAAGAGTGTCTGGGGTGGGCAGCCAGGATCATTAAGAACCTTAAGATCATGCCATATTAAGAATGGTTAAAAGAACTAGGAATACTTAGCCTGGAGAGCAGAAGATTCAGGGTAAAGAAAGATAATTGTCTTCAAATCCCTGAAAGGTTATCACATGGAAAAGGAAATAGCCTTTTTTTTTCTGGCCTGGCTTCAGGGGGCAGGACTAGAAACAGTAGGTAGAAGCTTCAAAAAGTCAGATTTAGGCTTAATGTAAGGAAAGAAGAAATAAAAGGAAGGCTGGTTATAAAATGGAGTTGGTTTGCTGTGAGAATCAAGAGAACCAACTGAACTCTATCTCATTAACACTGATGCCATCTTGTGCTGCCACATGCATTATCCTCCATCTTGTTTTTCTACATTTCATTCTTGGGAAAATAGATGATATAAACCACGTATTGTTTTGTAAAATGCAGGTGGATGCAATTGATCAGCATGTCCCAATTCTGGGAATGGAAAGACCTTGAAACCTACTTGGCCCTTCCCTACTTGACTGAAACTCACTCTTTCCCCCTCCAACTTGGAAAATCCATCATCTTTCCTCCAATTAGAAATCAGATTACCTAATTTTGTATCCTGGTTCATATCCTTTTTTTAAAAAATGCATTAAAAAAATCCATCTCTCCCTATATTTGGGGTCCAGTACCAAGCTGACAAGGCTGGTCCCGATTTGTTATGCATCTGGCATGCACTGCCTAATAAGTCGATAGGCTTGGAAACTCAAAACTTAGTTTTTTCAGTCATGTCAGTCAATCACCAAAACTTCCAAACAACTGCAGCTATCTCTAAGGGTAGCACCATTAGGTGAGGGCACTCTCTCATTGCAGGAATTCAAAAGCTGGATGGCCACTCATTTGATGTGCTGCAGAGGGGGACTCTAAGTCTCAGGCAGAGAGTGGACTATACAACTTCTGTTCTATACAACTTCTATACAATCTTCCAACTAGGAGATTCTGCCATCCTTCTGCACCCAAGTAGGTTTGAAGCCATTTACTTAAAAGTCACCTGAGCTCTCCTAATCACACATTGTTGCTTTTGAACTTTTCTGATGCATTCAATGTAGAGTTTCCCCCCCCTCCAGTGATATGATAGAATTAGGGTGCAGACTGAGACATATATTTTTGAACATAAGTCAAGGCAACAACCAGACCTAATATGGGCCAGGTCCCATGACTGAAAGAAAGGCAACAATTTGTTTTACTTGACTATTCATATTTGTTATAAGGGTTTTTGTTTTAATCTGATGGCGAAGAAGTGGGAGCGAAAGGAAATAGATTTTTGTTAATTGGAAACATTAAATTAAAAAAATGAGGAGGTTAGACTATGATCTTTATGGGCCCTTCCATCTCTAAATCTTACGATCCTAGGATCACGACCAATAGAGAATGAGGTGATCCAACTGCCCCCTCCTTTCCCTAAAATGTGACAAATCCATGACAGGGTGTGGTCATGGGTGAGAAGGAAGCTGTTTTTCCCTCGTTCCCTTTCTCTCCCACTTCAAGATCTACCAGAAGAGAACCTTTTCCACCCCCAAAGGGTTTTGTTCTTGGAGTAATTAGCCAGGTGCATCTTAACATTTTAAACTTTCCCCTAAAGTATCGAGTCTCGAATGTTGGCCATTAGCAGCTCTGGGATACACGTTTTTTCCTGCTGAGTGTGCGGGGCATGTGAGATTTGTAATGCATGTCTGTTTATGGATATCGCCCGCCTTAGGTCCTAGGCTCCCCAAGGGCATGGGCTACGTCTGCTCAGTTTTCTTTTGTACAGGACCCAGAAAAGCACCAAATACACACAAAGAACACTTGTCATCAGAAGAGTTGGGTTCACATTCTGACTCTTCTTTTAACTACTTTTGTGACCATAAGCAGGTCACTGTGCCTCTGTTTCCTCTTCGGTAAAGTAAGTGATTTGGGTCCCTAATGTCCCTTCCAGAATTAAGATCCTATGACAACAGCACTTAATCAATATTTAATGATGATGATGGTGAGGAAAGCGCCCTCCCTCTCTTCCCCACCCCATATGGTGCCTTCTCTAAAATTCTCACTTTGGACCCTTCTGATTCTGCATGTGGCCACAGGCACCCATCTCTCTGCTTTAGGCAGATGCCCCTGGGAATGGCTGGTAAGGAAATGTAAGTACACTCTTTCCACCACAGATGACAGACAGAAATTACCCTCTGCACTGTACCAGCTGTTATCAACTAACAACTAGTATGTCCAGAACAATAACACACTAGGCAGCTGCCGTGCCAATGAGGTTTGCCAACTCCAATGAGACTTGTTAAAAAAAATGTGGCTTTTAAAAAAAAATCTTGTTATTCCTTTTAAAATAATGGCAGTGCATCAGACACAGAAATCAGATCCGGCACCAGCCACACATCCAGAGCCTGTAGGGCATGTTTATTTCTCACTACAGTCTCAGAACATCAACGTTATACCATATATTTTGATCAACTACATGCTAGTAGAATGCTAAAAATGTCCCTAACAGATACGGTCAAGTTGGTGGCCCAAAAGAATCTCCCCTCTACCATCTAGAAAGTCTTCTACCACTTTAGACAATGCCTTCTGTTCTCCACATTGATGTCGATGGGCCACCACATCCAGCTCTACCTTGAAGAGAGCCGACATGCTCCCACAGTTGAGGCTTGTCACAACCTCCCCAAAGACTTACAAAACAACATTCTAGATAGCAAAAGGGATGCCTGACAGGCATTAATAGCCTGTTAATCATTTCCAAAGGTTGATAACGGCATGTGCAAACATACGCTTCCATTTCTTCAGTTTGGTTTTCTTACTCAAACAGTGACACTCAACCACCTGGTATTCTATAACACTCTCTCCAAACTATTCACAGAGCATTCATACATTTTACTGTAGCCTGTCGGTCCTTGCAAGGCAGGTAAAGGCAGTTATTGCTATTTCGTTATCACAGAAAGGGGAAAATCAGGCTCAAAGGAGATAAGTGATTTAGGATACTAGGATCCAGAGAAGAGAAAGAGACAGGAAGGGATCTTAAAGCAGAAAATGTCAGTGATGGAAGGAGCTTTAGAGAGGTCACCTAGTCTAATTCTTTTATTACACAAAGTAGGAAACTGAGATCCTGAAAAGCATGGGGATTTTCCAAAGGTCATATAAAGGTAGTAAGTGGTAGAGAGGGATTTGAACCCAAGTCTTCCAACTGAATCTAGCACTTTTTCTGCTATATCAAATTGTAGTTGGCTAGGGTCATGATATGAATTAAGGACACAGTTAGGGCTAGAGAGAATATATGCTTTTTGGCTCCCTAGCCCCCTACTGTGTGTCCCAGTGAAAAATATGTCCTTCAAGGTTCAGCTCAAGCCCTCCCTTATTCATACAGCCTTCTCTGGCTATCCTTGCTTAGATGTATCTCTCCTTTCTAGCATTCATGCCATATTAGCATCAGTTGAAGGATGGCAATGATTCATTGGGGGAAGAGAAGATTTAGGGGACTTTCAAATATTTGAAAGTTTGTCATGTGGAACAAGTGATTAGTCTTGTTCTGTTTGGGCCAGGAACAATGAGTAGAAACTGCTAAGAGTCAAATTTAGGACTGATGCCAGAAAAAGCTTCCTACCAACCAGAGCTATCCAAATGTGTAATGGACGGTCATGTGTTCTTCAACTAGAGACTTGAAGTCTTTGAGCAGAAGTTGGATGACCACTTTTTGAGTGTCATAGATAGAGCAAATTCATTTTCTAGTATAGGTTGGACAAGATGGTCAATGAAACTCCTTTCAACTTTGAAATTCTGTGATCTGAATTTCCACTGTACTTGGAATTGCTGTCATAGAGTTTAGTGATTAACTGTTGAATGTGTATTCATTTTTATCTCTCCAACTAAACTGTAAACCCCAAGGTACACTTAATTTATACAGGATAACCGCATTCTACTCACTTAGTGTTGCCTAAGACCCAAACCTTACCCCTTTACTTGCCCATTTGGGAGTTTCTATGGATGATAAATACACTCTGACTGACAAAAGTAACAAGACACTCATGGATAGTCAATTCATTTGAATGAGCACTTCATATTATGTGCTAGGCACTATACTCAAAGCTCAATACAGAAACAAAAATGAATCAGTTTTTACTCTCAAGGATTACAGTCTACTTTGGGGATACACCATTTCGTAGAGAAGCACCGAAGGCAAGGAGTGATGAGAGTTGAAAAGGGGTCCCAACCAGGTGTCCTATGACTCACTGGGAAGGGAATGAAGACTTTTACCCATTCTAGGTGGGTGGCAGCTAGAAGGTTAGAAACAAAGGTGGAGGGCTGAATGAAGACAATGAAGAGACCAACACCAAGAATACTCATGTCACAGAACTCTTGTGAAGACCAAATGAGATTATATCAATATTTTGTAAACCAAAAACTGCCATGTAAACATTGACAAGGATGATGATGTCATCAACCTGAGGAGAGATGAGGAGAAGGTTTATATCAGGTATGAGGAGCAATCTGGGTAAAGGCAGGAGATGGCCAAGGAACACCTAATAGTGTGTGTTTGCTGGAGTGTGGAGTGTATGAAGAGCCATGATATTTGAAATAAAGCTGAAAAGGTGGGCTGGAGATAGACTTTGGAAGGTTCTGAATGCCAGGCTAATGAATTTATATTTTATTCTAGATGCAGTATGGAACCACTGAAAGTTTCTAAACAGGGAGGTGACACAGCAAACCTGCACTGTAGAATGTTTATTTTGGCGTCTGTATAAAGTATGGATTAGGAGAGGACAAAACCTGGAATCAGGGAGATCAGTTAGGAGCCTACAACAATGGTCTGAGTGAGTGGTTTTAAGGTGAACTAAAGTGGCTGCAGAGGGAATGGAGTGGAGAGAAGGGGAGAGATATCCTGATTCTACCTTCAAAATCAATAATACAATAAGACTTAGTGATTGATTGAAGGGAGGATTCAAAAATAAATCCCAAGTCCAGAATCTGGTGCCTGGGAGTATGGTGAGGGTATTAACAGAAACACACAAGTCTAGAGTGGGAAACATGAAGAGTTCTGTTTTGGTCCAGCTGAATTTAAGATGCCAACCAGACTTCAACGTGGAGATGTAGGACTGGAGCTCAGGAAAGAGATTAAGGCTTTAACTGTATGTAGCTGGATTAATTTCCATAGAGGTGATAAGTTCAATCTGTAGGACTGGATGAGATCAACATGGAAGAGAAAGAGAGAGGGAAGGAAGGGGAGAGAGGGAGGGAGGGAGGGAGAAATAAGTCTCAGGCCAGAACTTTGGGAGATGCCTACATTTAGGGGACAGAAGATGGATGATGAACCAGTAAAAGAGATTGATATGTTGAAGAATTATGAGGAAAAAAGTCATGGAAGCTAAAGGAGAAGTGAGTACACAGGAGGAGGAGATGGTTAACACTATGGGAAGAGGCAAAAAGATAAAGGTAGGCCTTCTCTTACAATGATTTACTTTATGGTTTATGGCAACATGTTTTTTTGTATTCCCAAACAAAGACATTCTCCTGCATTCCCCATAGCACCTATCCCTGAACTAGATACATCAGAAATATGTCTTAATAAATGTTTGCTGGTTGAAAGAGAGAAGTCTGACATTTTACCACTAGTCAGTCATCTCACAAATGCATGCCACTGGCTGTGAGAGAACTGGCAGAGACCATGGACAGATTAGCCCAAGTTCAAACTCTTCAAGTTCATGACTTATTGACAGTGGGTCAATGATGCTGCCATTGTATCAAAAGAGCACAGTTACATCAGGTCAGGTCTCCTAAAAGTCCTCCAAAGGAAGGAGAAACATAGACAAGATAGAAGTTCCTCACAATCTTCTTAGTCCTGAGCAGATGTGCTGGTTCAAACTGTAATTGGTAATGGACACTGGTATCTGGAAGATGTTGATGCCCTGAAGTTGTAGCCAAGAAGTAAGCACGGCTCTCTGGCATTTAACATGTTTCTGTTACCTTTCAAGGGCATGAATAGGGTCACAGAGACCACCTTAGCTCCGAGGTAAAATGCTGACCTCAGTTCCTGGTACAAGCCATCTTATTTCAAGAAACGTGATCCAACATTTCAATGGGACTAGAACAGTGGCTCCTCTTCTTCCTTCTCCTGCTCTTCCTCTTCCTCTTCCTTTTTTCTTTCTCTTCCTTCTCCTCTTCCTTCTTCTCCTCCTCTTCCTTTTCCTCCAGTATACAACAGCTTCCTTGCAGTTCTTCTCTCAAGGTGGAAAACCTCTCCAATACCATTTTCCTCCAGGACTACAAGCAGATGCCACTGCATCTCTGGCTTCATGAGAGGTGGGGACAAATGAGGGGCTAAGGGATACATTGGGCAGTTTACTGAGACAATACTGGAAACTAACTGGACAGAACATCTGAGTGGGCTGAATGGAGGCCGCCAGTAGCAGGGCATTTGCTTCTCAGCATCAGGGACAATGAAAGAGCTTTTGGAGGCTGAAATTGTAAAGATGGATTCTGCCTCACCCACTTGGAAAATCCCAAATTTAGTTCTTGTTCCTCACCAAACATAAGAGGTCCCTGAATGTATTTTCACCTCCAGTGGCTTAACCGATGAGGAGTCGGCTTACCAAGGTACTCTATGACACTGTTCTCTAATGGCGGTTCTCCTTCCCAGTCCAGTGTCTTTCTAATCTGTTTAAGCAGGTATCAACGTGAATGACTTTGCTTGGGAAAGAGCTGAGGCTTCCTGATGCACATATAGCAATGGATAAGGTAGGTGGGTGGATGGGTGGGATAAGTAGATAAGAGAAGTCTGTGACGCTAGTGTCAGAGGGACCATGAGAGGCGGAGGCAGAAAGTCAGAAGCAGGCATTACTTGCAATGTGACAGCCATTTCAGCAAAGGGACCAAACCATTCATTTTAGAGAAGCAGTCAAATAAGTGCATTAAATTATTCCCTTAGAAGAAGAATCTTAAAATGGCCAGGTCTGTTGGCTAGGTGGGGGAGTGAGTGCATTAAAATCTGGTTAGCTTCAGCTACCACCCTGTACTATAAATGGGTGCAATGGGCTCTCTAGGAGTTTCAGAGATGGAGGAAAACACATTAAATTGACAGTTCCCGTTCCCTCTGGTTGCTGGCTCTTTCGGCTCCCCAGTTACCTTCTCATCTCTTCACACTTTTTCCCTCCAGCCTAACTTTCACCTCTATTTTCTAATCTTATATTTCACCTAGTTACATCCCTCAGCTCTGTCCTTATGGGATCTTTGGTTAGAAGAAACTTTTTTGACTTTCGCTAAACTGAGTATGTGTGTAGTCAGCCATGCCTTCTGGGATAATTAAGGGAGGAACAAAACCTGCAAAATAAAATGTGTGTCCTTCCTGGAGATAGACTGAAACCCCCAAACCTCTTCTCTGGTATCCTTGGGATGTTTCCTTAACAAAAGAAACTAACAAGAAAGGAAGAAGGAAGGGAGACTTTTTTGTTATTGTTGGGGTGAGGGATGACTGTGGGTGTACTCAAGACCCCAAACTTTGGTGTGGAAGCAAGAAATAGTAGGGACAGGATGTCAATAATTTGGAGCTCTCTCTGCTAAAACCTGAACAACTAACAATTTATTCCCTTGTCCTAGTGATAATCCTTCAAAGGGTGGAGGGAAAAATCTACTCTGGAGGTGTTTCTCACCTATTTGGAGGACATGGTTGCTGGAGGTGGAGAAGAGGATGAGAATCTGGGGGTGGTGGTAGGATAGGCAATAATCACATAGTCTTAGATCTGTGATAGAGAAGAAGAGGAAAGCTGGCTATGTCTGTAACCTAGATTTTAGGAGAGTAGATTTCAAAGGGTTCAAAGAAAGGACAGATGGCATCCCATGGGCTACAGAGGAAGCCAGTCCAGAATGGATGGGAAACTCCCAAGAATAAAACTCTGGAGCCACACAAAGAGAAATGGTAATGAAGAGGAAAAAAGGGGGCATTGTCTAAACAGATTAGTATGAATGTATAGGGAATTCGTTAATAATCAACCTACATTTTACATTTTAAAAAGACACATATAGGAGACAGAAGAAAGAGTAAGTGCAGGCATACCTGGCTTTATTGTACTCTGCAAATAGTTTTTTTTTTAATACAAAATTGAAATTTATGTGCTGAGCAAGTCTATCGGCATCATTATTCCAATAGATGTGCTTATATTGTGTCTCTGTGTCATGATTTGGTAATTGTCACAACATTTTAAGCTTTTTCCTTATTATTATATTTATTACAATGATCTGTGCTCAGTGATCTTTGATGTTACTACTGTAATTATTTTGGGGTGCCACAAACCACACCCTTATGAAATGGCAAATTTAATCAATAAATGTCCTGTGTGTTCTGAGTGCTCCACCAATTGGTCATTCCCCAAGTCTCTACCTCTCCTTGGGCCTTCCTATGCCCTGAGACACAATAATATTGAAATTAGGTCAACTGATAACTCTCAATGGCCTCTAAGTGCTCATGTGAAAGGAAGAGTCCATTAATGCAGCAGATTTCATTGTTGTCTTATTTTAAGAAATTGCCACAGCCAACCCAACCTTCAGCAACCACCATCTGGATCAATTAACAGCCATCAGCTTTGAGGCAAGACCCTCCACCAGCAAAAAGATTATGACTCACTGAAGGCTCAGATGATGGTTAGCATTTTTTTTTAGCAATAAAGTATTTTTAAATTAAGGTACATAGACATTTCAAAGACAATACTATTGCACACTTAATAGACTACAATATAGTGTAAACATAACTTTTATATGAACTCAGAAGCAAAAGAATTTGTGTGACTTGTTTTATTGCAATATTTGCTTTATTGCAGTGGTCTAGAACCCGGAATATCTCCAAGGTATGCCTGTAATGGAAATAGATATAAAAGCCTGGTCCAATTCTCTAAGAATGGTATTAGAAGTGTTACACTTCAGGAAAACTAAGGGTAAAAAAGCCTTTTGTCTAAAAAAAAATCTATTTTGGAGAAAAGAGGAGAATCAAAGGAAATACAAGAGTTGCCACTGGAATGGAAAGAATGATGATAGAGCATCATGGAAAGAAGAAAGAACTGCTCAAATCTTACTCTGCTTATTTTTGTAGCAAAGGGGAGTGATTTGGGGACTGGGAAATCCCCCCAAAGGAGGTCACTAGGAAGTGGAGGTCACTGGGGCCAGATGAATAGTATCCTACAGGGCTGAAAAAAAACTGGCAGATACAACCATGGGGCCAGTGTCAGTCATTTCTGAAGCTGTAGAAGGAGAGGAGGACCACAGGACTGGAGGAGAGCAAATATTCTCATTTCCTCCCTTCTCCCCTCCTCCTTCCCTCTCTCCCACCCTTTCTCCCTTCCTTCCTTCTTTCCTTTCTTCTTCCCTCCCTTCTTCCTTCCTTGGCAATTGGAGTTAAGGGACTTTCCAGGATACACAGCTAATAAGTGCCTAAGGCCAGACTTGAACTCAGGTCTTCCTGACTCCAGGCCAGGTGCTCTATCCACTGAACTACCTATCTGCCCCAGATATTCTCATTTTCCAAAAAGGGACAAGAATAGATAAGTCAAAAAACTATAGGCATGTTAGCTTCAATGCCTGACTCAATTCTAGACTATATTACTAAATACATTAGTGCACCTCTGGGAAAGGAGGGGAGAAGTGTGAGAAGCTAGCAGAGCTGCATCAAGAACATGGGACACCAAAGCCACCCTTCCCTTTTCTGTTGTTGACAGGATTACTAAAGGGCTGGATCATGGGGATGCCATAGACAGAGGTCACCTAGATTTCAGCAAAGCATTTGACTCAGTTTGTCATTCTGTTCTCATGGAAAAAATGGAGAGATGTAGACTGACAATTGTGTAGTTAAGTGGTATGAGAATCTGAGGGAAGACTGCACCCAAAGACTAATGGAGAGGACTTTGCAAACCTGAAGGCATTATATAAATGTTTATTATTAATTAATTAACGGATTGAACCCCATGGCTTCTGAGATGCCTTTCAGTTCCGAGACTTTTTTGATTCCTTGATATTTCCCTGTGTCCTCTGCAGGAAAGTGTGTCCTGCCCTGAGCGGCCCAGCTTGTGGGACGGGCTGACAAACGTGTTTCCAGGGAGAGCACCTTCTATGTTGCCTCCCCGTACATTGATTTATTTAGACTCTTGGTCTGATCAGTTCTCAAAAGACATCAAAAACTTCTTGTGACTTATACAGTTTAAGCAAAAAAAAAAACCAAAAAACAACAAACCAAACCAAAATCCAAACCAAAACCTAAACCCTATGTTACAGGCTTCTTCGTCCTGAGCTCTTGCTCAAAGGAAAGGTTAGACCCCTTCTCTATCTCTTTGCTGCTCTCCAATGCTTCCCCTTCTTTTCTCTTTATCTTTTAGGGGGATTGTTTCTTATTCTAAGACCTAGGATGCCAAATCACATCAATAATACTATAATTATGGCAGCTGGGTGGTGCAATGGATAGAGTACTGGGCCTGAAGTCAGGGAGACCTGAATTCAAATTCAACCTCAGACACTCACTGGCTTTGTGATCCTGGGCAAGTCACTCAAACTCTGTCTCAGCCTCCTCATCTGTAAAATGGGGATAATAATAGCACTTACACCTCTCAGGGTTGTTTTAAGGACCTACTGAAATTATATATGTAAAAAAGTGCCCAGCCCAGTGCTGCCACAAAGTAAATGCTACAGAAATGCTTATGCCTTCCTTTTCCTTTCCTCTTATAACAGCAGAAAAAAAGGTTTCATGGCTGAAGGACAATCATATGCTGAAAGTGACAAATGTTTTCCAAGCTCTTCCCTCCCTCACAATTCTACGGATTTAATGCTATTTAATACCTTGTGGTGAAATACGGACTCCCTCTAAGGGAGAGAAGGAATAGGCATTTACATAATACCAACTAAATGCCATGCACTTGCTCAGCACTTTGCAAATATTATCTCCCTTGATCCCTGAGAAAACTGAGGCGAAGAGAGGTTAAGTGACTTGCCCAGGGTCATACAGCTAGTAGGTGTCAGAATGACAAAGGAACCTTGTCTTCCCAAATCTAAAACCAGCTCTTAAGCCACTGCCCCACGCTGCCTCTTCTGTCCTGTACTTAGCAGGTTCTGAGTCCATGTTCATTTAATTGAATTTCTTTTGATGGATAACAAAGGGGACTTTTCCCCACTAAAGGTCCATGTTCCTGGACCTCTCCTCAGGGATGGGCATTATAGCAGAAATGTGCTTCAATATGACGAACACACAGCAGCAGGGCTGTAGATATGCTGACTTCCCTGAGGCAAAGCAGGACTGAAGGATTCCTTGGAGCTGCATCCAAAGCCCTTGGCTGGCGGGGGCTTCCTGGGATAGTGTCTGGTGCAGCAGGGAGTCAGAGGTGGGTCCGGGAGGCTCACTCCTCGAGGAACAGATGACTTCGGATTTCATTCACATCTCCCTCCCCCTGGAACCTTGAGAGGCTGGGTGAAGGGACGGCTGATGTTGAGTAACCCTGGGAGGAGGGAGTGTAGGGAAAGTGGGGATGTTGCAGCCTGTGCTGTTTCCTGCCAGAACTGACCACACCAGCAGAGGAGAGATTAGAGGGGAGGGTGTATGCACTCATGCACAGGAGGCACAGACATCCGGAAATACCAGATGGGATTTTTTCTAACCAGGATGCTGCAGTTGTCACACAGGGATGCCATGCACACAGCTGGGGCTCAATAAAGGTTGTGAGCTCACTGGTGGAAGACTGGGTGTGGCAAGCCCAATCCAGTCGGTCTTCTCAACTCCCCTCCCAGGCAACAATGCTGCTAGTATTTTCTAGGCAACTGAAAGTAGAATGTAAGCTCCCTAAGGGCAGGGATGGTCTCACTTTCCCATTGCTGTCCCTCAATCCTAGGATAATGCCTGGCCCATCATAAATGATAAATAAATGTGAAGCTATGAGACTCTGGGCTAGTCCTTTAACCTCTGTTTACCTCAGTTTCTTCATCTGTAAAATGGGGTGATAACAACAGAATCTACCTCACAGGGTTGTTGTGAGAATCAAATAGAATAACACATATACAATGCCTAGCAAATCTACGTGAACCATAACATTAACAGCAGCCAGCATTTATCCAGGGCCCACCATGTGCCGGGCTGAGGAAGCACTTCACAAACACGGTCTTGTTTGCTCTTGCCAACAATTCTGAGAGGCAGGAGCTATTATTCTCCCCTTTTAAAGATGAGGAAACCAAAGCAAAGAGAGGTCAAGTGACTTGCTCAGGGTCACACAGGTAGTGAATATCTGATCTGAACTTGGGTCTTCCTGAGTTCAGGCTTAGCACGCTATTCCCTGTGCCACCTAGATGCCTCTGTTAATAGAAATAAATATAATAAATGCTTTCTTATTAATAATTATTATAGATGTCCATGATTGAAAAGGATTGATCCTAAATCATCCATAGGAAAATCCCAAGGAAATGAAGATGTTCTGAGCAGTGGTATTCCAAACAACCTTTATCTCTTTGAATGCTAAAAAGGTGAAGAGCAGCATGCATGGGCAAAACTGGTGTTAGTCATTTTTTTCTTAACAAAATTGTGCAAATGCAGAGAACAGAGGCTGCATCCCCTCACGGTGCCTGGAGGTCTGGTTTAAAGGGGAAAAAAAAACTAGAGTCAAGGATTTAAATCCTGGCTCTTATGCTTATTAGCTGGATGACTTTGGATAAGTCCTTTTACCTGAACCTCAGTTTTCTCAATGAGATGACAACACCTGAACTATCGGCTTCACAGGGGTGCTGGGAGACAAGTGCATTGTAAGGCTTAAAGATCTATAAAAATGGGGACTGCAGCAGGAACTACTGCTCCTTTGGACACAGTCTTCCACAGACAGCAGGAGCTTCCCGACTCATTTGCTGGTTGATCTCACCCTTGATCTGTTCAGTCCCTTCTTTTAGCCCTCCTGTCCTTTTTGCTTCTTACAACAAATCTGAGAAAATGATTTTTATTCTAAATAAAAACCGGCCCCATGCAAACTTGACACCCATCCTGTTGAATTTCATCTTGTTGATTTCTGCCCAGTATTCCTGTCTGGAGGACCAACAAGACTAAACTTAGGAGGGATAGGTGTGAACTTCTACTTTAACATTAGAAAAACCAAAGTTCAGGATAGAGGAGAACTGGAGTGACAGCAGCAATACCCTCCTCTCCTCACCCTCCAGCGGGATAAATTCTGCTCAACAACCAGAAGAGGACAGGCAAACAATGATCTACTAATAAGCTGGAGAGAGGACAAATGGAGAGAATCTCAGAGGAAATGCCTAGGATTAAGGAGGACTGGGAGAGGCTTCTGCAAAAGGGACTTTAGTTTGGATTTGAGGAAACGCAGGAGATGAGATGAAGAAGAAGAGAATACCAGGTCTGAGGGACAGCCAGTGAAAATGCCTGGAGCCAATGGAGGGCCTTGTGCCAGGAGCAGCAAGGGTCTCCAAGTATGTGGGAGTGGGTAATGCATAATAAAACTAGAAAGGTAGGAAGGGGACAGGTTATGAAGGGCTTTGAATGCCAAACAAGAGGATTTATATCTGAACCTGGAGTTGATAGGGAGTCACTGGCTGAATGAGGTGGGGGCAGGGTCACATGGCTGGTCTTGTGCTTTGGGGAGATCAGCTTAACAGCTCAGTGGAAGATGGACTTGAGTGGGAAAAGATGAAGCAGGAGGCCAACCACAGGGCCACGTTAATAGTCTAGGCATGAGGGATGAAATGGTGATGGTGTCAGAGGAGAGAAGGGAGGCGGTCTATGAAAGATGTTTTGAAGGTAAAATCAATAGGACCTTGGCAACTGACTAGATCTATGGAGGGTGAGAGAAAGCGAGAAGTCAGGGATGACATTTATGCTGACGGGATGGGTAAACAGGAGGACGGTGGTGCCTTAGGTAGTAATAAGGTAGTTAGGAAGAAGGGAGGGTTTGGGGGAGAGATAATGAGTTCAGTTTGGGGCATGTTGATTTTCAGATGTCTATGGGACAACAAGCTCAACATGGAAATTTGTCATTTTGCTCATAGAAGGTATTCTACTGTGTTTGGTTTTGGGTACCACATTTTAAGAGAAGCCTTGGCAAAGCTGGATGGGTTGCATCCAATGAGATAACCAAGATGGAGGACTGAAACGGAGATTATATGAGAAACAGCAGAAGATATCTGCTTAGCCTGGAAAGCACTTATGAGAGCTGTCATCTCAAATCCATTTGAAAAACTTTTATTAAGCACCTATTGGATGTAAAGCACTGTTTTTGAATGTCTGAAGGGATGTCTTGGGGAGGAGGAGGTCAGAACTAGGACCAATGTATGGAAATGACCACCACATAGATTTTTAACTCATTAGGAGGATGAACTAGTTATGGTACAAAAATGGAACAATAGATGGGAGCCTAAAGAGAAGTAATTTAATTCACCAAATAAATACTGAGTACCTACAGGATGGAAGGGACTGCTAATGTCCCTTTCAATTCTTTAAGATTCTATGAAAAAGAAACAAGTTAGAGAGAAAAGAGAAAAAAATTTCCCCCCCATCCCTTGCCAGCCCCCTCTTCCCTGACCTCCCCTATTTAAGCCAAACACAGGAATGTGTACGTGCTTGGGGAGGGTGGAGGAGACTTGGATGGGTTGGCAGATTTTTGGGTACTTATTCATATGACTAAACCACTGTGATATTCAACTACAGTAAGTGAAGGATTGCTTCAATCTTAAGTAAATTGCTATCATCTGGTTTTTAAGCCCCATATATAAATCGTTAACATCATTTTAAATGGGTGAATTTCTAAGCCTGCCTTTTTTTTTCTCTCCTCGTTAGTTCTGAAAAGAAGATAAGCTAAAAAGATGAATGTATCTCGGATATGGAATACAATTCAAAGTCTTTTAAAAGTATGTATATTTCTTTACATCCCAAGTGTCTGAACCTAATGGCTTATGTATTTTTTTCCTGCCAACATATTGAAAAATGACACCGCCAGTTTTGTCTTAAATAGCACACACAGAAAATAAATGATTACACTGTCATGAAAATACAAGCCCTTTACTCTGCCTTATCTTCCTATCCCACCTATCACTGCAGTGTGATAGTCCAATTTGAGGAGGAAAGCAGATTATTAAAATATATCTTCTGGGCTTTCTAATACCTTTGGTTTTGCATGGCCTTTCAAAAATCATACAATAATACAATTGGGAAGGGATCCAGTCAACCCTCTGCTTCTGGAAAAAAGGAATGCATTTAAACAGACCCAGGAGAACAAAAATTTTTCCTAAAAAGAAAAAAGAAAAGAAAAAGAAATTAACGAAAAATAATTCTAGAGAATACAACCTTCTCCCTTACCAGGGAGGTGTTTGGTTTCATTTTTTAAATGAAAACACCATACAGGATTCTGCCAAAGTAAAGGGGATAATGGGTTAATGGAACTCAATCGCATCTCATTCTCCATCCCATCAAAGACAATAGAACTAATGCTTATACATAATGCAAATACTTTACAAGCAAAGAGAACTACAAAAGGAAAGAGGCCTGTGATCAGTTTGCAACTAGGGCAGAGTTTTCCCAAGGCCAGGCTTTAGGGTCTGGCCTCTTCTCTCAGACTAAACTCCTTTATGTCAGTCTCAGAGAAGATGACAAACGGAGCTAGGATGATGGGTAGTTGGAAAGCACCAGATCTGGAGTCAGGCAAACCTGAGTTCAAATCTGACCTCAGACATCACTAGCTGTGAACTAACAGGTACTAGCTTTGTTCTATCTGGAAGGGGCCATAGGTGGGAGAGGCAGATTTGGGACTGATGTAGGAAAATACCATGCTAACTGTTCAGTGCCCTGGAGTGGAACCGCTCCCCCTCAGCATGACCTCCTCCCCCTGGAGCTTTTCAAGCAGAGGACAGATGCCAACTTGAAAGTGTGGGGAAGGGGATTCCTTTTCAGGTTTGGGTTAGACGACAAGGCTTCTGAGGGTTGGCTCAGAGTTTCTGATTCTCTCATTTCACTTCCTCTGACATAGTATTTCTATTTACAGGCTGTTATGGGCCACTTTCAGGTGGTGGAAAGTCAGTGGTTGATATGAGAGATTAGTAGGTACCTGGCCTGGGACCAGGATGCCAGAGACTGAGGGCATAGTTGTTTACACAAAGGCCAACCAACTTCAGAGCCAGGGTGGAAACCAGGAACTAACACCCAAGCCAAGCAGAAGAGGCAGGTGGGCAGGTGGGCAGGCAGAGGTATAAACAAAGTGGATCAGGGAACCAGCAGAGCTAGAATCAGGGGCTGAGAGGGCAGTGGGAAAAAGCACTGGCCCTCAAATCAGAGGACCTGAGTTTAGATCTCTATTACTCTGTGACACTGAGCAAGTCGGAACCTCCCTGGGCCAGATGACCCTGAGGGTCCTTCACAGCTCTGAATCTGATTGCGGTAGACCCAGGGAACTGAGTTGGGTTGCTGAGCAATCACCCCTGCTTGGCTTTCTTTAAGAGTGAACTGACTGTACACATTCCCTTGTTTCTTAAAAGGTCTGGCCTGCCATGATGAGGGACCTGGGGACAACAGAATCCATGGCGCCAAGATTCTCAATCAACTGCCTGTTCCCTGATGTTAAACTTATACGAGTCCTTTTATTCCAAGTAATTTAGATCTAAGTATTTGTTTTTTGTACACAATCATGCCAAGCATTCTCCTCAGACCAAAATATTACTAACCCTTTTCCACACCCTCCCTCTTACCCTCACCAGGTATGAATTAAATATTAATGATGGATTTGGCATCCAGGTCCCATCAAGGGAAGGAGAAGGGGGGAGGGAAAGGAAAGGAAGAATAGAGGGAGGAAGGAATAGAGGGAGGGAAGAATGAAGTGAAGAAAAGAGGGAGGGAGAGAAAGAGAAGAAGAGGAAGAAAAGGGGTGTGTGTGTGTGTGTGTGTGTGTGTGTGTGAGAGAGAGAGAGAGAGAGAGAGAGAGAGAGTGAGAGAGACTCTCTGAGCGTATGGGGGGGACATAAACCTTCCCTTCCCCCATGCACAGTGAGAGCAGCATCAATAGTTCACCCATCTGCTCACATATATCACACACTTCATTCTAGTTTATTAGCTGGGATAAATCATAAATATTTCATTATACATCAACGACGCCCGACTCTGGGAAGGCACAATCCATCACCTCGACACTCCTTGCGACCTGCCGCTACGCAATAAGCTTTCCAGTCTATTAAACAAGATTGATACAGTGTGCTTGGATGGACTGGGAGAATTTATTTATGGTGCAGTGGGAGAGGGGAGGGCGTGAATGGACGACAGACATTGAGCATCCAGTGCCAGCACTCAAGCCGTGCTCCTGAGGAATGAAACACTTTTCAGAGGCAAGGGTAAAATGCTTCTGAGCTGAGCTTAATCCCATATAAACTGACAATGATTTGGGAAGCTCTGAATAGTAAAATTTTAATGCCCCACGCTGTTTACCACTAGAGGTCTCCCCTCCAAAGACTGGGGTGAGCTCAGTGTCACCACAGCAACAATCTGCATCTGGTAACAACCCAAATGCAGAACGGAGATTCCACAAATACCTCAACATGGTGGGCTTGTTTTAGGAGAGGCTGAAGGTTGAAGAAGTAGGATGGCCGCAGGAAGAAAAATGGCTTTATTTTGCATACAATTCCTTATAGAAAATCTATGCTAAATTCATAAGCAGAGTAAAAAAAAAAAAAGGAAGTCCTCCCAGACTCATGGAATCTCAGAGTTATCACCTGGGACAATCTGTATCTGAACAGGAAGTCTTTCTATGACATCCCCAACAACTGGGCATCCGAATACTAGGAAAAGATACTGTTTCCAGAGGAGGGCCTTTAAACTTTTGAATAGCTCTGATTGTTGGGGAAATGTTTTTCTTACATGGAGCTGGAACAGGTGTCTTCATTCTCCACCTAGTGCTACAAATTATGTCCTTCGGGGCCAAAGAGAACAACGAATCCCTCTTCTACCTGACTATCTTTCAAGGCAGGACATCCCATCCTTCCTTAGCCTTCCACTACTATTACTGCCCCCAACTAAACGCTGGTTTACAGATAGGGAATGCCGCATATTGAGTCAGACCCAAACCCTTTGCAGGTTTTTGGTTTTGGGCAACTTTGTCCTTGTTAACAAGGTGAGGTTTCAATGGAGAAGTAAGAGAGGAGAGTTTATTACTGGGCAGCCTTCATCATCAGAGATTTCTTCCTCTTAATTGATACATTCATGAATCTATGATGTCACCAACATGGGACATTATTCCAATAGTGCAGCTCACATCTCTTCTTATGTAATTTTTTTCTGTGTCTTCCATTAATCCTCTAAAGCAGTGGTTCTCAACCTTCCTAATGCCGCGACCCTTTAATACTTGTATGTGGGCGTATCTGCATGTGGACCGACCCGCCTGGAGACGGATAGAGGAGCGGTGTCTCGGTTCCTAAGACCATGGGAAATATGTGTTTTCCAATGGTCTTAGGTGACCCTGTGAAACGGTCATTCGACCCCCAAAGGGGTTGCAACCCACAGGTTGAGAACCGCTGCTCTAAAGAGAATCTACCTGGTGTTCTCTCAGGTCTTTTAACATTTCCCAGAAATAGGTGTGAAAGATCCAGGTCAGTCTTTAGACTGTAAGTTCCCTGAGGGCAGGGACTCTCTATCTCACTCTGGTCTTTGTGTCTTCTACAACTAGAACATTGACTGGGACACTGAGTGGTGGAATTGATCTGCATGATACATGAACATGAGTGAAGTCGAGAAACATCTAATAAGAACCTATCATGTGCCAGGCACTATGCTAAGAGCAGGGGATACAAAAAAAGGCAAAAGGCAGTCTTCGTTCTCAAGGAGCTTTGTCTAACGTGGGAGAAAATGAACAAACTCCGTAAAAAAAAGGTCTTCTTCTCGTAGCTGCCTCTTACCTCCCTTGTTTTCTGACCCTCACTCCCTGACATGCCCTCTTCAATCTTGGTAACAAAGGCTTCCTGCATGTTCCGTGAACAAGGCCCTTCATCTCTTGGCTCCAAACCTTTTCTTTGACTGCTCCCCATGCCTAGATTCTCCTTCTCAACTCTGCCTGGGCTTCCTTCAAAGCCCCATCTCATCTTTTACAGGGAGCATTTACAAGCCCCTCTTAATTCTAGTGCCTTCCCTCTGTTGATTATTTCATATTTATCCAGTTTATGGCTTGTTTACATAGACCTGTTTGCTTGCTGTCTCCCCAGCACTTAGCACAGTGCCCCAAACATAGTAGGCACTTAAGAAATATTTACTGATTAACTGTGTACAAATAAGCCATACACAAGATAAAGGGAGGATAATCCCAGAATCAAAGATCTAGCACTAAGGGAGATGGGAAAAGGCTTCCTACTTGTAGAAGGTGGGACAGGAAGAAGGTTAGGGAAGCCAGGAGACAGAGATGAAGAGAGAGAGAGAATTCCAGGCATGAGGGACAGTCAGGGAAAATTCTCCAAATTGAAAGATGAACTGTCTTGTGCAAGGAACAACAAAGAGGTCAGCATCACTGGATTTGCAGACTGCATGGAAAGGCGAGAGAGGACCAGGGCATGAAGGCCTTTAAAAGTCAAACAGAGGATTTTATATTTGATCCTAGAGGGAATAGAGAGACTCTGGAATTTCTTGAACAGGGAGGCTGAAAAACAGTCAGACCTGCACTTTAGGAAGATCCATCTGATAGCTGAGTGAAAGACCAAAGTGGGGAGAGGCTTGGGGCAGAGACAGACCAGAAGACTATGTCCAGGTGTGAGGTGATGGCAAGGGAGTGCCAGCAGCAAAAGAAAGAAGGGGTAGGGGATGCCCAAGATCTGTGATGAAGGTAGGATCAACAGGTCTTAGCAACTGACTGGATACAGGGGCTGTGGAAAGAGAATGGAGAGTGGGGAATGACATGAAGCCTCTGAGTAATCGACATGTTTTGAGTCTCTTCAACTTCTTAATCTCCACGGATATTTTCCAACCTGTTTTCTACCATCTGCATCCCCCTACCCCATACCTAACCTTTGCACTGAAGCCATCAAGTTATATGTTGACTTGATTTAGATGATTTTGCCAAGTTCTTTATGACATTTCTCTACCTCTTCATCCTCTGCAACAGATGGTATACAAACCACAGCTAACTCTTTTTGCTCAGCATGAGCACTGCAAAGATAGATGGCTTAAGAGGTGTGCCAGCTAATGCTTCTTGCTACCTCTGGGTATGGGTCAACTTTAACTTTACCAATAAAGAAGTGGTGATCACAAAAAGTCAGCAACAAAGAACAAATTTATAACAAGCTAGCCTCATGTCCTTTTTTAAACAGGGTTACCATATAGATGATCAGGGGAATACTAGAGAGTTTATGTTGATTTTAAGAAACCATTTGACCAAGTCCCTCATGCTACTTTGTGTATAAGATGGAGAGATGTTGGCTATATAACAATGCAGTTGGGTAGACTTGGAACTGGTACAATGCCTGGAACCACGAAATCATCATTAAGGATTTGATGGCAGCTTAGGAGGAGACCTCTAGGGCAATGCCCCTGGGAGCTGTGCTTGTGTCTGTGCTATTTAACTTTCTTATCAATAATCTGGATAAAGACATAGGTAGAAGGCTTATTAAGTTTGCTGATAAGATGACAAAAAGCTATAGGCAATAGCCAACTGGCTGGATGATGGAGTCAGGATCAAAAAAGATCCTGACAGGTTAGATACCGGGTGGCATCTAATAAAATGTAATTTATTTCATTGGACTTAAGAGATCATATTGTCCACTTGCCTTATTGGACAGATTTAATACGGATAAATGGAGTCTCACATTGTGATTAAAAATCAACTCAACAAGTCCAAGATGGTGGAAAAGCATGACTAGATAACAGATCATTTGAAAAGGACTTTGGGATTGAAGCGAACGCCAACCTCAACATGAGTAAACAATGTGGGACTGAAGTAAAAAAACAAAACAAAACAACGTGACCTTTGGCAGCATTAAGAGAGGTATGATGACCAGGACTAAAGATGTGATAGTTCACTGACACATGGCGAGGACTGTGTCAAGTTCTATGTACACTATTTTAAGGAGAACATTAATAAATTGGGAATCTCCAGTGGAAGGCACTGAGGATGGCATGGGTCTCAAAATCATGCCATGGGAGAAATGAGTGAAGAAACTAGAGATGATTGGGCTGGAGAAGAGATGATTTTTTGGGGGGGGGGGGAGAGACACATAATTGTTATCTTTAGGGTTATTATCATATGGAAGAAGGATTAGACTGATTGACACGGCCCTGAGGGCATATCCAGAAACAAGTGGAAGTGAGAAAAAGTAAATTCAGGATTAAAAAAAAAGTTCCTAACATTTAGAGCTATCCCCAAGATGGATTAGGCTGCTATAAGTGGCAATGGGTTCTCCTTCACTGAAGGTCTATGTCAGTGACCACTGTCACTTACTGAGCAGAGGGATTGTTATTCAGGTAAGAGTTGGACTAGATGGTGGCCTGGGAGGTCCCTTCCAGTTCTCAGATTCTTTGAGTCTGTATACTGCTTTATTTGTCTCTCTAAGAAGAACCTGAGGCCTATCCTTCCAATCAAGCTTTGTCTTGTGGATTTACTTGTAACAAGAATGCCAACATTGATATGGTTTGGTTCCTCCAATATATGTGAACTCATTACTTGCTGGGCAAATAGCTTACATTTAGAGTGTCAAAGTTGACTGACATTCTATTGGCTCAAAACAAGGAAGTCAAGTCAACAATTATTAAATGCCTACTAGGTGCCAGGTACTATGCCAAGCACTGGGGATACAGAGAAAGGCAAAAGACAGTTCCTGCCCTCGAAGAGCTTAGAGTCTAGCGGGGGAGACAAACATACAAATAACTACATACATATAAGACACAAAGAAAATAAATTGGAGCATTTCTGATAATAAAGCTCTTTCTCCCCTCCAGTTCCTTATTTTATATAGGTTATCTTTAAAAAACTCTAATTTTTAGCACCTTTGTCCCCCTTTTTGGCCATTCTGTTGCCACCACCATGGAAGCAAAAGGCAGTTGCATGGACCCGGGGCCCATTTAAACATTTTTCTTTGCTTTGTGACACAACCATTAAAGAATTCTTCTCCTTCAGGCCAGAGCACTGGTGATAAGCCTTTTTATACTTACCTAGGCTGACTCTTAGAAAGCAAGCCTTCTCTGCTGGCAGGACCATATCTTATCTGAAGTGCTTCCCATGAGACAGAAATGGATTAAGGCTGTGTTTCCGGAGCCTTTGGGAACTCAGCACCACCTCCACGCTGCAAGGAGGCATCAGGGCAGAATGAGGGAGGGGGGGGAGGGAAGCTTTATAATTAGAAATGCTCCAGTTTATCCTGTAAGTATCTTATGTGTCCAATCATTTGCGTGTTATCTCCCATACTAGACTGGGAGCTCTTGGAGGGCAGGGACTGTCCTTTGCCTTTCTTTGTACCCCCAGCACTTATCACAGTACCTGGCGCACAGAAGATACTTTATAAATGTTAGCTGGCTTGACTTCCTCTTTCTGAGCCAAAATTTGCCTGTCTGAAACTGTGACATATTGGCACCAGTTCTGCCTTCTGGAGCGACAGTGACCAGGACAGCTCTGTCTTCTCCACGACAGCCCTTCGAAGCTCCTTGAAGATGGCTATCATGTTCCTCCCCCATAAACCTCTAGGCTTCCCTAGACTAAAAATGACCTGGTCTTTCTCTGGCATCACTTTGAATCTATAATAATAATAATATAACATACACATATACAACAATAATAATATTTTTCATACATCGTTTTAAGGTTTTCAAAGGCTATCTCCTTTGATTCTCACAACTCTGTAAGGTAGGTGCTATTACTGCCATAATTACACAGCAGCAGCAACAGCATTGAGACAGGGTTCCCCTATCTAGGCTTGGCTAGAAGCCACTCTCAGTTCTGATCCCACTGCTGATCAGCATATCTCTGACCTCTGTTTCTGACCAGCAAGGCTCATTTTCCCTTACCAGCCTGGCTTTGGCTCCTCCCCACTCCAGGAAGTGCACTTCCTTGGTGCCAGACTCAGGTCAGACACATTGCAGCTCAGCTCCTTAGCTCAAGTGATCCACCAGCCTCAGCCTCCCTGGTAGCAGGGATCACAGGTGTGCGTCCCCAGGTGCTAGTGCTATTATTATCCCCACTTTAGGGATGAGGAAACTGAGGCAAAGAGAGGTGAAAGTAACTTACCTGGGATCACTCACACCTGAGTTTGAATACTCCCTTAGACTCTAGTTGTGTGACCCTGGTAAGTCACCGAACCTCTGTTTGCTCAGTCTCCTCATCTGTAAAATGGGGATAACAGCACCTACCTCACAGGGTTGTTGTGAGGAACAAATGCAATAATACGTGTAAAGTGTACTGTAAACCTTGAAACACCATGTAAATCATGTAAATGCTAGTTATTATTATTATTATCATCATTATTATCAGAGTGTGATTTCCTGAATCCTTTACTAAGCTTCTTTATTAGCCAACGGTAAAGAAAAACTAGAATCTGCGACTCTTTAACCAGCGTCTGAGGCAGGATTTGAACCCAGTTTTTCCTGACGCCAAGTCCAACACTATTTACTGTGACACCCAGCTGCCTCTCGGCCATTCACCACCCTGGCTGCTCCTCTGTATACATTTTATCTTAATGGTTCCCATTCGTTGTTTGGTGTGGAAATTACCTCCACTATTTCAGACAGGTATCTCCTCTACGACTGAGAGTTTTAAAGAGTTAGCCAGGACACTGAAAGCTCGAACGATTTGCTTGTGGTCACACAGATGTTATGTGTCAGGGAATATGGAGCTAGGTATTTCTGGAACCAAGGACAGTGCTTGATTCACTATGGCACCCTGTTATTTATATGAAGCTTTTAAATTTATGAAGTGATTTCCTCATCACAACTTTGGGAGTAGGTAGTAAAATTCCTTCCATCCCCCCTTTCCTTCCTTCCCTCTCTCCCTTCCTTGCCTCTTTTTCTTCCTTACCTTTTTTCTTCCTTCCCTTTTTTCTTCCCTTCTTCCTTCCTTTCCCTCTTTTCTTTTTTTCCCTCCCTCCCCTTCTCCCTTTCTTCTCTTCCCCCTTCCCTTTCTTTCCTCCTTCTTTGTCTTCCTCTCCTCTCCTCTCCTCCCTCCCTCCTTTCCTTATAAGGTCTGAATGGTTATTTTTTGCCTTTCTATTTTAAGTGCCTAGCAGAGTTCCAGGCACACACCAGGCCCCTAATAAATGTTTACTGATTGAGGATTTAAGTCTAACTTTATTCTGTGAATGTTCTTCTCTCCCAAATCTTGCTCTTACAGGGCAGGTGGAACAAACACATTCAAGCAGGCTGGTGAATTTCTACCAGGCTGGTCTAAAGTCTTATACATTGCAGATGATCTGAATTAAAACCTGGAAAGCACTAATTTAAAACAGTGGAAAATAATACTACTTTATATTTATCCAAATCCTTTTTATCTTAGGACCCCAGAGTGATTTATGCTGAAACCAAATAGTCTTGTTCTCATTTTCCTGTTATAGCCCAGTGATTATTTTTTTCTTCTAGAAGATTTACATGTGAAACAAAGACAAAACTGGACACAGGGCAGCTCGGTGGCATATTGGACAAAGTGATGGACTTGGAGTCAGTGAGCCCTGAGTTTGAATACTGCCTTAGACTCTAGCTGTGTGACCCTGGTAAGTCACTTAACTTCATTTGCCTCAGTTTCCTCATCTGTAAAATGGAGATAACAGCACCTACCCCACAGGGTTGTTGTGAGGAACAAATGCAATAATACATGTAAAGTGTACTGTAAACCTTGAAACACTGCATAAATGCTAGCTAATATTATTATTATTAGACTGTAATTTCCTAAATCCCTTACTAACCAAAGATGCCTCTTTATAGCTAAGGTAAAGAAAAACCAGAACCTGCAACCCTTTAACCAGCATTCTATTTCCTTAATGAATGCTCCGTTCTTTATCACAAGTAGGACGGTGATGATGGAGCCTTTGCTAGAAAGCGGCATCCATCTTGGGTAGGGCTTGGTGAATGCATTTGAGCAGCCGGGTGGCACAGTCAATAAGATGGCAGACTCGAAGTCTGGAATATTTGAGTTCAAATCTTGTCTCGGATATTTACTGGTTATACTTCTGACCCTGGGCAAGCAGGGTCCCTTTTCTCAGCCTCAGTTTCCTCATCTGTAATATGGGGATTATAATAGCACCTACCTCATAGACAATAATGAGATAATAAAAGAAAAATACTCGGTAAACCTTAGAGTACTGTATAAATATTAGCTAGCATATTTGCAGAGCCAGTTTTAGACCTGGCAAGGGTGTTAGAGACCATCTTACCATGCCTTCTCATTTTTTTTTTTTGCTTTTTTTCTGGAGGGCAGAGGACAGGGCAATTGGGGTTAAGTGACTTGCCCAAGGTCACACAGCTAGTAAGTGTTAAGTGTCTGAGGCTGGAATTTGAATCAGGTCCTCCTGATTCCAGGGCTGGTGCCCTATTCATTGCGCCACCTAGCTGCCCCCTTTACCTTCTCATTTTAATTGAGTCCCAGGGTGGTCACATACTTGCCCAATGCCACACGGTAGAAGAGCAGGATCTCAACCTACCCTCTGCCTACAAATTCCATGCTCATTCCACTAAACCTGACTGCCTCGGCCCTGGTGAGAGAAAGAACTAAAGAGAGGCAGAACTAACATTGGATTCTTGAAAATCCCAGAAAACCTTAGTTCCTCTTTCTGACCATTTTGGCAGGTAAAGACTCACAAACCCATGGCCCCAAAGAAGACTGCAACAGAGTACGGCTGTACAGGTATTCTTTAAGGCCAGGCTTACATACAATTTTTATTGTAAGTCTATTATTTTTTTAGGGATTCTTTTCACAAGCAACAAGAATCTTGTGGGGAAAAAAAGGAGTCCGTTCTATGCCTCTTTTTTAAAAAAGGTCTCCTGAAGGGTGCCGAACTCTGAATTAATAAGGAACCCCTTTTCTGCTTGTGAATTATAATTCTAGAATCTTAAAGCTGGATGGAGGCCTTAAGGGATCTTTTACTCCAATCCCTTCATCTGTCAATTCTCCTGTTTTTGGTAGCTCTGGAAAGAGGTTGGTGGAGTAGGGAATGGATGAGAAAAGATTGAAACTGAAGTCTGAACTTCTAGCAGTTCCTAAATTCAATATGCTTTCCCTCACAAAATGCATTTGCACAGGGTGTTCCTATCTCCCTTGCCATCACCACCTCTCAAAACTCTTCTCTTATATCAAGACAGTTTAGATGCCACCTCTCTCATAAAACCTTGCTCAGTACCCTCACTGACGTGTTCACTTACATCATCCTCAAATTTTTATAGAGAAAATGGTCTGCACGTTGCTTTTGGCCTCATCAAACAAAGTCTTTGTATAGGTCCTTTCCCCACCTCTCAGGAGACTCTAAGTTCCTTGAGGGCACCTTTGTGCCCCTAGCATGATGCCTTGCACTTAGTAGCACTAAATTAACTAAGCACTAACAATGCTTTGTTGTTGTTTGTCCTTGGTTTTTGAAGAAGACCAATGATATCATGGGGTGATGTCTTGACTCGTTCACGAATTGGATTTAAGTGAGGCAGAGCTGCACAACCACCACCACCATATCAGCCAACCACCACCACCACCTTTGGGGTATCTTTGTATCCCTAGCATGAACCCTTGCTCTTAGTAGGCTTTTAATGTTTGTTGACTTGAATACTAGCCTATAATCTTTGGGTTATTTGCAAAATTTCTATTATCCTTGCTACTGCCATACCAGGATCCTTCAACAGTACAGGTAAACAGGAGTTAGTTAGAAGAGAACAAGACGGACCCATCCTGTAAACCTAATAGATTCACCAAAGTGGCTTTGAAGAATAAATTTTTCATACTCCAAGGAAAGGCAATGGCCGAAAATAATGAATAAGCTTTTATATTAGGAACAAATCTGTTCAAAGAATACATTTACATTTCTGTCTATCAAGGTTATGCATGCGAGTGGTTTCCACTCCAATCATTAACAGAGCATCAAAGTCTGAAAGGGAAATGCCATCTTAAAAAAAAAAAGCAGCTGCCTTAGAACTTCTGGTTTCTTAAAGAAACCACACTTGCTAATCACATACAGAGAATCTGGAGGTATTAGCTAATTTTAAAAGTCAGGGATTTTTCTTCTCTTTTGCTAGGATCTACCTTGAAAAAAGTGATTAAGCCTCTTCAATAGACTGTACCTTTATACTAAGTGAACATGCAAGAAGAATAGGATGACAGGATTTAGAGTTGGAAGGGACTATATACAACATCGAGTCTATTTTACTGAGAAGAAAACAGACCTGGAGAGGCAAAAGTAACTTGTCCAAGGTCCCACAGATATTACACAGTAGAGTCATGATTTAAAATGGGTTTCAAACCCAGGGCTCATTCCATTATAGCACAGTCATACTCTTAACTCCTGTAATGTAGAGCCACTACACTGTATTGAAATATCTGGTTCTCTATGCCCAAAGGGCTATAAATAATTGCATACCCTTTGACCCAGCAATACCACTGTTGGGATTATATCCCAAAGAGATTACAGAAGTGGGAAAAGGTCCCATATGTGCAAAAATATTTATTGCAGCTCTCTTTGTGGTTGCAAAAA
>CM053581.1:41319886-41345903 GCA_028627135.1 Pseudochirops cupreus
TGCAGATCCTATACATGATTGCACGCCACCATGGGGGGGGGAAGGGAGGGGAGAAAATCTGAAACTCAAGTGATTGTGGAACTGAATCTTGTAAATTAAAAGTAAATGAGTAAATAAAAAAAATTAAAAAAAAAAAGAAATATCTGGTTCTCTCCATTTTTTCCTCTGTTATCACCTCAGATTCTATTGAGGACTCTAAGGAAATCAAGTCACTGAATTTCAGGACTATACTATTGACAAAAAGCAGGAGCAAGGAGTCTAGTTTTCCTTTCAAAAAATGGCAATTCCAGATGTTCTGTCATTTTCCTTTTACATGATTTGAAACAAATATTAAATACTTGTTGAATTTAAATTTCTATAATTCCAAATGAAATCGGCCACCTTGAGGAGCAGAAACCAATGGCAATCCTCTACCTTCATTTTCATTTCTGTCTTTCCGTTGTCATATTTCTTTCTTCTCTTTTCTGAATATATCTTTCCCCTGCAATTCTATATTGCTTAGGGCTCTTTTTCAAACTAAGTAATGGTTTCTCCCCCATTTTTTGGAGGGAGGAGGAACAATTTTCCTGGAATTTGAGAAGCTGTCTACCTGGCAGCCCTACACATCATCATTTGGCAATAACAATGGTTGTTTTCTTTTAAAATGCCAATAAACAAGTAGGTGATCCCCAGAAATTTCCCATAGTCCTGGCATGAATGAATAGTAGGTTTCTAATGCTATGGGGTTCATTCTGATTTACCAGTAATCATAAACCAGCTGTTCCTAGGTAAACTAAAGCTTGATGGAGATGACTTGAAAAAGGAGGAGGGATCCTTTATCTAGCAGGGCTACAAATTAGTACCTAGATGGAATCTGGAAGTGATATAATGGACTGCAGGAAAAGAAATAAATCTATTAGAACTGAATAGCTGTTTGTTTACATATCTTGCCATGAACATTACCACAAGCAGGAACAGCAGGTGTATGTGCAAGCACCATTTATTTACATAATAATATTGCTGAGTAGATTTGTAGCTTCAGGGCACACTCGCCTCTCCCCGTGTGTGCCTAACTCCCATTAACAGTAATGGCTGTGGCTGTGTGTGCATGGAAGAGGAAGCCCTGCTACCCTATTATGCCGGCCCATGGTTAATTTCAACTCAAAAGGAAGAATGCAGAATGGATGTGTTGAACTTCAGCACTCCCACCAACTAACAGCTCCTGTCTCCTCCTGAAAAGCGCCCTCTCAGTCAAACAGAAGGGTATTAAGATGACCCTTGCTTGACTGCCTGTCTTTCTTTCTTCATCCTTTGTGGAGACTGTCAGATAACACTCTCTGAAGGAGGAACAGCATCTCTGGGTGGGAAAGAGTTAAGAAACAGAGCCTAGCTTTCAAAACTTCTCCCAAAGACCCCTGGAGCATACAGCATTAAAATTAAAAAAAAAAAAAAGGAAAAAAAATTTAAAGCTCAAAATGGAATTCTTGTCATGCTCTGAACCAGGGAGTTTGTTTGTATTCTATACACAGCAGCACCGAGCCTTCTGTCGAAGCCACGCTGTGAGAAAGGGCAAAACCCTGCCGAGATGAAAGAATGTGAGGACCTGGTATAGCCTCCCCTGGCATTTACACCTGAAAAAAAAATCACTCAAGGGCATCTTACAGAGAGCTGTGCTAATGAGCAGCTTCTCACCAGAATGGCAATGTAGCTGAGCTGATGAAAGCTGAGATGCAGCAGAATAGAAAATACTTGGGGAGTTTCTTTAAGCATCTGGGGGGCAAAAAGCCTCAGATAAGACAATGCAGATTGCAAATGGCTCCTGTTACCCCTTCTCCCTCAAATACTATGTTGTGAGCTGATTTTTAGTGTAGTTCACTAATGGATGCTGATACTTCTTTTAGGCATCCCATTTTATAGATCAGGATGTATGGTGAATTGTTTTAGGTTCTAGGTTAAAATAACCTCTCTGGGTCCCCTGGACCTATTCTCTGTGTTCACACTTGATACAGAAATGCAAAAGCACCAGCGCAGTCCACAGCAGGTAGAATCATCCCAAGTCTATGTCTATCATGGTTTAGCTTCTCTCTCCCAGTCCTAATGTCTTTGTGGGTAATGAAATCCATTCAATGTTCCTCAGAGTATAAAGCTATGCTGAACACTTAAAATTGAACCTAGGGGCTTCCAAATGACCTTTTCAAATGCTTGTAGGTCACTGGAGAACCAGGTGTCATGTATCCATTCTCTTAGAGCTGGGAGGGGATGGAAAAGGCTGGTGGATGGACTATGTTTCAAGATCCCTGATTGGTGGAGAGCTCACTTCAGGATTATAGGATCATCATTTTAGGCCTAGGAAGAGAACTCTGGTCTAGATCATCCAAAAATAAGCTAATCTACACACTCTCATTTTACAGATGAGGAAATGGAGGTTCAGAGACCTGAAGTGATTTGCCAAGGTCACAAAGGAAGTTTCTGGAAGAATGGGGGGATTAAAATTCAGGTGTCTGGACTCCCAGGTCAGTACTCTCCACTCACTTCATCCTATCTTAACTGATGTTTACAATGACACACAGGGGAATGCTATGGAGCCACTCAAGAAGTCCAATGTGAAGTCTTTCAGAGATGTAAAAATTGGACACAATTCTCCACAGCTATTCCTGGTAGTTGGGAGCATGACACCACATTAATTCTGTCTTCCACCTTAAGCATATGTGTAGCAGTGTCCTGCACATTCCAGCTTATTATTCAATGCCACGGAGAAGCTCTGGTGTGGCAGAAAGCTAAGCAGCCCGGATTTCTTTAACTTTGGCAATCTATTGCAAATCATGGTAGTGCTTCCTAAGCTGACTTTCATGTGTGGATGAAGTCTATTTATCACCAATCAACTCACTAAGAAACTCACGGGATTCAGAGCTGTAAGAGTATCTTGCCTAAACCTTTGTTTTACAGTTAGGAAACTGAGGCCCTTGGGAGGGGCGGGGGAATGGCTGGCTCAGGGTCACACAGGCAGTTGAGGAGCAGAGGTGAGATGTGGACTCAGGTCTTCGGATTCCAAATCCATTGGTCTTCCTTCTCCACCACGGAGCTTTCTAAGGTAGTGGCAACATTTCTGTTGCTGTTGTTCGGTCATTTTCAGTCATGTTCGACCCTCTGTGGCCCCATTTGGGATTTTCTGGGCAGAGATACTGGAATGATGTGCCATTTCCTTCTCCAGATCATTTTACAGATGAGGAAACTGGGGCAAACAGGGTTAAGTGACCTGCCTAGGTCACACAGTTAATGAGGGTCTGAGGCTAGATTTGAATCAAGGGAAATGAGTCTTCCTGACTCCCGGCCCAGTACTATTCACTACGCCACCTAGCTGTCATATAAATATTTATGCATTTGTGCTTTTATCCAAGAATCCTGCTAATTCTTCTTGCTGTTTTATGAATACAGGAAAAATAGTCCAAATAACACAATATTTGATAACTTCTAATACTCATTAGCTTCAATTTTTGTCTCCATTAAAAAAAAAAAGACTTTTCTAGTGATAATGCTCATGGTGGGTTTTCATTCAAAATATGGGCAAAGTAGAGATTCTCAATGACCAACAAACTTGAAGTATTCTTTTCATATGTAAGAACTGACTGAACCAAGGAAAGCTCCCAAATTTTAGGAACCTGATCTGGGGTGGCACTAATTTGGGTACACATCAACATCTTTCTTCTTTTTAAGCAATAATTCAGCCTTTACTGTATGAAACAGAAAACTTCTTTCCCCAGGCTCTTATCTCCATTGATTCATTCATTCAGTCATCAAATATTAGCAAAAAAGTGTGTGTGTTTTTTTTAAAGGCATGGTAAAGGTTAAAAAAAAAACCCCACCAGATTGCAGAAATCAAAGCTACAGATGAGTGGGAAATTAAATAATGAAAGGTGAAATCCAAGGTTGAAGATGCTTTCTCCAAACTGTCACTCTCTCAGTTTTCCCAAAGGTAATGGTCATGGTGGCTCAAAGTGCCATGATGGCATAACAGAGGGATTTCCTTCAAGGATCCTTGATCTTGTTGGCTTACACACTCCCTCCACTGACATGGAACACAAACCATCTTATAGAGAAATAGCTCAAGACCTGTTATGGCTTAAAAATTATCATCCTACGGACAATCTGGAAATGAACCTTTCTGAATTTATCTAAACTGGTCCATCGCCAGGCCCACACTTGAGACCTTTCGCGTGTGATGGGAATCTTTTGGGACTGGCATTCTGTTGCCACAGTCTTAGAGACACATAGTAGATGCTTAATAAATGGTTAGTGGCTGAGTGAAGTAGATGACTATAGTGATAGATATTAAAATATCCAGATAATTAGGAGAGAGATAATAACTGTTAAGTCACCTTATCCTGCTAGGGCACAACTGTTCTAATTATGTCTGTAGGGTTTTGTTCGATCCAATTTCACATCTGATTGCAGATATGTGATCCTTTTACCACTGGAAATCAGCCAGTCATTCAGAGCTTGCATTATTTTCACTTTTTTTACTTGTGGGTTAAGGTTAAAAGTTCATTCCTTCATCCTCCCAAGGGGCCATTAAGACTTGGGTGACCAAAGGCAATGAAGAAAAAAACACCTTTTTTTCTTTCTATTTCCTATCTTTGCTAACTCCTTACAGACAAAGAGAGCTCTTCAGGGCCACTGATCTTGGTTTCAGCTATTCTCAACCCAACGGTTTTGACTAAAATGACCACAAAATCCTCATGTAACCAAGGAGGTAGCTGGCATTGTTGTAGATAGATCTGACAATCAGAAATGGTCTCTGCTTCTCAGCGTAGCAGTACGCGCGCAATGTCTGGGACTATAAGGAGCTTTCTGCATCACTGACTTAACAGCCAGGTAGTTTATTTAGACATTCCAGACTCGGTGATTTACATGTAGGGTAGCATAAAAGAAACGCACTGAAATCCTACAGTATTTCCTCACCTGCCAAAATGACAAGTCCATCATTAAGCTGAATAGAAAGGTGACAAGTACACACGGTTTCTGATCATCAGTCAGCGGCGAATGGCGGCTGGTAAAAAATAGGTATTATTTGTTAATGGGTAGTTCCTTTTCCTATTCTACTTGAAGGACCACTCTTGAGAGAAACCTATCATTATCAATCAGTGGATTTTTGATCAGGCTCCCGGGTAGAGTTGAAACAATCTTGGCCTTTCATAACTGGGGGGTATGTAATATAGCAGAGTCATCTGACTTTACAAAGTGCCCTCTAGTGGTCTTCCAATGACTTTCTGAAGACCAGAAGAAGAACAAAAGGTCCAGCTGTCAGACAGTGCCATTCTCCAAAGTTGGTTTTCTTTTCATTCCATGGAAAAAGAGAGAACACTTAAAATTAGATGCTTCTTCCTCAGGCTCCAGAGGCTTCTCTGGCCTTGGTTTCTAATTATTTTGTCCCCTATGTGCCCTAGTATAACCACCACTTTTTAATTTTTTTGCCTGCAGACAGACTCTTCTGCCCCTTCTAAGGAAATCAGCCCAGTAAGCCATAGAGAGTCAGCAACAAAGAGAAGCTCTTCTCCTTTCTGTATGTCTCCCTTTGCTGACTTCTTGCCTACCAAGTCATCTCTCCCAGGTTTAGTTCCTACCGACTGCTTCAGACACACTATAAAGTTCCTGACAATCCTGTCTTGTCCCAGAGGGGCCTTGTATCACAGCAGCTAGCATTATTATGCCCCCATACCACAGAAGCATCACAAAGGAGGTGGGGTACAACTAGGTCCTCAATTTTCACTTTTATAATTTAAGAGAAAAAGTATATTATTTCTAAGTAATATTTTCTGCCATTAGAAAGCAACAGGGTTGTTAGAGCTAACAAATTTTCTGTTTGTTGTGTTATCTCTTCCTAAGAGATTTGAGCTTAAGTGTCTATTCCCATTAGAAACTTCCCCTCCCTTTCCCCCCTTCCCCTTTTCTCCCTTCCCCCCCCTCTTTCCCTGCTTCCCCCAATGATTTATAACTCATTCCCTGGGATGAAATTTGGCATATCCTCAGGGGCAGCTTGGCTTTTTTTACTCTAAAGAGAAGATGGCAATGCAGCTTCTGGCATCACCTGGAATCCTGGTTTCATGGAATGTCAGTGTTAGGTCAGGGTTAGATAGACTAAAAACCACTAAGTTCCAACACCCCATTTTCAGAAGAGGAAACTGAAGCTCAGATAGGATAAAGGACTTGGCCAAGACAGCACAGTAAACTATAAGCAGATTCAGGACTAGAACCTGTCTCCCAGTTCCTGTCTCACACTCTTCTATGAAGCACCCAAGAAACTGTCTCATCTTCCCAGTGATGCTTTTTATTTCTGAAGACCTCTATGCTAGGAGCCAGTTTTTAGGGTCTTTGTAGAAACCATCCTAGAGTCTGGCCAATGGGGTTATGGGGTGTTCCCCCCCACCCCAAAGCCTTTGACTACACCATTTGTAAACAACACTGTCTTCATGGGATGGAGATAGTCAGGTGGTGCTATAAGTACTGTGGAATTACTATGCATGCCAAGGAGTCCTTCAGTATGAACTTCCATGAGAGAATGCTAACAGCTCTCCCGGGGCCATTAGTAGCCTCCTTTCCAGTAATTCACATATTAGGAACCCCCGAGTTACTGAGCAGGATTACATCATGGACTTAGTTTGGCAGTGTTTTGATTCAGTGTTATGGCTGTATTAAAAGTTGCCCACATAATTAGAAGGGTTCCCTTTGGCCCCCTGGAGGAAGTGGCCTTTGACCTTGTTGCTACAGGGGACAGAGGGACTCTGGGAGCTATAATGCTACCTTTCTTTTTATCTTTCCAAGGGAAAAAAGGAACAAAAGGATTTCTGCTGACAATACTGATTCTTGCCTCTGCCAAAGTGCTAAATGTTTTGGTTTTTTTCCCCCTAAAGAAAACTGGCCTCTGAGCCAGGAGAGAAACTTTAAAAACTACTGCTTACTAACAACAAACCTCATCTCTTCGGGGGAAAACTGGATTATCCCCCCAAACAAATGCAGGGTTTTTATTGGTTCAGGGTTGGAAAGAATTCTAGAAATCACCTAGTCTACATTCTTCATTATTTATAAGGAGGAAACTGAAGCAGAGAGAGAGTCAGCTTGTGTCTCTAGCACCTAGGACAGCGCCAAGTCCATAGATACTCAGTCTAATGCACAGTATTGCAGCGACTCCCTCTCCTTCCTGACCCCTCTACCTCTCGGCTTCCAAGACTCAGTCCAAGTCCCACCTTGTGCAGGAGATCTTTCTTGTTCCCCACCCTCCCCACCCCCCATGTGCCCACTACTAATGCCTTCCTATGAGATCACATCCAACTGATTCTGCTTATATCTTAAATGTGCGGGTTGTTTGAATGTTCTCTCCCTTAGACCTTGAGCTTTGAGGGCAGCGCCTGCTTCTGCCTTTCTTTGTATTCTCAGCACCTAGTACAGTGTCCCATACACAGTAAGTGATGAATTAATACTTGTTGACTGATCAAACTTTCATGAGAAGTAACTAGCAAAGTCAGGATTCAAATCCAAGAATTCTGCTGCCAAATCCAGTGTTTGTCCTCCTCGTCTTATGATAAATGATGACCATGACGGCTAACATTTATATTGCACTATATGCCAGGCATTGCCCTAAGCACTCAACAAACATTAATCGCTCGATCCTCCAGACAACCTGGGGAGGTTTTATAAATGAGGGAACTGGAGGCAGGCAGGTTAAGTGACTTGCACAGGGACATACAGCTAATAAGTGTCTGAAGCTGGGAACTAGACCACAGATACATAATTCTACCATCTTGTGCGGTAGGCAGGAGGACATAATTGTCCCCATTTTATAAAAGAACTTGAGGTATATGACCAGTTAAGAGGCAGAGTCAGGTCTAGAAGTCAGCCCTGTCATATATCTCCAAGGTCTTGACCATACTACCCACAATGAACAAATGTTACCTGGGAAGGAAAAGAAGGTGGTAAGATTGTGGTGGATAGAGTGCTAGACATGAGAGTCAGGAAGACCTGAGTTTGAATCCTGCCTCAGATATTTACTAGTTGTGTGACCCTGGGCAAGTCCTCACCTAGGTGGGGAACCTGTGGCCTCGAGGCCACATGTGGCCCTTTAGGTCCTCAAGTGGGGCTGTACTTGAAGACCTAGGGGGCTACATGTGGCCTCGAGGCCGCAGGTTCCCCACCTCTGTGGACCTAACCTTTCAGTTTCGCTTTTTTCATTTGTTAAAGGGATAATGACTACTTCATAGACTTGCGCGGAGGTTCAGGAGATAATATATATAAAACACTTTATGAGCCTTAAAGAGTATTATTATTATCTATCTTCTCTACAGTCTTTGTCTTTCTCAGGGAAATAACATTTCTTTGTAGGGGTAAAAGAATCAAGTCCTCTACCTTCACCTCAAACTTCTTATTTTGGTAACAGACTGTCACTTCCATCATATCCTGGTGTCCCAATGTTAGGCCTAGCACCAGGTCAATTTGAAAAGGGCTGTCTCCAAGAGATAGCATGGCCCAAGTCTTTTCAGCAATACATTGAGATACCCTATGTTTCTTTATAATCTGGTCTAAGAAAGCCTCAGCTGAAGATGTCTCTGATATAAAAATCCTGGAGGGCTAGAACTATGTATCTGTATAATTTGTGCCAAGTGGCCTTTGCCTGGTCCAGTTAGCTTGATGGTTAGAGTATGGTGCTGAGGAGGCCACAGGGACACGCACAGCTCCCAGCCAGGCTTCCCTGCTACAAATCAGAGAGGCGCCATGAATGGTCTAACGGACAGAGCATTGGAATCTGGCATGAGAAGACTCACTGTGGGATCTTGAGGCAAATAATCTTTAACTCCCAGAGTCTTAGGCTCCTCACCTAACTGCACCTGAGTGCAACACAACTATCTACTTCACAGGGCTGTTGTGAGAAAATTGCTTGATTAACTTTTAAGGGCTAGCCAAACACGAGCTATTACTATTGTTCCTGGCCCAAGGCAAACACTTTGCCAAAGTGCATGCTGTTGGTCATGAGGACCAGGAATACCAAGCAAGAAAATGTGTGGGGGTTGGTGTAAGTTCACTTCTCTGTGGGAAAAATAACGAAGAGCATATGCCTTATCAATGGTAAACATACAGTTACGGAGAATGAGCCGGAACAAACTCAGCAAATGGTAAATGGACACAAATTATATATGATCCATGAGACCTCTGGCAAGTTACTTTAATCAACTTATTAACCACCCACTAAAAACTTTAAGGTACTAGGTAAATGTCAGTTACTATTGTCACAATGATTATTTCATTCGGTAATTTCTGATGGAATTCAGATTGCCTTTGCTCTTGTTGCTGAGCAAAGGTGGAGAGAATCAAGCTGACTGGGTCCACTATAAATTTATACTCAACCTCAGCAGATACAGGCTCTCAACATCTCAAGCCTGCACCGTTGCAATTTTAGAAGGGGTTTGTCTGTCTGCCTCAAGTCTTTCTCCAATCCAAACGATCCTTTATTCAGCTGCCAAAGTGGTTTTCCTAAAATGCAGATCCAATCATGTTACCTCCCCTACTCAATAAACTCCAGGGGCTGCCTATTGCCTTCAGGATCAAATACAAAATGCTCTGTTTGGCATTCAAAGCCCTTTATAAGCTAGCCCCACTGTCTTTTCAGTCTTCTTACAACTTACTCCCCAACATTGGCCTCCTGGCTGTTCCCCAAATAAGATACTCCATCTCTCAGTCTGCCTTTTCTCTGACTGTCACCCATGCCTGGAATGCTCTCTCCTCAATATCTACAGACCTTCCTGGCTTCCTTTAAGTCCCAACTAAGACCCCGTCTTCTGCAGGAAGCCTTTCCCAAACCTTCTTAATTCTAGCGCCTTCCCTCTTTTAATTATTCCCTATTTATCCTTTGTATATATCCTTGTATATATTTCTCTGCTTGTTGCCTGCCTCATAAGATTGTAAGCTCTATGAGGGCAGGGACTGTCTTGCCTCTTTTTGTATCCTAAGGACTTAGCACAGTGCCTAGTCCACAGCAGTTGCTTAATAAATGTTGATTGATGGATTGACTGATAGTCCTGGGTCAAGTCATTGTTATTGTTAACAGTGATGTTGTTGGGGTTTATCTGTGCAATGATGGGTTATCTCACACTAGAGGCCTTCCACCAAAGCTGACTGATCACTTCTCATGTGAGCTATAGAAGGAATTCTTGAGCTGGCACAACCTGGCCTGCATTGGCCTAGGTGAGTTCTGAAGTCCTTTCCATTTCAAATATTCTATGATTCTGTCCAATTGGAAACCAACATGGAAAAGAATCTGATTCTCAACAGTGCAACTCACTGTGGATGGTTCAAGGAGGTCTTTAAAGGAGAAAGAGCAGGAGAATGATTCTAATGAGATAAATGAAAGAATGGCCACTATAAAACAATTAAAACTGAATACTGTGAAATTATATTAGCTAACCTTGGCTCCAAAGAAGAGAGGAGATTTAGAACCTCCCTACTCTTTGTTTTTTTGTTTTGTTTTGTTTTGTTTTGCAGAGGTGAGGGACCATGGGTGTCTAATGCTGTATATGATGACAGATTTTTTTCTCTTTAATATATTGGTTAGTTTTGCTGAACTGTTCAATTCTTTTCTTCTTTCCTCTCCCTTTCTCTCTTGTTCTACTTAGAAGGATCTTAACAGTTGCCATGGACTCAATGATCATTTCTAGGCAGATGATCCCCAAATCTATATACTCAGACGTGATCACAACCCCAAGGTGCAGGTCCACATCACCCATGCCTGACAGATATCTGTTTCTATGCTCATGTTCCATTAGTGTCTAAAACTCACTATGTCCAAAAGAGATCTCATCTTCTTTCCATAAAATACATTTGCCCTCTCAACTTCATAATTTCTATTAAGGACACCGCCAACTTTTCAGTCACCGAGTTTTACAACCTCAGATTGATTCATCCTTAACTCTTCATTCTTCTTACCCTCCATATCCAGTCTACTGCCAAGACTTCTTGGGCCTACCTTCATGAAATTCCCACAACCTGTTACCTTTTCTCTCTAGGCATAGCCACCATCCCAGTTCAGACCTCCTCCCTCTCCAACCCAATCTCTGCACAAAATTATCTTCTTAAAGTAGGAGCCCAGTCAGACCGACCATGCCACTTTCCACCTTCACCTTGATTAAGTACCCTCAGCTTTGTATCTAAAACCCTTCACAATCTTCATTTCAGACTACCTTTCTAGACCTATGGCACATTACTTCTTTTCACAGAACCTGTGTTTCAGTAAAATTGCCTTGCTTTTTGTTTCCAAAGCTGGATACTCTTAACTACGGCCTTTGTGCAGGATCTCCTCCATGCCTGGAGTTCACTCCCTCTTCAAATCCACCTCTTAAAATCCTTAACTCATTTCAAAGCCCAACTCAGGTGCCCCCTTCTGTGGGAAACTCTTCCTGATCCCTCTGACTTAGATTCTCTCTCCCTCCTCAAATTACCTTGTATTGCCTTCTCTGTGTGCTTAGTATTTACCCTTAGCAGAATGTAAGCTTCTTGTTTTTATTTTGAATCTCTAGTGTCTATCATGGGGCTGGGCCTGAAGTCAGAAGAAGATGCATCTTCCTGAGTTCCAGCCTCAGATACTTACTACCTGTATGACCCTGGGCAAATCACTTAACCCTGTTTCCCTTAGCTCTTCATCTGTAAAATGAGCTGGAGAAAGAAATGGTGAAATACTCTAGCATTTTTGCCAAGAAAACTGCAAATAGGGTCATGAAGAGTTGGACACAATTGAACGCGTTTCTAACACAGTGTTTTGCACGTAGTAATTGTTCACCCGTTTTTGAAGAGGACCAATGACATCAAAGGCTGATGTCTTGATTTGTGTGTGAACTGAATTTAAGTGAGGCAGAGCTGCACAAAGTTGTCAGCCTCACTCTCTCTTGAAGAGTCACTGCAGTCCAGCGGCAGGACAAAAATCAAGATGGCCTAGGACGCAGAGGATGACCTTGGTGGCTTCTGTGTCTTACCAAACTACACACTTCACAGCACCTGGTCAGCTGCCTTTGTGGCTGTTGGAACAAACTGTTTTCACCTGTCCATTCTGCAGGGGGGAGTCTTCTCATGTTTGGGGCAGACATCCCCCTAACTCATCGATGGGTTTGAGACCCCTCAGTTACCTTTCACCTAGTTTAGCCCATTGCTGAGATGGATTATCAGGCTGTGGCCACCGCACATGCTACAGCTTCTTGGAGTCACAGATGAGTTGGCAGGTGGACACCACGGGTAGATGAGCAGCCCTGAAATGGGCCAGGCAAGCTCTTTCTGCACAAAGTGAGTACTTAGTGAATGTTTGTTGGAATGTTCCCCCTCCCCCCCAAAGCAATGACAACTTTGAGACAAGTTTTTCCAGGAATCCCCAAGTAAGTCAGTGTCTGGTGGAGATACAGGAATGAATGGCCTGTGAGAGAGAGACCTAACCAAGTCATTGGTTTAATTGCAAGGGAATCCCATACTTTCTCTGATAGCAGCAATAGATTCTTATACTCAAGTAAATACATCCCTCTCTTGTCTGGAGGGAAATCTTCAGGGATTGGTCTTTCCAAAGTAAAGAGCTTTAAGTTATCACTTCCTTTCACATTATCTACTTAATGTTGTAAAAGGAGCAACTCTTCACCTTGGGTCTCAAAAATAAGAAGCATTTTTCTTCTCATTATCACTTACAAGCATTTAGTTTTGTTTTGTGTACATTAAGAAACAAAAGCTTCCACTTTCCTTAGACCAGTGGAAGAGAAAAAAGACTAAGACAATTTACTTATCTAACATCTGAAAAATGCTTACTATAGTTCTATGCTCTTCCATAAGTTCAGTTACATATGTCAAATTCTGTTGTGGCAAACATCATTACAATGAAACTCTATAAAAAAAAGATCCCAGTGCCCTAGGCAATCTAGTTTGTTTCAAGCAATATTTAGTTCAGCAAAATTCACAGGATCATAGATTCATAGTTGGAAGTGATATCATCGATTATTTAGCTCATTTCCCCCATTTTACACTCAAGAATACAGAGGCACACAAGAGCAGCGATTTGCCTGAGAATGCTGGTAAACTAGAGGACAGAACCCTGGCTGTCAGGGGCCATACCCAGAGGCATCTATTTTTTCTCACTGTTTTAGCATTTGTAATGGAGATAAACAGGAAGCTTTTTCAGCAAAGTCAGAGGTGAAGCAAGATTGTCCATTATCACCATTACTAATTAATATTGTACTAGAAACGAAACCTCTAGCAATAAGACAAGAAAAGGAAATAGAAGGAAAAAGCATAGGTAATGAATAAACAAAATTATATATTTTTGCAGATGATATGGTATTTTATGAGGAGAACCCGAAGAGTTAACTAACAAGCTACCTTGCAGCAATTAACTACTTCAGCGAAGTTGCAGAGTATAAAATAAACCCATAGAAATAATAAGTATTTCTGTATATTACCAACAAAATCCAACAGGGAGAAAGAGAAATTCCAGTTAAGATAAATGCAAACAGTATAAAATACTTGGGAGTCCATATTCCAAGACACACACAGGAACTATATGAATGCAATTACTAAACACTCTTCACACAAATATAGATCTAAATAACTGGTGAAATACTAATTGCCCATGCACAGGTCAAGTTAATGTAATAAAATGACAATATTGCCTAAATTAATTTATTTATTCAGTGTCATACTAATCAAACTATGAAAGATTTACTTTATAGGAAGACAGAAAACATTAGAATCTTAAAAATAACAATATTAAAATATATAATACTAGATTAGAAAAAATAACAACAGAATTCATCTGGAGGAACAAAAAGATCAAGGCTATCAAGGGACTCATTGAAAAAAATGAGGAGGAAGGGGGCTTAGCATTACCAGATTTCCAACTATACTGTAATTGTCAAAACAATTTGGTATTGGGTAAGAAATAGAGGGATTGATCAATGGAACAGATTAAGTACACAATACATGGAAGCCAGCGAGCACAGTAACCTAGTGTTTGATAAAACCAAAGATCCTAGTTAGTGGGACAAGAAATCACTAGTCCAAAAAACAAAACAAAACAAAAACACTCCTGGGAAAACTGGAGAGTAGTATGACAGAATGTAGGTATAGTCCACCCTTTCATACCATATACCAAGATAAGCTCAAAATGGGTACATGATTCAGATCTAAAGGTTGATATAAGCAAATGAGTGGAGCATGAAAGAAGTTACACGTCAGATTTATGGACAGGGGAAGAGTTCATGATAAAAGAAGAGATAGAGAGGTTCACAGGAGGTAAAATGACTAATTTTGATTATATAAAATTGAAAAAGTTTTTGTACAAACAAAGCAAATGCATCTAAAATTAGAAAAAAAGCAGGAAATTGGGAAAAAAAACTTTTGCAGCAAGTTTCTCTAACAAAGTTTTCATTTCTCAAATATATAGGGAACTAAGTCAAATTTACCTGAGTAAGAACCATTCCCTAATTGACAAATGGGTAAAGGATATGAATAGGCAGTTTCCAGAGAAATACTCTAAATCATTAATAATCAAAGAGATGCAAATTAAAACAACTCTGAGGTTGGCTAACTTTCAGATTGGATAAAATGACAAAAGAGAAAAATGACAAATGCTGGAAGGGAAGTAGAAAAATGGGTACACTAATGCACTACTGATGCAGTTGTGAACTAGTCTAACCATTCTAGAAAGCAATTTGGAAACATGCCCAAAAAAGCTGTTAAACTGTTAAACTGTGTGTTAAACTCTTCAACTCAGTGATACCACTAATAGATCTACACTGCAAAGAGATCAAAGAAGAGGAAAAGGACCCATATGTGCAAAAATATTTATCACAGCTGTTTTTATGGTGGCAAAGAATTGGAAACTGAGGGGATCTCCATCCATTGGGAAATGAATGAACAAGCTGTGGTTTACGACTGTGATGGAATACTACTGTGCTATGAGAAATGATGGGCAGGATAGTTAAAAAAAAAAACAACCTGGGAAGACTTGTATGAACTGATACAAAGTGATATGAGGAGAACCAGGAGAAGAAGCTACACACTGACAGAAGTACTGTAATGATAAGCAACTGTGAAAGGCTTAGTAATTCTGGCCAACACAATGACCAACCACAGTTTAGAAGGATTCATGAAGTATGCTATTCACCTCTATAGAGAGAGTGAGCAAGCACTGATGGACTCAAGAGTATAACTGAAGCATATTTTCCTTTCCTTTTTCTTGCTTTTTTTTTTGGATATGGCTAATGTAGAAATTTATTTTGAATGACTAAACATATTTGTAGTGGGTTTTTCTTTTTCCTTTTCAATGGGTAGTAAAGTGGGAAGGAGAAGTAGAGAATTTGGAACTGAAAATAAGACAAAAGTGAATTAAGAAAACAAAAACAAAATGTGCCCTGGGATAGTTTCCTGCTTCTCTAAAACAAATATTGGCAGAGCAGCAACAAATATTGAAACCATTAACCTGATTTAGTACATTCCAATAGAATACAACAATGTGAACAGTCTCTTGGAATTCCTTATGGCAGAATCTGATCAATGTCAGTATTTCCTTTAGGGCTTTTCCAATTTTATGCCAGATCTTTTGCTTGATCAATCAAATGGCTTTTTTGGTTTTTGTTTTATTTTGTTCTTATTTTTTTCTACACATATCAACTCAACATTTGCCAGAAGGAAAAATAAAACTTTGGAATCTGCTAAACCCTGTGTAGAAGCCTAAAGTTCCCAATTTCACATCATTGATTTTCACTTTGAAATGAACTTCTCTCTTCTAGATTTTCAATCCAGTTGAGCGTATTTCCCCTGGAGACAGAGAAAAGGACTTAACTCTTAGAATTACTATTTGGGAAATTCAGTACCTAAAACTTGAATGGATCAACATCGTAGTACTCTGAGATGGCATTCTATATTAAAGAGAAAGATACAGAAGTCCATAATTTATGCTCAAATAGAGAGTAAGAATGAATGACCATTGTAAGCACAGGAAAGGTTGGGATATTATCAAACTTGTAATATATTATCATGATTGGTCTATACCCATTGCCCAACTTCTTTTTCAGTATGTGGTTATTAATTTGGACATGCCAGTGGAGAATGAGTTCCCTCTCATCTGCCCTGCTAAACCTAACAAATCATTCACACACATATTCTCTTTCTCTCTCTGTCTCTCTCTCTCTCTCTCACACACACACACACAACACACACATAATGCATCACATAAATGAAGTATCCTCCGTTTACTATCAGTTATCTCCATTATCTTTACTGCCTTAGCGGCAAAAAACCTGGCAGAAGAGACTAAGAAAACCTAGACTAGTACAACATATTAAAGATATGTTTCTGACACATTAAACTGAGGTAGGGACATAATTTGTAGAGCAGAGATCAGAAAGCCAGAAAGGAAGAGGGAAGAAAGGAGCTGAAGGTGGTGTCAAAGGGTTTTCTACTATCCATCACCTATCCCTTGTGTTGGGCTGCTGGACACGATTTTCTTCTTGGAGTAGTTAAGAAGGCCAGGGGCACATTTGTTGAGACAACAGCTGATTAACCATGGGATAAGATGGGGTTTCTATGTGTGCATATGCAGAGGTGAGGGACAAATGAATGGAAGGGATCCACTGGTAACTAGCTAATTGTACCGACACTGAATGCTACAGGCCAACCAAGCCTAAGTCTGAGTTATCCAAAGTGGTGTTATATAATTAGAATTCAGCTTTATTGCACATTAAGGGCTAAAGAGCTCAGCCCGATTATAGAGGTAATTTTGCCATCCAATTAAGGGAGCATTCTGCTTTCAACTGTACCGTGTTTCAGTGAACTTGAAACAACCATGCCAACGTGACAGGCTATCTTATTGCATCTTCCTATTTATAATAATAAATATCTAGGCAATAAGGGCAGGAAAAACGACTGCTCTTTTGGAAGCTGCTTACTTGTCCAAAGGAAACCGGCATGTTTTATGATCACTGGAAATGCTCTAAGCTAGGAACCACAAATGGCACTTCCTCAACTACTTGAAGGTCATTTTTTATAATGAGATAGTTTTTTTTTAATGCCAATTGGCAAACATATGTTAACCTACTTTTAAATTTAGATTGCGGTCTCCTTATTACTAAACATACAAGAAAATTATTACTTTAAAACTGCTGTCATGACATATTCCAAAATTCAGGCAGTGTAGGAACTGAGCTAGATTAAGTCTGATTAAATTAGGATTCTCTTTGGGAAGTGTAAATGTGTATAGCTAGCTTAAAACAAGGACAGAATACAGGTTTTGGAAAGATGTACATGTGAGGACTTAAATCTGGCACCTCCCATCTGCAAATTTTTTATTGTGAGATGTCTTTGTGCACTAGAATGCAGGCTACTTGAGGACAGGTATTATCTCACTTGCTTGTATCTGAATCCCCAGCATTTAACACAGCAACTGGCACATAGTAAGCACTATGTATCTATTTATCTATGGTATCTATGTATCTATCTGCTGTCTATCCATCCATCCATCCATCCATCCATCCATCCATCCATCCATCCACTTATCCATCCATCCATCCATCCACCCATCCATCCATCTACCTATTCATCCATCCATCTATCTATGGTATCTATATATCTGCTATCTATCCATCCATTCTTCCACCTAATAAAGCCTAAGTTTCCAGTAATTTATTTTCAGTTCCATCCCTTCCTAAAAGAGGCTTTAATTTACTTGAACCAACTTGGCCTATGTTGAGTACTGTGTGAAGTGCTGGGTATACAAACATAAAACTACACAGAGCTCTTGGATCAAGGCCAAGGAGATGTTGGTTTTACTAGGTTATCTTGGGTAAGGCAATTACCTTTCTAGGGTTCAGCTTCCTTAAAATAAAGTAAATGGAGTAAAATAAAGCGGGTAGATGGCATGGTTTCCAAGGTCACTTCCTACCAGATATGAAGTTCTCGGAGTCTAGGTTGGGCAGTTTATATTTTGTCTTGTGGACAATAGAGAGCTACTCAAGGCTTTGGAGCACAGGAGTGATATGATCAGATTTCTCTTTAGGAAGATTACTTTGATGATATGAAGTGGGAAATAACTGCTATTAGAAACATCATTTTCTTAGCTACATTTTCACATAAGGCAATTTTCTTACAAGTTAGAAGCATTGTTAATCTCTAGACTGGAATATCAGGGTCCCGTTGCCAGAATAAAATTAAGGAGGGAGGAGGTCATACAGTTTCAAACTACACTAGGCCCAGCTTTAGACAATGCTAATAGGTCTTTAACACTTTAAAAAAAATTTTTTGGCTTAGGAAAAAATTCCCCTCTTCAAACTCCAGGAGATCCAATCTTTCCAAGTATGGGTTTACCAAAATGGTAAGTCACTCACAACATCTGCAAGAGATTATAATTAAGCAATAATTTTTTAAAGAAAGAATTTGTATTAACCAAATTTATGACTATGAGAAACAAATGTAGCAAACAAACACAGAAAAATTGCATATTAGGATGCTAATTAGATGCATTTCTATTTATAAGCTGCCTTGATCAGGCTAAAGCATTTTCCGTTTCAGGTGTCAGTGTTACGCCCACAAATGTAAACAATTCCCTTGACTGGAAAACACCTGCTTGTCTCTGGAGATGGGGAGTGTGCTAAGGAAAGACTATTCCCAATCACTTGGAAGGAGATTATGTGTCTCTTCAAACAAGATTACTGACTTTTTTGCCATTGGGTAAGGCTGAGTTTTACTGCAACTTGGCCACGTTTAGAAGAATGAATGAAAATGGGTATCCCCTCCAGGGGTCAAAACTTGAAATGGGTCCCTGGGAATAGAGGAAAACATGCTACATGTCACAACTGAGATACCTGGCTGCTATAACTGTGCTAGCCTTCATAAGGCTGCAGAAACGGGAAGAATAAGCCTGCTCATTCTCATGCATACAACAGTCACCTCTTTGAGAATTATAAGTTGCTGAAGAGCTGCTAGTCTGCATTTGTGGAGGAAGTTTCCACATTGGGAACTCCCAGGTGAAATCACAGGACCGGATCACTGCACCCAATGGTTTTTTCTGGCAGATCATGGAGTAATCCTTTATTAAAGTGTTATTCATGCTTCATAACTTTATAACTTGAGACTAGGCTCTCAAATGTTATTCTGTTAGAGAGCTAGTTCTGGTATCTCCCACCAAGATTGAAAGGCTTTGAGGACAGTCCTGGTGATGAAACGTTTATCTGTTACCAGAAGACAAGTTGAACTAAGGCCCAAGAATCTCATTCCTTCTTTGGAACAGGCTGATAAATTTCTTGGCAACAGCAATTCCTGAAAGCCATTTACCAGGGCCTATTGGGGTTACAATATGCATCAGTGGACCAGCTCCAGAGAAAGCAGAAGTCTTGGAAGCAGCAGAACATGGCACACATTTATGAAATACGAACCCTTTCACCAGGAAGGGCAATGCATTCCAGGTTTCACTGTGGGTGCAAAATTAACTAATCAATTTTTTCTCACCTTCAACACCTGCCCCTCCAGACTAAGCCCTCCCTCATGACAAAGAAAAACTAGCCAGTCCTATGACTATAGATGACAGTGTCTGTAAGAGTTCTCCGACCTCAGGGGAGAGCCATGTTCATTATCTGTTCTTTGGGACCTTCACTCATTTCAAAATTGTTCTGAGATCACCTTTCCTTTACATGTTACTGTATATACAGTTCTCTTGATTCTGTCTATTGTGTCCTGCATTATGTCATTCAAACTTTCCCATGATTCTTTGGATTCCTCTGCTTCTAATATAATTATATTCTCTCATATTAATTCATATAATAGTTTTTCTGAAGTTATATGGAATATGAGTTTAAGGTTAAACTGCATACATTCAAATAGGGGGATGATACATGTATCCCTATCATGGATCCCTATCATGTTCAGGAGTCACAGAGGGATTCCAATGAGACAGCACCTGGGAGTAGTTTTGTTATGTCTTGATGATCTTAAGAAAAGAATTAAGAGGGGAAAAGTAATGCACTCAGTGGGGAGGGAAAGGAAGGTTAGGGAAAATTATCTCACATAATCATGGCACACAGGTAAACATCTATACGAACACAGAGAGGAGAGAGTGAAGAGGAACTGCTGATACTTGGACCTCTCTCTCAAATGAACTGGTCAAAACAAGAAGGAACACACACACACACACACACACACACACACACACACAGAGTTGAGTACAGAAATCCACTTCATTCAATGAGGAAGGAAAGAGAGGATTAGAGTAGCATCACAAAATCAATAGCAACCACTTTGTTTTAAATTCTTTGGTAACACAATGCTTATTAAATGAAATATTTTAGGGAGCTAAGAGGTACAGTGGATAGAGCCCTGAACCTGAAGTCAAGAAGTACTGAATTTAAATCTGGCCTCACATACTTACTGGCTGTGTGACCTTGGGCAAGTCACTTGATCTCTAGCTGCCTTAGTTTCCTCAATTGTAAGATGAGAATACTAATAGCTCCCAGGGTTGTTGTAAGGACCAAATGAGAGAATATTTGTAAAGCACTTAACACAGTGTCTGGAACAAAGTGGGCACTATTATATAAATGCTATGATGAAAAGAATATTCTGGTATTTATCTGACCCATGTTCATGTCTTTGACTTCCTTGGGTTATATGCTTAGTTGTGTCATGATTATATTTTTACTTGGGGCAAGTAGGCTTGGCTAAGAATGACTAATAATAATTCACATTTATATGACAATTTTATATCTTTCTTTCATTCCTATTTTTCCTTTTCATTATTATGAACTGTACTAAAGTCAACACATATGAACATTTTCTTATGCTAAGAAGAATGGAAAAAGTAATCAATTGTTGCAATAAACTTTTAGCTGACTCCCTAAGTTTCTGTAAGTAAACTATCATGTCATTTGCAAAAAGCAATGATTTTTCCTCTTTGCTTTGGCTGACTCCTACAATTTCTTTTTCTTATCTTATTGCTGTATTAATGGGTATTTCTATAACCATATGAAATAATAGTAGTGATGATGGATGTCCTTGTTTCATCCTTGGTCTTACTGGAAAGGACTATAGCATTTCACCATCACTACTACTTCTAGCTCTTGGTTTTAAAGGCATACTATTTACTATTTTAAGGAATAATTCATTTACAGCACATTTACATTTTTTTTGCCTTTTTTTTTGGAGGGGGGAGGGAGGGCAATTGGGGTTAAGTGACTTTCCCAAGGTCACACGGCTAGTATTAAGTTTCCAAGGCCAGATTTGAACTCAGGTCTTCCTGACTCCAGGGCCGGTGCTCTATTCCCTCTGCCATCTAGCCGCCCCCATATTTACATTTTTTTTTTACATAAAAGGGTGTTGTATTTTGTCAAAAAGCTTTTTCTATGTCTATTGTGATATAATTGTGATTTTTATTTTCTTTCTTTTCAGTATGGTCTAATATGCTTATAGTTTCCTAACAAATAAAATATGCATTTCTGGACCAGTAACAGAAATGTATTCTCTTTTTAAAAACATATTATTGTAGTCTCTTTGCTACTATTTTATATAGTATTTTTGTGCTGATATTCATTTCAGGAACTGGTTTATAGTTTTCTTTCACTGGTTTCTGTAGTTATCTGTGACAATAACAGGGGGAACTTTCTCTCTCTCTGTCAGTGCCAGTAAGATTCTTGCCAGAGTCCTCCTTAACAGGCTGATCCTTTACCTGGAAGATGGTCATGTACCCAAGAGCCAGTGTGGCTTCAGAAAGACTGACTAACAGTCAGTATGTTGTTTGCTTGCCCAACAGCTCCAGGAGAAATGCCAGTAACAGAACAGAACACATTTCTCGATCTGACAAAGGCTTTTGTTTTTGTCAGTCGTGAGGACTTGTGGAAGATCACGGCAAAATGTGATTGTCTGGAAAAGTTCATCAGTATTGTAAGACAGTTCCATGAAGGCATGCTTGTACACATTCATGATAATTTAAATTCTTGCTTCTTATTCTGTTAATTTGGGGATTTGTATTTTTAAAAAATATTTATGCATTTCATTCAAGTTATCATGTTACTGGCATATAACTGGAAACATAGTTATTAAATAATTTCCCTTATTTCTTCTTCATTTGTTGTGAATATTCCTTTTTCATTTTTTATATTGGCAATTTTTTTTCTCTCTCTTGTAAATGATCAGATAACTAATACTAGCTTTTCCCTCTCTTTTTGGTCAATTTCACACTTTAAAAAATTGTTTCTTTTTTGATTTTTAGAATTTCAATTTTTGTGTTTAGTTGGGCTTTTTGATTTGTTGTTTTTGTAAATTTTTTTTAGTTGTGGTCCCAATTCAATGATTTTGCTCTTTCACTCTTTTGTTTATAAAAGTATTTAGAGATATAAAATTTTTCCTAAGGGCTTTTTACAGCTACATCTCAAAAGTTTTGGTTTTGTGTCTTCTTGTTGTTTACTTTGATGAAATATTTCAAATGCCTTTTTTCGATAAGCTTTATTGCACTGTAGTCTATAAAGGATATGCTTAATAGTTCTTTTCCGCATTTGTTTATGAGGTTTTTATGCCCCTGACACATAGTCAACTTTTGTAGATGTCTTACACAGCTGAGAAATATGCATATTATTTTCTTTTCCTATTTGTTAATCACTATAAATAGATAATTTTTAACTTTAAAGAAAACCAGGTCGTTAAGTTCTTTCTTAGCTATCATTTTTTAGATTTGTCTAGGTCTGGAAAGGGTCACTTTGAGGTCCCCAACTATTACAGTTTTGTTGTCTATTTTTCCTCGTATTTGGATTAAATTTTCTTTGAGTACTTAGATGCCATGGCATTGGGTATATTACATATAACTGATATTAATTATTTATGGTATCCTTAAGCATAATAATGTTTCCTTACTTTCTTCTTTTAATTAATTGTTTTTATTGTTGTCCTGCTTGAGATTGTAACTATCCTTGCTTTTTAAAATTCTCCTGAAGCATGATAAATCCTGTTCTAGCACCTCATTTTAAAATCTGTATGAGTCTTTATGTTTCAAATATATTTCACATAAACAACATACTATTGGATCCCACTTCAAAATCCAATCCGTTTACCTCCTCTACTTTATGGGTGAGTTTATCCCATTCACATGCATTATTACTATGGCTAATTATATATTATATAATAACATATTATATAATATATATTTCACTCCATCACCTCTTGTACTACCCCCCTCTTTCCCCATTCCCTGCAATTTACAAAGAAGTAGAGAAAGAAAAAGAACCTGATTAATACTAGTTAACAAGACTTTGAGTTTTAGAAATTACCTTATTCATATAGCCTTATGAAGTGAGCAATGCATTATCTGCTCTCTTTGACAGGGTTAAGTGAAGTTCCTGTGAGTCACTGAGCTAGTAAGGTCCACCATCTCCAAACCTAGTGTTCTATCTTTACACCATGCCTGTCTCCTTTCCATTATACCATGGGTATCTTCTCTCTAAAAGAAAAGATACTCCTACTTCCCATTTTCTTCCTCTATCTTTTTTTTTCAACTTTCTCAATCAACCTTTTTCCAGTCTTCTTCTCCTCTTCTGAAGATATATACTGAAAATGAAGTACTAACAGGGGAACATTTCAGAGGCTGCCTCTCGAGCAGGTGGGAAGGCCCATGCCTCACTCCCAGCTGTGGGAGCTGGAGGTAGTAAAGTAAAGAAGGAAAAAAGTTAAGTTAAGTGGATGCCTAAGCCTGGACACTTGAGACTAATTTTTGAAACCATTTTTCAAGCCTTGATGCACATGGTTGGAGCAGAGTTGAGGTGTAGAAGTTTTGCATCATGGCTAACCTTCTCCCAGGGTAAGGTAGACATGTCCTGGAAAGAAGGAGCAGAATGCAGTTGTTTAAGAGCAGTAGGAATAACACTTCACTGTGGTGAGCTCAGCCATTATTTAGCACTTTTATCTGCAGTGCACTCTGGCATCATTTCTATTATTTATTCCTTCCGACAATACTGTAAAGGAGATTTGTATAAAGGAGGGCAGTGAGGTCATGGCTTACTTTCTAGGAGTCACGCAGAGGTTGTTTCTACATTACAAGAGTGTTCCTGCAAAACTACCTCTGTGCCTTGGTCAGTAACAACTGATCTGTATGTAATCTCCACGGTGAATAAGGAAACAATGAATGGTAAGGCAAAAGTGAAGCTATAACCAGTACCAGCTTATGCTAAATCAGTCAAAAAATTTAACACCCAGGGGCAGCTGTATAAAATGTCACCGCAGAGGATCTGAGGGGTATTTCTTGTGGTCATTTTCCACATAATAATGGCTAGCATTTAAATAGTGCTGTATCCCACAACTCAGGCCTGGATGGCACAGTGGCACAGAGTGCTGGGTCTGGAATCAGAGAGAACTGAATTCAAATTTGGCCTAACACAGTAGTGGCAAATCACTCATCTGCTATCTGCTTCACTTTCCTCAACTGTTTAATGGACATAATAGTAGCACCTACTCTACAGATCTGTTCTGAGGATCACATGACTTAATATTTGTAAAGCTTATCATACTGCCTAACACATAGTAGGCACTTAATAAGTCCTTCCTTCCCTCCTTCTCTACTTTCATTTTTCCTTCCTTCCTTCTTCCCTCCCTCCCTCCTTCTCTCCTTTTCATAGCTTGAGCTCATTACACCATTCTACATTTCTTAAATGCTCTAACCTTTTAACCTAAATATGCCTGATCATTTCCAAAGATCACAAGGTCTCAAACCCTCAAAATCAAATTAATTTCAATTTTATATATGTGGTATACATACAAAACATATAAATGTATATATATGCATATACACATGCACACACACATATATACATATATGTGTGTATGTATACATTATACATACACACACATACGTACTACACCTAAAGAAGTTTGGAGATTGAGTACAGAAAGATAAATGTTCACATTTCCCCTAACAGCCTCTTACCATAATCCCAAATATTCTACAACTCCTTAGCATTCTCTCCTGTATTTTTTTTTCTACATTGGGAAGAGGCTTTGAGTTTGCCAGCTGTTTGGGAATTCTGTTTAGGGAGTAAAGGAGAAAGATGATTTGTGTATGAGGAAGGAGGATGAATAAAAAAGATAGTCTCGAAGGGACCCTTCCAACTCAAATATTCTATGATTCTCTATTCATCTGGGCTCTAACCCCTCAATCAAGTGAATTAGAGTCTTCAGAATAAGTTTTCATCCCAGTTCATGAGAGCTGCAGTATAATCTCAGAAAGATCTGCAAAGAGCTCAAGAATGCAAGGAAGAAAGGTTTAAAAATATGAAATTGTTCCAGGGTTTCTCTGTACAGCCCAAGTGGGAACCTTCAAAGACATGAGTCATCGTTTTGAAATGCACATCAAACAAGTTAAATAACTCTTACTTTCTTAACATCATATTAATCAAAGGGCATTGATTCCTGAATCAGATTCTCTTACCAATGAGCCTCCTACCCTCTCAGCTCAGATGCATGCATTAAGTGAGTTTTATTCTGACAGATACAATATAGCAATCAATAAAATCTTATTATATGGGGTTGAGATACAGGGATTTAGAGCAGGATTTATGCACTGCTTTCAAATCCAGTGCTATTTCATGTCTCTGCCTTAACCTGTAATTGAAAATAAATCTCCCCAAATACACCAGATTCTAATTTTCTGGATGTATGGGCAAATTTTAACGGCAGCCCGCATTCCCTCAGGGAAACCGTGCCTGTGTGATCTTATCGTCTACTGCCAGTGCAGTCCCTTGAGGTACTAGATTCCTTAGGACAAGGCTGCTGTGCCCTATCCGGGGCTGTAAGATAAAAGCATACTTGGGAAAATAGCTGAGATTTCTGTTTCTATACATAGTTTTAGAACGGAAGTATCAAGCTAGAGGCCCAACCAGCAAAACTCCCAGCCCCAACGAGATTAAAATGTAATTGGGAAACGTTTAACAAAACAAATAAAAGCACACCACAACATAGATAATGTTAATCTGTGGTTTTCTTTTTTTTTTATATATATATATAT
>CM053581.1:41346403-41407925 GCA_028627135.1 Pseudochirops cupreus
GCGAGAGCTCTGGCCTGAGAACAATCGCTCAGTCCCCCTGCTGCCTGCAGGCCGCAGGCAGGAAGCTGCAAAGCCGAGGCGTAATCTGTGGTTTTCTAACTGAATATGTAAGTTGGTTTCTATTTGAGTTCGACACAGGCCTGGACTCCTAAGTCAAGATCATCTGCCTCAGATACTTACTACCTGGACAAATCATTTAACCCTGAGACTCAATTTCCTCATGAGCAAAATGAAGAAGACAGTAGAATGCTTCCTGCCCTCAAAGACTTACACAGAGGGACTACTGAACAAAATAGAGAGCACAGAATTAAGTCCCCACATTAATGGTCTAGACACAAAGATTAGGGAAGTCTAGACACCGGGTAGGAGGTTGATGAAAAGCCAAATGAAGTAAAACAGGAAACCAGGGGTCTGCATCTCCTCTGGGAAGGACTCTTTATTAGGGAGGGATTGAAGAGAAGCACAATTCTGTCTTTGGCTGAGGTGGCTTGGCAGCCACATGGGAGGTTTCTGATACCAGCTCTCCTCTTGTGCTGGGAGGCTCAGATCATTTGCCAAGGGTTTGGCAAGAAAAATGCTAGCAATGAAGTCCTCTAAAGAAGAAATGTCAAATCATATTCATCTGGTTCCCTTCTCTGGGTCAACTGGCCTTTCAACATGCCCCTTGGCCTTTCCCTTTCCTCTAAGTTAGGGGTTCTGAACCTCAGGTCTGTGAATTTGCTTTTTAAAAATAGTAGTAGCTAACGATAGGCAGTATTTATATAACAATTTAAGGTTTACTAAGCATTTTACACCTACTACCTGCCTTGATCCTCACAACATCCCTGGAAGGCAGGTGCTCATATTATCTGATGCATTTTACTTTATGCATTTAAAAACAAGATTCTGAGAAGATGCCCATAGACTTCACCAGGTTGACTGCCAGAAGCGTACATGACACATACACAAAGCTTAAGAATCCCTGCTCTAAATGTTTTGGCTATTGCCTATTTTCTGTGTCTCATTTCACACTCCAGACCTTCCAAGTCCTTGCAGAGGAGGGGCCATGTATGCATCCCTTGATAGGGAGCATGGGGCACAGCGCACTTTATGATGCTGTCAGCCAAACACTCTGATGCTGCTGATCACTGTCTCTTCTTTGATATTCTCTTCTCTCTAGGTTTTGGGGACACCACCCTCTCCTATCTCTCCGACCACTCCTCTGTTTCCTTTGCTGGACTGTCCTCCAGATCACACCTTTCAGAGTTCTATTCTGGGCCCCTCTTCTCTTCTCCCTCCATATTACTTCACTTGGGGATCTCAAAAGGTCTCATGAATTTAATTACCATCTCTGTGCCAATGATTCTCAAATTTACCTATCCTGTCCCAATCTCTCTGCTGATCTCCAATCTTGCATCTCCAACTGCCTTTTAAATATGTAGAACCTGATGTCCAATAGACATTTTAAACTAAACATGTCCAAAACAGAGCTCACTCTTTCCCCCTTAACTCCTCTCTCCTCCGCTCCCTTCCCTGTTACCACAGAGAGCAGCAGCATCCTTCTAATCCCTCAGACTCAAAACCTAGGAATCATCCTCAACTAGACCTTATCCTGCACTGCCCCTCCCCACCCATATCCAATATGTTGCCAAGGCTTATTGATTTCATCTTGGCAATTTCTCTCATATGCCCTCTTCCCTCCTCTATCACTGATGCTCCCCCTCATCCCTACCTCTCCCCCCCCCCAAATTTGGGCTCTCATCACTTCATGCCTGATGAATACAGCAATAGCTTCTAGGGAGCCTGCCTGCCTAAGTGTCTCTCCACTCCAATCCATCCTCCATTCAGCCACAGTGATGTTTCTAAGACACAGGTCTAATCATGCTACCACCCACCCACACTAAATAAACTCCATTGACCCCCTATTGCCTCCAGTATTTGAAGGAAATTCAGTGCCCTTCCTAATCTAGTCCCCTCCTACTTTTCCAGTCTTCTTATACCTATTTTTTCTACATGTACCCTTGGATCCGGTGGTACTGGCCTTCTGGCTGTTCACAAATAAGACATGCCATCTCTCCACTCCAGACATTCTCTCCGGCTGTTCCCCATGCCTGGAATGCCCTTTCTCTTCATCTCTACTTACTGACTTCCTCAGCATCCAACTAAAATCCTATCTTTTACAGGAAGCCTTTTCCATTCCTCCTAACTCTTGTCTTCCCTTTGTTATTTTCTATTTGATAGGATTTGCTTTGTATATACTTGTTTGCACGTTGTCATCCCAATTAGATTGTAAGCTCCTTGAGGGCAGGGACTGGTTTTTTTTTTTAACCTCTTTTTGTATCTCTAGCACTTAGCACAGTACCTGGCACATGATAGTCTCTTAATAAATGCTCAATTATTATTAATACTGAAAATGGAATCTTTCAATGAAGCAAAATTGCCATTAACTGTTAAAGTAAACTGGGTAACAGAACGAATTTTTACAAAGGTCAGGTTCTTCCTGACTTTGGAATGCCCAGTAGAAAGCTGCATCCTTTGCAAATTATATTTATTCTTAAAAAGAATACTCTTATTGACACTCTTGTCTTTACATAATTTCCCGTCTTTCTCCAGACTGAGCCCCACCCTGTGACAAAGAAAAACAGCTTGGCAAAAATATCCGACACTGTGACCCTGTCTGACAACGGACGCAACAACATTCTGGCCCAGCAGCTCCTCACCTCTCCATCACCAACGATGAAGCCTGTTTCACTACCTGGCTGTTCTCCTAAGAACTGCGCTGACTTTTCAATAACTCGGAGCTCGGCTTCTTCTGGCGATCTTTCCTTTAACACTTCCCAGGTCATTATATAGACTATTCTCTTGTTTTTCCCTCCCCTTCCCCCTTCATCATTTCACATAAATTTTTCCAAATTTCTCTAAATTCTTCTTACAGGTAATTTCCTACTGAACAATAATATTCCACTAACTTTATATATTAGTTTCTTCCCCCACCCCAGGCACAGCCTAAGTAGTGGACAGTTGTTAGATCCCAGCTCTTTATTATACCACAATGCGTTGCTATAAAGAGCTTAAAATATTTATTGGTTGATAGAGTTACATATCGTGATCTTTGTTTCTGTCTTTGACTTTTAGCAAGTGTGCATGTTCCCACGTGGGATCACTAGATCAAAGGTTATGAATAAGTTTAGTAATTTCTTTGGAGTATAATTCCAAATTGAAACGCAGAATGATTTAACTGCTTCCTACTTGCACCAACGGTACACAGGTGTGCAAATCTTCCCACAGGCCCTCCAACATCTTGCATGAATTCTTCAGGACCACTAAAACAGTGACAAATAACAACCAGAGTTCCTATGGCTAGGAAGCTGTACAAATAAATTTCCTTATAACAACCCTGCTAAGTAGTCAGTACAAATACGTAGCAATAGCAGTAACAGAAGCCCTTAGTCCATTAAGTAGCACCAGTGCCTATGGATTTGCATGGCCCATCGGACTAGACCCATTGTGTTTATTAATGCAGAATGGAGGTGCTTTACCAAATGCAAGAGAACACAGAGCCTCTCACCCACCTACTGGGTTTCCCAAGACTAAAGGCAAAAGATAAGTTAAGTCTCCTCGTCCTTAATCAGTGACAGTCTTGCATAGCACCCATCTGAAGCACTAAAGGCAACAATTTCCATTTCTTTACAAATCACTTTACTCCCTACTACCCTAAGAGGGAGGTAGTAAAGAATCATCATTCCATTTGGAAGACAATGAAACTGAGATGCAGGAGGATTACAGGATTTATCTAGGGTCACATAGTTAGCAAGTGTCCACGTTGGGATTTAAACTCTGGTCTTTCCCAAGTCCAAGTCAAACATGTTTTCCATTCTGCCATATTACCTCTCAGCTCTTCTTATTCCTTCTTGCTCTTCCTCTGGATTTCTTTCTATATAGTTGGTTCAATGGACAGATTCTGGAGTCAGGAAGACCAGAGTTCATATCCAGTCTCAGATATTCAGTCACTTAACCTCTGTTTTCCTCCGTTGCCTCATCCATAAAATTGGGATAATAATACCACCCACCTCCCAGGGTTATTGTGAGGATAAAAATTATCGAGCACCTTGCAAATCTTAAAGAGCTACATAAATGCTAGCTGTTACAACATTTTTGACTATATGTTTCCAAGGGTCAAGGAAGAGGGTTTTATTGCTGAGACAAGTGAAAAGGAAGAGAATGAAAAGACCAAGAAATGGCCAATTCAGGGGAACAAAAATACAACTGAACATTTAGAAACTGTCTGAGATTAGACTGCACAGTCTCAAGGTGTATGTGGATTCTTAGTCTCCCATGCATATGCCATTCCATACACCAACATGTGGACCCCAGGAAAGTCCTAGCAGATATCACTGGCCTACAGGAAAAGTGAAGGCAGTTTATGAATTTGAACCGAATAGGGGTAGGAAATGCTGCCCCCAAAGCTGCTACCTGGCTGGAAATAGGTACAATCGCCAGACAACAGAACCAATGCAGAATTGATCAATAAGCATTTACTACATGCTTGCTCTATGCCAGGCTTTTATCTAATGAATGTTTCCTTCCTTAATGCTTTGTGAAAAACAATGGGCAGAGATCTGATGCTGCCCAGCTAGTGAGCCTGACACTGATGGTGGTGGAAGGGGCACCATCAGAAAGGAGCTGCAGTCACCTCTAATTCTGCGTTCTTACAAGTTGAGGCAAGATGTTGAGATTCTAAGTGAATTTCAAAAGAGACATGAAAGGCTTTGGGACTAAAGGGGTTTGAAATGAAGGATGTTATTGCTAAGTAGTCCTGAGTCTTCAGAGACCATAGAATGAAGGATCTGTTTCAGATGCATTAATTTCCCATGATCTTCCCTCTGATGAGGGGAGGCTCCCAGGGAAGTGAATGGTAAGAATCATCTAGGTTTGTGTCTTGGAAAGCTCAAAGGAAAGTCCTTAGGAAAACCCTCACTTATGTGCCTGATGTTAGCAGGAGTGAACCCCAACTACTAAAGGCAAGAGAAAAGAATGGACAGAATGGGCTCTTCTTAAACAAAAGAGAGAAATGATTCCTTTTGCCAGAGTAAATGGAGTTTTATCCACCACCACTCTCCTCCCAGATCCTTAGATAAGGAAGCAGCATCATACAACCAATTCTTAATTAAGCAAGGACCAGACTCTGCAGCTGGTCCAGGTCTGTTGGCTCAGCTTCCCACTGTAAATTTGGGGTGATCAGGCTTGAGTGACAGCATGACACATACTGATTGTGTGACTCTGGGCAAGTCCCTTAACATTGCAGCTCCTTGGGAAACTCTCCAAGGTTGTAAGTTGCAGAAAAGATGCTGACCTGCACTGGTAAAAGTTCCTTCCTGGAGCTCTTTCTTACGATTGAAATGTGTTCCGTCCTTGTCACTCTTCCTGTGTGGCTCTCCAGAGCCTTCCCAGGTAAGGCAGAGGCCAAGAGAAAAGCCCAAACTCCCCTCACTTCACTGAACGATTGGCTAGTGTCTCTGGGATGAAATTTTATGGGCAGGTCAAGACCACTGGCTAATAAGGAGGAATGGGGATTGATTACCTATGAATCTAACATGTAGGCTTCCCATTACATAGGTGATCTCAATTCTACATCTTTGCTGAATTCCTAAATTTCAATTTACTGTCCAAAGGAATACTCCTTGCAAAAAAGGGCAAGATCCCTTAATTAATCTGAATAGTCACGAATAACTCCAGTGGATGAGGTATTAATGGACTGAATGGAAGCCTGCCTCCACTGGCTAAAATCTGAGTGAGAGTCACAACCATCCATGAGGTTATCTGAGGGCCTCCACAAAGTTCTGGCTTAAAATCGGAGGAATCTGAACAAAGCTCTGACTTGAAGAAATTTCCACGGTATCAACTGAGCTACAGAATTTGAACAGTCAGGAAGACTAACTTTAGAGTGAAATGCAATCAGAGTCTGAACTTATTAAAATAAGCTGGAATGATGGGTGAGATTGTTGCTCCTCTTTCATTTTTTGGTGATGGATCTCTTAAAATGATGAGGATGGCACATTAAATGTGGGGAAGGCCCCTGGAACTTGCAGGATTTTTCTCTTCCACTTAAACTTCTATTATCTGCCTTCCATTTCTTAGCTTCCTCCTCAGTCACCCAGTCATTAATATCCTGATTTCCAGAGAATGGTCATTCTCCCAGTCCCTGTGAAGATCTAATTTGAGATGGAACAAGGGCAACACTCCTAAGGTTTGTCATTCAGTAATTACTTGTCAATCCTAAACCTCCTGACCTCCGAATGGTTGTGAGTGATCCCAAGTATGTTACAATGTGGTTATGGGGATAGAAGGACCACATCCTATGCTGGTTCCAAATTTATTACTCTCTACTTCTTCCTCTAGCTAAGTGCTGGCTTCCACATGTTCCTGAAGGGTTCTCAACAAATGCTGTCAATGGCCCACCATGATCACACTGGTTGGGCTAGATGTCAGCGTGTAGCCACAGACTGACACAGATGAAGGTCTTGCTGTGATCATGTTCAAATTGCCTCTCATCAGCAGTAGGGACACATTAAAACAGTTTGGCACCTGCAGAATCGGAAATAAAGCCACTTCTCTGATTCAAGAGCTGGCAGTGGGTGCGGGCATGAGGGGAAGAGGGGGAGGGTGGTAGGCTTAAAAAACCCAACAAAACAAAACAGGGTGTTACTGTGACAAGGGAGTCAGAGGAGTGTGGAGAAGACTAGGATGCACATGACTTAGCCCCTCTAAAAATGATCACAGGATTGGGGAAAACCTCACTGACTGAGTAGTGATGGTGCCATGGAGCAAATACTCTAGCAGCTGTCACCTAGCTTCCCCGTCCCTCTGACCAAGGAAAACTGCCAATTAGGCTTAGTTCCACAGAACTGGATCTGTAACCCTAACAACTCAACAAAGAATAATACTCCTCTTTGAGAATAAGGAGAAGTAAAGGTCACAAGGGCTTCTGTTCCATGGTACGTGCCTCAATCCTCCCCTGATGGTCTACTCTGAAGCTTGGAGATGATTCTGAAGGCTACGCTAGCAGAATATAAACCCAGCTGGAGAGTCTTACAGTCCAAGCCTAGCAATTGTGTGGGTGTGGGGTCTGAAGGGCAGTTCAGTGGAACTCAGACAGGCTCCTCATCAATAGTTCAAAAGGTAATGGATATGTTTGGTCTCAACCATTCATGAAGATTGTCCATTAAGCAGTGAAGGCTCTACAATTGAGGTGGTCCTCATGTTGATGAAAGAAAGCATGGCTCTACTAAAATGAATGCCTTACTAAGGGCCTTCCAAAGGACATGCACCCTAGGACAGCAAGGGCTGACCCACATATGGGACTGGTCCACAGGAGCCCGATGGTGCGGCATCTGTCATGGAGTCAATAACCTCTGGGAAGTTACAACCAAAGAGACTGAGGGCCTCACCTGAATCATGGGTTGTTCTCCCTTTCACTCATGGACTCCACCCAGGGGCTCAGGGGAGGCAGGATGAAAAAATATTCAAAAGCCCTATGTGGAAAGTTCAGTGAAGAAGGAACCCTACAGCTGTCTCATGTAGGCACGGGAGATTCATAAATTCCAAGTCTGCATTTTGCTCTCATCATGGTCTGGCATCTGTGTTGATGGATTGATCAGTTGCTGCTTCACCTTCTGGGCTTCCTGGCTGCTATGGTAGCCTGGGGCCATCTTCCTCCCTCAGGCATGCTGCCTTAAATGAGAGGTTCCTGACCTGGGATCCATGAACTTGTTTGCTTTTTTTTCTCTTCCTAAATTTTGATAACTGTGTTTCAATGGCATTGGTTTTCTTTGTAATCCCCTATATTTTGTTTTATGCATTTAAAAATGTTATCCTGAGATAGCTTCGCTGGAGTTCCAAGAGTCCATGATACAAAACAAGTTAAGATTTCCCAATTTTAGGCCCTGGCCTTTCTATTTCCTCACCTTCTGTTGTTCCCCATGTTCATCCCTTCCCTTCCCCACCCCTCACCCCATGCTTTTCCCTTCAGTAACTCTGGGTGACCTTTATTGAGATTTTCTGCACTAATTTCTTAGCATACACTATATAGTTTAGCCTGAGGAGGGGACAGAGAGCAGATTTTTATGGCTGACTTACTAGACCCTGCCCCTCCTACAAAGTCTAGTAACTCTAGTCTCAGCAAATTGTTTTCTCCCCCCAACCTCTGGATGTCTGATAATCACAACCACTCAGCAGGGCATCTGACTCATCTGCCCCCTACCAATTCAGAACTAGGGAGCTATGAAGATGCCAGCAGTCTTCAGGACAACCATGTCCATCCAATGCATTGGTAATCCTCTGCTTTCCACGAATACAGACAGACCCACTGAGTGTAAATGGAACCCTTGGCTTTGTTGAGGGGCCTCTTTCAATTCTTCTCGGGCATCTGGAATAGAATCCAGAGTCAGAAGCAAGAATTCTGGCCGTCAGTATTGAGTACCAAACAGTAAGAGGACGAGGTTCATTGCTGAGGAAGGGATTGGTGCGTCATTGGAATCTGGGGACAAGGAAAGGGTTAATGAAAGCCAAGCACAACTATTCCTCCTGACGTTTCTAAAAATACCTGAAAGATGGAAGGGGCCAGGCAGAAAGGTGAGGAAGCTAGCCAGTGGTTCTGTGACCCCTTTAGGAAATTATTCTTTCTACAATTCTCCGGCTCCCTTCAGTATTTCTGAATTGCACGTTGCATTTGGCCAGGGAAAGGGTTAAGTTTAATTTATACTGATTCCTATTTAATATCATTCTCTCCCCGTCGGAGCCAGCAGCTGTGAGCTGATTGTACTCTCTCATTATGCAGTCTGTATCGCTAATGGCCTGTGACAAAGGCATGCCATCTTCCAGGCCTCACCCCCGAGAGCCAATTAAACACACATACTCCCTTCCTGTTTGCAGCGCATTACAATGAAATTAAACTGAATTTCAAAATCATTTTCTCCTAAAGACATCTCTTTACAATAATTAATGCATGCTATTCCTTTTCAACTGAAATATTCATCAGGAGTGTTGACTAAAAAAAAATTTTTTTTTTTAAAGCTGACTGCCCCACATTTCCCATTGCTTGCCGCCGTGATCAACTCACTGAACCTCGCTGTTGGCAAAATTCACAGGGTTTCAGTTCCAGTGTTTTTAAAGGAAGGGGAAAAAAATATTTGCAGGGTTTTTTTTTTTAATCTGAAGTTAAAAATAAAGGAAGATGAGGAAGATGGCCACAAAGGGAGTGACACCGGAAAGTCAAGTTTCCAATTCTGGACTATTTGTGATGCTGCAGCAGTGATATACGAAGACGAAAATGGGAAGTGGTTTCAGTGCTATGGTTCTTATATACGGAATTAAAATCATAATAAAAGCAGAGTTCTGTATCTATTAGATTAGCTTGCTTTAATGAGGTGGAATGAACAAAAGAAAAACAGGACATATGAGTAGAATGCATGTCAATAAGCTAACAGTGTACCACTATGGACAGAGGCATCAGGGAATAAATTAATGCAAAGGTATTTATTTACCAGAAGCTTTCAAGTACCAAAGAACTTCTGGTACTGGGGCAAATCTATTAGGAATGGACCTACCTGCATTTTTATTTTGCCATATGCGACACTCTATTTTTTTAGGCACTTCAGAGTAGTATGTGTATGCATACGTGTGTGTATGTGTGTGTATTTTATATATGATATTATATACATTCATAATATAAATATTACACACACACATACATATGAAATACATAATACATTTTTTGGGTGGTGGATGGGAAAGTCTTGAGCCCACTTTCCCTGGGAGTTAGTTATAAACATCCATCCTTCAAATGCTGTAAAACTCTACAAATAATCCTCTCCCAGTTTAGTAAACCCTATCCCTCCCCACTTCAAGCCAGTAAGAAATGGGAGCCCAGACCCTCTTACAGGTGAGGGCAGATATATTTCTCCCTCCTCACCTTCACCCTGCTGTGATTCACCAAGTAGGCCAACCTAATTCTTCCTGATCATAGCTGCTGAGCTGGAAAAGGAGGGGAGAAGAGGAAAGATGGGCATGGGGATCTGCGTGTACCTGGGTGGGGTTCTGGTCAGAGTGGGAGAGAAGACAAATAAGGACATGTGCAAATCCCAATCCTGTTGCTCTTCTCAGGGGGACTTCATCAAGGGAAGGCAGAGTGGGATGTATTCTCCCTGTTTTAGGGCAGGAGCTCTGAGATTCATGAGTGCCTCAGGAGTGGTAGAGATTCCCTGCTATCCAAGGAGAGCCTGCCGGGCTATCATTCTCCTGAGTTTCTATCCCTGGCCCTGCATTCATTCATTGGCCCTTACTAAGAGCTGCAGTCATGCAAGGGGAAGGGTTTTGGCCATAGCAGCAAAGTAATCTAAATCCCTGAGAGACCTGAGTACTGGGAACAATCTCTATATTATTTATTATATTATTATATTAGTTACTATAAAACAACAATAACAACAATGAACCCCCCCGCCCCCATCCACATATGCACCTTTAATCACTAGGAGACCCCAATCCCTCTCCAGCTTTGCAGTGGGGCCAAATTGCTTGTCTGATGGCAGAATAGGGAGGAGGAAGGAAGACCATGTCTGGGACAGGGAAGGTAGGAATGGGAGGGTTTACTGCAGCAGGTATTAGGGTCTCATTTGCAGAGTTCTTTTTTCAAGCAGTGAGGTAGCTTTGTGTACAGCAACCAGAAGGGTACTTACAGAACCCATCTCGAGTCCAAAGTTTCTAAAAGTAAACTCCTCTCTAGGGCCGGGAGAACACAGAGCATTTAAAAGTTAAGGATGGCTCCTTTTTCCTTGCAAACTTCTTCTGGGATCCTTGTGAAGTGAATCTCAGAAGCATCCCCTTCTCATCCCGTTGCTCTCTAGAGCCTGATGGAAACCCTATAAAGAAATGACTCCAAGTTGGAATGGGTTGGGGGTTTAGCTGCCTTCTCATTAGGAGGTTTCCTTATGTGTGGTGGTAGTGGCCAGACAAGTTCAGCTCTGGAGTGGGGGCCTGTTGGAGCCCAGCTTCTTAAGCTGTCTTTGTGGCATGACCCTCAGGCAGTCTGGTGAAGCCCCTTCTCAGAACTACATTTGAAAATGCAGAAAATAAGATACAGAGAACTATAGGGGACATCAATTATATTGAGAGTTGTCAAAATAGTTTTTTGAAAAGTTCACAGACATCAGATTAACTCTCACCAACCTCCTCCCACCCCCCTGAGGCAAGATGAGAGCTGGTTTTTGTTCTAAATACTGGCCCCTCTTCCTATTGGTGGCCATTTCTTTGTATGAGTTTATTGGCTGTGGTATCAACAATTTTTGGTAAAAGGACACTCAACTTAGGACATTAAGGCTTGATGTCAGGAAAAAGGCACTAACAATCAGAGCTTTATTGTATGTAAGTGGATTGGGACCCTCACTGTAAGTCTGCAACAGACAACCACTTACTAAGTAAGTGGGGGTTCCTTTTGAGGTATAGGTTGGACTAGATGGCCATGGAGCGAGGACCCTTCCAGAATGAAAATTCTGTGGCTCAATTTGTCAAATGAATGGCGGGTACATTTCTCTGATTATGGTACTAGGGATAAGGCAAAATATAGGACCTCTCTTCCAATCTCTGACATCACCATTCTGTTCTCATCGACAAAGGGACTAGGCCCTGATCAGCTTCTTACACAGTGGGTGTGAGGTTTGGAGTGAGGGTTGAGGAGGTACCCCCAGAAGATTCTGCTCTGGGAGCCAGCCTGGAAACAGATGTTTCTCAAAGGCTCCCAGTTGAAAGGAAGCACTGACATCGCAGGAATGAGACCTGCATGTAAACTCCAGAGGTGCCGTGACATCCTCAAATGAACAAAACAAACAGCCGCCGAGATCCTATGGAAATGAATCCTGGCTTCTCTTCAACTCTCGCTGACAAGTGTTGCATGACACACCTTCATCCTTCATTACTTTAAATAATGGATCAGGTTTGCCTCTATCGGGCTACACAGAAGAGGTTTTAATGTGTGGAAAAATGTTAAGTAAAACCTTAATGGTGATGATGATGATGGCCAGCATGTATACAGCGCTTGGTACATGGGTTATCTCAGCTGATTTTCACAACAAACTCATGAGGCAGGTATTAACTCCATTTTATACAGGAGGAAAGTTTAAGTAACTTGCCCAGGATCACAAGGCGACTGGCCAGCATCTGAACTCAGGTTTTACTAACTCCAGGGCAGCTAGGTGGTACAGTAGATAGAATGCCGGGCCTGGAGTCAGGAGGACTCATCTTTTGGAGTTCAAATCTGGCCTCTGATGCTTAGTAGCTATGTGACCCTGGGCAAGTCACTTAACCCTATTTGTCTCAGTTTTCTCATCTGTAAAGTAACCTGGAGAAGGAAATGGCAAACCACTCCCGTATCTCTGCCAAGAAATCCCCAAATGGGGTCACAGAGAATTGGACACGACTGGAAAATGACTGAACAACAACTTAGTAACTCCAGGTGCAATATCCTATCCTCTGTGCTACCCAGATGAAAACTGTTTTAGATCCCAGTTAGCGGCTTGAAGAGATCAGAGAGAATGAATGAACAGAGCTCTTTATGGTGTGAGGCTGTTGATATTATAAAGCGAGAGACCCAAGACTCATTCCTCTGGGGTCATGGGGGTAGAGTGGGAGAAAAAGAGAAGACTAAGAAATGACCAATGAGGACCAAGCTGATCTCACCGATTTGACTTCTTCAATGAGCAATCAGACCCTAGTTTCCAAAATGACCTATAAGGGGGGACAACCAAAATTTCATATAGATCTGCCTCACTTAAAAAAAAAACCCAACAAACCCAGCACCATTTGATGTAAGAAAAGACCAATTTACGAAACAAGTGAGTTGGGGATGGGTCAGGGTGATCACTTGCATTTCGAGAGGATTCTCTGTAGTGCATCCAAAATGATTTAATTTCCATACACCTTTTCAGAAAACATGTCTATCAGGGAAAGTGAGTCATGTTCCCAGCTACCTGGAGAGCTGGAACTCTCCAAATGGTTTCCATTTTGAATCTGGCAGTCAGAGAGAACCCAGAGACAGGACCCACATGAGTCAATCACAGACGCTTCCATTTTACCTTGCTCCATGGAATTAGGTCATCTCTCCTCATGGGGTCATAATATTTTTCTGCTAAATGCCTATGTTCTTCAGGGATGCTCTGAGTGGGAACATAGGGCTGATCCCCAAGAAAGAATGCAAAGAAGGCAAGACAGTCTCTAGTGTATTCTTTTTTCTTAACTGTCATCAGAATATATTAACACATGCATATGTATATGTATGTATCTGCAAATACGCATGAGGTTTTAAGCTTAAAACTGTGCTAATATTTTCTGGATACCCTGTATGTATATGCAGACATACATGTATACCCGTATATATGTATATGAACATATAGGTATACATCTTAATAGCTTAAAAAGGCACTAAGACTTTTGGGACTTAAAAAAAGTTTTTAAAATACATTTTAAATATTTTAAAATAAAATAAGATAAAATATTTTAGAAATTTAAAAAAAACCACACCATGTATGTGCATGTGTATGTGTGTAAAAACTTTCCTCCCAACCTTATAAGGTAGGTAGTACAAGTACAATCACACCCATTTTATGAATGAAGAAACTAAGTCACAGAGAAGGAAAGTGCCTTGTTAAGAATCACACACCCAGTAAATTCTATCCCTGGGCTTTCTGACCAGGCTGAGGTCACTGCCCTTTCCACTCTCTGCGAATCCTCTTTTCAGACTAAGTACCTGAAAAGTATAACTGGGTCGTACCTGTTTTAAACCAGCCGTCTGGTGTGAAAGCATTCTTGGTTTCTTCAGGCTTATTCCAGTATTCTCGAAATACTGTAGGGCCTCTCACCAAAAGTTCCCCTTCTTTGCCCTCTGAGCCTGGAGTCACCTAGACAAAAGCAAGAGGGAAGAAGGTGAATCTTGGTGCTGAAACAAGGCAAGGAAAGAGAACTGTGTAGCTAGGAGGCATTCCTGCCTGACCAAGCACAGGTCACACAGAGGTATGGCTGATTCTGATCCTAAAGTTATTATCTCCCACAGTGTGGAACACTTATTCACTGAGTGCTTATAGCCTGTGACACTCTCTCCAGTGCTATGTGGGGTGTGGAGGACACCCGCTGCCCACTGCCTTCAGGTAGCTTACAATCAACCAACCACCCGAAGTCCATGGTCTGTCACACAAAGTACTCTGCGTATCTGGAAGAAGTCCTTGGGCAGCTTCTCTCTATGCCCTCCATTTGCTAGTTTCTGAGTTTAACTGAAGAAAACAAAGGTCACTCTAAGCTTTTTCTTTCCATGGCTGCTTTTCCAATACAGGTGGGCTTTTATAGTCACTAGCTCCCTTTGAGAGACTGGGGGGGGGGTCCTGTCATTTCTATCCTGCAACTTGATCCTGGACAACTAATATCAGAGAACGGATTTTTACTTCATGCTTCAGGAATTGTGGGACTTCAGCTGTAAAATCAAATGTTGCTTTGAGCACATGGCATGGCTTGCCCCTACAGCTTTTAACCCAAGCATGAAAAGAAAGGATGACCCCTAGGGTCTCCTCTAGCCATCAGGAAGCAGTTGGGCCATGGAGGGAGTAGGGGCCAGGAGTAGGAAGTGGAGGCGGGAAAGACTGTCACAACAGGTGAGACCTGGGCCAGTGAATAGTGGCGGCCTGTCACGGGATGAGAACAATGAATTATGAAACTATCTGTTAATTAATTATACTTTTATTAACCAACTACTTGGATGTAAGATATTACATTAGCTGGAGTGGATACAAAAATAATGACAAAATAGGCCTTCTTTCTAGATCAGTGGTTCTCAACCTTCCTAATGCCGCAACCCTTTAATACAATTCCTCATGTTACGGTGACCCCCAACCATAAAATTATTTTTGTTGCTACTTCACAACTGTAATTTTGCTACTGTTATGAATCTATCTGATATGTAGGATGTATTTTCATTGTTACAGACTGAACATAACCCACAGGTTGAGAACCACTGCTCTAGAGGAACTTGTAATCGAAGAGGAGAAAAGACAAACACATATATATACACACACAAGTAACCACAGCATTTGGATAGAACTTTGGGCCTACAGTCAAGAAGAGCCGAGTTCAAATACAGCCTCAGACACTTACTGGTCGTATGACCTCGGGCAAGTCACTTAACCTTTGTTTGCCTCAGTTTCCCTGATGATAAAATCGGGATAATAATTGCACCTTACTTCCAGGGTTGCTGAGAGGATGAGACGATATTTATAAAGTGCCTGATATATAAATGTAAGCTGTTATTGTCATCATCATCATTGTTATCACTACCAGCACCCAGGAAAAATGGGATAAGAAATATGAGGAGGAGAGTCCTTCACCTGAAGAGACCAGGGAAGGATTCACAGAGGAGGTGGCATCTGAGAAAGAGACTTTGATAGAAGAATATGGCATAGGGGATGAGGGTGAGGAAGGATGGTTTATTCTAGAATGCCATAAGCAAAGGAATGGGGAGAATGTAAAGAAGGAGGAACAAGTATCTGGAGCAGTGGTTCTCAACCTTCCTAATGTCGTGACCCTTTAATACTTGTATGGGGGCGTATCTGCATGTGGGCGGACCTGCCTGGAGATGGATAGAGGAGCGGTGTCTTGGTTCCTAAGACCACAGGAAATATGTGTTTTCCGATGGTCTTAGGGGACCCCTGTGAAAGGGTGGTTTGACCCCCAAAGGCTCGCAATCCACAGGTTGAGAACCGCTGATTTGGAGCATTAAAAACAATGACAAGATATATTACAAAAGGAAAAGACAGATGCCAAGGAGCTGGCCTTGGCTGATGGTTAGAGCTGATGGTTTTCTGAGCTGTGGGAATCTGCTTCTCATCCCTATAACCATGGAGGGATAGACTCTAGATAAAAATTTCTTTCATCCCTTAGCAAATGATCTTGTTGTCCCTCCAATTACAAAATTACTCATGGCCAGGACAATCTACGTTATGACTGGAGTGATGCTGAAGAAACCACAGTGCTGAATCTTAATAAGATATGTAGCTCTGAACTCCTAAGTATTGCCCTTAATTGGTTGGCTTTTCCCCAGGAAAGCTCATATTCAAGGTCTTATCCTGTTTTGCATTCTGCAGTAGTCCACAACAATTTTGGCTAAAGGATCTTCCTGGCATGTTCAATAAATTTCTTAGGACTTTTAAAATGTTTTTTTGTTGAAACTTAGGATACACACTTTCAGGTCAGGTGAATAACAAACCAGAGGTGGGGGTGGGTGGGGAGGGATGAGCCTAAAATTACCAAAAATCTTAGTAAGAAGAAAACTCAAAGATCTTGAACATAAGTAAATAAATCAATAGGTAAACACTGACAAGAGAAGGAACTACAGCCTCCGGTTCTATTAAACAAGTTCAGGCATCTATGAATAAATAATGCAAAATGAGGGAGAATGATACAGCATTTGATGAAACAGAGGACCATGTGGAAGGTAAGAACGCAGAATCATAACATGCTGTTCCTGAGGTTCAAAAGAGAAATGAGAAGTAGGAGAAGAGAATTTACAGCCTGAATAGCAAAAATAATGGGCAGAATAGAAAAAGTGAAAAGACTCATCAAAAAAACGAAAGAGAAGATGATAGGGAATATAGAAGTGAAGAACAATCTAAAAGAAAAGAAGCAAAAAAAAGTGACAAGAAGAAAATATGCTCACTATACAAGGAAAACATACTGCTCTTGCAGAGAGGATTCAAAGAGACAACCTAACCATCAAAGTTCTCCCGGAAGAACATGATAGGCAAAGGATCCACATGTACAGCAGCTCTTTTTGTGTGGTCAAGAATTGGAAATCAAGGGGATGTCCATCAGTGGGGGAATGGCTGAATAAGTTGTGGCATAAGAAATGATGAACAGGCAGACTTCAGAGAAACCTGAAAAGACTTATATGAACTGATGCTGAGTGAGGAGAAAAGAACCAGGAGAACACTGTACACAGGAACAGCCACGATGTGCAAGGACTGATTTTGATAGACTTAGGCCTTCTCAACAAGAACACATGATGGAAAGTGCCAGTCACATCCAGAGAAAGAACTATGGAGTTGGAATGCAGAACAAAGCAGACTATTTTCTTTTTGTTTTGTTTTATTTTGTTTTTTGTTTTTCCTTTCTTGTGGTTTTTCCCATTCGTTATAATTCTCCTATGCAACATGACTAATATGAAAATGTACTTAATAGGATTGCAAGCTGTCTTAGGGAGGGAAGGGGAGAAAATTAAAAACTTATGGAAGGGATTGTTGAAAACTCAAAAAAAAATTTAATAAAAAGATTTTTAAAAAGAAGAATATGACACGCCAAAAAACCCTTAACACCATAATGCAAAAAATAATAGAAGAAAACTACCCAGGGCCTCTGAACATAGAAAATGAAACACAAATGGAAAGAATTCACAAATCACCTTCGGAAAAAACAAAAAAACCCTCAAGGTTGCAAACTCCAAGACTCACAGTGTTTAAATTGAACAATTCAATTTAGAAACAACAAATTCTACAAAAGATCAGGAGGACTTTCAAATACAAAAGAAAAGGACACCTGAATAATACAAGACCATGCTATCCACACTAGAAAACATAGGGGAGAATGGAAACTTAAGATACTATAAAGTTATAGTGCATTGGCTATACCAACATCCAACAAGAAAAGAAATCCAACTCCTCATAATTCTCTGTAAGATAACTCTATGGATCCCATAGGTACAAAAATTTTATCATAGTTTTTGCAGTGGCAAAGAACTAGAAATTAAGAGGGTGTCCATCAAACAGGGAACGGCACATTCCAAATTAATGGCATGTAAATGTAATGGAATACTACTGTGATGTAAGAAATGACAAAAGGGAAAACTGGAAGACTTGTATGGACTGATGCTAAGTAAAGCAAGCAGAACCAGGAGAACTTATACTATAACATCAATATTGTAAAAATTAACAATTTTTAAAGACTTAAGAACTCTGATCAACCCAATGATCAGTCATGACTGCAAAAGACTGATGATGAAGTATGATACTCCAAATTCCAATGGAAAGGGGATAGAATAATGCAGAGTGAGACATACATTTGTGCACATGGCCAAAGTGGGAATTTTTTTTTTTGCTTATTTTGCTTATTAAAAGGGGTTCTGTTTTCTTTTTTTCACTGGTGGAGGGAGAAAAAAATAAACGTTTAATATTTGAAAAAAAAAAGATAGAATTGTGGAATATGGGAACATAGGGAAGTCACTTATAACTATGTTAGTAAAGAAACCAGAGGGCTTACAGAGTTCTTTGGGACAGGCGTTGTCCAAGACTGTCAGTCTCCTTTGTAGGAGGCCAAATCAAACACATCACCTATTACTCTCAACAGAGGAGCCTCAATTGAAGGTTACGCTGTTGGACTATTTAGACATATAAAATTATGTTATCTCTCTGCAATCCTGCTGGTCTGCTTCTCAACGAGAGTCACCCTTCTCATGTGGATCCTATTACCAAACTTAAATATAATAAAAATAACTACATCACAATAGTCTTTCTTGTTTTCTAAAACAATTTTAATTTCCTTCCTCTTTTCTCTTTCTCTCCTTTTTCCTTTCTTTTTCTGCCTTTCTTCCTCCCTCTTTCCCTTTTTTATTATTCTTTTTCTTCTCTCTCTCTCTCTCTCTCTCTTTCTCTCTGAAGTTAGAAACAGTATTTCCCAAACCTCATTTCTCTGCCATTGTAGATAGAAAAGCATTCTGTATTTCTGAGACCAGCCTAGCAATGAATTGAGGATGGCTGCTAGGGGTCTCATCGCTTGATAAGGTGACCTCTGGAACAAATCTGTCGAAAGATACATCTTGTTTTTTCATATCTTCTTCTCCTCTGACTATACCTTGGACTCAGTGAGCAAAATGGGTTCTGTCAAATTTCCCACTCACTGGTGACCAAGGTCACTGGATTCGGTAATCTCCTCCCCAGGAAGGGGCTTGTTCAGCCTTCAGGAATCTGCCAAGAAACCGCACTGGCCTTTTCAGTGATCAGGCTTACATGTTCAGTGGTGACTGTGGCTGACTTAATTGGAATAATTTTTGTTGGTTGGGAAAAGGCCCTGCCTTTGAAATGACAGCTGTAGAGGACACCACCTGCCAGGTGTGGCACTCAGCACTACCAGCTACCAAGTGTCCATCTTACAGGAAATGTGCAATTCCCCCTCTTTACCCAGGGAAGCTAGCTAAGGAACAGTCCCAGTAGAGAACATCTAATACCTTTTTGCCAAATCCTATAGTCATTGCTGAAAATATCAGGAAATACACTTAAAAATAAGTTGATTAAAACAGACCAATACCTGTAAGTACCTCTCATCAACTTGTGTGCCACACTTTTTAAGAAATGAACTGCTCAAGAAGCCACTGTGCATAAGTAGTGACTAATACCTAAGACCAACCTGGCAGCTACAAGACAACCTCCAAGTTGGTGTTAACTGTTTTAGACTTTGGTGAATGAGTCCTAGTCCACTGGACAAAGGGGCAAGCAGTTACCCACAGGTAGCAGCAGGGGGCACCTGTGGTCCTTGACCATACAAGGTCTGGCAGTATTTAATGATGAGATGTGAGTGACAGCCTCAGATCAGGCTGATTCTACAAGAAAGACCCTCGGTAGTGGTGGTCTTAAGTAGATTTAATGGATGGGCATTGTTGGGCTGCAGTCATACCAATTCAGGCCACAAGGGTATGTGGACTGGTCATACAAAAAGCAGATTTGACTCAGCAAACATTTACCGAGCATTCTAGCTAGAGACAAGAGATCCAAAGTTGAAATTGAAAAACAGTCCCTGCCCTCAAGGAACTTACATTCTACTGGGCCAATTGGTATCAATCCACAGATCTTAGCTCCCAAATTATGGGCAAGGGAGGAAAAAAAAAAGGACCACATTTGCATTTCATTTCCATACATGACAGGAGTTAAATCTGAACAGCTGGTAAAAATATCATGGGCTACAAACATTTTTTGCTGTCCTTAACACTGGTTGATACTTGTCTGATTGGTTTCTTCCCACCTATACTTTTGTTTCATGGGGTTTCCTTAGTTCTCTTTAGCTACGCTAAAGAAATTAACTGGTAGCTAAGTACTTGTTGGACTCCATTTATAAGATCCAGCTGGCAATGGGTTGTCTCTGCCCTTTGCCTACCTTAGGGCTCTCCCTCTCCATCCCCTCTCTACACACACACACACACACACACACACATACACGTTTGTGTATAGGCATATACATAAATGTATATACAAGTATACATACAGCATATATTATACACAGGTATATGTATATATACATACATCCATGCATATACATGTGTGTAAAGATATGCATACATGTGTTTCTTACATGTGGCACTTCATCTTCAGACTAAGAGTACTTTCTCTGTCTGTCCCCAATGCCTGAAATCCTCTCCCTCTTCTCATCTCTATCTCCTGGCTTGTCTCAAGCCTCAGCTGAAGACCCATTTTTTGAAAGTCCTCCTTAATCTTGGTGTTTTTCCTCTGTGATCACGTCCAGTTTATCCCGTAGGTACCTTGTTTATACAGAGCCATTTGCATGTTGTCTCCCCCATTAGACTGTGAGCTCCCAGAGGGCAGGGACTGGTTTTTGTTTTGCTTTGTTTGGCCTTCCTTTGTATTCCCATGTTTAACACAGTGTCTGGCACTGAAAAGGCACCTAGTAAATGTCTGCCTGGGTGTGTGTGTGTGTGTGTGTGCAAATAAAATCGATGCAAACATACACATGAAATCTCCTTAACATACTCCACAACAGGAAAAACTTCTGCATACGGAGATTGGACCTAGAACTTAAACACACAATACCCTCTCTCTTGATGTGTGTACATGTGTGTATATATATACACATGCATGTATAACACATATATGCATGTGTACATACATACATACATATGTATGTACACACATACATCATGTAACAGTGGCCTTAAACAGATTCCCCTGTCAGGATGTGCCTGGATCCCTTTCTGAATTGGCCCAATCAATAGAAACGTGTAGAGGAGCCAAGGATGGTCTTGGCTTTGAACCCCGCCAGCATCTCTGTGCCACAGAATACAACCTAAATGGAATTTCTATCTTTCTGCAGCTTTGACTGATTTTTAGCAGAATCCCTTAATGTTCTTCCCTGGATCCTTGAAAGTCTGGCAAACAGTTTAGTGCCTGCTCCAGAGGTGAACTGCTTGGTGCTTTAAAAAGAAGATCTGCTGCCCTCCTGGGCAGAAATTTGACCCATTATTTCGTCCTGCAGCTACAAAAGATCAATACCGAATTCTTGACATGGCCCCAAAAGGAGGGTAGGGTGTTGATCTTTGGGAAGTAGTGCACCCAGAGCCTCTACCTGCCCGCTGCTCCATCTCCGAGGAATCAGATGCTGAATGAACTCCAAATTTCTCGTCATATCTACTCAGATTCTGGCAGAGGCTCAATCCACATCTTATCTAGAGTGGAACTCCTTGGCAGCAGGCACCTCCCTGTTGTGTAATTTAATGATGTTATGGCTGGCTTGCAAACAGTAAAACAGAAAGGCCGTGACGTTATCTTAATAGGATTTTGCTTGCAGAACTCAGAATGTCACTGGCACCATTCCCTGGTGTCCAAAGAGGATGCAACCAGTTTGGTGCCAGCATCCCCCATTCTTTGAAGTGGCATAAATTAAAACGTAGGTTTAAGGCTTTGCAAACTGACAAATCATTCATACCTGATTTACACTGTCTGCACACTAATGTTCTGGGTCTTCATGGCAATCTCAGTTCAAAACTAAACAAAGTCATATATTTCAACAATACCACAAAGCCTGTTGGTCATAAAGGAGATTGGGCAAAAGACTGAAGGTGGATTAGAATATATGCATCACCACCAGAGAAAAAATAAGTCAGAACAGTGCATGTGTCCTTCTGACAATGGAGCAGTCAAGTTATTTCTCTGGTATTTTTAAAAGGAAGATGGCTGTCTTACTTTGCAAAATCTTGAAGGCCTCCCCCTCCCTTCCCCTTGTTGATACCACCAGTCTGAGGTATAAGTGGATATTGAGTGAATTAGGCCATTTCACTAAAAAAAAAATTCCTATTTATTAAATATGTTACAATGGCCTGAGCCTCAGTTTTCCCATATGCAAAATGAGAAGGCTAGACCAGATGATTCCTAATGTCCCTTTTATCTCATAGGCCTGTAAGTTATTAATGCACACTTTTAACTCCCTTAATGCCACAGTTTTACCATTCAGCTATGCCGAGTCCAGGAAGAGAGGTGTCTGATGTCTGCCGACTGGCAGGTGGATTCACCTGGTTGCACTTGAATAACACAGTGAACAGGATAAGAGTCTATTCTCCTTTGGGGAAAACCTTAGTTAAAATAAATTCCACAAATCTTAGTGATTTAAAAATGCATGATCTATATGTCTTGATTTTACTTCTTCATTAGAGGGCAACAAAAATGGGTTACACATATAGGAGAATCCTTATCTAGCAAAAAGAACCTTGCTTGATCAAAGCTACTGTCATTGTTCTGTCATTTTTCAGATGAGTGCAACTCTTTGTGGCCCCATTTGGGATTTTCTTGGTAAAGATGCTGGAGTGGTTTGCCATTTCCTTCTCCAGTTTATTTTACAGATGAGGATACTGAGGCAAACAGGATAATTTCACATAAAAATGGCCTCCATGTAAGTCACTGATGGAGTTCAGAGAACCCCTGTGCTCTGTGATCAAGACAGGACAACTAGTTACCATACTGGTAGGGAGGGAAGCCTTCTGTCCACTGGCACTCCCAAGGAACACTCAGAAGCAGTTGTTCTTTCAAGGTTTTTCCAGGTCTTTAGGTCAGCTTCTGACTTTATCATACCCTTGGAGGTGGCTGCAGAACAAAGCAGGCCCTGAGATGTAACAAATTTGGGTGTAGCCCAAAAGATCTTGGATGCTTAAGTCTTTGGGCTAATTATTCAGTAACCTAAATATGGCTGCTAATGACAGAAGGCTTGGAATGAGGTAGCTTCTGGGGTAGCTCAGAGAAGTCATGAGTTTCTAGTGGCCGGAGAAAAACGGTTGGCTGGCAAAGAACTCCTTAATTAATCTTTGCTTCCAGGAGCAAGGGATGGGGCTCCCTTTATTAATAGGAATGTGAACCGAACATGAGAAAAATCTAGTCCTATAGGAGACTGAAATATGGTATTCTGAATGCAACAGCTTAGGGGGTGAATTAGTTTTATAGGTTAAAAGGGAAGTTACATAAAAAAGGGAGACCCTCGTGATGACAAAACATAAATAAGTATATGTTTGCTTTTTGAGTTTCTACTAGTAAACCTGGAGTTCTTATTTACAATAATGGCACTATAATAAATAAAGAGGATATATTAACAAGGGGTTGTTATACCACGATTCGATGGCAACACGGTGTAGCGGAGGGAGCTTTGGACTTGGAAGTTGGGAGAGATTCTGGTCTGAATCACACCTGTGACACTAATAAGCTATGTGACCACGGGTCCATCAATCAGCAAATATTTATTATGTACCTTCTATGTGCCAGGCACTGCGCTAAACGCTTGGGGTACAAAAAGAAGCAGTCGCTGCCCTTAGTCTAATTACAATCTAATGGGAGAGACAAGATGCAAGCAAATAAATACATACAAACAAACTAGGTACTGGATAGAGCAGAAATAATCAACAGAGGGGAGGTACCAGAATTAAGAGGGCTTGGGGAAGGCTTCCCATAGAAAGTGGATTTTAGTTGTTACTTAAAGGAAGCCAGGGAGGTCAGCAGTCAGAGGAGAGGAGGGAGAGCCAGAGAAAACGCCCAGAGCAGAGAGAGGGAGAGTCTTGTTTGTGCAGCAGCCCGGAGACCTGCGTCACTGACTGGGAGAGTCCGTGATGGGGAGTGAGGTGCAAGAAGCCTGGAAAGGGAGGAGGGGGTTAGATTATGAGGGGGTTTGAAGGCCAAACAGAGCATTCTGTATTTGGTCCTAGAGGTGATAGGGAATGATTGAAATTTACTGAGTAGGAGCATGACGTGAGGCAGGTAGACTTCCCCAGCAGGCTAGTGCAATGATCCAGGTGTGACGTGATGAGGGCCTGAACCAGGAGTGAGAGGGTGTGAGAAGAGAGAGGGGGTGTATCTGAGACGGTGCAGAGGTGAAATCTCTAAACCCTACTTACCAGTTTCTAAAATGGGTATAATAACTGTCACAGTAACTCATGGGGATTTTTGCAAAGACCGAAGGAGATCAATGAATAATAATGACAAGCAAAAGCCCTTTACCCACAGAGTGTCCCCAAAGTCTTGGTGCAGTTTTAAGCTTTAATAATAGCTTCAGTTATTTAACAGCTTAAAATATTTAAAATAGCTTTTAAGCTATTGCAGCTTAAAACTGCACCAAGACTCTGGGGACACCCTGTATATGATCTCATTTGACAACCCCAGGAGGAGCCTGAGATGGGCAAAAGTCAGGTGACTTACCCAGGGTCAAACCGCTAGTAAGTATCTGAAGTGGAAATCAAACTCGGATCTTACTGGCCTCACTTCTGACACTCCATTCATCCAAATCACCTAGCTGCCTCTTGGAGAGTATATATGTAAAATGCTTTGTAAAGCTGAAGGCATTTTATAAATGTCGGTTATTATTCTGAGGAAGAGTCTGAGTTTGTAAGAGACCGATTTAGGGTTTAAGTACAATGAATGGGGAGGTGATCTGTCTTCAACAAAAAGCAAATGCAGGCACTATCTACTTTCCTAATAATGGGACAAATGTGCCCTCCAACCTCACTAGCAACTTAGGGGAAAGGAGATGGAGAGAAGAGGAAAAAGATCACTGAATGAAAAAAAAATATTCTTGTGGCAATTTATGACCATGTTTGTAATCATTTCATCATAAAGGGCTAATAACAATGATCGATTCTGATCCAAGTAATTATCAATTTAGTGATTTCTATCAATTTTGATTCACTCTAATCAATGGTAATTTGAAATAGATTTACCTTTTAAAAAATAATTTATTTTGAGAGTGGGTTAAAAAAAGGCAGGACTTTTCAAATAGGATGTAAAAAATTCCAGCTAGTTTATCTATAATGGAAGAGAAAGTTCAAATCTCCCCAGTGCAGCAGAGACCACATGGCAGGGCTGTATGTTACTGTCCACATCACAGCCTCTATTCACTGTGTTACACTGAAGGCTAATTAGCCATATGCTACTATAAGAAAGGAGTTAATTCAATCACCCAGAGGAGAAATAAAAAAATTCTCCTTTCTGAAGCAGTTGGTGGATAGTAGGGGTCCAAATGTAGTGGCCAGTTTGGCAAGCAAAGGTCATGTTCACTTGCCTTCCTGAGGCCTACTTTGTCCAGTTACTGATGGACGTCCTCCCTTCTCCCTCCCCCCTCACCTCTTTAACTGCAACATCTTCTCACTGCTACAAACTGTGCCTAATCAATTCGGAATCTAATTCCATTTTCTCTTGCCTTCACCATCCCACCCAAAGGAGGATGACACGTGTGGACTTCACCATGGAAAATAAAGACTCAGCCTTAAGAAAACCAACACAATCAATCAGCCAAGTGTTTACATACTCACTATGTGCTAGGAGCCCACACTGTGTTAAGAGCAACCTGACCCTTGTAAAGGCTGAGTCTTTATTTCCCACTTGTGAAGCCTCCAGATGTCACCATCTAGGGTGAGATGGTGAACACCACAGACAAGGGGATGAGATCCCAAACCAACTAGGTAAGGTTTGTAGATGTGAGAAGATCTTAGTTACAGTTAACAAAGGAAAGAATGAAGGTAATTCATGGTGGTGGGGTAGGGCATTCCTGGAGGATGAAAGTAAACTCTCTCTCTCTCTCTCTCTCTCTTTATATATATAAATATATATATATATACATATATATATATGTATATATATATATATATATAAAATCAGTCATATTGTTTAAAAAAACCCATCAACTATCATATTGTTTACCTTCTCAGTGGTGGGAGAAGGCATGGGAAGGAAAGGGAGAATTTGGAACCAAAAATTAAAAAAAAAAGAATGCTAAAAATAAATAAGAAATAAACTTTTAAAAACTGAGATGTACAAAGAGAAGAACGTGGGGAGTGTGCAGAAATTCTCTGCTGATATTTAGCCCTGGCGAGTCCTTAAGATGTTCATTGTCAGACCAATTTAGGGGGATCTGTAGAAAATTTAGAGGGTTTAGAGAAAGACCATTATGATTAAAGGATTTAAAAAAGAAATCTTATAAGGAAATAGAACACTACTACTAATAAAAACAGCTAGCATGTACATAGCCCTTTACATATGTAATCCCCTTTGAAACGCGATAGTCTGTGTAAAGTACTTAGCATAGTGTCTGTGCACAATAGATACTACGTAAAGGTTTACTGTATGAATTCTCATATAGTAGGTCTTACATAAATGCCTATTATTATGAATGCTTATGTAGTGGGTCCTATATAAGTGCTTATTATATGAATGCTTATGTAGCTGGTCCTATATAAGTGCTTATTATATGAATGCTTATGTAACGGGTCCTATATAAGTGCTTATATGAATGCTTATGTAGTGGGTCCTATATAAGTGCTTATTATATGAATGCTTATAAAGTGGGTCCTACATAAGTGCTTATTATATGAATGCTTATGTAGTGGGTCCTATATAAGTGCTTATTATATGAACACTTATGTAGTGGGTCCTATATAAGTGCTTATTATATGAATGCTTATGTAACGGGTCCTATATAAGTGCTTATTATATGAATGCTTATATAGTAGGTACTACTTAAATGCTTATTCCCTGTTTCCTTTGCTTTCAAGTCACCCCCCTGCTGGAGCTCTTTGATGTTCAAAACAACTTGGTGAGGTAAGGGTTACTGCTGCCTTATATTAAAGAAATGGGGGTTGAGAGAAAGTGAAGTGACTTTCCCAGGGTCTCCCAGTTAGGAAGTGTTTTAGGACACTCCAAACTCAGAGATATTCTGAGTCCAAGGCCAGCACTCCATCCATTATATTACATAGCTGTGTTTAGATAAAGCTAAGCAAAAGTAGGAAGAGGACCCATGCAGAGGGAGGGAACAATGGTGTTTCAGTTACAATTAAACACATAAAGTGCTGTTAATAATAAGAGTGGACACTGGATGGCTATACTTTTTTTCACCAAGGAAAAATCAAGAAAGAATGGGCTTCTATTACATTAGAAAGAATTTAGGTCAACTCTTAAGAAGAATCTTGTACTAACAAGGACGTAAGGCACTGGTTTTGGGCAGCTAGGTGGCACAGTGGATAGAAGGCTGCACCTGAAGCTGGGAAGACTCATCCCAGTGAGTTCAAATTCAGCCTCAGACACTTAATAACTGTGTGACCCTGGGTAAGTCACTTAACCCTGCTGGCCTCAGCTTCCTCATCTGTAAATGAGCTGGAGAAGGAAACAGCAAACCACTTCAGTGTCTTTGCCAAAAAACCTCAAAAGGGGTCACAAAGAGTTGGACACAACTCAAGTGACTGACCAACAAGGTCCAGAAATGGATTACTAAGGGAAGCTATGGAGTTTCCTTGTGGAAAGGTTTAGGTGAAATCCTTGTAATGGCTTGGATGACCTCTTGAGGACCCTTCCAGCACCATGACCCCAAAGCTCTATGACTATTTTTTCTCAAATATACTCTCCTTACTCCTTAAATCTCCTAGGTCAGTGACTCTCAAAGTGTGCTTGCCCTGAGGCCCCTTGAAGGTCCCCAGGAACCTCTCTGGGGATCTGTAGTGTCAAAACTATTTCCGTAACAGTCCTAATACATTTTCATTTCTAAAACAGCAAACAGCAATAGACGTAGCCCACATAAATAAATGCTCTTTAGGTTCTCAATAATTTTTAAGAGTGTAAAGGGATAAAAAACAAATAAATAAAAAACCAGAAGTCTTTATATCTTTGTCTCATATCATGTAAGACATAGGTTCTTGAAAAGTCTGTGAATTGAATTTTTGTTAATGAAGGGCATATTTTAAGTAAACTGTAGAAAGAAAAAAGAAAACCGTAAAGGGACCAGAGACCACGTTTGAGAACCACTGCCCTAGATCAATAATACATACCACAAGTTGGACAAGAGTGAGAGCCTCTCAACACTAAATACTCATTCTGCCTTGTGTGCAATGAACTTCTCAAAATGTCCACTGAACAACCTACCACTATTTCCTCCAGGGTTTCCACTTTCCTCACCAATAACCTTAGGTGACTTTTAAGGAATACAAACTATAAAAGATCCATATCACGGTGTAGGCGGACCAATACAGAAAAAGGAAAGGATCTGTTTGATCTTAGGGCAAATCAGGAATTAGGAAGTGGGCTTCTAATTTGATTCAGCCAATCATAGCAGAAAAGTATTTTTCTCAATCACTCTGAAACTCAACTTCATCTATAAAACCATAACAAAAAAATCTAATCCACCCATTGAGTCGTAAGGAGACACGAGAGGAGATTCATAAGGGGCTTTGAGTCCCTCAAAGGGCAGTCCCCCTGAACCACAACACGCAGTAATCGTCAGAGAATACAATCATCATTTATGATCCCTTCCTCATGGGCTGATCGGCAGCTGAATGCAAACAGCTGTCTAATCAATCCAGACAGGCACTCTTCTAGGGAATTGATTTTCACTGCTGATAGGCACAGTTACTTACTGGACTTCTGGACTGGAAACAAAGACACATAAATGCTGCCTGGACAATTCAATTCAAGTCTCTGAAAAGCCCCATCTAATTTCTTGTTAATTGGTTTATGGACACGTAGAACTTGACCTAATTCTCCTATTACCATAAAAACTCATCCCAATAAATCCTACTATTTGTATGAATGTTCATCTCGCCAGGGGCAAGCACTCTGTTTGGCTGAAGGGTAGTGTGAAGTAATTTAGACAGACTGCTATTTCTCTCTGCCTGAAAAGGAGACAAGTTTTGCTTTGTTTTAAATCAGGGTTGGAGGGGGGAGGGGGAAGGAGGAAAAGAACTCTCCAAATCCAACCCTGCCCAGATCACACTGTACATTGTTTTTTAGAGAATCCTAGCTTAGAATATTCACTTTTAATAAGGGGCTCTGAATGATAATGTTTATTTATCTTTCGCCTAAGAGGACTATCAATAATTAGGTGAAAAGCCTGAGAAGATGCTAAGAATTGTACACCAGGAGAAGCTGTTGATCCAAAGAGAATAGTTGTGAAAAGGAACACACACACACACACTCACAACTAGATCTTAAAACAACAACACAGTCATATTCTTGGGTTACAAACAAAAGATAACCATTGTAAAGCAGCAGCCCATGACAAAGGTAGCCTAGACAAGCCTGAGGATGCTTGGCCACACCAGTTATAAAGGGACTCCACTGAGCTTTTCAGGACGTTACCTTTTTTGAGACAGATTTCGACACTGTAAATCAGTTCTGAGGTACCATATGGCTGACAACTTTGTGCTCCAGAGTTCAAGTTTTTCTTGTTAGTGAGCTTGAAGAGGCAATAAATATGGTGAGCTATCGGATCGTCTTCCCACTTTCTAGGCCCTGCTCATTAAAGATGTGTAACAGGTCACTTCAGAAGGTCCCTCTCAACTCCTGTGGTGGCCGGTCAGCCAGAAATGGGAAAGGATGCAAAGAATTCCACGCCATTGTTCTCTTTACCTGCTCGCTATTTAGAAATATAAGTTGTCTTAACAAAGGCTGCTTGTGCTGGGGAGCACAATTAATCAATCTACAAGTATTTATTTGGCACCTATCTACTCCTGTGTGCCAGGCCCTGGGTGTTGGGGATGCAAAGGAAAAAAAAGCATCAATTTTCACACTGGAGGACTTTCAGAGTACTTGGGTTTTCCTACAATCCACTGTTAGATACTGGTCCTTAATACATTGTTTTAGTTCCAAAATTTCCTTCTAAATGATTCTACTAAACTGAGCAGAGGTGAGGTAGCCCTATAGTTCACTGAGCACAGGGTCTGAAGTCAGGAAGTCCTGAGTTCAAATCTAGTTTCAGATACTGTGTGACCTTGGGCAAGTCCCTTAACTGCTATAAAACGGAGATCATGAGAGCACCTAACTGCCAGGACCAAATGAGATAACATTTGTAAAGTGTTTAGAACACTGCCTGGCACATAGTAGGTATTATAAAGTGCCAGCTATGAGGAGGAGGAGGAAGTTTTACAATCTAACAGCAACACTAAAAACGAACACTTTTGAAGGACTCAAGAATATGGACGGATGTGATCAGCCACGATTCCCCGGGACCGATGAAGAATGCCGTTTACCTCCTCACAGAGAGGTGATGAGACCAGATATAAAGAATGAGCCAAACATTTTTCAAAGTTGCCAATGTAGATATGCCTGACCATGTGTATGTATTTTTTCTTGACCATCCACATTTAAGGGTTTCCTTTTTCTTTTCCAGTAGGGAAGGGGGAGGAGTGAGAAAAAAAAAATCAATGCTTTTTACATTTGAAAAAAATTTTTAAAAAAAGCCATGTAAATGAAATGGTTCTACAAAAAAGGACCAGGGGGTTTCAGTGATTTCTAAGCTATGATACAATAGCTGTCAGTGTGATAACAGCAGCCAAAAAAGTTAATGTAATTTTAAGCTTCATCAAAAGAGGTTTGGGGGCTAATACTCTCATTGCTGTTCATTCATTCAGTCTCTTTGTGGACACGAATATCGGTCCTTGGGGTTTTCTTGGCAGTGATGAGAGAGCGCTTTGCCATATCCTTCTCCGGTGGATTAAGACAAACAGAGATTAAGTGACTTGCCCAGGGTCACACAGTGTCTGAGATCACATTTGAACTCATGTTTTTCTGACTCCAGGCCCCGCACTCTATCCACTGAGACACCTGGATACCCCTATATACATGGGCTCCTATAAAGAAGTGATAATCCTCCTAGACTTCTGGCTAGAAAGGCCCCTTCTGAAACCTTGTGTTGAGTTCTGAACAACACATTTGAGGAAGGTCACCACTCAGTCGTTAGCACATCCATAAGAAGGTATCTAGGATGTTGAAGGGATTGAAGGCCATGTTATTAATCGATCAACCGAATGGACTGATGATATTCAATCTGCAGAAAAGTTGGGTAAATCATGATGGCAGTCTCTAAGTATCTGAAAAATTACCATGTGTAAGAGAGATTAGACTTGGCATGCTTGATCCCAGAGGGCAGAACAGAGAAGTGAACAGAAGAGGCAGACTTAGGACTGATGTAAGGGAAAACCTCCTAACAAGAAGAGAAGCCCCCAGAAAACAGGAGTTGGCACAGGAGGCAGTAGGCTGGATCTCCATTTCTGGAGGTGGAAGTTAGATAACTACTTGCCAGGGATATCATAAAAGGGATCCTTGGTTGGGCTGGGGCTGGGATAGATGGACTCTTAGGTTGCTTCTATCTCTATGATTCTGTGAAATTTGATGATTATTTTAGGGGCTGTGTGTCAAGGATGGAAATACTATTGTGAGGAGCAAATGAGAGGCTGTTTGTAGAATGCTTTGTGTATAATAGGTGCTTTATCTTCCTTCCTTCCATTTCTCCCTCCCCTCCTTCTTCCCTCTCTTCCTTCCTTCCTTGTAAAGAGAGAAATGGTAAAAATCAACACGTGCCATATGACCCAAAGCCTTTATCCGCTGCACCTACGATATTGTTACCCACTCACACAGTACAGCTTCTGTGCCCCTTCCAGATGACATCTGGGCAATCGATTTGGGAGAAATATCTTTTAGAGATTTCTTTGGCACTGCCCATAACTGCTGAAGTTTCTACAGCCATGAAGTGACAGAAAATAGGCTCCACCCTCCCTGACGCTTTTTGTTTTTAATTTTGTTTTTATTATTTTTACAAAAAAACTTAACATTAAATATCAATGAAACCAGCTAACATTGCTTAAAGATAATGAACATTTGCAATGATTAACTGGGAAGAATAAAGTATTGTAACCTGTTTTCAATTCTCCCCTATGAGTCATCATCAAGGTCCTCTGACCATTCGTCCTTGTCACTTCTCCTTGGCCATGCTTGAAAGGGTGCCCTCTATTCTTCTATCTTTGCTATTTTTCCCCCTTTCCATTATTTCACAAAAGTCTTTCCTGATTTCTTTGCATGCTGGTACTCCACTATGTTAATGTCCCACAGTTAACTATTTCCCTACTGCTGGGGAATTAGATTACTTCCAGTTTGGGGAGTTATTTTTATTTTTTGTAGTTGTGCATAATGTTACAGTGAAAATCTTCAGACAAGTCTTAAAAAAACCCTCACAAGACTTTCAGGAAAATGGAATTTCTGGGTCAAGGAGTATGACCATTTTTACATCTCTTATTGTGTACTAGTACTGCCATGGTGCTCCTTCCAAAAAGGTTTTTACCAGTTAGGGACTTTCCCTTACTGGTAGACTTTAAATCTGCTCATTTGTTAGTGTCAGAAGAGATAATAACTGCCCATACTGGGGTCTAGTCCTTTCTTTTTTAGAGATATTATAGCGTAGTTGTGATTTAAAAGTTTGACTTACTTCTTTTACCACCATTTACTTCAAGCAAAATGCCCTAAGGTGCCCTAGGTAAACAGGGAGGAAAGTCATTGAAAGCTACTAGGAATCTCACAAAAAATGTACCATATATGTGATTGCAACAGGAATGAGAAATGTCCTTAGTTTTGCAGGACTGGGCTTCTCCCCCCTTCTTTTTTACTCTTTGTTATAGCTCTTAGAGGGCATGGGGAGGAAGAGACTCATTGGGAAATCCAGGATATAAGAAAATCAAACTCTATCAATGAAAATTTTACCTTCCCTCCTCCAAAAAGCAAAAAAAACCAAAAAAACCAAGGACAAGTCAGTCATAGTCTGGATGATTCTTAAAATGCCCAGAATTTTTAGAGTGTCCTCATACAGGACCTTTGGCATCATGGCCAGGGAAGGCATTACGGCTCCTATTTTGTATACGAAAAAAGAAGCAACGGAGAAAACAAGGAACAGATCGAGTCACTGGCAAAATGAGGATTGTAACCCCCTTCTTAGGAGAGGGTACAGATAAGACAAATAAAAGACTTGGGGCAGCCAAGAGATTACCTATAACTCTAAATCAGGAGAAGAGAAGAGCTGGATTGTACCACAGAGACGAAATGACTTCAGATATTAGGGTTTTTTTGGATTCCTCTCTCAGGGTAAGAGCCGTCTCCTGGCCATTTCTTCTATTTTTTTTCATTTAGGTGGTAAACCTACCCCACCCCCAAAGTCAAGGTACACACAGCCACGTTTACGGTTTCCAGTGTGTATGAGAGTGGGTGCCTTCTGTTCTTCGCTATCACCGAGAACGGCACTGTCTGGCCCCTGCTGGGCTCTCTTCCCAGCCTGTTCTGTCCTCCCCCCACTCCCCCTACCACTTCCCTCTGCGTGTATGTGAAGGTACAGCAGTTGGTCACACTCAACCAAGTAACAGATGGTGGCGATAGAGGGAGGTGGGGGATGGGGAAGAGAAGGAAAGGAAGGGAAGGAGAGGATGGGAGATACTGGTGGCTGTAGCAAGGGGAACCAGTAACAGAGCAGTTTGCTGTCCAGAATGACAGCTTGCATATGGATAAACAAGATAATTAATTTTTTTTTAAAAGGGAAGAAATAAAGAGAGAAGCAGAGACCCATCCTGGCAGGGTCCTCCTGCTGCCAGCCCCTGTGATCTACACATCCTGTGTGGATCTCTTTGCATCCTCAGCACGAGAAAATTATTTCATATAAAAGCCCTGGTTATAGTGTAGCATTATATACAGCTGTGAAACCATTTATCTATTGATAGACCCCTATTGTCAATGACTGGTGTTTGGCTCTCGTGTAAGTGAGCGATTTGGAAAAAAAAATAAATAAAGAGACAATGCCCGATATGCTTACAAGGTTTACAGGCTTCTGCCAGCTGGGAAGCTACAGCGTATGAAATATGCATCATACCAAACAAAGCAAACAAATATCTGACGCTGGGGAAAGTTAACCCCCTCCTGCACGGAGCCCAGAGAGAAGATTCAGAGATCAAGGGGAGCCAAGCAGTTAGCGGCCGGCAGCCCCAGGTCAGCGGGAAAGGAAAAAAGGAAATGCGGATGGGAGCCATGCAGGAGGACGGGATGACTCCAAAGTCAAAGCCCCCAAATTTCATTCGATGTGTTTTAAAAAATAGGGGGGGAGTGCTCCGAGGAGGCTTTCTCCAGCCCTTAGTGACGAGTTCAGAGGAGGACAGACTAACTCAAGTAAGGAGAGTGAGAATGGCCTCCCTCAGGCTTGGCAGGCACTTGCTTAGAAAGGCAAGGAAAGTCTCGGAAGAAGTTTGCTGAGGACACTGTGGCACCGTATTCCTGAAAGACTGGCTGTCCTCTCATTAAGAGAAAAAGCCGCTGGCTGGAGGACCCAAAACTTAGTGAATAGGCATGAGGATGTAAATGGCCTCAGTTGACTGAGGGTTCAGATAAGCAATCAAACAGAATGTCTTAATGTCTGTTCTCCCCCCCCCTTTTTTTTTCTTTTTAAAGGATCAAGAGATCTGTTCATTTTATTTCAGAAACACTCAAGCCCAGCTGGGTCACTTTTAAGGAAGATGGCTTCAATCTGCAGCTCATGCACACACCCCATTAACTCCATCCCCTAATTCCAGGAACAAACTTCCATTAGCCCAGAGGTCTGTAGATTATAAAAGGCTGTCTGGCTAAGGATGAGAGAGGGGATAAACCCAAGAGTATCTTAGGAACTTAAGAGTCCCGGGCATTTTGCTGGTTGAAGGATTGGCCTGAAGGCAAAAATAAAGAAATGCTTTCAGGGGAATCTGTCCTTCCTAACTAACATGAGCAATGGGTTAATCAGGGAAACCAATACAGAATGCCTAGCCCAAAGGAGGACTTTTTAAAACTTTTCAGTCTCAGGCAAAAGGGTGCTGTATTTAGACTACTTACAGAAGGCATTTTTAACCCGAGGTCCATGAACTCCTTAAAAAAATTTTTTTGATAACCTCATTTCAATATAACTGGTTTTCCTTATAATCCTATGTATTTTATTATGTATTTGTTATATATTATGTATTTTATTTTAGGCACTTAAAAACATGATTCTGAGAAGAGGTCCAGAGGCTTCACCAGACTGCCAGCAATATTCAGGACACGAAAAATTTGAAGAGCTCCTTCCTTAACATAAAAATAAGAATGGGAAGTTTTCATAACACTACTACCCTTTTCTCGGCTCACCTCCTGCCACGTCGCCAAGCCATCTGATTTCAGAATCTCTGCCAACTACCTCAACTTAACTTAGTAGGCTAAGAGCACAGGTCCATCTTCACTAAGAAGGCATGGAGACAAGGAAAAGCCTGGAGGCTTGGTTCTGTCAGTGCCTCTAAGAACAGGGGCTCCCTGGACCTTAACAAAGATGCCTGGCATTCCTTTTCTCCCATCCTTTAAAAACAATGCTTTACTAAAAACTTCTTATTGAACATTGATATAATCAACCAAACTTGCTTAGTGGCTATTTAAATTCAAATTAATTCATTCCAATGCATAAAGTATTACAACAATTTTCTAAGTCTTCCTCATTAGGTCCTTTGTTTATCAATTTGTTCCCATTCCTTTTTACTGGTGTATAGTTAAAGTTCATGTGTAGTCTATTCTTTTTTTTTTAAGACTTGCATTCTTTCATAAAGGTCTTTCTAAGTTTCTTTTCCTCATACTTTTTGGTCGTAACGATATTTTAATATTTCATTACATTAGAGTACTATGTTTTATTTAATCATTCATTTATTGTTGGATGTTTAAGTTGTTCCCAATTTGTTTTTGGTAATTACATATAATACCACCTTTGTATAAAAACATTTTTTTGTTGCTGCTTTTTACATCACTTTTTTATAGTAATACTTTTGGAGCATATTCCCAATGGTGGAATCACTGCATCAGGCCATGGTTATTTTTTGTAATTTTTACTTTATTCTGCCGGGTTGCTCTCCAAAAAGCTTCTCCAAGTTTGCATTCTGTCAGTATTAACTGAGCTTCCCTGTATCTCTACAATCTTAATGTTGACTTCTGTTGTTTTTCTGGGCATTGAGCCTACAAGGGAAGAACGGTGTAGGGCAGGGGTCTGAGGTTACATGCGGCCCTCTGGGTCCTCAAGTGTGGCACTCTGATCGAATCAAAACTTCATAGAGCAAATCCCGTTAATAAAACTTGGATTCAGTCAAGAGGCTGCACCCAAGAACCTAAAAGGCCACACGTGGCCTCGAGGCCGCAGGTTCCCCACCCAGGCATAGGGACTACTTATGCCTATGCATGTAAAGTTTCCAAAGTAATCTTGCTCTCTTGGGTGTGTCTGAAAAGTGAGTTGGAAATGACTCTTCTATCATTCTCGCCTCTGGCCCATGTACACAAGGCCACGCCATGGCAATGAGCCTCAACCCCTTGCTCAAACACATACATCCTTCCCCAGATACCATCTGTGTCAGATTATGCATTATAGACCTACTTGGAAAAATTATTTTAAGCTCTTCTTAAATCTTTGGCTCCACCAGAGGAAAATAAAGTAGGAAGAAAAACAACTGGTGATTGAATGAGAAAATGGAAAGTGTTTCTGGGCCTGGTGAAATATTGCTAAGATAATGTTGATATCTTATTTTTTAGGATGTGACAGTAGGGAATAAATTTTAAAATCACTGCAAAACACAAGCAGGATAGAAAAATGATTTTGCATCATTTTTTAAGTGTTTTGTATATAAAGTGCCCTGTAAACCTTAAAGCCCTATGTAAATGTCAGCTGTTATTATTGTTCTGTGAATAAGAAAAGCAGCTGTTTTAAGAAATGAGATTTTAACACTATGGTGTGCTAACCTTTGGCCAATACTGGCATGTTTCCTTAAGAATCCAGGTACTTGAAACATTGACACATCAAAGTTTCCTGTTATGAACAACCCAGACTGGGATCACTTGGGAGCTTTCAATACACAGAATATATTGAGAATGGAATTGAGAGTATGTTATTATGATCTGAAGTCACCATTCTAATGAGAAAAACAAAGTGGAAAGAACAGAGATGTCAAGCAGAAGGTTCAGTGCCATAGCACAGGGCAAGGCCCAGTGATATAGAGGATGTAATGGCAGAGACGTCTTTAGAGGCAAGTTTTACTGAAGTGCCCAAACACATAGGGGCATGAATTGAGATCTAGAGGGGACCTCAGAGGCCATCTAATCCAATACCCTCATTTTATAGATGAGGGAAACAGGCTCAGGGAAATTATGGGACTTGTGCAGGATCACACAGGCGGTGAAGTGTCAGAGGTGGGATTTGAACCCCTTAGTCCTCTGACTCCAAAGCTAATGTTCCTCACACTTGTGCCACATTGCTTCATTCATTTGTTTCTGCAATGAGTCACTTGATTCCCTTGACTTAGGCCAATGCTTCACACACTGGAGTGAGCATTTGGATAACTGACGTTTCAAAGATGTGTGCTAGTTTCTAGGTCATTGGTGAATACTATCTATCTATATGATATTTAAGATTAGGATTCCTGGTTAATAGACCATTCATAGACATTATCTGTTGGTTTGGATCCATTGGAAAATCCCATCATGCCCAACTGTCTCATCTTAATCCTATCCCAATAACACATGGTCAGAGCAGAGGGTCTAGAGAGGCTAGGATCCAAAGATGAAGGGTCTTGAAAGCCACTGAAAGAATCTTTGCTTTACACTACAGGCAACAGAGAGTCACTCAGAATTTTTAAGCAAGGGAGTGATGGTTGTCCTCATCATAGTCTCACAGAACAAGCATCTCATTTCTCTCTTAATCTTTTAGGTAGTAGTTACCTAAACGTAGTAGCTCCTTGGACCCATTTCCCTTTTCCTTCCTTCTTTATAGTCACTGATGAAGAATTATTTTAATTGCTCTGGAATTCCAACATAGAGCCAGGATGAGGCACCTGTAGATTCTAGACAAGGTCTGAAAATTGTATTCCCTCCAGGGTTGAAATTGTGCTCCCTTTGCATAATTGTCCACCTGAAGCTTTGAATATTCACTATAACACACCAGTGACTTAACCTATCACAAAATCGACACCTAGGGGCCATACAGAGTAGAATTTTTTTAAAATAAAAAATATTAAAGTTAAAAAAATAATTGTATTAAAAAGCACCCTTCATTACACCTTCATTGGGTTACAACCCAGATGGCTATCTGCCTCAGTAACCTCTGGTCTTGGTGCTGTTACAACTCTACCGAAATACCCTTCTCTCCTGTGTTTTCTTGATTCCTGCTCCAATCCCATCCAGCTTGGTTACAAGCAAAATAGCTAGTGTATTTTGATCCTAACAAAACTACCTCATAACCCTTCTGTTTCCTCTGTCCGTGGGGCTTATCCTAGACCAGGGGTGGGGAACCTGTGGCCTTAAGGTCACATGTGGCCTTCTAGGTCCTCAAGCACAGCCCTTTGACTGAATCCAAACTTCACAGAACAAATCCTTTTTGGATTCAGTCACAGGGCTGCACTTGAGGGCCTAGAGGGCCATATGTGGCCTCAAGGCTGTGGGTTCCCCATCCCTATTCTAGAACCTTCTCTTTCCATCTTCATGGTTCATGTTCTACCTTTTTGCTTCCATGATTTAGCAGTAAGTGGGGACTGGTCTTTGTATTAAAGCCTGCCCACCTACCATATTCCTTGCAATATGACCTGTCTTCTTTTCCTTTGTCTTCAGCTATTTTTAGCAATGTGGTCTCAGGAGTAGGTTGGGACCATGCCTGGAGATGACAAGTAGTCATGGTTTCTGCGTATGTTCGGTTGCAAGCACGGAATTATAGTGAAGGCTTCAGACATTACAGTCAGCTCATTTACATATTACTGTCCAATTGGCTCCAAAAAGTCTTTGGCAGTTCATTTGCTTACTGCTGTAGAATGCATTTTTGCATCTGCAGATTCCAGTCCAGGGGGTTGTTGATCGGCAAGCTGAGAATAATGATGAGGCCTCTCACGTGTTCAGAGTGATTCTTAGCAAACCAGGATTCTAAGCTTTAACACTGCAACACAATAAAACCTCCTCAATCAGGACTTCACCAATTGGGAAGTGGGAGGGGGAAAGAAGTCTAACTTTGTTCATCAAATCCTTTCTTTAGATACAGTGGAAATTAATTGTGCAAACAAGATTAGGAAAGAGGATGAGAACAAATTATTTTCAGATATTATTTGGCTGTCCACTAAAATCCTACTTGGACAGCTCATTCTAACACAGGTAGTGCTCTGTTGTGTTTGTCCTTCATTTTTGAAGAGGACCATGACTTCAGGGAAATGATGACATGACTTGCAGTTGACTTTGATTTGAGGGAGGGAGGGCTGCGCAAAGTCACCAGCCTCAGTTTCTCCTCCAAAACCATCTGAATCTGGTGACCAGATATTCATCAGGGTGACTGGAGATAGCCCAAGATACAATGGGAGACCTTGACCCTTTTATGTTAAGGGTCTTAGCCTTTTTACATACTCAGTTAAGAGTGAGGTAATGCCTCACATTCAGTGAATAGGCCTCTTTAAGAAATGAGTCAAGGGATGGACCCTTTAATCAGAAAAAACAAAAAAAAATCAAGCTGGGAGGGGAAGACCCTCAGGGTTGCTGTTCCAAAGAGAAACAGTTAACCACTGACATTCTCTCTAAGCCAGGAGGGTCTATACTAGCCAATAAGTGGAGCTTGGGCAGGGAACTAGTTGTGGTCCAATCTATGAGCTTCAGAATGAACTGGGTTTAAGATTTTGAGAAGGAAGGAAAGAAGGAAGGAAGGAAGGAAGGATGGAAGAAAGGAAGCCAGTAAACCCCAGATTAAGTGGGCAGCTGCTGACATCAAAATTTACCTTCCTTTGGAGAGAGAGAGGATGAGCTAAGTTACCTATCTAGTTGGGTCCCCATTCAGGCAACTCGGTCTACTCACAGGTTGTGCTTGTCCTTCGTTCTTGAAGAGAACTATGGCACCCGGGAAATGGTGACATGACTTGCAGTTTACCTCGATTTGAGTGAGGGAGAACTGTGCAAGGTCACCAGCCTCACTTTCTCCCCCAGAACCATCTCACTGGGTTCTCTAGGTCTATACTAGCAGAACAGACCCTTTCAGCAGGTTGTATCAAGGTGGAAAGGTTTCCAGGATAGACCTGGTGATGGATGCCTCTGTTTGACTTGGAAAATCCTGAGTAACCAGACTCCTTCCTACCTTTCTAGTCATGTTACACCTTATACTTCTAAAATACTCTACAATTCCAATGACATGGGCCTCATTACTATTCCTTAGATCAGACACTCGATCTCCAGACTTTGGGCATTTTCACTGGCTCACCCCCATGCCCGGAATGCTCTTCCTCCTCATCTCTGCCTCCTAGGCTCCCTGGCTTCCTTCAAGATTCAGCTAAAATTTCACCTTCTGAAGAAGCCATTCCTCCTTAATTATAATGCCTTCCCTCTGAGATTATCTCCAGTTAGTCCTGTCTGTATCTTATTTGTACCTAGTTATTTGCATGTGGTCTTACTCATTAGATTGTGAGCTCCTGGAGGGCAGGGACCATCTTTTTTTGCCTTTCTTGCTATCTTTAGCATTTAGCACATGTCTGGCACATGGAGGATACTTAAGGAATGCCTGCTGATTTGCCTGCTGTCCAAAGACCAGCCTAATTAATTTCAGAAAAGTGCATCTTATGATTGGCTACAGGGTAATGCATCTTTCATCCATAACAAGTCTTGAAGTTAACCATCTCTGAAGCCATACAGAGTTTGGGAGGAAGGAGTATCGACCCTGCAATAATCACAGGACCCCAAAGTACTGACACATTCTTCAGTCTTTAAGAATCTCTTATTTTACATAATAACAGTTGTTGGTATGTTAATTGTAAATTAAAAGGGCAGTGAGGAGTGCAGTGGATAGAGCACTGAACCTGGAATCAGGAAGATCTAGGTTCACATCCCGTGTTGGGCATATATTACTTAGATGACTCTGAAAAAAGTGACTTAATTTTTGTCTGCCTTTGTTTCATCATCTGTAAAATGTGAAAAACAATGGTACCTCCCCTCCCCCAACCAGGGCTGTCATGAGGATAAAATGAGATAATAGATTTAAAACTCTTTGCAAGCCTTAAAACATACAAATGCTATCATTATTGCTATTACAAACAACACCAATCTATTTATTAAAGGAGGTCTTCTGAGGACCACCCCTGGACAGCACTTAGCCTCGCCTCAGTTACTGGACATCTCTGAAAGTAAAGAAACTCATTCTACTCTCCCCTCCCCTCCCTTCCCACCCCCAAATACTCCAGAATTCTGGTTTTATAATTACTTCAGGTCTAGTTCCTTTCCCCAGCCTGTCTGGTCTAGCGAGGTTTTGCTGTATACTTAATAATAATATGCTGGTAATGGCAAGAGAGTGAGGAGACTTTCTGGGAAACATGGGAAATATGAAAAAGCCTGGAGCATGAATATATAACATACTCACAAGCTGTTATTTTATCTCTGAAAAATAATAGCTGTTTTTGAAGCATGTGGAAATGCCCAAATGGACGGTGAGATGGAATTTATTTGCTGTTATCAGTTCTGTTGTCCCTTCTCAAAAGGCCAGGGTGATCACGGCACAAATATTTTAGCAGCTCCTTCCCTCAAGTATGGTGAGGAGTTTGGCAAACATCGACAGAGACTAACGGGTCAAAGTGCCGCTGTTTTTCAGAGAGGACAAAGCCCTACAACAGACTAGAAAGAAAATGAAAAGTCCTGTTTTGAAAATAGTGTTCTCAATTCTAGATGACATTAACGCACCATGACCATCATCCTGTGCTCTACCCTACAAAGCTGGGCTCAAACGTCTTCCAATGAACCCTGGCATTCCTTATGATTGGATTAGAAAACTTCTAGGCTAGTGATACCTTTTTTTCCTTCTGAAATAACACATGTGGACTCATGTATCCCAAAGACCTTTGCTATGTGGCTTTTTTTTTTTGCCATGAAAATAGATGCAATTTTTTCTATTTTGGTCCAAAATGTCTCTTTTAACTCTAGGGGAGTCCACACCCCTTTGGCCCCTGGCAGCAGCACTGACAGGTTCCATCAACATGTCAGATCCAAGGCATCCGCTGCCAGATGACTTTGGGAAATACTGCCGTGGCCCATTTGATCCCAGAATCAAATGCACCAGGTTAGGGGCCTAGGTGTTTTGATCTTTAAGTGAAACCAATATGATAAAAACTCACATTAGTTCCTGTACCTTCAAATACAACCTATGCATTCTAAGACATTGGACAGCACCAAAGCCCTTACCTAATATAGGTTTTATACACCAGTTATAGAAGAAAGACCTGGAGGTAGACTTTGAATTAAAGAGTGAGTACACTCTGATTCTTCCAAGCTTATGGATGTGTGACTCAGGCACTTGGTCCAAGAGCCAGACTATATTCTATCCCATAACTCTCATGGCCCAACATGTAGGCTTTCTAGAGGCAGCTGTCACTGGTCCAATATCCATAGTGTTTTAATATTTCAATGCCCAAGAATTCTGTCTTTAAGGCAGGTGGCTGGGCCAGGAACATAACAATAAATTTCCATTTCTTTATTTCCTCCTATTTTTACAAATAAGAAGGGATAGAAGAGCCCATGAGTACCAATCAATATACCCAACATCATCTTTACCAGGCAAATGGATTCCTCTTTTCATCTGAGCTATTTCATCATGTGGAAATAAATGTGGGCTTATTTCGCTTTGATTGTGAAGACGATAAGGGGATTGGGGCTGCCAGGTTTTTTCCTATTTTAAGCATGTTTCAGGGAAGAACTCTCTGTAGATACAAATGATTAAAGAGACGCAGGCAAACAGGAAGAAGACCGCAGAAAAATAATCAGGTGGAGGCTTTGGCTTGCCACTGCAGGTGTGAAGTAGTTAAATTTTATTTTTAATTTAAAGCTAGAAAACACACTCCCTTCCCCCACTCTCAAACGCCAGCCCCACTCCTCCCGCTCTCTTTCTGGCAATGTTACAGTCATTTCCAGGAGAACAGGTGCAGCATGAGAGCCCCTGAGCTCATCAGGTGACTAGCACCTGGCGGCCGGGACAAATACAGAATATGAAGCTATATTGTCTGTGCTATTAACATCTTATTTATTTAATGAACTAGACACTTAAATAAATCACTCACCGTTTCTATCTCTGTTACTGATGTTCCTGACTAAACAGTATCATCAAAACTCAGCACCATGGAGCACTCTGCCTTTTGTCAGGGTCGGATGAAAGTTAAATATGAGCAGAAAAATTTACTGGCTAAGCCTTCCTTCTGGTTTCTCTCCCACGGCCTCCTCTCCTCGGAGTGCACAAGGCAGGGCAGCACAAAGCAAGGCATGCTGGATTGCAGAGGACATAGAATCTGGGGAGCTGGACGGAGTCCCAGAGGTCCTCTAATCCAACTCCCAAATTCCACATAGAAGGAAACTGAGGGCAGGGGCAGGATAGTGACTTGTCCAAGGCCACACACTTCATAAACATCACAGTCAAGATCTGAACTTTGGTCTTTGAATACAGAGCCAGCATTCTTTCCATCAGAAGCTGGGTGGCACAGTGGATAGCGTGCTGGGTCTGGAGTTGAGCAGACTTATCTTCTGGGAGTTCAAATCTAGCCTCAGGCACTTACTAGCTGCATGACCCTGGGTAAGTCACTTAACCCTGCTTCCCTCAATTTCCTCATCTGTAAATTGAGCTGGAGAAGGAAATGGCAAAACTCCAAACGAGGTCACCAAGAGTCAGACACAACCGAAGACTACTGAAGAACAACATTCTTTTCATTGCACTACCTCCCTCCTAGGGGGTCTGAATCATAGTTCTTGCTATTTCATCTTTGAATGACCTTGAATGACTTTATGTGTACAAATCTCAGTTCCTTCATTTGTGCAGCAAGTGGTTTATGAGCACGGCCAATAAGCCATCCCGGCATCAGAGATGAACCCAGGCGTACTCTGCAACACTTGCTACTAATGAATCACATCAGACTGTTTATCAGGCAAAGGCGACAGGCAGAAAAATGTGCTACCTCTGCCCCATGGGCACCACAGGTCATGAGGGTTCCTAGACTCTGGGACAGGCAATAGCAAGGATATGCTTGTGCTTTTCACCAGCAAGGAGATGTTTAGCACTAGTGCCCTGGGGTGAGGTGACCCTAGGCAATAAAAGGGTCAGTGAATATCAGTGTGGGATTTTTACAAGCTTGTTAGCACAAACACAATCAATCAGTTTGGAAAACTGAGGAATGGGCCAATAGGGATCAAGAACCATGGCGTAATAAATCACAATGGGAATCAGGCATCTGAGGTTGTATCCATTCAGGGGGCTACAAACCTGAGCCAAGCACACACATAATTCAAAACCCAATCTGTCTATCCCAAGCACTTCTCAGAAATGGACCTTCAGAGACAAGCTAAAGTCACCATAAGGAGGCTGGATTAGATCATCTATATGGCTCCTTCTAGCTCTAAATATATGGCTCAATTCTACTGCATTTCTAAAGCATGAGTAGTCTTTTGACTTTCATGTATTTTCTATAGTTCAGCTCCTAGCAATTTGGTAAAAATGGCTCTTTGCTCCTGACTGTGGATGGATATCTAGATGGTGTGAAAAGATCAGTTCTACTTCCCGTTTCCCCCACTGGGGTCCTACTATGAAACCTCCTCATGTGATGGAGGGTTTGGGCTCCCAAAGACTATATCAGCATCATATGAATTCTGGAGGGGTCTCCCAAGCTGGAAAGGCCTGGCAAAGGACTGTATGACTATCCTTTGAGGACCAGCTCAGCTAAGTTCAGAGACTGGACTGGTCAGAGGCTTAAGCTTTTGGCCACGTCAGCCCATGAAGACTGTCTACTACAGTGTTCTGATGACAGCTAGGCACTTCCCTCTGTAGTTACCTTCCATCGACACTGTATATAGTTTGCATGCTGTCTCCCCCATTAGACTGTGCGCTCCGTGAGGACAAGGACCGGGTTTCTGCCTCTCTTCGTATCCCTGGTGCTTAGTACAGTGTCTAGCACATGGTAGGTATTTAATAAATGCTCACTGGTAGGGATGGTAGGTCAGCAGAGGAAATCCCCAGAGTGACAAAATCACAGATTCTTAAATGCCTGAGGTCTAAGTGTCCCTAAGGATAAACAAAATCACTCTACTTCCAAGGACAGAAAACATCCAAGCTACCAACAAATGACTGGTTAGTTTGAAATAAGGGCAAACAATTTTAACAATGACAAGATAGTGAGCACAAATAGAGATCAGAAAAAATGCAAGATCAGGACTTATTAGCGGAAGCAATAAGAAAAACACAAAATTCTTATCAGAGAGGAAAAAATGACATTCATCTAATATGTTAATCACCAAGGAGCAGATGTCCCTTATACAATGATAACTGATAAAGTTTTTCAAAACAAAGCTGTACCACAGCTAGATTTCTTTGGCTTTTACATTTTCTCCGGCAAATAATATCTTTTCCCGAAGTATTGAAATGTAAATAATGTTCTCAGGCAGCCTTGCAAGTAGTGCCAAAATTTAACTAGTCCTCAAAAGTCTGTAGCAGCCCCCTGAACCTCCTGAGAAGTACAAGCGTAGGTTACACTTCACTCCCTCCTCCTGCCATGGCTCCTGGAGGAAAACTGACCCTTCAGTTCTAATCAACAGTCATTTCCTCCTACACGAGATAACAGAATATACAATCTGGTTATTGTTGTTGTCCCTCCTTCTCAAAGAGGACCAATGACATCAAGAGGGTGATGTCTTGACTTGTAAGTGAATTGGATTTAAGTGCGGCAGAGCTGGGCAAAGTCACAGCCTCACTCTCTCTCCAGAGGCATGGACGCCATGTGGTAGATTGTGAACCGCACCAATGAGAAAGGACACATTATTGTGGAGAACTCATATTCTTGACAGGAGGTAAGCTCTTTGAGGGCAAGAACCGTTTCATTTTTGTCTCTGTTTTCCCAGTGCATGATGCAAGGCTTGGCACACAGTATACTTAATAAATGCTTGCCGATTGCTAAGGGTATTGCAAATTGGCAAAATCTTTTGTGGAGAACAGTCTGGCAGTATGCCACAAGAATCACAATGATAATCAGACCTTCTGACCTAATAAACAAATTATTCAAAATATACTATGGTACCCTGAGTGTTGGCAAAAAGAAGAAAGAGAAATATCTGTTGAATATGAATGCATCCATATACACATGTCAGCATTATTAGTAGCTGCAAAGAATTGGTAAGAACTTAACTTAAATGTCCAACAGTTGGTAAATGGCTGAATAAGCTACGGTAAATTAATGTAATGAAACGCTATAATGCCATTAAAATGATGAATAGAAGGACAATAAAGAAATGTGGCGAGATTTCTATGAAGTAAAATGAAGCAGAGGTAACAGACCAGAAGAACAGTACGCTATATTAAAATAAAAATTTATACCCAAATACTCAAGGAACCAACAGAAAACAGGAAGCAGATACAGAGGCTTTACAGCCATACTACGTAGAAATTCATTTTTTTAAGTGTAAATAATTGGAAGTGTACGGATTTGTTTTCTTTGTTGTTGTTTTTGGTTTGCTGTTGTTTAAAATCATGTCCACAATAACTATATTAAAAATAAAGGTAGTACCAGACCATCAGTGGTCTTAAACTTCTGGGCTCGTGTGTGTGTGTGTGTGTGTGTGTGTGTGTGTGTGTGTACACACATATACTTAAAGATTAATCTGCGTGTACCGCTATTAAACCTTTGTTTCTTACCACAAAGACTGATCTAAAAAGACTACGTACTTGTCTGAACAAGGGACCCGGGGCTGTGCGGTAAGCCTTGGCGTAGGCAGGTAGCTGTTAGCAGCCTAATGTGTTGGGTTTTTAATTCCTACTCAGGATCTCTCCTACTTGTAAATGTAACCCTAACCTCTGGCAGACTGCCCGGATAAGTTTCATACTCAAAGCTTGTACTATTGCTGTCCTAAGATGAACTCCGTATTTTAAAAATAAATGTATTTAACTTTAAATAATCAGTGCAGTGGACAGAGTACTAGGCCTGGAGTTCAAATCCAGCCTCAGACACTTACTAGCTGTGTGACCCTGGGCAAATCACTTTGCCTCAGTTTCCTCATCTGTAAAATGAGCTGGAAAAGGAAATGGCAAACCACTCCAGTGTCTTTGCCAAGAAAAAAATCCCAAATGGGGTCACAAAGAGTCAGACAACAATGAAAAACAACATAATTTTAAACAACAAAATAAATTGAAAGCATATTTATGTTTACATCTAAAATTAATTTATATATATATCTCCTTGAAAAATTATTAACTGTTTCTTGTATCTCCTTTCCCATTCTCTGTCAATTCACCTCTAGATTTGTGTAGTTTAAAAAAAAATAGGAAAGTATTCTCTTATGCCGATGGCTGAGACAATGACACTAAAGATGGGTTAACGCATCACATTTCTCTCTCTTCCGTACTCCAGCAACATTTGGACCGATGGCCGTTAGCATCAGCCCTGCTGGGAACCCTCTCGACCACTCTGTCTTACTTAGCACCTGTTCTGCAGCCTGAGGACCACTGGCCCTGTCATCTGTCTTACTGCTGGGCCTTCTACACAGCCCTGCAGTGAAACTCATACAGATCAATCGATCGATCAAGATATCTATATATAGATATTGCTATATCTATATGTACGTTATTGCTATATTGATATATCTATAATAGATATCGATATATAGGTTATCTATCATAGGATATCCTATATATAGATATCTATTATAGACATATCTATATATAACCTATGTATAGATGTCTGTTATGGATATATCTATATGTAGATAACCCATATATATCTAATTATAAATTATATATATATAGATAAATTATAGGTATCTATATCTATCTATCCATCTATCTATGGTACCTATGTATCTATCTGCTATCTATCTATCTATCTATCTGAGTTGTTGCTCTTCCTATCTTTCTAGTCTTCCTCTATTAGACCGTGAGCAGTTTAAGAGTAAGGACCATTTTGGTATCTCCAGTGTGTTGAACACAGGAAGAGTAAAAGAAATGCCTTTTTATGCATCGTAGTTTACTCAGACATTCAGGTGTAACCCTAAACATTTTATATAGGAAAGAGGAGGCAAGGATAAAAGAACTTTCATCTTGACAAGGACTTGCTTGGTCCTTTGTTGGGCAAAGAAGGACTTAGATGTTAATATTTTTCTGAGTTTCGGCCCCCCCCCCCATTGCAAACAAATGCAATTTAATTTCCCTTCCTCTTTGCTCATGAAAATCCAACTCATCCTACAGCAGTGGTTCTCAACCCTCCTAATGCCGTGACCCTTTAATACAGTTCCTCATGTTGTGGTGACCTCCCAACCATAAAATTATTTTCATTACTACTTCATAACTGTAATTTTGCTACTGTTATGAATCGTAATGTAAATATCTGATATGCAGGATGTATTTAAATTGAACATAACCCACAGGTTGAGAACCGCTGTCCTATAGGATCCTGCTGAGCTAAGTCTCACCTCCTCCAAGGAGCGTTCTGTCAATTACTCTGGCCACACTCTCTTCCAGAGAGATAGATGAATAAATGCAAAATGGATGGATGGATGGACAGTACCTTTCTCTCTATATAGTACCACCTTATGATGCTAAGTTTCACATCTCTAAAGGCCTGTTACACATCTCAAAATGAATGTCCTATAGACATTTTAAACTCAACATGTTGAAAACTGAATTAATTATCTTCCATCTTCTCCCCCACACCCTCTTCTCTTTGTAATTTCCCTATTATTGGTGAGGGTACCACCATTCTCCCAGTCAGCCCAGTTTGCAACCCAGGTGTTGGATTCAACTCTTTATTCTCTCTCATCCCTCATTTCCAATCTATTGGCAAATCCTCTTGATTCTGCCTTTGAAACATCTCTTATAAGAGTCCCCTTCTCTCCTCTGAACTGCCAGTACAGTTAGTTAGTCATGCCAAGGTCATCACCGCATCCCAGGCCACCACCAGTCACCCTGACTTTTGTCCTGCCACTGGACTTTGATGACTCCAGAAGAGACAGTGAGGGTGATGACTGTGTAATTCTGCCTCACTGAAATCCCATTCACACACAAGTCAAGACTTTACCCTGTGATGTCATTGGTCCTTTTCGAAAATGAAGGAGGAATAACAGTCAGTTAATAAACATTTATTAAGTTCCAGGCACTCTGCTAAGTGCTGAGGATGCAAAAAGAGGCAGAAAGCTGTTCCCCGCCCTCGCAGAGCTCACAATCTATTGGGGAAGACAACAGACACACAAATGCACACAAAGCAAGCTATACACAGGATAAATGGGAAATAATCAGAAGAGGGAAGAGACTAGAGTTAGAGGAGTCGAGCAAGTAGAAGATGAGATTTCTGGAGGGAACGGAAGGAAGACAAGGAAGTCAGTATTATTATACTACAATAATAACAGTCATCATTATTACGAGCTTATAATGATATTACATGATGATATTATATATATATTATATATGACATATATATAATATATATATTATATAATGATATTATAAGCATATTATATATGCTCAAGGCATTGTGCTAAGAGCTTTACAAATGTTTTCTCATTTAATTCTCACAACAATCCTGAGAGAGAGGTGCTATTGTGAGCCTTGTTTTACAACTGAGGAAACTAAGGCAAATGGAGATCAAGTGACTCGTCCAAGGTCAAACAGCTAATAAGGGGTTGAGGTTGAATTTGAACTCAGATCTTCCTGACTCCAGGCCCAGCACTCTATCATTGCCTAAAGAAGTCTTTACTCATACGTGCATCGTTCTCTGATTCTGTTATGTGTGGTAATCTTATCTTCCCAATTTGATAGAAAGTTCCTTAATGCCAAGAATTGGGGTTAACAATAATGCTGGAGTGAGCCACGTTAGTAACAGACGGTCCAATACGCTCTACAGTACCTTAGTTCCATTCTGGTCTCCTTGGGCATGAATGAGGTAAGGTTGGCTCTCGTTCCTGGAGTTCTCAGAGATGATGCGCACCTCTACTCCAGGTAACGGAGTACCCACAGCACCTGAGGCGAAAAAGAGAAGAGAAGAAAATTCATGTTATATGGAAGAAACCAGATGAGTGGAAAACCTTGCCCCCCCAAAAAACCTTCAGGAGCTGCACTCATACAGGGAAACTTACCTCCCTCCCTATCCATGGGAAACTTCATATCACTGGGATTCTAAGTGGCTTTAACATCCCATCTGCCCATATCGGTGAAGTTATTATTATTCATGTATTTTATTATCAATTATTATTACAGCATGATCCAAAGCACTTCTTGGACAGTGTGCCAGTTTGAGATTCTTTTAAGGCTCTGAAAGAGATGCTTTTCACCATCTACTCACATCAGAGACACAATTCTACAGTTCTGATCTCAAGTGTCCATGGGGGCCCATGTGTATACAAGAAAGAAGAGAAATGATTGCTACATAGCTCATAATTTCTGGGCCACCCTGAATTGACAGGAAAGGCAAGGCTGAACAATGTAAGAACTGCAAAGGATTATCTTGGTTTTATATTGCATCAATACATCGTGTATAAAACACAATAGGAACAAACCAGAGTTCAAAACACTCATTAATCTATAGGTTTCATTTTTCAAAGCAAGAGATATCTGACATAGTGTCAAGAACAATTGCCTATTAAGTTGCACTGATCTGGTATTTCCCAAGTCTGTGGCATTCAACCCTCTAATGGTCCACTTTAATAAAGCATCCTTCACAGCTAAGAATGAGTACCCCTGAAGAAAATCAGAGATCAGAGGTTGGCTTTGTTTACAAAACTGGAGACTAGAAAGAGGCATTTGGAAACTTATTTTAAGCATTCAGAGGGATACACATAGGGACTAGATCCATGATTTAATCAGTATAGGGAACTCTCAGACAAGGAAACTCCCTGTACAAAGGCTGGTCCATCTTCTTGGCAAAGAACTGTTTTAGAGAGTTGCCTCAGAGGACTGAGAGGCTCAGTGACTTACCCAGGGTCACACAGCTAGTATGTCTCAGAGGCAGGGCCTGACATCACGTTTCCCTGGCTCTGAGACCAGTTCTCGATTCACTATGTAAGCTGCCTATCACAAGCATCATGATTTATGAAAATTCACTTCTGTATTTTAAGCCCTTCATTTAAATTATTTCCAACTAACAGGGAAGGAAGAAAAGAAGAGGAAGAAAGGGGAAAAAAAAGGAAGGAAGAGAAACAAGGGGAGGAGATAATTCTACTGCCTCCCCAGATAATTTGTTCCAGGGCTTAATAACACTCACTCTCGATAAGTTCTTTATATAGAATTCCAATTCCTCTTGCTAAAATTAGTCTATTTCTTTTTGCTTTGTCCTCTTTGTGGCCAGTTTGTTCCTAAAGAGGAGAAAGCTAATGAGGTTTGGAGTTTGATTCCTTTAAATTCCTGTTCGTGACACTCGGTTCCAGAACTACCAACTGTCCCCTCAACACCTCGCCCAGCCCCCAGCAGTTATCTCACAAATTTATGTCACTAATGCCAAGAGAAAGTAGAGAGACCAGCACAAACACGACCACCACTTTGAAAAGGATACAAAGCTGCTGGTCAGTACCAATAGCTTGATGTGTGAAATAAAGCAGAAGATACCTTTTTCTTCTCCTAAGTAATTCCAGTGGTTCTAAGCTTTTCTTCCCAGATCCCATTTTTGGAACTTGACTCCCCCCCCCCAAAAAATTAACAGCCATTTATTAAATAACCACTATGTGTAAAGCACTGTCCTAGGTGCTGGGGAGAAATAGGAAATCTGGATAAGGTACGATTTCTTTCTTCATGGAGGGGTTCATCAATTTATTAGGCTGCAGACATTTGTTGCTAAGTGAACTCATCTTCCTGAGCCCAAATCTGGCCTCACACACTTACTAGCTGTGTGACCTTGGATAAGTCACTTAACCTGGTTAGCCTCAGCTTCCTCATTTGTAAAATGAGCTGGAGAAGGAAATGGCAAAGGACTCCAGTATCTCTGCCTAGGAAAATCCCAAAGCGGGTGGGTCATGAAGTCAGATATAATTGAAGCAATCGAACAACAACAATGACAAGAAAAGTATTATGGAAACTACAAGAGATATCCAGTCATGTTCAACCAGGGGATCAGGGAAGACCATGAAAATTACTTGTGGTTTCTGAATGCCACGTTCCTAAGCATACATCCCTGTAATACACTTACTTCCATAGTAACAATGCTACAATGCTGAATCACACTAAGTTCAGGGCATACCATGGTCTTCTCATATTTCTCTATCATACATATGGTGCAATTAAAATTTAGCAGAGCTGATCTTTTTTTTTTCTTCCCCATCAGTACCTAAGGTCTACTGCCTTAGTTTAATGTGTGTATACATCCACAGGCAGACAGTTCTAAAAGGGAATAGGACAGGGATAATGTTTTGAGGAAGGGGAAAGCACAGGATCAAGAAAACCTGTAAGGTATGACTTCTGAAAACTGTGACAACCTCAGTGTCTGTGTATTAAAATGAAGAAGTGCACTCTGGCAGGCTAAGCTAACTAGATTTCAAGTCCAATGTTCACTGATACTATTAATAAATCTTACTTGGCTGGTATCTGCTCATTTATTTTGTAGCCAGAAGTCACTTTCTTGTTTGAAAGAGGCAGGATGCGGAGGCTGGGGGGGAGTTTATGAGCCTGAATATTGAGAAACCATCAAATGCTAGAAATTGATTTATTATCTTCTGGAACAGGTTAGATAAGATAACCAAAAAAAGTACCTGTCAAAGGAAAAGAATTCTAGAAACCCAAGTTATCAAACGGAGTATGATTATGCCACTAGGAGGCTGTTGATCGGTTTATACAAAATTTTACCCTATCTTTAACCATCCGCTCCTTGGGAAATGAAATTCATTCTTCTTTCTGCTTTCTTCTGAGTATATTCTTTAACATGGATATAACACCTACTTTCTTCCTGAGTCATAGCAGAAAATGCTCAGTGGGCATAAGGCCAAGAAGGGCAATAACCAATTCCGAAATGGAGAGACTTCCTCCCATAGGTAACTGAGCAGCATTCATCAGTGGATACCCTTCTAACAGGTATAGATTAGCTCTATGTATTGACAGCCCAAAAGAATTATGGAGAGAAGGGCACAGAGGGAGCAAAGGGGAATTCTGGTAGCCATCAGGAGAAACCAGAGGTACCCTTTTCCCAATAAAACTGGATGAGTGAATGTGGTTTTCTATTAAGGGTACCTCTATCACTTTTAAATCATTGCTGCACCTAGAAGGCCCACCCACAGGGTTGTCAGATTGGGTCCAGCCTCAACAAAATGGAACAGATACTCTGTTTTCTTGGGGAGTCGTTTAGGTTTTCCTGGCTTTATAACGGTAGATGAAGAGATGACGAGTCCCCTGCTTGCTTCATATACATATATATTTTGTCCTTCCCTAAAGGGTCCAGCAAAATATAAAAGGCACTCCATGCTATGATGGCTGATGACCTGACCCAGTCACTAGCAGGAATCAAAATGACAAAATGTGTCCCAAGCCACTGTTAGTTTCTAGCCCCACTGTTTCAGCCTCCCCCTTTATCTAGGCATCACAGAGAAAAGCAAAGCATTCTCCCCGAACTGATGCTCCAGTTGTATCAAAGTATTGTGTTATCATTCATACATAGCAGGTGCTCCCAATTCCTTTCACTGAAGGCACTCCTGTCATTACTGACATTAACCTTTTGGTTACTAACCATCCACTATCTTCTCCACGGCCAAGAACACCTCTCCTGCCTCCCCCTTCAGTGCTTTTCTTTCCTTTTTTTTTTAAACACAACAAATTAGACACACCCATAAAATTCCTTCCTTGGCTCTGAACATGCTTATCTCCAGCTTTGTTCAGAAAGGGTGTTTTTCTCTCCCTTTTTCCAAAAGCAAAAGTTACAAACCGTTGAGAAACGAGATCTATAATGAAAGTGCTGACAGAATCTTAATTATAGCATCACAAATGCAACAATATAATTAAAATCTCCAGGCAAAGATAATGACTTGAGTTTCACAGGCCCTGTGATATTTTAAAATAAAGTTCACACTGGTAACTAACGGCTCAGACCTCAAGCAGATGGTGAGCATAAAGTAGGCCCAGTGTCTCCCTCCCAGCCCCCACCATCATGGGGCACATTCAGAGCCCACGCCGAGACCACTACACCTTCTTCCCTCCTTTCCACCCTAGTCCAAGGCTCATGAATCTTAAGAAATGTTGGCAGCCTGCCCACCGAGTGTCAAACTCCAGGCAGCAGTCAGGAAGAAGTGACGCTATTATTCTTCCAACAGTTCCCCTCTCTTTAAAAAAGTTGTCAGCTCTTCCCAGATAAATTTAATTGGCCCTGCGGTCTCTGTCCCTTGGTATCTAGGGACCTTGATGCGGTTCTATGTGGTTGTATCCTGGGAGAATTGAAACAGGCCAACGATAAGGTACTCAGCGAGCTCACTGTCAACAATACATGCAGTCCCGCAGTAGGAGCTATTAGCCGCCTCTGATCTAAGCCTCCAATTAAAGTGGTGATTAGGCCCAGTGAGGCATTCGGACCATGAATTATTCATCTCCCTTCACAGTAATAGCACCAGGGGGATTAGAAGGAGAATTGGTGAAAACAGAGGCATTTTAAACAGGGCTTTAACCATATACAAGCAAACATTGCTTTCACATCTTTTTTTTTTTCTTTTTCAACCTCACTCCCTCTTCCCTCGATTTTTTTTTTAAGATTTCAGAGAATCATGTGATAATCTCAGACTAGAAAGGGACCTTGGAAGCCATCAGTGCCAACCTCCCAAGAATCCTGGTGTGGGGGGAAGGAGCACTGGATTTGGAGAGAGATGCCCTGGGTTTGAATTCTAGCTCAGCTACTTACTCCCTGAGTGACTTTAGGTAGGTCATCTCTCTCCAGCCTCAGTTTTTGTTAAATGAAAATGGACAGATGGTCTCTAAGTTGCTTTCTAGCTTGGAATATTTGGAATGAGCTAACCAAAGCTTCAGGGGTACAGGAGCAAGGAGCACATTAACTGATCAGAGGCAAGTCAGCCAAAAATGGGTCAAAAGTCTCAGGAAGCAGAGTAAGGGATTTTTTTTGGTTAGTGTTTCCCAGTAGACAGGAAGAGTCCAGGAGAGAGTCTAGTTTAAGGAGAAGTGCTTGTCGATTATGGGGGTAAATCTCTATTAGAATTACGGTGGCAGTATAATGTGTAAGGAGGCAATGCACTGACCCCAGATGACCAGTAAGTGGAATTCTGGATCCCACGAGCCTCCTAGAAATCTCAAGATACAAGTGATCAAAAGTAAATAGAGAAAGGCTAGGAGAGAGGGTTAGGGAGAAGAGCCAAGGGAGCCCATTGGGAAAACCCCATTTAAACCTTTCTTCTCCTCAACAGCAATGACAAGACGACCCATGACAATGACAACAAGATAAGAGTCAGGTCTCATCTCTTGCTATGAGTACTACTGAAAAAATCCCCTCTTTTTGTTGACGCTCGTAATGAATGTAATAGAGTATCTTCGATGGCGCCTTAACTTTTCCCTTGAAATCAAAGAACTAACAAAAAGATGAAATCTGTCACAAGGCCAACTTTGTCATTTTGGTGGTTTAAGGTAAAAGGACAACCAATTACAGTTAATTCACAATTCCCGGAGTCAGTGAACATTCCCCATTCCTTCTCCTTGTTTTCCACTCACTGTCTTTGTGTGTCGAGTAAATGCTTAAAGCCAGTTCTTTAGGATTTCAAGAATTTCTGCACTATAATTTCTTTCCAGATAAACTTTCCATTTCCAGAAGTGTATCATCACTAGCCTTGCCTCAATTCGTGGAGAGTTACAATGATCATTTTGCAACGAAGGTGATAATGGGGACAGCGATGATCACTGGGCCCAGTGAGCTCAGCCTCCCCTTGGGTCTGACATTCATCCCCCAGTGGTGGTGTCTTTCCTTAAGTGTCTGAGCTAATTCTGACTTGAATACGCCTGGGGTTGCAGCTCCCCCATTTGCTGTGGGGAAATCTGTTCTATACTTTAATTACCCTTTGTGTAAAGAACTTTCTCTTTGGTTCCCTCAGTGCCTGCTCCTTTCCGACTCTCAGCCTCTTCCTTGCCACCCTCCTCGTCTTTTCCAAATTCTGGGTATCCCTCAGGTGCCTACGGGTTGTAGAAACTACCCTCAATGTAATCTTTCCAACAGCGCGCTCTAATATATGATCTGTCCCAATGCAGACATTATTGTTTCAGACTTGGGTAGCACCTTCACTTCGATAAGCTCGGGGCGGGAGGAGAAAGGAAAGAGCGGGTAAGGGAGTCTCTAAGTCAAGTGAGACAAGAAGCTGATGGTCCTGCACTTTCAAACTTCATTCAACTGAATCATGCTTAGCTAAGGAATTCTGATCATTGAGAACTGAATCCTTTCACAGAAGGGAAACAGCATAGCACAATGCACAGAGCACTGGACTGGGAGTTGAAATACCTAAGGTTCTGCCTTAGGATGAAAGACCTGCCACCAATTAGTTATGCAATTCACCTTTCTCACTTCCATTTCCTTACCTGTATAAAAATGGAGTTGAACTAGAATTAAAGGTTCTTAATCTGGAGTCTATAAACTTGGTTTTTAAGTATGTTAATAAGTGTAATTCAACGTAATTGGTTCCCTGTATAGTCCTATTTTATGCATCTAAAAATATTCTGAGCAGAGGTCTATAGGCTTTGCCAAGTTGGTCCAAGAGGCCCAGGACACACAAAAAGGCTAAGAACGCCTACACCAAATAATCTTTAAGGCCTATTTTCATTCAAAAAGTCTCAGACTCAATGGATATTGTACTTACATTTTGATCTGCAAATCATAACCTGCCATATATGAACTAGACAAAAAAAATAGAGTCTTGGCAATGGGATCAATACTCCAGCTTAGCCACAAGGAGAGCTAAAATTCACAACTAAATTGAAAGTTCCTTCCCTGGCAAAATTTAATGAAGAGTTTGTAACATAGGGAGATGAACTGATTCAAGGTTCCTTCCCAAATGTTAAAGGCAACATGATACCATATAATAAAATAGACTAAGCAGAAGAAAAAGTAATCAGAGACCTCTGTGATAATTTTATCTTGGATAATCAGTCACCTGATAATAAAAAGCTAAATGTACTCTGAAGTAGGATGATGCTAAAACCCAGTTTTAACCAATGATACAAAGTCTTTCTTTCTATGATTTAGTCTTGGCTGGTTAGTCTAAGTCAGTGGTTCTCAACCTTCCGAATGTCATGACCCTTTAATACTCGTATGTGGGCCTATCTGCATGTGGGCGGACCCGCCTGGAAACAAATAGAGGAGGTTCCTAAGACCATCGGAAATGTGTTTTCTGATGGTCTTAGGTGACCCCTGTGAAAGGGTCATTCGACCCCCAAAGGGGTTGTGACCCACAGGTTGAGAACCACTGGTCTAAGTGAACCTGCCTATAGTCCTGCCCAAGGCTCATACTTCCTGCCCCAACTGATATTATATGAATAAACAAGGTCAGTGCTTAAATACCGTTACCGCCCCATTTCCTTTTCCAAAATGGTTCACTCCAACTCCTTGACTCACATTTGTATCTAGTTCTTAACCTGTCAAAGTTTAACTAATGACACTGTGTATCTATGGATTAGACTCTGAAAGGCAGTAAAAGTAAATGATCACAATGGTCTTACCTTTGCCCAGTTCTTCTAAGCACACACTAGTGGAGTTAACCAAGTTCATTAAGTATGACCTCCTATTCAGTAAATCCATGCAAACTAAATAATGGGCACTTGTCCAAGATGGGAGTGAGAGAAATGTGAACAATTCAGTTTGGCCTAATAAGTGTGGGGTACCATGACAGACACTAGATTTGTGACAATACAGGGAACAGGTGAAGGGAATTTCGAAACTTACCTGTGCAAGATTTTACCTTTTGGGAAGCAGTTGACTGGGGAAAAAAAAAAAATCTTTCTATCAAGTTTCTTGGATAAGGTTTTGGTATCCATGATATATGGCCTTAACTAAGAGAAATAGACACTCAAGCCATATGTCAGTGGTCAAGATATATGAACAAATAATCTCAAAAGAAGAATTGTAAACCATAAATAATCATAGGAAAGAATGCTCCGAATTGTAAGAGAAACACAAATGAAAACAGCCCTGAAAGTTGGCAAACGAATTGGCAGAGATAACAAAAGACGAGAATACTCAATGTTGGAGGAATTGTGGAAAGACAGGAACATGCATTGAATGAGTACAACCATTCTGGAAACTTAGAATTATACAAATAAAGCGACTAAAACTTCTATATTTCCTTTGACCCAGAGACTCTATAGGCCCAAAGGAGGTCACTGATAAAAAGAAAGGCTCCATATACACCAGAATATTCATGGCAACACTTTTTTTTTTTGTGGCAGCAAAGAATCAGAAACAAAAGAGATGACCATTGGTTGGGGAATGGCTAAATAAATTGTGGTACATGAATGTAATGGAATCTGACTGTGCCATAAGATATAACAAATATGATCAATATGGAGAATTATAAAAAATTAAGTGAACTGATTCGAAGTGAAGCAGAACCAGTAAAACAATATACATAATGACTACAACAATATGAATGGAAAAGAACCACCACCAAAGAATTAAAAATTCTCACAAAATTATCAAGTTAGCCCCTAAAGGAGATATGAGAAGAACCTGCCCCCACACCTTTGAAGAGGAGTGTACATGTGAGGGGTGGACAGTGTCGTTCACGGCTGTAGAATGCTACTTCTATATCAGATTTTTAAAAGAGGAATTATTTGGCTTTCCTGAATTTTTCTCTTCTTGTTTTTCACTTAAAAAAAATTCTCTGTTGTAAGGCTGGCTTTTTGGGAGGGGGTAGGGAGTGATTTATAGAGAGGAAACTTAGATATATTAAAAATAATAATGGCTAGCATTCATATATTAAGATTTGCAAAGTGATTTACATATGTTTTCACGTGTTCACAATAACCTGTGAGATAAGTGCTATTATGCTCTTTTTCTGCTCCTACTCTTCTCCAGTCTAAGTATCAAGACCACATTTGTATCTTTGCAGGAATTTGGTAGGACTCCTTTTACTACTATTTCAAACAGCTTATACAATATTAGAATGTATTGTCCTTTGTTTATTTGATAGAATTCATTTTAAAATCCACCTGGTCCTAGGGTTTTATCTTTGCAAAGTCATGTATGCTCATATAATTTCTTTTTCAGTGACTGAGAAATCCTCCATTCCTTGTTTGGTTTATTTGGGATTTTATAATTTGCAAATACTCACCTATTTATGTTGTCAGTTTTACTGGCATATAATTGAACAAAATATTTTCTAATAACTTATATTGTATCTTCTTCATTTTTTGTGAATTCACCATTTCAATTTTGATATCATAATCTGATTTTTCCTTTCTTTTCTAAAAAAAATAAAATTAGTTAACACTTCATTAGATTTTTTTTTCAAAAATCCAGTATCTAAGTTTTTACCTACTAAACCAATGGATTTTTAATTTCAGTTTTGTTAGTCTCCTTTTTGATTTTCAAAATTTCTATTTTGGAATTTAATTGGCTTTTTAAAAAATGTATCAGTTTTCTCATTTTTTTAAAAGTTGCATTCCCAATTGGTTGGTCTATTCTTTTTCTCTTTTGCTAATGAAAATGTTTAGAGATATAAATTTCCCTTAAGGACTGCCTTGGTTGTATTCTAAAAATGTGGCTATCTTATCTCATTGTTGTCATTATCTTTAGAGAAATCATCTATTGTTCCTATGATTTGTTCTTTGACTTGCCCTTTCTTTAGAATTAAGTTATTTATCTCCAATTAATTTAAATAATTTCTTTGGTGGTACTTTACTGAATATAATTTTTCATTACATCACGGTTCATAAAAGATATGCTGAACAATTCTGTTTATTCTGTAAATGTCTGTGATGCATTTGTGCTCTAATTCATGTTCTTGTAAAGGTGCCATACACAGTTAAGAAATGCGTAAACTCTTTTCTACTCCCATTCAGTAATCATCATGTCTACCGCATCTAACTTTTCTGAAATGCTATTCAGGTCCTTAGCTTTTGTTGTTGTTAGATTTGTCTAGCTCTAAAAGGGGTATGTTGATTTTCTCCAGTATTATAACTACTCTGTCTTATTTCTCCTGTGCCTCAGATTTTGCTTTGACTTCTGGTTCTAGAAGACCTGAGCAGTTTTTTTCTTCATGAGCTCAACTCTCCATTGTCCATCTGCAACTCTGCTTAGTTTTAATGATCTCCACAAAACATGATGCCCTTGATGCTCCCTCCCTCATTTTCCAGCCTCCTTTTGAGTACTGTCTTCCTTCATTTGGTTTTAGCTTCCTTGAGGGAAGAAATGACCTTTTTCTTATTGATATCACCAACACTTAGAATGGTACCTGGCATAAAATAGGCATTTGAGAAGTTTATTGAATTGAATGATTTTTAGAAATACGACACCCATGCTCTTTGACTACCCAGGTCATGGCTTTCAGGTAGTCTAATGATTTATCTCTCCTTATTAATAAATATCAATAAATTAATAATAAAGCACAATAATTATTAATAAACCAAGAATAAATTATTATAATTTGTTGTTGTTTAGTCGCTTAGTTGTGTCTGAGTCTTCATGACCCAATATGGATTTTTTGTGGCAAAGATACTGGAGTGGTTTGCTATTTCCTTCTCTAGTAGATTAAGGCAAACAAAAGTTAAGTGATTTGCCCAGGGACACATAGCTAGTGAGTTTCTGAGGCTAGATTTGAACTCAGGTCTTCCTGATTTTAGTCCCAACACTTATCTACTCAGCCGCCAAACTGCCTCCTAAAAATTACAATAATTATTAATACTTTAAACAATTTTCTCTCCAGGTCAGTTGTTTTTGATACATAACACCTTAATATTTTCTTCTATTCCCTGTCTCTCCCCCTCCCCCTGGTCTTTTTTACTTTGATTTAGTATTTTTGATTATCTCATGGAGTTATTAACATCTGTTTAACCCATTCTTATTTTCAAGGATTCTAATGCTTGTGATAAGCTGTTAATTTTCTTTCCAAATCTTTCCTCCAATAGCTTTCACATTTTTCCCCCATTCTTTCTCCAGTAAACTCATTCCATTTGTAAAATCATGTTTAACTCTTTTTAAAAAATCTTGTTTTATGTCTTCCAGAACTTCTAGTTAGACTTTGTGTCCAACTGTGTTTTGCTTCGAGGCTTTACTTGTAGATATTTTGGAGTCATTCTTAACCTCTGGGTTTGAAATCTGGGTCTCCCTGTGTATCGGCAAGCACCCCAGCATACCTAGGGCAGCTACTAGCACAGGTTCTTAGATCTGCTTTTCTAAAGGAAAGCAACTCAAAATGGGTTAACAATCTTACTTTAATCAATCAAATATCATTTACCTAGTTCAGGGGGAAAA
>CM053581.1:41408425-41435715 GCA_028627135.1 Pseudochirops cupreus
CTGTCCCCAGTGTCAGCAGACACTCTGTGTATCTCTCTACACTGACCTGGGCCAGACAAAGGACTCACTATAACTTTTTCTGGATTTCCTCATCAGAATTTGGCCTGCTGTATTTTCTAGTTCAATTTGGAGGAGTTTTATGAATGGGAGCTTGGCTGCATTGCTTCTTGTCACTTCTCCATCTTGGTGTCCCTTTCCCTTTCAGCCTGTCCTTGAGATCTTGGAATAACACAACAATCCATACCCCAAGAAAGCAAAGCAACAAGAGCAGCCCAGGTCTTCCTTCCAAAAGTGCTGCAGAGCCCAGCCTTACTATCAAGTTCAAGTCAATCAAGAAACAGGTAAGAAGTAAAGGTCAAACAAAAAAAGAACCCCATCACAATGAGCTCTTTTGGTGTCAGGGATACTCAAGACACAAAAGCAAACATGGGATGTTTGCATCTTCATGAGTTGGGTGCAAGGAGGCCCCAGAATTTTTCTGATGGGGACTATAAAGGTTAATCACAAAGAAATGAGTGGCCATAAAAGGGAGTTGGCCCATTATATAGGAAAAGGTAGGATAACAAAAAGCCTAACTGCTTCACTGGTACTATGGATTTTTTTTTAAACTGAGAGGAAAGTCTCTACTGTATTAGGGAAATTTTCTGTGGAGGACATAAGGGAGAACATGGAAATGGAACCCACAGAATGACAAGGCATGGATGAGCTGTGATCTGTACTGAGGGAGGCAATATCCACAACATTAAGATGGGAAATCTGCTGAAATATTGTACTATTCTTGTGGAAAAAAGAGAAAAATGTGATATTCATAGACCTGGCTGAACGACTGAATCCACCAGGGAGACATGAATGGATCAATGTCACCTTAAAGGTAGGTCTCTCTCTACTGGAACATCCTGACCTTGGCCTGACTACTTCTCAACATGATTATGTTACTCAAGTCAATTTTATTACCATTACCATCTAAAATTTATGTGCTCTGAGAGCAACTTCAATGGGCATTTATTAAGCACCAAAAAACAAAACAAAACAAAATACCCCACTATATAAAAATGTGCTAAGTAACAAACTCTTAAAACGAGAAGGCTGGTGAAATGGCAACAAGAAACCAAATGAAACAAAAAGACAGGGAAGAGAGCAACCAAACTGACTTTTTAAAAAAGGTCCTTCTAACCCAAACCAAAAAAAAGATTTTTTTTAAATTCCAAATTCTATTCACTTGGTTTCTACCAGGAGCGCAGCATCAAAAGAAAAGACAAACAAATGCTTTCCTTTCAAATGGATTGCTGATATGGTACCAAAGACAAGTTCAGAAGAGGTCAAGAAAAATTAATCTGTAGACAGCCTAACCAATCTCAAGATCAAGACCACCGAGGGATCGGGGTGAGGAGGAAACTTAGCTAAAGTGAAAAATGATAGTGAAAATGACAAACAGTAACATTTCCCATTGAGTTTACATCTAAAAGGCAAGAGAAAATAAAAGCGAATTGGAAGGAATCAATGATCCCATCAGAATTGGCTCCAACCTGCCGAGAGGCAATCTGAAGGCATCTCCCATGCAACCAGGAGATCAAATCAGCCAAATAATATTGGGAAAACAATTTCATTGTACAAAAATGAACTCTCCTGGTTTGTTCAAATGAAAATTGGTTTCAACTTTGCTGAAAATCACCAAGGAAGATGTTGATCTTTGTCAAATAACCCCACAGTAGGAATCCTACAACAGCCGAGAAATGCTACTCTGCAGCAAAGAGATGCGGTAGAAGACTTTCTTTTCAACGAGAATTCACTAGAAAGCAGGTAACAGAATGTTCTGGGGACCAAGTTAGATAACAAGATTGTCTGAGTGCTCTAAACAACTGCCTGGACAGATATTCTAGTAGAGTCTGGCAGCTCTTATTTACCCCAGTGCTCAAATTATTTTTCATTACTAAATTAACATGGTGAAACAACGCCTATTTCTTAAGTATCAGTTTCACTAATAAGCAGCTTGATGGCACAGTGGATATGGCACTGGACCTCGAGTCAGGAAGACACAAGTTCAAATCTGACCTCAAATACTAGCTGTGTGACCCTGGCAAATTACTTAACCTCTACCTCAGTTTCCTTATTTGTAAAATAGAGATAATAACAACACCTACATCCCAGGGTAGTTATAAGGATAAAATGAGCTAATATGTGTAAAGTGCTTTGTAAACTTTAAAGCAGTATGTAAATACTAGTTATTATTGTTATTAATACAGGCTAAGCTATTTTCTTACTCTCAAGTCTTTATTATTACTACCAAATTTATTCACAGAAATGGTCATGTCACACCTCTGTGTGCAAATCTTTGGTAGAAAATTATCAGCATAATTGACCATATCAACAACAAAACTAACAGAAACCATATAATTATCTCAATAGATGCAGAAAAAGCTTTTGACAAAATACAACACCCATTCATATTAAAAACACTAGAGAGCATAGGAATAAATGAAGCCTTTCTTAAAATAAGTAGCATCTACCTAAAACCATCACATGGAAAGGAGATAAGCTAGAAGCCTTTCCAATGAGATTGGGGTGAAACAAGGATGTCCATTATCAGCACTGTTATTCAATATGGTACTAGAAATGTTAGCTTTAGCAAAAAGAGAAGAAAAAGAAACTGAAGGAATTAGAATAGGCAAAGAAGAAACTAAGCTATCACTCTTTGCAAATATGTTGATACACTTAGAGAATCCTAGAGAATCAAGTAAAAAACCACTTAAAATAAATAAACAACTTTAGCAAAGTTGCAGGATATAGGATAAGCCCACATAAATCATCAGCATTTCTATATATTACTAACAAAATCCAATAGCAAGAAACAGAAAATTCCCATTTAAAGTTACTGTAGACCAGCGGTTCTCAACCTGTGGGTTACGTTCAATTTAAATACATACTGCATATCAGATATTTACATTACAATTCATAACAGTAGCAAAATTACAGTTATGAAGTAGCAATGAAAATAATTTTATGGTTGGGGGTCATCACAACATGAGGAACTGTATTAAAGGGTCGCAGCATTAGGAAGGTTGAGAACCACTGCTGTAAACAATATAAAATACCTTGTGCACACCCTTTCACCCAGCAATTCTACTTCTAAGGCTGCATCTCAAAAACATCATAAAAATGGGAAAAGGACCCACATGTACAAAAATATTTCTAGCAGTTCTTTTTATGGTGGCCAAAAAGTAGAAATTAAGGGGATGCCCATCAACTGGGGAATGGCTGAACAAGTTGCGGTATATGAATGTAATGTAATACTATTGTGCTATAAGAAATGATGCACAGGAAGACTTCAGAAAAACCTGGAAAGACTTACATGAACTGATGCTGCGTGAAGGGAGCAGAACCAGGAGAACATTGTACACAGTAACAGCTACATTGTGTAATGACTGACTTTGACTAACTCAGTTCTCAGCAACGCAAGGACCTAACACAGCTCCAAAAGACTCACGATGGAAAATGCCATCCACATCCACAGAAAGAAGTATGGAATCTGAATACAGATTGAAGCATACTAGTTGCTCTCTTTTTTTGTTTAGGTTAGTATAGTTTATTCTTTCTCATGATTCCCCCCATTCATTCTAATTCTTATACACCACATGACTAATGTGAAAACATGTTTAATAAGAATGTATATGTAGAGCCCATATCAGACTGCATGCCATCTTGGGAAGGGCAGTGGAGAAAATGTAAAACTTATGGAAGTGAATATTGAAAACTAAAACTAAATTAATTAATTTGGTTTTTAAAAAAATCTTCAGTAGCTCCCTACTATCTTCTCAACAAAGTTTGAGTCTTTTTGTTTAACATCTAAAGCTTTTTCACAAACTGATGCGACTTTATCTCTTTTGAAACCTGAAACTTTTCACTCACCATATCTCTGATTTTAATCACGTATTCATCAGTGAGAGCATTATGATGGTCTCTCTGCATTCAGTCAGTCAATAAAGATTTATTAAGTGCCACTATGTACCTGGCACTAGGCTAGGCCCTGGGGATACAAAATCAGGCAGAAGACAGTCCCTGCTCTTAAGGAGTTTACAATCCATTTGGGGAGACAACATGCAAACAAATATGTACAAATATACTAGATGTGGGATACACAGGAAATAATTAACAGAGGGCAGGTCCTGGAATCACAAGGGCTGGGGATGGCTTCCTGCAGAAGGTGGGGTTTGAGTTGGGACTTAAAGGAAGCCTGGGACGGGAGGAGGGAGAGCATTCCAGGCATGAGGTAGGGCCAGAAAAAATGCCCAGAGATTTGATCTGATGTTAAATTTATCTCAGCTAACTTTACCTCGTATTATTTCCCTCCTTGCACTTCATGCTTTGAATAAATTAAAATACACCCTGGTCTTTCTCGCTCCTAATAAGTCTTGGCTCATGCAGTCTCCCCTGCTTAGAATGCCTACCTTCTCCACTATCATTGTAGAACTCCCCTCCCATAAAGCCCAGCTCAAATGGTACTTCCTTCATGAACATCCCATAATGGCCACTTCACCCTCCAGCCTCACACAGTGCAGACCCTGAGGCATGCAGCAAGTATTCCTACACTTCGAATGGACCCTTCTATCCATCTGTGGGAGTGTGCTTTCCCCTTAACTAGACCATAAGCTTCAAAAGGGCAGGGTATATGTCTTTTCTAAACTGGGTATCCTCTCATCACCTAGCACAGTGCTGTGAATGTCTGAAAACACTACTGAATGTTGAAATGAACACTGAAAAGCTGCATGTTATCATGGGAACGGCACTTAGTAGCATAGTTTCAGCCCCAGAGATATGACCTAATATAAGCCACCTTACTCTTCTGGGCCTTAGTTTCCTCCTCTGTAAACCGAGAATTGAACCAGATAATTTCTCAAGGACCCTTCCAGCTCTAAATCTTATTAATTAGTATTAATAAAAATAAATTTACAAATCAAATAAATCCTGCACAATTAATTGAATAAAAAACTGGCTCATAGATGTAGAATGTTGTGGATGTGGAAGGTTCTTTTTTTCCCCTCTCTTTTCTGGATTTCAAAAGTTTTGCTGTTTTCAGGGAATCAATACTGTTTATTAAGAGGTCATATAGGATCCTGGGGTTGTTTTCAACTCAGTTGTAAAACGGAATCATTTTTCAGAAAAATCATAAGATCTAGAGGAATCCCAGATATACAAGAATTCTAGCAGACTGCCCAATACTGACGAACACACAGAAGAGAATGGTACAGTTTCTGCACTGCCCTATTACATTTATTTTTCTATTCACACAGGAACCAAGTCTCCATGCAGTGCTCAAAGAACTCTGCTCTCTCTTAAACGATGGAAATCCCAGTGGTTAGCTCAACACAAGCTGTTCTCAGCAATATGGGAGACAGAAACAGTCCTTTCTTCAAAAGGAAATCAGGTCATCAGTGGCTTCATTCTCGTGTCTGTTAGAACCTGAAACTGTTTGTGCTCCCCATGACTTGGGTTTTCATCATTTATTCATCAGCATTACTCGATGGTCCCTCTGCATTCCAGGCTGAAGCTTTTAAAGCCCTTACTATGCTACAGGCATGCTGAAAGAGAAGCAAATGCTTTCCCTGGGACCTGGAAAAATAAATGCACATGACAGGCTCTGGCTTTCATTTTTTATTTTATACCCACACATCAAAAGACATTATTTCGGAAAGAATGCTAAGGGCTAAAGACAGATTTACAGAGAAGCAAAACTTTATCACTTGTTTGAGTCAAGGTTTGCAAGAAATTATCAAACCCAATCCATCCATCTATTACCTACTCTTCCTCCAAATTTCTTTTTTTTTTTTTGAGTTTTAACTGAATTATCTCACAATCAAGTCACAGATAACTAGCTCAACATTGCCGGGAAAGGGTATCCAGTGATCTTATGGCTAATAAATACAGGGGTTGGGATTCTTATTTCTGGAAGACTAACAAATGTTTCTGAGTGGAAGGAACTGATTCTTCCCTCAGCACTGCTCTGGCAGATGTGAGAACCAAAGCAAGGTTTATGCTTCCTTCTGGTACTCAAAATATTAATTTGGTAATTCATCTTACAGTATCCCTTTGTTCCACAACAGGGCTCTTCACATGGTCAGTATCCCAACCAGGATAAAAAACATAAAACAAAACAACCCATACTACCTTAAATGAGGCCCAGACAAAAAGTGAGTACAACTTGTGCCCTACCTGAACGGTACTGTGAGTTAGTGGAAATAGCACAGAATTTCAAAGGAGAGCCCCTGGTTTTGAATTCCTGGTTCTGTTATTTATGTGACCTTGATTACTACTGTGTGGCTCTAGGGAAAAATCATTTTACTGCTTAGGGCCTTAGTTTCTCCATCTGTAAAATGAGGTCAGACTAGCTGACCTCCAAGTTTCCTTTCATCCCTAAACTCTATACTCTTATGTTGGAAACAGCCACGGAAATTTCAACATGGAAACAAAGCACATTTATTGACCACCATTCAAAACACAGGCACTTCAGATATATCCAACAGGCCCTTGGTTTCCAAAGAAACAATTGAGAAAAATGGTAGCAAAATTTCCAAAATTTCACTTTAATATGGGTAATACAAGAATTATAATAACAGCCAATTAGGCAATGTGGAATAATGGGCAGAAGGCAGGCAGTGAAGTGAACAGGACCTGGGTACATATCACAGTTCTGGCACTCACTAGGTATGTGTTCCTTCACTGCTCTGACCTTTGGTTTCCTCATCTATAAAATAAGAAGACTTTCCAAAGTCCCTACCTAACAGGGCTCTTCTGAGGCTTAAGTGACATACTGCATGTAAAGTACTTTGCCAGTTTTCAAGTGCTATGTAAATGCCAGTCAGGGCTATTATCAGGCATACTGAATGATACGAACCCTTAAAGTTAACGAGAATTCTTTTGTACTCTGGCCCACACAGAAATCAGATAGGACTATAATTAGTGGCAAGGAAGGTAAGATTACACACACACACACACACACACACACACACACACACAAGCACACACACATGCCGCACACACTCTAGCACACAGAGTAAAACTCCAATTTTCCAGCTGCTGCAACCTCACCATCAGCACTAAAAAATTGACAGGCTGTGTGTCCTCCCTCCCTTCCTCCTTTATTTCCTTCTCTCCCCTGCTTCTTTCTTTCCCTTCCTTCTTCCCTTCTCCTGCTTTCTCTCTGTCTCTCCCCACCCCTTCTCCCTTTTCCTTCTTTTTCTCTCCTTCTCTCTCCTCTCCAAAACAAAGAAGCTCATAAGAAGAAATAGGGTGAGAGAATAAGGAAAATCTGTCCAGTCAAGGCCTTTACTACAGGTGCTTAGTGAATACATGTACCTCACTTCACAGTACAGACATGTTCTGGAAAATTGTGTGCAAATCAAATTATATTTTTAAAGTATGAAGACAGTTGGCTGTTTAAAGGAATCCTACAGGGAATCGTTCTGCAAAGTGAAGAGTAAATAAGCACCATACAACTTATCCTCTGCATAAATCCAGATGGCGGGTTTAGGCCTGCTACTTCGGTATCTGGCTGGATCCATGACCTCATTAACATGGGGACTTTTCTTCCGCCAGGGCATATTGCCAACCTTCAGGGCCTTCTCATTCTGAGTGAGTCTTGTCTGTGTCTTTCCATCCTACTTCTATGGAGGATCCACTTATTTTAATATTTTGTAGATACACACACAAATACTTAAGCAAGGCCCAAATGGAAAAGGGATCTCTGATAGCGAGGTTTAGCAGAAACTCTTATTTACGGATGATACTTTGCTGATTGCATGTTGGAATAATGAATGAATGAAGAAGCATTTATTAAGCACTTATTATACATGAATAAGCATTTATTAAGCATTTACTGTATGTGAATGAATGAAGAAGCATTTATTAAGCATTTACTATATGTGAATGAATGAATGAATAAGCATTTATTAAGCATTTACTATATGTGAATGAATGAAGAAGCATTTATTAAGCATTTACTATATGTGAATGAATGAATGAAGAAGCATTTATTAAGCACTTATTATACATGAATAAGCATTTGTTAAGCACTTACTGTATCTGTCAAGCACATGCTAGGCACTGGTGATACAAAGACAGTTGTAGCCCTTAAAGAGTTCATATTTTAATTGAAGGAAGACAACACACATAGGAGAGTGGTAACCATGGTGGGAAGGAGAAAGGCTGTTGGTGAGGCTATTGAGCAGATGGCCTGTGGATTAGGAAGTAAAAAACTAAATGAATAAAACTAAATATCTGTTCTCCAGACTATGAAAAGCAGCTGGAGGGCCAGTCTATTGAATTCGTATGTGCTTCAGCACATATATTTGTGACAGGTAGTGTAGGGGAACAAGTTAAGCACAGAACTGAATAGGAGGAGGAAAGTTTGCTGACTTGCTCTTGGGAAAATGGGCAGTGCTTTTAATGATCCCCCCAGTGCCCCTCGGTGCAAAGATCCAATTTTTCAACATGAAAGTTCTCTGTGTAATGCTGACAGTGATACAGCATCCCAATCTCTGGAGAATCATGGTACTGGTGAGGCCAAGGCCAATGAAGCCAAGCGGGTGGATGTAACGAGGCTACAGTGGACTGCCAATGATCAAGAAATCACAGAAGAAAACTCATGGAGGAAATGTATGATTTGTGAATGAGAGCAGGCTGGTCATGCAGTAAGAGCAAGAGATAACAGACAGTCTGAACGCTACCTATAAAATTTAACATGACCTAAAAGAAGGTTTTAAGCATATTTGGTAGCTACTCTGTGGAGGATCTATAGAACTTAGATAAGAATAACATGAGATGGTCAACTGACATGTATAGATAGTTCCCAAGACTTCTGGTCAAGATAGAAGCCTGAACAGAGGCAAGCCATCTAGCCCCCACACACCTACTCCAGTAAAAACTTGAAATTCATAAAAGGCTGAATAATGATCAAGAAATCCACTTAGAAACTATAGTAACTGACTTCTTCCACCCCAGAATTATATAAAAAGATGGTCAGAAATCCACAGGCAATAGGAAAGGGGGCCACCAGCAAAGCAGTCCCACCATCAGCACAGGCATATAAGCTGGCAGCTTCCCAGAGAGACCAGAGCCAAACAAGAGATACATATAGCCTGCAGGGATCTGTGTCCAGAGACAGCAAGAGGCAAGGAAACCCCATTCACCATGTCTCAGGAAAAGATCAGAGAGCCCCATTAACAGTCAGAAAGCTCAATGGTGGGGAATGTAGAAGCATTCAGGGAGCAGCAGTGACCAGCACAGGACTGCAGTGCTTAGACAGGAACAGCTCAGGGGCACTAAGGCCTGGAACACTGTCCTGAGATGCCACAGAAGGCCCTGAAGATCCAAGAACATAATTTTTAGGCAGCTCAAAGATCCTTAAGTTATCTCTTCTTGATCCATTTTCCAGGTCAGCTGTTTGTTATATTAGATGTTTTACATTTTCTTCTTTTGATTTTGTTCTAATAGTTCTTGCTTTCTCTTGGAGTCATTGATTCCTGTTTGTTCAATTTTAGTTTTCAGGGAGTTCATTTCTTGGATATGGTTTATCACATTTATTCTAAATTATTTCTTCTTCTTCTTTCTTCTAAGGCTTTTATTTAATTTTTAAAATCTCCTGCTTCATCTCTTCAAAGTATATCATGAGATGAATATGTGGAAATAATGTTTTTCCCTTTGAATCTGTACCTTTGGTTTTAACAAGTTCCTAAATTAGGGTTTTGTGCACAGGTCAGGATTTGGCCCTTGCTACGCTTTTGGGTAAGGTCATCAACTCTGCTCTGTCTGACCCTGGGTGTAGTGGGTTTTGAATTGAATCCTATCCCCGAACCGCTACCCCCAGGACTGTTATGAGGACAAAATAAGATAATATTTATAAAATACTTTACAAATCTTAAGAAGCCTTATAAATGCCTATTAGTACTATTAATCATTTCAAGTGAATTTGGAAGATCTTACCAAGTTCTTTATTAAATTATTCTACTTCATCCTTTGCAACTAATACTGGTACATTACTGTCATTATCTTTGTGATAGTGTGTTTACTTCAGCCCTTCAAGGTAAGGCAAAGAAACAACAATTCCTATTACCTGAAAGTGAATGATTAAATCAGCTATGCCAACTCTTTTGGTCGCTTTCTTGAGCAGAACCTGTGGCTCATCCTTCCTCTTGAAGGAGGAAAAAGCTGAAAACTGAAACTTCTTGATGTCTTCCAGTTTTACCTCTAGTGAGAAATTCAGTCTGGATGTTGTTTAGTGTCTCTGTTGGCACAGTAATGCACCTATTTATTGGTCACCAGACAAAAATCTTACATTTAAAGTACCAAGTTGATGCCCAAAGGGCTATAAATAATTGTATACCCTTTGACCCAGTAATACCACTACTAGGGTTGTATCCCAAAGAGATCATAGAAGTGGGAGGAAGACCCATATGTACAAAAATATTTATTGCAGCTCTCTTTGTGGTGGCAAAAAATTGGAAATTAAGGGGATGCCATCAGTTGGGGAATGGCTAAACAAGTTGTGGTATATGAATGTAATGGAACACTATTGTGCTATAAAAAATGAGGAGCAGATGGACTTCATATTTACCTGGAGAGGCTTATACAAACTGATGCAAAGTGAGAAGAGCAGAACCAGTAGAAATTTGTACACAATGACAGACACAACGTATGTGTGATGACCAACCTTGATAAACTGGATTCTTCTCAGCAATGCAAGGTTATAAGACAACTCTAAAAGACTCAGGATGGAAGGAGATGTCTACATTCAGAGAAAGATCGGGATAGAACAGAGTTTAAATGCAGACTGAAGCAAACTACATGCTCCCTTTCTTTTCCATGTTTGGTTTTGTTTCCTCTTTCCCATTGTTCATTGCATCGGTTACAACCCTTCTATACAACCAGACCAATGTCCAATGTGAAGGTATCTGCAGATTCTATACTCGACTGAATGCCGCCGTGGGGGGGGGGTGGGAGGAAAGGGAGGGGAGAAAATTTGAAACTCAAGGGATTGTGGAACTGAATCTCATAAACTAAAAGTAAATAAACAAATCAATTTTAAAAAAATAAAGTACCAGGTTGCAGGTGATCTAAAAATGGTGTGACAAATTTTCCTCCTCTTGGTAGAAAAGTGGGAGACCAAAGACACAGAATGTTGGATATATGATCAGATTCCCTAGCTACGCTGGTTGGTTTGTCTTTAGTGCTTTCTTTGTTACATGGGAGGATTTTTGGGGGGGGATGAGGTTTATCGAAAAGAGATTGAAATCTTAAAAAAAAATAACTCACTGGTTTGAGAAGAGCTAAACAAACTGTGGTACATGGATGTAATGGAATATTACTCTGCTGTAAGAAACGACAAACGTGATGAATACACAGAGGCGTGGACAGACTTAGATGCACTGATGCAAAGTGAAATAAGTACAATCAGGAAAACGATATATATAATGACTGCAACAAAGATATTAATGATTTTTTTCAATTTGTAAAGTAACAAAAAGCATCAATAATTTTTTTTTATTAACTTAAACTGTGTGATTCTTAGTCCTCTCTGCTCTATTTTCTTCCAGTATTCCATTCTCTCTTGTGGCCAACCTTCTTGTGATGAGCCTCACCATTTTTAGCTAAGCTGGCCCCACAGATAAGCAGAAAGTCATGGAAAGAGTCCTGGATTTAGAACCAGAAGGGACCTCTAAAATAATCTAGTCTAACTTCCTAATGTTACAGATGAAGAAATTGAAACCTGGAGAAGAAATGCAATTTGCTCAATTTTCCACATAGCTAGCAAGCTGCAGAGTCAGGATTCAAACCTGAGTCCTCGATTCTAAAGTCCCTTTCTTTATACCATGCCTATGTCTTCTACTAAGCCCATGCTCAACATCTCCCTGACTTGGCAGAAACCATCCTAACCAGGGTTCTATGAGTACAGCCTTCATGAACCCTGGGTCACCTCCATAACCACATAGGTATTAGGCTAACACTTCTGTGGGGATCTGCAACAACACAGAGAAGGCCTCGGAGGTGCCACCTCTCACTTTCTGTGAGAAAGTACTTTTGAAATAGGAATGTGATAAAAAAATAACCCCTGTCCTATTACAGGTGTATTCTAAGGGTAGCCTTGTTTGCTCAGAACAAAATCTTTTTATTGCTGGGGTCTGAATCCTAAGGACATGAATTTTATGATAACAGACTAAAGATGGGTACAGATTTACGTTGGTTAGCAGGAAATGTGATCCTATTAAAACACTAGGTGATGAGATGAGATCAAGGAAAGTTTCAGAGCCAAAAAAAAAAAGGGGGGGGGGGCGAACTTGGTTTCCAGCAAGGGCTGGGAAGGGAGCTATTGGTTGAACTCCACTTAAGTCCAAGGGTGTTATGGTATAAAACACAGAGGAAAAACGAATGGGCCAGCATTGCAGGGGTAGAAGAATAGAGTGGACAACAGTGTGGACGGGGAGGCCAGCCAGAAAGAACTCTGCCTGCGTGAGGCCTCCTGCTAAATAAATCAGCTGAACTGGGAAGTAAACCAATTAGAATTGACAAACTAGGGCTGTATTTCAAGCACTACCAAGCTGAATACTTGTAATTTGTCTTCCTGTACCTAGTTTGTATTTCCCAATTCTTCCCACTGCAGTAAAGAAGCTTTTGTACCCTGAGTCGTTGACTAAGGATATAGAATTTCAATTCTTGTACCTAAGTGAGGCTCCAAGAGAGGACAAAGGCACTGCTGGGCCATAGTCCACACTTACAAGAGGAGAAAATGCTCAACCTCTTGAGTGGCAGAAAAGGAACTAATCATGAGGAGCTTCTGTCTGAGCATGGTTCCATCATGAACAGCTGTGGACTCCACGTTCCTGAGAGCCAAAGCTCTATGACAATGAGACTCTAAAGGCTTAGAAAGTGTTTATTGTTGTCGAGTCATTTTTCAGCCATGTCCAACTCTTTGTGACCCCACTGGGGTTTTCTTGGCAGAGATACTAGAATGGTTTGCCATTTCCTTCTCCAGCTTACTTGACAGATGAGGAACCTAAGACAAACAAGGAGAAGTGATTTGCCCAAGGTCACACAGCTAGTAAGTGTCTAAGGTCAGATTTGAACTCAGGAAGATGAGTCTTCCTGACTCCAGGCCTACCGCTCTTATCCACTAGCTGCTCACAAGGGTTTTAATTGCTAACCCTTTCACTGTACCCTCACACAGGGCTGCCATGGTATTGGTACCATCTCACAAAGTGCCTCCTTCCATCCTGAATTGCATGACTCTCCCTAAAATGTTCCTAAAAGACACACACACACACACACACACACACACACACACACACACACAATTATATATATTTTAACTTCAATGGATTTGTGATACCAATGTGGACACTCCCTCCAATCAGGGCAAATCACAGCTCATCCATTCTTCATTCTGTATAAATTTTGTCCATGTCTTTTCATAAAGCTTCCAAGAACAGACAAGACAACAAGACCACAAGTTCTTACGCTATGTATATGATGTGCCTATCTCTACAAAGATCACATGATTCATTCTCAAGAAATGTTTAGGTTGCACCCATTCTTATTAAAAAACAATGGAGAACATAGGAATAAAGTGACCGTTCCCCAAATGATAAGCAGTATCTATCTATAACCATTGGCAAGAATGATCTGTAATGGGGATAAACTAGAAGCCTTCCCAGTAAGATCAGGGGCAAGGAACGAAGCAAGGATGCCATTGTCACCACTATTAATCAATATAGTACTGGAAATGTTAGCCATAGCAAGAAGAGAAGAAAAAGAAATCAAAGAAATTTAGAATAGCCAATAAGGAAACAAAACTAGCACTCTTTGCAGATGATGTGATGGTATACATAGAGAATCCTAGAGGATCAACTAAAAACTACTTGAAATATTTAACAACTTTAACAAAGTTGCAGGATATAGGAAAAGCCCACATAAATCATCAGCATTTCTTTATATGATCAACAAAGTCCAGCAGGAAGACATACAAGGAGAAATTCCATTTAAAATAACTGTAAACAATATAAAATACTTGGGAGTTTACCTGCCAAGACAAACCCAGAAACTATGTGAACACAATTTCAAAACACTTTTCACATAAATAAAGTCAGATCTGAACAACTGGAAAAATATCAGTTGCTCGTGGGTAGGTCAAACCAATATAATAAAAGCAACACTTCTGCCTAAGTTAACGGACTTGTTCTGTGCCATACCAATCAGACTACCAAAAAATTATGTGATGAAGCTGGAAAAAAATAATAAAATTCATCTGGAAGAACAAAAGGTCAGAAACATGAAGGAAATTAATGAAAAAAAACCACAAAGGAAGGTGGCCTCGCAACACCAGATCTCAAACTGTGTTATAAAGTAGTCATCATCAAAACGACCTGGCAACGGCCAAGAAATAATGGGGGATTTGTGGACCTGATTAAATACACAAGGCACAGTAGTCAATGACCACAGCTACAGTATTTGACAGACCCAAAGAAGGACCCCAGTCTTTGTGACAAGAACTCATCATTTAGCAAAAATTGCTAGGAAAACTGGAAAACAATAAGATGCTGGTCTAGGTGTAGACCAGCACCTTACACTACATACCAAGATAAGATCACAATGGGTGTGTGATTTAGATATAAAGGGTAACACCGTAAGCAAATTAGAAGAGCAAGGAATAGTCTCCCTGTTGGATCTCTGGGGAAGGGAAGAATTTATAACCAAACAAAACACAGATAGAATTATAAAATATTTAAAAAATAATTTGGTTATATTAAAATAAAAAGCTTTTGTACAAATAAAACCAATGCAACCAAGATTACAAGGAAATTGGAAAGCTGCGAAAACAATTTATAGAAAGTGTCTCTGATAAAGACCTCATTTCTCATATATAGAGAACTGAGTCAAATTTTATAAGAATATAAGCCATTCCCTAACTGATAAATGGTCAAAGGACATGAACAGGCAGTTTTCAGATGAAGAAATCAAAGCTACCTAAGGCATATAAAGAAGTGCTCTAAATCACTTTTGATCAAAGAAATGCGAATTAAAACAACTCTGAGATACCATCTCACACCTCCCAGATTGGCTAATATGATGAAAAAGGAAAATGATAAATGTTGAATAGGATATGGGAAAATTGGGACTCTAAAGCACTGTTGGTGGAGCTGAGAACTGATCCAACCATTCTGGAGAGCAATTTGGAATTATGCCCAAAGGGGTATAAAACTGTGCATACCCTTTGATCTAGCAATACCGCTACTAGGTCTGTCTGTATCTCAAAGAGATTATAAAAAAGGGGAAGGAACCTACATGTGCAAAAATATTTATAGCTGCCCTTTTTGTGGTGACAAAATATTGGAGACTGAGGGGATGCCCACAAATTGAAGAATGGCTGAATAAGCTGGGGCATATAAATGTAATGGAATACTATTGTACAATAAGAAATGATGAACAGGCAGATTTCAAAAAAACCTGTACATTGTACATTGTACAAACTGATGCAAAGTGAAATCAGCAGAACCAGGAAAACATTGCTCACAGTATCAGCAACATTGTGTGATGACCAACTATGAATGATTCAGCTCTTCTCAGCAACACAATGATCCAAGGAAGCAAAATGTTCTGCACATCCAGATAAAGAATGGATAGGCTCTGAATACAAATCGAAGCACATTTTTTCACTTACTTTATTCTTTTTTGTGGGCTTCTTTCCCCTTCTGATCTGTTTCTTGTTTCACAACTGTGACTAATATGGAGGTAAGCTTTACATAATAGCACATGTATAATCTATATCAAATTGCCTACCATTTTCAGAAGAGGGGAGTAGAGGAAGGAAGGGAAGATGAAAAATTTGGAACTCAAAATCTTATAAAAATGAATGCTAAAAATTGTCTTGACATGTAATTGGGGGAAAAAATTAAACTAAAAAATTAAATTTAATTAAAAAAAGAAATGTTTAGGTCAAGAATTTGCATTACACAAACATCATTTCTGATGTTTTCCTCAAATTCCTTCTCACATAAACACTGCTATTTGTCCAGATCCCCATCTTCCAGAAGAGAACCTCAGGGACAGGTACAAAGGTAAGAGGAGACAGTGATGGCCATGAGTAACCTTTCCTGGGCTACTAAAGTCCAACAGCTCACATTCCAGAAAATGCTGATCTTTAGACTGAGAAATCTGTCTTAATGGAAGAGGAAAATAAGCTGTGCTTTGTTCCATCTTAATCTTTAATTTTCTTGGGATATTTTAGCATTTGATTCTACCAGTACTCATCTAGAAACACAAAGTCCTACACGTCATTCCAAAGGACACCATCCTGTGAAGTTCATTCTCTCCACCTTTATAGGTATTAATGTAGCTCAGCCTGGCAGGATCTCACAGACACTAAGCAAACATCAGATCTGGACCTGTGCCGTCCATATTTGCTTAAGATAATGAACTATTCATTTGATATGATAACATGCCACAAATTAAGACTCAACCCACCATGACTCACTTGATCTGCCTTCACATAAGGCCATATGTGTCTGAAGTGGGCTAGCCCCTTACTCAGTTTCGGTCCATGTGTCAAGTGATCTAGCTCCCATTCGGGTTTTTTTCTTTTCTTATCAAACTCTAATCGACTGGTTTCTTAAGGGGCAGTAGGAAAAAAAAAAACCTAAAGCAGCAAAATTCCCATTCCTTCTGAGAAAACCTCAATTGAAATTGTGCTTCTTTTTTGAAAGTTGATTTCAGTAGCAAAGGGCATTCCATAAACAGCTGGTGAAAATAGGCTCGAACTGAAAGGCAGCTTGCATTAAATTACACAAGAAAGTCTGATTTACCCTTGTGGGCTTCTTTGTAGTGCCAATCAAACCACTCTACTCCCAGGGGAGGCCCTCAAAACGGGGGGAGGAGGCAAGGGGGGAAAGGGCAATTTACATCCTTCAGAGACCCAACAGCCCAGGAGAGCTCTGGGGACCAAGCTGCCCGTGGCGTCTGCATCACAAACAGCTCCTCCGCAAAGCCTCACCTGCACAAGGTCAGCTTTCAGGGTCAATATAAAATGTCCTCAATTGCTGTCCTCTCTTGCCCTTAGCTGTCAATCCCTGCTGAGCGCTGTGAGCAGCCTCAGGTGCCCCTCTTCCCTCCCTCCTCCAGAATCCATTCTTCAACGTCAGCTCATTGATCCAAGGATGTCAGGAGAGCAGCACTGAGAAACATGAGTGTGGAAGGGGCCATCAATCACTAAATGCCACAGGACGTAAAGAAGTGTGCATACAGTTTTGGTCCATCTCATCTTTGAGGCTAACACTTCCTCATCCCCCCATTAATTACTCCAACACATCATTTAAGCTGAAGTGGCTCATCACTGTGATGAAATATGGTAGAAAGAGACAGAAAGATGGTGTTCACAGAAGACATCAAAAGCACTGGGAACTGAGAGCAACGGAATCTCATATACTCAAAAATCTCTAACAGTTTAGGCAATATTTATCTGCTGTATATGTGTTTTGTAATTTAATGTATCCTTTTTTAAAGGGAAAATATTTCCATTGGCATCAAGAAACAGACAAACCACTGATTGACTTTGGTGAGACTTTTATGTATACCTGTACACAGTGCCCGGACATCCTCAAAAAGCATAACTGAGCCACAGCTGAGATGAACAGTTGGCTGGAGGCAAAGAGTGAATGAATGCTGGACTCAGAAAACCTAGTTTCAAATACAGGCTCTAGCACTCATGAACCAAGTGACCAAAGGTCAAGGTCAACTAATTTCTCTGAACCTCCATTTTCTCATTTGCAAAATGTGGATAATACTGGCACTATGTACATCACAGCGTTGCCGTGAGCAAAGGGCTGTGCAAACCTTGAAACAATATAAACGTGAGTTGTTATTATATGAAGATTATCAAACAAACAGCTCCAGGAAAGGGCAATGTTGTATACTGTTCAACAGCGTAGTCTGATGAAATGATGAAAAATGACAATATCCTCGAAAAGAAAACTTACTGGAGCACCATTTATTTTTATCCGCTGTTCAGGGATGGCGAATCAAAGCTTTTGGCAACAAATAGGTTTAAGGCCTTTAGCTTTTTCTTTATATAAATGGTGTGAGGGGAAAAAAAAAGAAAAAAGTAAGCCCTCTGCTGATGCGTGAATTTTCCAACATAGACATTTTAAGGAAATTCATTACGATCTCACCTCCATCCATGCTTTCTTTTTCCATGCAATTGCTGTCAATGTCCTTCCATAAATCCTCCAATGAGGATCCATCCAACATGGCACAGGCTTTCCTCTGTGTCTTTTAGATGTCAGTGATACTAGTGTAACTTTGGGGCACTAACTAGCAATTATCCCTCACTTTTGCTCACATCCAAACCAAATCCAAACATCTTAGATGATATCTTTGCACCAATTCTAGCACACAAGTTGCCACTAGGAATATGTACAGCCCAACATGACACCATTCAGTGCCATCTGGACAGCTGGTACCCAATATGATGCTATTCATTGTCCTCTGAATTGGTGGCACCCAACATGATGCCATTCATTGCCCTCTGGATCACTGGTGACCAACATGACACCATTCATTGCCCTCTGGATCGCTGGCACCTATCATGACGTCAGGCATTGCCCTTGGCACCTAACATGACATCATTTGTTGCCCTTTGGATAGCCTGTGATTTCTGGTTCTTATGAGCTTTATGGTATTCCATAATTCACAGTTATCTAGCACTGCTGAGATAAGAGTCATATCAGAAAGATATGATGAAATTCATACTTCTCAGAAAAAAGGTCATGGGGGAAATTCTCCCCAGGAGAGATGATCTTTATAGTGAAGGAGGCCATGGGACATAAATCAGGCCTCTTCAAATAAACCATTTACTTTAAGAAATTCCAGTGGTTCTTTTTTTTTTTTAATCCCCTAACAAAATAAATGGGGCAGCTGGCACAGTGGATAATGTGCCAAGCATAGAACCAGGAAGACTGGCCTCAGACATTTACTAGCTGAGTGACCTTGGGCAAGTCACTTAACCCTGTTCGCTTCAATTTCCTCATCTAGTAAAATGAGCTGGAGAAGGAAATGGAAATTTTCTTTGCCAAGAAAATTCCAAATGAGATCACCAAGAACCAGACACAACAGAACTACAACAAAAACAAAATTAAATATCGGTTTTTATATTTTTAAAGAGAAAACTCACCTTGGACAGAGAAATCCAGTTTAGCCTCACAGGCGGTCAAGTCCAACCCGAGAACAAACGTTTAAGTGCCTGCTGTGTGCCAGGACTGAGCTAAGTACAAGTAGGAAGCAGAGAAATCCTTCCTTGGTAGACAGTCTTTAAAGAGACAGGCAGTTTGTAGGCCTCTGGCTCACAACAATTCAGCCGAATGCCGACAGAGTTTCAGGTACAGTATTTATCAAAAAGGTGAAGATGAGATCATTTGTGTATTCTGTGATTTATTTTGAGAATTGTTATTAATGTCTGGTCATAAAATTAAGATTTTTCTTCAAAAACGTTAAACATTTTTTTCCAGGAATGAAACTCTTTTGAGATGGCATAGCATTATAATGCAAATCGAAAGGAAAACAGGAGCCTCTTAACATAACAAAAACGTGCTTTCGGTTCATTTGTCCTGGGAAGTGCAATCTACCTTTACTAGACAGCATTTTCAGCTGCTCTGGTCACCTGCATAGTGCCCTGCCTCACTTAGGAAGGCATGGGCTCTGAGACTGTATACTCAAACCAAATCCATACAGAGCGTCTTTGGAGAACTATCAGTTTTCCTCGATGAAGGAGAGGGGTAGTGTGAGGAAGTGACAAGCTTGCAGCATCGTAGATTTAGAGTTGTAAGACACTGACTGGTCAATGTAGTCCAGGCTAGCTCACTTACAGGTGAATAAAGAAGTTCGGAGAGATTAAGTCACTTGCTCAGGATTGAAAAGCTAGCAATTGTCTGAGGCAGGATTTGAGCCCAAGCCTTCCTGACTCCAAGTCTAGTGCCCTACCCACTATACCCCAATGCCTCATGCTGACAAAAATGTCAATCGGAATTTCCTCTCCTCTCCTTGATCTTGCTCATCTTTGGAAAGAAATGCTAAAATGTTGTAAAATGCCCAAGAGGTAAAAAACGAGGTGAGAAGGACAACCCCCCCCCCCAAAAATAATAATTCACATACAGGAGCTGGCAACACAGCTGCAAATTCTATAAGCCACAAAATACCATCTGACTCTCACGGGCTGTGAAATTAAATAATACAGGCAGACACCAGAAGAATTTTTCTCAGGTCAATCTCTAAGCAGACTTACCACTTTGGCATTGAATTCAGGCAGCATAACACAGGTAGCTCCCACCCAGAGGGGACAAAGCAACTTGTTGACCACGCCATGGACATGGTGCAACGGAAGGACGTGAAGGATCACATCATCTTTCTTCCATGCCCATTTGTCAACCAGCCCTGTTATCTGGAAGGAAGCACAAACAAGGCCTTGGAGTGTACCGAATGACAGGAGGCATCAAGGAGTGCTGCTGTGACTTAAATAAAGAATAACGGTCCCTGGATAATGGTCCCTATCTAAATCTACTAATGATTGTCAGCTTTTCAATCTGAAATACACATACTGGGTAATAAAATAAGTTTCCAGGGAAATGGTCACCAAAAATGATTAAAGAGAGAAAAATGATTTAATTTAAAATATTTCCTTAAAAATAAAAAAAATACACATAAATGAGAAATGTTAAAGCTAGAAAAAACTTCAGAGGCAATTAGACCAGCCTTCCATTTTACAGATGAGGAAGGTGGTACCCAGGGAGTCACAAGGCTAATAAGAATCAGAGGCAGGATTTGAACTCCGGCCTTCCTGACTCCAAACTCAGCACTCTTTCCATACCACTTCCCATAAAGTCACTATTTATTTAAAATAAGTTTCTGCCACTTAGAGTGCATTTTTTGCCTTAATCATCTTACCTTATTTATCTTCCAAAAGTGATGCTGGTTAACAAAAAATGATACATAACTGTATCTTTTAAGCAATTAGGAAGCATTTCTTAAGTGCCTCACAAGACTGTGCCAGGCACAGGATTAGTTGTCAGGAAATAAAGACAAACACGTAACAATCCCTTCTCTCAAGGAGAAAACATATACATATATAGACCTAGACAAAATTGGTATAAGTAAATTTGGGGCTGGAGAGGCGCAAGCAGTTGCAAAATGAGGAAAGGCTTCTCTTAGAAGCTAATTTCTGAGCTGCATCCTAGTGAAAGAGAGGGATTCTTTCAGGTTGAGGGCGGCATGCAAGACGGCCAGTGCAAAGGCAAAGATCTGGGGAGTGGCACACCATATATGAGGCACAGAGACAAGACCAGCTTGGCAGCACCACACAATGCAGACATGTGGGTAATGTGCAATCAGGCTGGTAAGACAGGTTAGGGTCAGGATGTGAACAGCTTTAAAAGCCAGACAGAGGAGTTCATATTTTGTCCTAGAGAAAATAGAGAGACTGGAATTTATTAAGTTTAATTAAGATTAAGAAAATCACTTGCAACTATGTGGAGGGTTAGTTAGAAAAGAAAGAGATTATTCAGCTAAAATGACATATGACCTTTACATGACTCAAAATTAGCCAAGACCTAATTCAGTTAAGAGGGTAGCTAGACAGTGCAGTGGACAGAGCGCTGGGCCTAGAGTCAGGAGACCAGAGTTCAAATGTGGCCTCAGAGACTTACCAGCTGTGTGACCTTGGGCAAGTCACTTAAACCTGTTTGCCTCAGTTTTCTCACTTGTAAAATGAGCTGGAGAAGAAAATGGCCAACTGCTCCAATATCTTTGCCAAGAAAACCCAAACTGGGGTCACAAAGAGTTGGACAGGACTGAACAACAGCAATTCAGCTAAGACAGTGGTACCTTTATAGTTATCCTACAGAAAATAAAATGAATGGCCCTCCAAATTTGACCTCAGGTTATCAGCTCATAAGTCCATAGTCTAAGCCAGGGAACTCTCACTGAGACTATTAATAATTGGCTAATCACAAGCCCTCTCCTGAACATTTCCCACCAGGAGCAGATGCTATAGCAACAACACAAACGAGTCAACTCACCACTGCTTTTAGATTCTGATGCGTACTTAGGACCCCTTTGGGTCTTCCTGTTGTCCCACTTGTGTAGATGATCATTGCCCCTCTATCTTTCCACTCTAACTGGGGAGCATGCTCTTGGGTTAGTTCATCAGCTTCTCCGTCATAGACCTTGGACGTAAGGGGCAAAAATGATACCCCTATCTTGTTAACAACAGGTGTTAAAAGATCCACGTACTCATGGCCAGCAATGACCAAAGAGCTCTGGGAGTCCTGGATGACATACTCTAGCTCAGACACTGGGTGCTTCTTACACAGAGGAACAGCAATGCCTCCACTCATCCAGGATGCCCACTGGGCAATGACATAAGACACATCATTGGGGCAGATGAAGGAGATCCTTTCCCCCTTAATGTCTCCACTTGGACAGTTGTGAATTTTGCATATTTCCTGGGACAAGTGAAGGCTTCTATAGTAAAGGTCTTTGTATGTATACTGTCCACGGTGGTCAACTAGGGCGACTTTGTCCCCATATGCCAAGGCTCTGGTGAACACTGGAGTGATCTTTCCTGAATAGACTGCCCTGGTTGTGTGCAGATGGTTCCTGAGATGGCCATGTTTTCTGAGTCCCAAGGAGCCCTGCCTATAATAGGCCAGAGCATGAACCAGACGCTGGAATGACAAGCTCATATGGAGAGGCTTCAAGTTGATAAACATTTTGCCTAGATTTATCTAGGTGCGAGGCTACAAAGAGAAATATGAACAAACATGTTACTATCTATGTTGCCATTTATACAAACATAAATATTTTCCTGACCACATAAAAGAGGCAAATATGAGTCAGTATCCTCTTAATTTTTAAAGCCTTACAAATAATATCAAAATGAAATTTAGCTTAGTTTTCAAAGCTTAAGGGAACACGCAAATGAACTGTGGATATTTTTGCAATGTACTATTTTTGAGAATTTAAATATTTGTGGGCCAATTCTTAGCACTCTCTTCCCTCTTTTCCACCAGATGGACAATGAGCCAATCCCAGAGCTGAAGAGGAAGAGACTGGGCAAGATCCTATTTGGGAAGCTACAGAATTTTCAGTGATCCCAATTTGTTCCCTATCAAAAGGCCACTTTGTTTCATTCTGGTGCTGCTAAGGTGCCTATGAATCATGGCATACTGAGAGCTCAGAAGAATTAAAATCTCAGGAGAACCCTCAGAGCAGTGAAGAGATTCGTGGTAGGCGTAGACAGGCTGTAACATATTACTAAGAATGACTTGCACACAAGAAACAGTAGAAGAGTCATCATGAAGAACATGAATGACTGGAAAAGGAGGCAGGTCAATCGTATAGGAGAAATGATGGATAGCCTGAACACTGCATAGCATCCAAAGTCAGTCAATTAATAAACGTTTATTAAGCACCTATGGGTCAGGCACTGTGCTAAGCGCTAAAAATACAAAGAAAAGCAAAAAATACTCCCTGCCCTCAAGAAACTTACAATCTAACATGCAAACAAGACATATACAGGATCAGTTGGAGAAGATAAACAGAGGAAAAGCACTAGAATTAAGGGGAGACAGGGATCAAGAAAAGTTTCTTACAAAAGGTGAGATTTTAGCTGAGGCTTGAAGGAAGCTGGGGAGGGAGAGATGAGGCAGGAGAGAATTTCAGGCACATAAGATAGACAGTGAAAACGCCCAGGGGTAAGGAGATGGGACTTTTTTTATGTGGAGATCAGTCATGGTCTGCAGAGTACACAGCTGGGGGAAGGGGTGTAGGGTATAAGAAGACTGGAAAGACGGAGGTGGGGTAGGAAGGGCTAGGTTATGAAAGGCTTTGAATGCCAGAGTAGTCAATATTTGATCCCAGAGGTGATAAGAAGCTGTTAGAGTTTACTGAATAGGGGTCTGACATGAGCATGTCTGTGCTTTAGGAAGATCACTTTGGCAAATGGGGAGATGAACTAGAATAGCACCAGACTTGTGGCAGGGAGATCAACCATATCATACCGAAAGACTTGGCAAAAGGACATCACATTAGACATAGTCTCCATGGAGGCATTAGGGAAAGATGTGGATAAGAACTGCAAACGATGAGGAGAAGCTGACAGGGCAGCCATATACACTGGCTGGTGGAAGGAGACCGCATCCTGGGAACGCAGATCCCTGGAAGCACTGAAGGCTGGGAATGTCCCACCTCTAGGTTTGCAAATCTCACCCAGAAGACACAATAATTTAGGAAGTTTTTAAACACATGCCCAATAAATACCACAGTCCAGAATAGTTTCAAAATGGACACGTGACCTAAATATTAAAGATTAAATTAGAAGAGAAGTAAATCATATTACCTCTCACAACTTTAGTGGGAAGGAGGGAGGTGAGTGTTTAGCCAAACAAGAGGTAGAAATGATAACAAAAAATGAAAGAGACAGTTCTGATTACATGAAAATTCTAAGTTTTACATAAATCGTAAGTTTTTGCATGATTTTTTTGTTATACCTAAAACTGGAAACAAAGAAGAGGGTCACGCAGCTAGGAAGTGTCTGAAGTCAAACTTGAACTCAGGAGGAGGAGTCTTCTTGACTTCAGGCCCAGTATTCTCTACTTCACCACCTTACTGCCACGGTAAGCTCATTAGTTTTGCTAGTTTTCTTTCTTCCCCTTTTTTCTTCTTCTTTGTTATGCAGGATGGTTTTCTGGGAGAAACAAGGACACACTGGGAAATGGAAGTAATATAAAGAGTAAAGATCAATAAAATTTATTTTAAAAACACATACATATAGCAGCTTTTTTTGTGGTGGCAAAGAATTGGAAACTGAGGGGATGTTCATCAACTGGAGAATGGCTAAACAAATGGTGGTATATGAATGTAATGGAATACTATTTTGTTCAATAAGAAATGATGGGCAGATGGCTTTCAGAAAAAAAATGGAAAGGCTTGCATGAACTGATGCTGAGCAAAATGAGGAGAACCAAGAGAACACTGTACACAGTAAAAGCAACACTGTGCAATGACTGACTTTGTCAGACTGAACTCTTCTGAGCAATGCAATGATCTAAGACAATTCCAAAAGACTCATGATGGAAAACGCTCTCCACATCCAGAGAAAGAACCAAGGAGTCTGAATGCAGAATGAAGCAAACTATTTTCTCTTTATTTTTGTCGGGTTTTTTGGTATTTTCTTTTTCATAGTTTTTCCTTTGGTTCTGATTCTTCTTTACAACATGACTAATGTGGAAACATGCTTAATATCAGATTGTATGCTGTCTTGGGGAGTGGGGAGTAGATAAGAGGGGGGTAGTTTAGAACTCAAAATCTCATAAAAGTAAATATTGAAAACTAAAAATAAATAAATAAAATTTTAAAAATAAATTAAGAAACACATACATAATAAAACCACTAAAGAACAAAACCAAGATGCTAATAAAGTGAAATACATTAGAGGTAAGTTTTGAATGATTAAAACAACAGCAAAAATAAAACCTTGTTGAATAATATGAATAATCTTGCTAAAGGAAGCTAAACCCTTCTCATCAAGGGACTCCGATGAAGAAATATAAAGAAATGCGCTTTTTTTCATCTTCAGCATTACAAGAATAATCATGCTTCCTACAGTCACATGATAACGCAGTAAATGGCAATTTAAAAAATCATGTGAACTTTTATGCTAGAATGGAGACATTTACTTTGTAAAAGTTCAAATGCCATGCCGAATGAGAGATTGACAACCTCCTCCCAATACCTAACAAACCTCCTGCCCTTTACAACCTGACTGCAACCTACCATTACCATATCATGACTGTTCTCATTCTCTATGGCCCAGCTACACAGGATTTCTTACTCTTCCTCGTATCTTCCTCTCTGCCTGGAATGCCCTCCCACCCTACCTCCACCACTTTGGTTTCCTTCATGGCTAAGTATAGGCACAAGCTTCTCTATAAAACCTTCCCTCATTTCCCCAACTGTTCATGCCTTCTCATATACACATGTGTGTGTGCATATGTATATATGTATGTACACACATGTGCACACACATGTATATGTGTGTACATGTATGTGTGTGTGTGTGTATACATATACACACATTTCCACTGACAGACTGTAAACTCCTTGAAGACAGGAACAGTTTCACTATCACCTTCTGCTTGGTGCTTTTAAAAGGTTTCCCAATTGACCAATTGGTTATTTTGATGGATCCATGATTTCATCAGTGTAGGGACTCAACGAGTAAGGTTACAATACATCTGCTCCTTTTTGACCTATGTGACCAATGTCCAGGTCTTTCTGTAGGTCACCTAACAAGAACCATCCCTTGCCCCTATACACACTCACACTCTGCAGGTCTTCCTCAGGTTTTTTAATATTATAACACTGATGTTATCCATTTGTTATCCCACCGAAGAGTGACCTAATTAATGTGGTAAGTATCTAGGGCAAGTGAGGCCTCGTCAGGAGGGCCGCAGAGCTGGCTGCCTTTCCACTGGAGTCCTTCAGTGAGTCAGAGAGCACGCTGACCTGGGAATGCTGCCCCCAAAGCCTCCTGCAGCTCCTTCTGATTTTCTCTATTAGCCAAATTTAGCCTGATGACTACAGTGTAATTTGTGCACATCCCAGTGGACACAGGATCCTGCCACAGGGCAATTCTTCCCACTGAGAATGCTAAGCTAGAAGGCAATTAAGTGGATATATCCATGTAAGTCTCTTTTCAAAGTACTTAAGGAGAAGGTGGGGGTAGAGGACTTTTCCTAATTACTTATGCACCAGTAACAGTTTACAAATGAAGTTTAACTTAAAAGTTCAAAAAAATCAAGCTGGCCTCTCGTTATTTAGAGTATTAGAGCCTTATCTTCATAGAGAACAAAGCTGAAAACATTTCATTCTCAATGTGGACAGCTTGACTTTGCCAGAACCTATCAGGGTACCATACCCCCTAAATCTTTTTTTTTCCTTGAAAATTTCCTTTTAATTTCTTTTTTCTTTTTTTAATTTTATTATAGTTTGCATCATTCATTTCCACAAGATTCTGAGTTACACATTTTCTCCCCCTCTTTCCCCCACCCACCGCCGCAAAACAGCCATCCCAGTGTGTCCCTCCTCCCCCAGTCTATTCTCTCCTATGTCACTTTTTGGTAGGGCAGGATGGATCTCCCAACTGCAGTGCCTGTGTATCTCAAGTTCCAGCTGGATATAGTCAATAATAATAATAATAATTG
>CM053581.1:41436215-41481698 GCA_028627135.1 Pseudochirops cupreus
CTTTTCCACTCTGGAGGCCTTTCGCAGGACTGCTTATCTCCCCCTTTCACAATTCCCACTCGCAGCTGCTGCTAATCCGCTCAACCTAAGAGGCTCCTCCACTCCTCCTGTCCAGCCGCCCCCGGGGCACAGCCACGGCTTCAGGGCAGGCTGGTTTCGGGTTCGCAGTGCTGATATGATTCCTCGTAGCTGAGCTGACTTTAGTGGGAAGTATCTTTGTGTACGTTTTGGAGTTCTAGCATTGGTTTAGAGTCCTGTTTTATGGGTATTTTGGGGTGGCTATGTGAGAGCTGCAATATGTTGCTGCTGCTATGCCGCCATCTTGGCTCTGCCCCTGTACCCCCTAAATCTAACAACCTTTTCAGGAATCCCTTCCTCCTTCCAGCCTGTCCTCTAACAGGAAAAAGAAAAGGCACATTTGCTGTCCCAAGACTTAGGTCCAATACACAGAAATTACAGTCAAAGCTGAGGGCCAGGAGATGGGATGGAATGAAACGGTCTGTTTACTGGAACAGGAAAGCCATATGACACTGGAGAGCTTCAAGGCAAGAACCAATATGGGGAGAACAGGAACAGACAGATGTACAGTTGTAAGGTCAGGCCACAGTTGGTGAAGCAGAGAGGAGATAAAGGGAGGAACTAGAAAATGGCCAAAATCTAGGGGCTACTGTTGAGATCTCTCCAAGTAGAGTCATTTGTGCTAACAAAGGATTCTCTCTTAACAAGGAAAGTTCTTCCACTCCAGCCAGGCTTCAAGAAGGACAACACCTCCACTCAGGCAAGTCTCCCTAACTTCTTCAGCAACAGCCAGAGGAAGCACTATAATCTCAGGGTAAAAAGAAGCTTTTAGAGATAGCTAGGTGGCGCCATAGTGCACAGAGTCAGGAAGACTCATCTTCCTGAGTTCAAATCCCGCCTCAGATCCGTCCTAGCTGGGTGACCCTGGGCAAGTCACTTAATCCTGTTTGCCTCAGTTTCCTCATCTATAAAATGAGCTGGAGAAGGAAATGGCAAAGCACTCCAGTATCTCTGCCAAGAAAACCCCAAATGGGGTCAAGATGAGCTGGAGATGACCAAAATGGCTGAATAACAACAAATGGAAACTTAATAGCTGAACAGTTGCATGGTTTAACCTATTTTTTCCTAAAAGGGTCTCTCATTCCTCACCCCCACTCCAAGCTTGGGGATAATTCTTACCATGATCCAACCACACCAAAAATTGGACAAAGAGAAGACAAACAGATAGCCCTAGAAGATGAAGGAAATTGGTCAGATAGAAAGAATAAATTGACTTAGACGTCTCAAGTTCCAAATTAAATTTTTAAAAATCTAAATGATTCCTTCACGCATATGCCAGACCTTCAAAATCCCACCAAGATGGTCAGCATTGACAGGGAGGAGAGGAAAGCCAGGCAAGGACACCTTCAGGTCAAGTCTTCCTCTCCTGGGCTTTCTCTGACAAGGCCCCAGAAACCTCTTCACCTGGGAAGCTCGCTCCACCCCTGGGCTTCAAACATTGGAAAGACCCTCCCTTTCCCTCTGACTGGCTGGTTCCTCCCTGACTCACTTTAAGGAGGAGGGCCAGGTTAGCCATAAGCTTATAGCTGCACTCTTGACTCTCCCAGACATTCTCAATTGGCACCTTCATTTATTCATTCCTCTCCCTTGTCAGCTACCTCTGATGTACTATCTCCCCCCATGAGAATGTTAAGCTCCTTGAAGGGAGAGACTGTTTTTCTTTTGGCCTGTATTTGTACTCCCAGTACTTGGCATACTTGCCTAGCAGTAGTAGGCACTTAATACATGTTTGGTGACTTGAAGGTTGAACACTCAAATTTGTAAACAGAATTCCTGTTTTAAAACAGAAAATCTGGTTCCTAGTTCAGAAAGATCTAGGAGAAAATCATGAACAAAAAGAGAAATACAAACCAAAATACCTCTGAGGTTTTATTTCATATGCAGCAAATTAGCAAAGATGACAAAAAAAAACAGAAATAGTCAATATTGGAGGAGCTGCAGGAAAATAGTGCCTGTGCACTATAATAAAGACCAAAGTCTAGGCCAGGAGAGTAGTAAACATACTTCTCCTTAGATCATACCATTTTGGAAGAACTGAGAGCTTACAGACACTCAGAACATGTTGCACAAAAACACCTTGACACTTGGGACAGTGCCCCCTCTACCTTGGGAACACAGTCCAACTTCAAAATATAAAGTTAAAAATCAAGAAATAGACGGGGAAAAATGAGCAAACCACCCCAAAAAAAGAACCTAACCATAGAAAGTTACGGTGGTAAAAAGGAAGATCAAAACACAAATTCAGAAGAAGACAACCAAGTCAAAACTGCTATATCCAAAACCTCAAAGAAAAATATAAGTTGCTTTCAAGTTGAAAAAGAATTCCTGGAAGAACTCAAAAAAAGATTTTAAAACTCAAATAAGAAAGGTGGTTGTAATGCCAAACACAAGCAACTTCCAGGTTCGGATTACGAGCATAGCAAATTCCATTTATTCAGTGACAGATTGAGGCAAAACATTCAAAGAAAATCAAAATACAGCATTCACCATGTGTAACTCAATAATTTAGTAAATCCTCAATTCAATCACAAAATACTTAAGTCCAAGTACTCCACCCCTGGGAAGTACATTCATTTAGTCAATTACAAAGTCTTTTCTCTATTAAACTGGAGATTAGTTTCCAATCATAAACAAAGTACATTCCTTTGGTCAGTCACAAAGTACAAAAGTCAAAAGTTTTCCACACTTGGATCACAACTGAATTACAATACCATCCATCACCACCAAGCACCCTCTCACGAGGCAGTGGAAGGCCATTCATGCCTAGGTCACAACTAGGTTACAATATCATCACACTTAGCTAGGAATAGAAATCTATCTTATCCTACAGGAAAGTAGGATAGGAAGAGGATAAAAGAAGAAGAGAGGGGGGCTGATAGATTGGAGGAGGTAGTAGTCAGAAGCTAAACACTTTTGATGATGAACAGGGTGAAAGGAGAGAAAGTAGGATAAACAGGGAGAAAATAGGATGGAGCAAAATACACAATAATCTTAAGTGTGAAAAATTTTTTACAGCAAGTTTCTCTGATAAAGGCCTCATTCTTCAAATAGATAGAGAACTGAGTCAAATTTATAAAAACAAGAGCCATTTCCCAGTTGATAAATGGTCAAAGGATATGAACAGTTTTCAGAAAAAGACATCAAAACTATCTACAATCATATGAAAAAATGCTCTAAATCACTGATGAGAGAAATGCAAATTAAAATTAACTGCCACTCCACAGATGGGTTAATATGACAGAAAAGGAAAGAGACAAATATTGAAAGGAATGTGGGAAAATTGGAACACTACAGCATGTCGGGTGGAGTTGTGAACTAATTCAACCATTCTGTAAGAACAATTTAGAATTATACCCAAAGAGTTATCAAACTACACATATCCTTTGATCCAGCAATACCACAACTAGGTCTGTATTTCAAAGAGATAAAAAACAAAAAGGAAAAGGACACATATGAACAAAAATATTTATAGAAGCTCTTTTCTAGTGCCAAAGAATTGAAAATGGAGGGGATGCCCATCAATTGGGGAATGGCTGAACAAGTAGTGGTATGACTGTGATGGAATGATATTGTACTATAAGAAATGGTGCTCAGAAAAACTTGGACTTACATAAACTGATGCAGAGTGAAGTGAGCAGAACCAAGAGAACACTGTACATAGTAATAATGATGCTATACAATGGTCAACTGTGAATAACTTAGCTATTCTCAGTAAATACAACAATTCAAGATAATTCCTTAAGGACATACGATGAGAAATGCTATCCATCTCCAGAGAAAGAAGTGATGGAGACTGAATGCAGATTGAAACACACTTTTTTAAACTTTATTTTTCTTGGGTCTTTTTTTTTTGGTCTGACCTTTCTTTCGTAACATGACTAATATGGAAATGTTTTAGATGACTGCACATGTATGACCTACGTCAAACAGTTTGTCTTCTCAATGAGGAAGGAGAAGAGGGAGGGAAGGAGAGGCTTTGAAATTTGAAATTTTTAAAAACAAATGTAATTACATGTAATTGAAAAAAAATAAAATATTTACTTAAAAAAAAGTAACTAAAACATTACTTAAAAAAAAAAGTAACTAAAACATCCATACCTTTTTATCCCACTTTTTATCCCACTATATATACTAAAATACCAATAAAACTTAAGAACTTTACATGGTAACAAAGAATTGGAAACAAAAGTAGGGCTCAATCAACTGGGAAATGGATAAACAAACTTATAGTACGTGAATATAATGGATACTGCTGTGCTCATAAAAAATGGAGACTACTAAGAATTCAGAGAAACATGAGAAGATTTATATGAAAGGATACAGACTGAAGTAAGCAGAACCAGGAAAACAACAATAAAAAGAGAAAGAAAAGTGTGAAACCGACACTGGGTGGCTACAATGATCAGCTCTGGCCGTGGAGGTGAGAAGATGCACCTTCCTTGCCTTCACTGAAGTAACGGAGCATTGCGGGTATGAAACGCTGCATATGTTGTCAGACATGGTTGACGTGTTGGTTAATGTCACGGATCTGGCTTTTTTTCCTCTTTCTTTTATATTTTCCAACTAGCTGGATAGGGGAGGAACGACGGATCTATTTGGAAATGAGTGTAATATCAATAAAAACAAGATACAATTTTTAAAAAATAAATAAAGGGCTAAGGATGCTCGACAGCTCAGCACAATTTCAAAGGACAATGATAACGCATGATCACGTATTCTGCTCCCTACAGCCTAAGAACAAGATGTCACCTAAACGATTTGCCTTCACCCTTAACTCACCTCTGTCTCTCCCTTTCTCTACATGCAGCTCTCTCATGCTCTGTGGCTATATGTCTCCGATGTCTGGTATCCCCTCACTGTGCTTTTTTCCCCTTTATTTCTTCCCAAAAAAGTGAACAAAATTGCTTTTTACTTACCTATAGCCTTCTCCTGAATTATTGCTCTGGGTCAGTGGGCCTAATCAGGGGTAACTGTTACATCTAGCATCCTATAAAGGTTGGGAGAAGATGAACAGCTTAGATGTCCTATTCTTCCCTTTCCCAGAATTCAGTGCAGAAGACTTCTGAGGCAGAATTTTGGCAAAAAACAGAAGTACACTTTGCAAACCCTATTTCTAGCTTCAACAATGCTACTTTGAACATTATATGGGATTCTTACTTCTTACAGCTAAAGTCACATTATCTCACCAGGCTCTATCAAGTATACAGTTACTGAAAAAGCCAGCATTTAAATAAGTGAGATTCTGACACACAAAACCAAATTATGGCTGAGGCTTAGCAGAGTAATGGTGTATTGGAAGGAAAAAAAAATATATAATTATTTTTAAAGTCACATTAACATGTTTTGCTCCTTCAAAAAAAAAGTTCCAAAATGCATTGCTACTTTCTACAAACCCCTCGAATTTTTTTTTTAACAGGAAATCTCCATATTATAAGGAAACATCTGGGGTAGATTTCAGAAAAGAATACAAGAAAAGCAATAAACACGTGGGATATTTTTGTGGAAAGAAAATAATAATGAAAACCAAACCACGATAGCTTAACATGCTTTCCACTCTCACACCTGACAAATTCTTACAAATCCTGTGGTATTTGCTTTGCAGGCTGGAGAGAAATATGAAAACAAAGCGAGCCTGCAAATAAAAAAGTGACTACTAGAGTCTTTCTAGGTTATGGCTTCAAGGACAGATTCCTGCTGATGAAAGAGAAAGAGAGATGTTAACAGGGGTGTTAATTGGAAGAAACTCCACTTACCAGAGTTAAGCTAAAAAGCCCAGTTTTCCTGGCAGCCAGCTCACTGTTCCAACAGAAGGTCTGTACAGTGCAGCGAAATCCTATCAGATTATTCCATTTGTCCCTGCAAGGCACAAAGAGCAGGTGTTGGCTGCAATGTCACAACTAAGACTGCAAAAATTACATTTTCCTCTTTTCCCCATGGAATCCTTTCAGATTAACTAAAACAAGGAGTTCCAACATGAGCTGGTCCAATGCTCTTAAAAGACTTCAGAGAATTAGCTTGGTATACACCCATGGCAACATCAGTACCATCATCTAAGAAACAAGGCCATGTTCCCAATTATTTAATACTACTGTTACAGAAGCTAAGGAAGGAAGCAGTTCTAGGAAGGCACTGGAACTCTAGGTTGTCTGGGGCAATTTCTTTGTGAGCATCAATCTTGAGCTGGAAGAACTCTCTCTGCATCTCTGTTTCCTCATCTGTGAAATGAGGGCTTTGAGTTAGAAAATCTCTAATGTCCTTTACAATTCCAAACCCATGATCTGATGAGCCTCCAACTCAGAGAGACCTGTGTTCTAAGCCTAGGTCTGCCACCAACTGCTATGTGACCTGTGTGTTTCCTGGTAAATCAAATGAGAGGGGGAGACCAGCTGACCACCTTCCACCTCTAATCCTCTATTTTCCTATAACAATACTAGGCTCTTAGCACTGACTTCCTTTGTAACTCCTAGCAAATCTTGAGAGTAAAAATCTCCTAGATAAATTTCCCCATTAAAAAAAAATTAAGACGACATCAATAACTTTTCAAAGTAGCTATGATGGGGAATTAAGTGATAATAAAGAACTCTTTAAAATGATGATACTATAAATGATCAGGCATTTTATAAAAAGCATTCAGACCTCAAGAGTAAATTAAAGTGATACCCCCCAGAAGGGTATGAAATGCAGATACAAATCCAGACTTACTGGAATATATGATGTAAATTCCATAGTCCCCACTCTGGCTTGAGTGGATACTGCAAAAATCACTTGAAAAATATCATAGCTGGCACGCTGAAGGTTTTGTGGTGACAGCTAAGATCTGAGTTAGCACAGAGTAAGATGAAGCAAATACTAAGCTAGGGGAATGAACACAAAATGTAATAGGAAGCAAACACCATTAAAAAGCGAAACAAACAAAAACATGATGTTGGTGCCAGGGTACCAAATGCCACACCTTCAGATATACCCCTGCACAAGTCTGCTCTGCAGAGATAAAATCTGGTGCCACATGAAAAGGGACAGACTCATCGACAGCAAAGTTTGGGTGTCAGATATTAATTCAGGAACAAAATAAGTCGATGTAGTCGTGTTCCAGGTTCAGCACTTATTAGCTGCGTGAGAACGGACAAGTCAATTTGCCTCCTAGAGACTCTTTCTATATTTGTAAAATGGGAATAACACTTCCACTACTTCCCTCATAGGGCGGTGAGGAAGAAAGAGGTTTGTAAATCTTTAATAGCCAGATAAGTGTGTGCTGTTGCTATTAAGTACTAGTGGGAAAGGAATTCAACTTGGTCTGTTTGGCCCCAGAGAGCAGAAGGAGAAGCAAGAGGTTGCAATTGAAAAGAACAAATTTAGGCTTGGTGTCAGGAAAAACTTCCTACTAATTAGAGCTGCCAAAGAAAAGAACATTAATAAAACACAAAAACACACAAAGAGAAATAAATTTAAAAAAAGAAACTTTCCTCTATCAAAAGGGTGACATGAATGTACAGGGTAATTTTGTTACTACCTTGTTAAATTTAGAAAACTTTTTAAAAAAACAAACGACATAAATGAAGGTCATGGTTTCAGATCCATTCTTCTTTCTTCTTTGTATATTGGAATTTTGTGTTTATTTGATGGTGAAGTCCATAATTAGAAAGAAATCAAAAGAAAATAAGCAATTAGAGCTATGAAAACTGGTCATGGCAGCCTCCCCCCGGAGGTCTGAGCAAAGGCAGGATTGCCATTTGTCGGTAATGCCGAAGGTAGGATTCTTGTCCTATTAAACCAAATGTCGTCCGCAGTCCCTTACAATTCTGAGATTCCGTAATCTTCATCATCATCATTACTATTATTATTAAGGGAAGGAGAGAGAGGAAGAAACATCTTCTAGCGGAGGTGGTCAGCTCCTTGTCTAAGAGAGTTGCCTGAAACACGGAAGAGCCAAGTGCCTTGGCCAGTGGGGCTCCCTGGCTCTGAGGCTGGCCCTCTACTGCACCATAGAGCCTCTCACAGCAGACATAGCACACCTGGATTCAGGAAGGCATCTGACCAAGTTTTTCAAGACAGCCTTATGGATGGCTATATAGATGATGTTTGGTTATGAGGATCTGGAACAAATTGCATGTCCTGACCAAAAGAGCAGTAATGAATGGATTGATGTTAACCTGGAAAGGGGTGGGGTCTCTACTGGATTGTTCTAGGAGTAAAGAAAACAGGTAGAAACTGTAGAGATACAGATTTGGGGTCAAACTTGGAGCAGGTAAGTGGTGCAGTGAATAGAGTGCTGGGCCTGAAGTCAGGAAGACATACTGACTACAGAATAAGATTACAGAACCATTGTGGATGGTTCTGCACAGAGGGGATGTGAGCTAAGGGGCAACTGATAGCTGCATCCCAGGGAGAGGAGGGGTTAGTTGCAGGTCTGAGGCTTCGAACCAGGAAAGGGATAGAAGCAAGCAGCATTCATCACTCTGACTCCAGAGCAGGGTCTTGGGTTTGGCCTCCAGCTCAGTCTGAGGCTTACAGCTCAGAAATCAGGGCAGGAAGTTGAGAACAAGAGGGATTCTGTATTTGTATCACTCTGAACCTACAAAATCTACCAGCCAGATGACAGGGGATTGGGCCAGCAGCAGCCAACCAGGTACAAATCTAACCACTGTGTCTCAGTCAGTCAATCAGTTAGTTGATAAACATTTCTTAAGCACCTACTTACTATACGCTAGGCACCGTGCACAGGGATACAAAAAGAGGCAAAAGAAAGCCCCTGCCCTCAGAAGGTCACAATCTCCCAGACTCAACTGGGTTTAGGAGCTTGCAAAGCTCAGACCAGAACAGTGATCACACTTCACCCTAGGTCAGACCACTTGGCACATGTTGGCAAGTCTCTAGTCTGGGCTGCCCCTGAGATTCTGAAAGAAAACAACACTCAAGGGCAGCTAGGTGGCGCAGTGAATAGAGCACTGGCCCTACAATCAAAAGGACCTGAGTTCATATCCGACCTCAGACACTTAACACTTACTAGCTGTGTGACCTTGGGCAAGTCACTTAACCCCAATTACCCTGCCTTCCCCCCTCCAAAAAGAAAAAAAAAGAAAGAAAACAACACTCAATTTGTTGAGAAAGCAGTAGTAGGACTTCAAACGCAAATCAGGGCCAAACAGGACCCAGATATTCCTTCCAGAAGTGTACAAACAGACAAAGATCACCACCATAAAGTGGTGTGTATGGTGCCAGAGATGCCCCAGACACAAACTCAGAAGAAAAGACTACCTGCAAAATATTTATAAACAAAGCCTAACAGGTAGTTAGGTGGTACGATGGATAGAGTGCTGGGTCCGGAGTCAGGAAGATCTGAGTTCAAATGAAACCTTGGATACTTACTAGCTGTGTGCCCCTACTTCACCTCTGTCTACAGCAGCCTCTTCAACTGTAAAATGATGACAATAATAGCATTTACTTCCCAGGGTCTGCAAGGACCAAATGAGAAAATATTTGCAAAGTGCTTAGCACAGTACCTGGAACATTGTAAGCACTAAATAGATGCTTATCACCTTCCCTATCCCCCAAGAAAAACAGCTTGGACAAAAGGTCAGCTAGAATTCCTACAAGAAACAAATCAAGATTTTGAAAAAGTTTTTGTAGATGAAATGGCAATGCTAGAAGAAAGATTGGGAAAAGAAGGGACAGTCTGGGAGGAAAGACTCAGAAGGTGAGTTATCCTCCTTGTAATAATACGACGTAATGTAATACAATAATACAATGCCCATGTAACAGAGTCTTTGAAAATCAGAATGGAAAAAGCAGACGTCAATGACTCCACGAGACAACAAGAAATATTAAAACGAAGTCAAAGGACTGAAAACACAGGAGAAAATGTAAGGCATCTCATTTCAAAAACAACTGACCTGGAAAACAAGTCAAGGAGCAGTAATTTAAGAGTCATTGCACTCTCTGAGAGCCATGACCAAGGAAAAAACAAAACAGTCTGAGCATCATATTCCAGGAAATCATAAAAGGAGACTGTCCATATCCACTAGAACCACAGACAGAGTGAAAATAGAAGGAATTCACCAGTCACCTCCTGAAAGAAACCCCAAAGTGAAAACTCCTGAGTTTCCAGTCAATGAAAAAATACTGCAAGCAGCTAGGAAGAAAGAATTCAGGTACTGAGGAGTTGTGGTGGGAGGGGAAAATGAAAGGGTAGAGAGGAAGGTTGAGGGTACTTATCTCACATAATTGGGGTATGTAAGAAAAAGACTATTCAGACAAGGAGGAAAGGGTAGGAAGAATAGGCAATACTTGAACCTTACTTTCATCTGATCTTGTCAAGGAAAGATAGAACACACATACATGTGTACCCACAAAGAAATGGGGTAGAGAAACACTTAATAGGGAAATGGAAGGGAAAGAAGAGGAGAAGTAGGAATAAAAAGGGAGAGAAAATTCAGGGAAGTATTAATCATACGCAAAACAAACTCTCAGCACAGTGGATGGAGCATGAAGTAGAGTTTGAAAGGCTAAGAACCTGTGATTGTGGTCTGGGAGAGAAGAGAAGAATAGTACTGGAGCATAGGCTGATTGGATCAAGCAGGGAATACTGGTGCTGAGCATAACACTCCCTTGCTTCTTTTTTGTAAAGAGGTGGCAGAGAACAAAGAAAAGAAGATAAGCTAATAGGATGGAGAGAAATACACAATTAACCATCATAATTGTTAATGGGACAAATTCACCCAGAAAAGAGATCATAGCAAAACAATTTTGAAAATAGCATGTTATTTGCAAGAAACATAAAGATTCAAAGAGAGTTAAAAGAAGGGGCTGAAGCAAAATCTACTATGATTCAGCTTAACTCAAAAAAGCAGACACAGCTATTAAAATTTCACTCAAGACAACAGCAAAAATAGAGCTGTTTAAAAGACATAAGTAGAGAAACTACATTCTGCTGAATGTTCTGTTAATTCACAGAGAATTAATATCAATACTTAACATATATGCACCAAAAGGCATAGCACCTAAATTCTTAAAGGAAAAGCTAAAGGTGTTATAAAGAGAAATAGACACTAAAACCCTAATAGTGAGGGACCTCAAAGTATTAACCTTTCAGACCTAACAAAAATCTAACAAAAAAAAAGAAAAAAAATTAAGGGCTTAAATAGAATTTTTTAAAGTTAGAAATGATAGGTCTCAGGTAATTATTGGATGGAAATAAAAAAGTATACATATTTCCCACCTATGCAAGGTATTTTTATTAGAAATATCCATAAAAACCTCACAAAGGCAGAAAAGCAGAAGTATTAAAAATCTTTTACTTACAATTCAATAAAATTATATTTAATAAAATGCCACTGAATAGAGAATCAAAAATTAATTAGAGAATAATTTGTTTAATTCTAAAGAATTGGTTGGTCAAAGAACAAACTGCAGAAAAAATAGCTAATCTAAGTATAATGACAACAGAATGACATACCAAAATATGGAATATGCGGCCAAAGGAATATTTAGCAGAAAATGTGTATCTCTAAACAACTGTTTCATCAACAAAGGCAAGGGGAAAAATACCCAGATAAATGAATTGGGTCCACAACTAATAAAACTACAAAACCAAAAAATGTAAAGCCCCATTAAACAACAAAAGGAAAATCCTAAAATTCAAAGATGAGATTTTACAAAATTGGAAGCAAATATAAAATTGACTTAATAGACTAAGAGCTGGTGTTTGGGGGGGGGGGGGGGGATAATGATAGATTAAAATGAAATTAAAATTAAAAATTCATGGCAAATGAAGAAATTATTAGAAACTATTTTCTCAATTATATGCCACTTAAATGAAATGGATTTAATCAGTCCATAAACATTTATTAAGCACCTACCACGTGCTAGGCACTGTATTAATCACTGGGGAGACAAAAAAGGGCAAAAGACAGTCTTTTACTTCAAGGAGCTCATAATCTAATGGGGGAAACAACAAGCAAATAAATATATACAATACAAGCTATAAAGATATAGAATAAGTAGGAAATAATTAAGAGAGGGAAGGCACTAGAATTAAGAAGGGTTGAGAAAGGATTCTTATAGAAGATGCAATTTTAATGGATTTTTATCTACAAATGGATAAATATCTACAAAACATATAATGCTCAGATTAACAGAATATGAAGTAAAGAATTTGAATAACACAGAAAAATAAATTGACAAAGATACAAATAAGCTCACAAAGAAAAAACAAACTGTAGCACCAGACAGATTTACAAGCAAATTCTATCATTCATTCAAAGAACGATTAGTTCAAAAATTACCTGAACGGTTTGAAAAGATAGAAAGGAAAAGAATCCTACCCAGAGCCTTCTATGATACAAATATAATCCTGATACCTTAAGCCAGGAGGTGCCAAAAGAAGAGAAAGAAAACTATAGATCAAAATATAGATCCCTAATGAACACTGATGCGAAAACTATAAACAAAACACTAGCAAAAAGGCTACAGCAACATATCACAAAGAGTATGCACCACGAACAGATTGAGTTTACCCAGAAATGCACAGTTGGTTCAATATTAGGACCATATTAATAACAACAAAAATAATATTATTAGAGCAATATATTTAGAAAATTTTTTAAAACCCATTCCCTTAACATTTGTTTGTGTTAAAAGCACTAGAAAATATAAGAATAAATGGACCTTTCTTTAATATAAATAGCATGTATCTAAAACCAAGAGTTAACTTTACATATTTGTTGTTATTGAGTAGTGTCTGACATTTGTGAGCCCATTTGGGGTTTCCTTGGCAAAGATACTGGAGATATTTGTCATTTCCTTCTCCAGCTCATTTTACAGGTGAGAAAACTGAGGCAAACAGGATGAAGTGACTTGCCCAGGGTCACAGAGCCATCAAGTGTTTGAGGTCACATTTGAACTCAGGACAATGAGTCTTTCCTGACTCCAGGTCACACTCTAGCCACTGTGCCAGCTAGCTGCCACATATAATGGGGGAAAATTAAAGGCCTTTCCAAAAAGATCAGGGGTAAAACAATGATGTCCATTTTCACCACTACTATTTGACATAGTACTAGAAAGTCTAGCTACAGCAAAACGACAAGAAAAGGATGTTGAGGGAAGAAGCACAGGCAAAAAGAATGCAAAATTGTCACATCTGCAGATGATATGAAGATTTACTTAAAGAACTCTAGAAAGTCCACAAAAAAGTTAACTAAGTTTTTCTGATAGAGGTCTTATTTTCAAGACAGAAACCGAATCAAATCTCTAAGAGTCATTACCTAATAGATAAATGATCAAAGGATATGACTGGCCAGTTCCCAAGAGAAGAAATCCAAATGGGGTGTGTGTGTGTGTGGGGTGTGTGTGTGTGTGTGTGTGTGTGTGTGTGTGTGTGTGTGTGTGTGACACACACCAAATCTCTCAAAATTAGAGAAAAGCAAATGAAATTAACTCTGAGGTTCCACTTCACACCTATCAGATTAGCAAATCTGACCAAAAAAATGAAAAGGACAAATGCTGGCGAGTTGTGGGAAGACAAACACATTAATGTGCTACTGCTGGGAGTTGTAAACTGACATAGCCATTCTAGAAAGCAACTTGGAATATGCCCCCAAAACTCTTTGACCCCAAAATACCACTCCAAGGCCTATATACCAGGTTGTGTTTTTCTTTCATTCTCGAAGAGGACCATGACATCAGCGAGATGATGACACGATTTACAGTCGACTTTGATAGGAGTAAGGGAGGGCCGTGCAAGGTCACCAGCCTCACTTTCTCCTCTGAAGCCACCTGGGTCCAGTGGCCAGATACTAATCAGGACGACTGGAGATGGCCCAGGATGCAGTGAGAGACCCCCTATATACCAAAGAAACCAGAGAAAGAAGAAAAGGTCCTATATGTACAAACATGCTTATAGTAGCTCTTTTTGTGGTGGCAAAGTATTGGAAACTAAAGGGGGTCACAAATTGGAAAATGATTGAATAAATTATGGTACATGAATATAATGGAATTCTATTGTACTGTAAGAAATGGTGAGGGGGAAGATTTCATCAAAGCCTAGGAAGACTGGTGTAACCTGGTACAGAATGAAGTTAGCAGAATCAAGAGAACAATTTATAAAAATAACAACACTGAAAAAACGAACAACTCGAAAGACTTCAGAACTCTGTTCAACACAATGATCAAATATGGTTCCAGGGGACTGGCATTAAGCACGTTACCCACCTCCTGAGGCGAGGTGATGACCTTAGGGTACGGAGTAGGATGTTTTTTCTGACATGGCCAATGTGAAGATTTGTTTTTCCTGACTTCTGCATATTTGCTACAACAGCCTTGTTTTTTCTTTTTTTTCATGTTGCGGGGTAAGGTGGTAGAGAGAAAAAACAGACTTTTTTTTTGTTCATCAAAAAATATAATTAAAAAAGGAGAGGGGAAGGTATTAAGGGGAAAAGGAGAGAAAGGAGGGGGGAAAAGGGGGGGAAGAATATCACAGAAGGAATACCTGTTCAGGTGTGGGTTGGATAAGATGAACTTTGAAGACTCAATTCTGGGTTCCTGTAATTCTATAATTCTGGGTCTGTCCTTACGGTCAGCATTTTTATCAAATGCCCAGAAAAAAGGTACACACGACTTACCAAGTTTTCAGATGACAGGCATAGTTAACATGTTAGATAACAAAGATCTCAATGGAACAGAATGATGGACTACATGTAATAAGATGGAATTTAATAGGAATGAGTATAAAGTCCTACAGTTACTTTTAAAAATCAGCCACACACATATAGGAAATATGGTTAGTCAATGGTTCATAAGACTGCAAAAATCAACATGAATCAACAATCTAACACGTAATTCAAGGAAACAAAATGATTCATTATGTGACTCTTCTGGGTAAGACACTGTGGTGCATGAGGCAAAAAAAAGCTAACTCAATTTTAGGCTGCATTAATAGAGGCAAAGTATCTAAAATGAGGGTGATAAGAACCCTGCTCTACCTGGAATATTGTGCTAGATCAGTGGTTCTCAACCTTCCTAATGCCACGACCCTTTAATACGTGGGCGTATCTGCATGTGGGCAAACCTGCCTGGACACAGATAGAGGAACGGTGTCTCGGTTCCTAAGACCATCGGAAATACGTGCTTTCCGATGGTCTTAGGTGACCCCTGTGACCCCTGTGAAAGGGTCGTTCGACCCCCAAAGGGATTGTGACCCATAGCTTGAGAACTGCTGTGCTAGAGTCTGGGCTTCATATTTTAGGAAGACATTGACAAACCAGAACCCATCCAGAAAAGAGAACCTAGAAAGATAAGATATTGGAGACCATTTTGGGGGAATCAAGGAGTCCCTTCCTCGTTCCAAACTGTTCTCTCCTAGCAGTACAAAGGAAACACTTTTACCACACACACACACGCACACACACACACACACACACACACATTTTAAATACGAATTTATGTACACACACACATATAAAAGAATTTTGAATTACATTTTTTCAACATAAGGAAAAACCTCCTAACAATTAGAATTGCCCAAAAGTAGAATGTGTAGCCTCAGAATAACAGTAATTCCCATGAAGTAATACTTTGAAGTTTTACAAAACCTTTTCCTCATAACAACCTTATTGCTGTAGACAGTTTAAATATTATCATTCTCATTTTACAGAAGAGGAAAATGAAGATCCAAAGAGAGAAGTGACCAACTCATGGTCACACAGCTAAATCATACGTGAAGGGAATGAGTTTGCCATAACTAGAGACTTTCAAGTGGAGACTGAATGGCTGACTTTCAGGGGCATTAAAGATGATTCCTACTGAGATAAGAGGTTGAAATGGAAGTTTTCTAAGGCCCCTTCTAACTCAAAGCCTCTGCAGTTTTGCAACACTATAAATCAGTTATTATTCCCCTAACAACCTGGAAATCCCATCATTGTCCATTAGAAAATTCAATATAAAGAACTCAACTGTTGACGATATAGTTCAAGTGATACCCAAATGACATTTTGCTAGTCTCATAAAAAGATGTGCTGTAAACGATCCTTTTAAAATGGCTAGTTTAAAAAAACAACCACAACACGAAACACCTGCATTATTTTCTCCCAAAGAATTCCAAAGTTTTGTAAATATACCTCACCTACTTTATTTCTTTAGGACATTTTCCTTTATGACTCCATTGCCCACATGGGAATTGTTCTCAATTCACAAGCAAATGCAACTATTATAAAAAAAGCAAGAATGGCTCCAGTACCATTATACCAAAGGGGACTCATGAAACATTTACTTTATAGTTAAACCATCAAATATGTCCCACCTTCCACCTTTCTCTTCAAAATTTCAAGTGAATGAACAACACAGACTCCAGCCCCAAGTATTGCTAACCTAGTTCTTACATCCCCATGGGACCAACTAGGCAGAAAGCAGATCTCTCTGCTGGCTAAGTGCCCTTCATGACTTTTTTTCCTTTGATTTTTCTCCTTGCATTCCGGTTTCAACCACCATAAATAATTCTTCTCTGGTCTTAATTAGTATTTAATATCCAAGTACAAACAATGCACTAAATATTTGTAGACAGTTATTAAATTCTTCTCAATTATGCAATTTAAGTGTTCAGTGGCAAGTGAAGAAAAAAAAATCACTAAATGCCTTTTAGAGACATCCTCACACATTAACCAATTTCCAATGTCATACTGTTGGTAGAGCTGCACATTATTTCTAATCATTCTGGAAGGCAATTTGGAACTGGGTGTGCGGGTGGGGTGGGGTGTGTGACTAAAATGTCTATACCCTCTGACAAAGACATCCTGCTGCTAGACATATGTCCCAAGGAGATCAGAGATAAAAGGAAACGTTGAATATATAGCAAAAAAAAATTAATAACAGCACTCTTGGTGGCAGTAAAAACCTGGAAACAAAGTAGATTACCACTGTTTGGGAAATACCTAAAAAAAAAGTGGGACATGAATGATTTGCACCAAAAAAAATATTTTGTACAAGGAATATGAAGAATTCAAAGAAACATGGGAAGACATACGAAATGAGACAGCCCGAAGGCAGCAAAACCAAGAAAACAACATACACAGTAACTATGATGATGTAAAAAAGGACAAAAAAAGAACCTAAAACTAAGACAAATTCTGATGACCAAGAATGGCCGAGTGGACTCGTCTGTACTGGGGACCACGCTAAGCTCTGGGCACTGAGATCACCATCAGCAAGACTTGTCTCATACACTTACTAGCTGGGCAACCCCAGGAAAAACACTGGGCCTCTCCAGCACTCAGCTTCCTTACCTACAGAGAGAGGAGACTGGACTTGGCGGCCTTGAAAGTCCTTCCCAGCTGTAGGTTCACCCTCCTGGGTGCGTCTGGTTTTGCTGAACTGCTTCTCCCCGCCACGCCCCGGCCTTCTTTTGTTCTCTGAAGTAAAGGGCAGCTCACTGGCTGGGCAATGAAAAGCTAAATATAGCATAAGGAAGGTGATGGACAAATACAAGCTATTGATACAAGCGTTTTGAGTGTCAGACTCAATCATAACACAGAAAGATTAGTGGGTCCCAATAATAACAGCATTTATGTAGCACTTCAGGGATATAAAGGGCTTACATGTCTTCTCATTTGATCCTCACAACAACCCTGTGAGGTTATAGGAGGAAACTGAGGCAGACAGAGGTTCATGACTTGCTGAGAGTCACACAGTCAGTCAGTGTCTAAGGCTGGATTTGAATTCAGGTTCTCCTGACTCCAGGGCCGGTACTGATGCAACACAATCTTAAAGGACCGTGGGAACCTTTTATAAGATACCTCAGGGAGGGAAAAATGCCAAAACACTGGAAAAAATTACAGATTATCTTCCCCCCAAAAGGGGACTAGAAATGAAAAACTCCCAATCCAGATGCCTACCTTCTCATCTTTAGGAAGAATGATCTACACAAATAATTCCTTGATGTAAAACATGGGGAGACAGAGTGCCTTTCAGAGAATACAAGATCCCACTGTGTTTATTTTTTGTTACAAAAACAACAATTTACTCTGTAGACTAAAATGCAATCTTAAAAGTAGTCTCCCAATGAGAGGTCTTTTGTGTATATTTTTAAATTATATAAGATTTCTTGAAAAAGGAAACATACAACTCTGTTCAATGCCCCTCAGATTAGTAACATCAAGCAAAGCATAGAGCAGAAGAGGTATGCCCATCAAAGGTGTGTGCCACTGTAATGGAGGATGCCCCAATCAGTAAAAAAGCATTTATTAAGTGCCTATTATTTGTCAGGCTCCATGCTAAGTGCTAGGGCAGTGGTTCTCAAACTGTGGGGCACAACCCCTTTGGGGGTCAAACAACCTTTCAAAGGGGTCACAGGGGTTGCCTAAGACCATCGGAAAACACATATTTCCGATGGTCTTAGGAACCCAGACACGGTTCCTCTATACATCTCCAGGAGGGTCCGCCCACATGCAGATACACCCACATACGAGTATTAAAGGGTCGCGGCATTAGGAAGGTGGAGAACCACTGTGCTAGGGATACAAAGAAAGGCAAAAAACAGCCTCAGCTCAAAGAGTTGAGTCTAATGGGGAAGACAACATGCAAACAGCTATGTACAAATAAGACATATACAAGATAAAGTAGAGATAATCTCATAAGGGAGACATGAGCATTAAGAGGAATCAGGAAAGACTTCTAGCTGAGGCTAGAAGAAAATATATGGAAGCAAAGCAACAAAGAATAAAAAGGAAGAGCATTTCAGTCATGAAGTGCAGTCAGAAAAAATGCATGGAGATATACTGTCATGCAGGAAGAACATGGAAAGCAGAGTGACTGGGTACATGGGAAGGTGTAAGGTCTCACAAGATTGGAAAGGTACAAAGGGACCAGGTTATCAAGGGATATGAAAGCCAAAAACAGAATTTTATATCTGATCCTGTAGGAATAAAGACTCACTGAAGTTTATTGTATAGGGGGGATGATATGGTCAGATCCTGCACTTTAGAAAAATCAATTTGGGGGGACGGAGCCAAGGTGGCAGAGTAGAAGCACAAACTTGGTGTGAGTTCCGCTCCAATCACTTCCAATACATGTAAAAAAAAAAAGGACTCTAAATAAACTTTGGAGCTTTAGAACCCACAAAGAGACAGAGAGAAACAAATCTCCCACTGAAGGCAGCCTGGCAGGCTGACAGGAAAGGTCTATCATAGCATGCTGGAAGCTGAGCACAGTCCCTCAGGAGCCGTGCAGTTGCAACCTCAGGGCAGCCCCGACCAGCAGGGCCAGAGCGGACTTCAGGAGAGTGAATCACCAGCAGCTGCAGTAGTTTCCAGACTCCTCAACCCATAAACACCAAGACAAAGTAAAAGGTCAATGTTGAACTCTGTTGGAACAGGGGTGGACAGAAGAGTGCAGTCTGGCCCCTGCCCCTGTGGTGAGAAGTGATGGAGCAATGGCGGCTGTAGCTGCTACCACGTGGCTGCTTCCAGAGCTCCTGTCCTACAGATCGTAGGGGGATCAAGCAACCATTCAGAGAGTAATCTCTCTTGCTTTAACCTGCTTGGATCTGGATCACGGTCTTGGGTGGTGGTCCTGGGGTGTGTGGCCAGTGAGCCAGAGCTCGTGGAGGCTGTAGAGAGGGTGCCCTCCTAATAGCTCCAGTATCTGTGAAAACCCCAATGATTTGGGACAAAGATCTCTCCATTCTGGAAGCAGAGTTCTACTGTGACAAAGAGCTCAAAAGTCAAATAATTGGCTGGCAATATGAGCAAGCACATGAAGCCCAAACAGACCACAGAATCCTTTTGGGGGGACAAAAAGGATCAAGGCATGGAGCAGGAGGAAGAAAAGTCAGAACTCCTGCATCAAAAGCCTCCAAGAAAAATATGAACTGGTTACAGGCCATGGAGGAGCTCAAGAAGGATTTTGAAAAACAAGTAAGAGAAGTGGAGGAAAAATTGGGAAGAGAAATGAGAATGATGCAAGAAAATCATGAAAATTCAGTAAATAGCCTGCTAAAGGAGACCCAAAAATACACTAAAGAAAACAACACCTTAAAAAATAGACTAACTCAAATGGCAAAAGAGGCCCAAAAAGCCAGTGAGGAGAAGAATGCCTTAAAAAGCCCAATTTTCCAGACGGAAAAGGAATTTCAAAAACTCATTGAAGAGAATAATTCCTTCAAAATTAGACTGGAGCAACTGGAAGCTAATGACTTTATGAGAAATCAAGATACTATTAAACAGATCCAAACAAATGAAAAAATAGAAGGCAACGTGAAATATCTCACTGGAAAAACCACTGACCTGGAAAACAGATCCAGGAGAGATAATTTAAAAATTATTGGTCTACCTGAAAGCCATAATCAAAAAAAGAGCCTAGACACCATCTTTCAAGAAATTCTCAAGAAAAACTGTCCTGATATTTTAGAACCAGAGAGCAAAACAGAAATTGAAAGAATTTACCAATCACCTTTAAAAAAAGATCCCCAAAAGAAAACTCCTTGGAATATCATAGCCAAATTCCAGAGTTCCCAGGTCAAGGAGAAAATACTACAAGAAGTCAGGAAGAAATAATTTGAGTATTGTAGAAACACAATCAAGATAACAAAAGCCTGAGCAGCTTCTATATTAAGGGATCGAAGGGCTTGGAATATGATATTCTGGAGGTCAAAGGAGCTAGGACTAAAACTAAGAATCACCTACTCAGCAAAACTGATTATAGTGCTACAGGGGAAAATATGGTCATTCAATGAAATAGAGGATTTTCAAGCATTCTTGATGAAAAAACCAGAGCTGACAGAAAATTTGACTTTCAAATACAAAAAGCATGAGAAGGTAAACAGGAAAAAGAAATCATAAAGAACTTACTAAAGTTGAACTATTTATATTCCTACATGGAAAAACAATAATTGTAACTCATAAGACTTTTCTCAGCATGAGGATAGTTGAAGGGAATATATATGTATGTATAGGAGAGTGTACGTGTATATAAATACACATGTGAGTGTGGGCATATGTATGTTCATGTATACATAGAGAGGGCACAGGATGAGTTGAATATGAAGGGATAATACCTAAAAAATAAAATTAAGAAATGAGAGAGGAATTTATTGGGAGAAGGAGAAAGGGAGAGACAGATTAGGGTAAATTATCTCATATAAAAGAGGTAAGAGAAAACTGTTACAATGGAGGGGAAGAGCAGGAAGGTGAAAGGGAATGGGACAACCTTTTCTCATTGAATTTGGCTTAAGGAAGGAATAACATACACACTCAACTGGATATCTTACCCTATAGGAAAATAGGGGGGAAAGGGATAAGAGGGGGAATGACAGAAATAAGGGCAAACTGGGGGAGAGGGTAGTTAGAAGCAAACACTTTTGAAAAGAGACAGGGTCAAAAAAGAAAACAGAATAAGTGGGGGGCAGAATAGGATGGAGGGAAATATAGTCTTTCATAATATAACTACTATGGAAATATTTTGCATAACTATACATGTACAACCTATATTGAATTGCTTCTCTTCCCAGTGGGGGTGGGTGAGGAGGGAAGAAGGGAAAGAATATGGAAATCAAAGTTTCAAAAGCAAATGTTAAGAAAAAAAAACATTGATTTTTACACGCAACCAGGAAGTAAGATTTATAGGCACTGGGGTATAGAAATTCATGTTGCCCTACTAGAAAGTTAGGGGATGATGGTGGAGGATATAAGAGAGAACAGATTGGGGGAAGGGGTGTTCAGTAGGCTTGCTATTTGGGGTATGGGGTAGGGGAAAGACAGGGAGAAAAAAATTGTAACTCAAAATCTTGTGGAAATGAATGTTGAAAACTAAAAATAAATAAATTTAAAAAAAATTTTTTAAAGAAAAATCAGTTTGATAGCTGAGTGGAGGGTGGAGCTGGAAGAGAAATATGGCAGGAGATCAATCACAAGGCTACTGTGTTACTTCAGGTAGAAGGAAATATGGCCTTTACCAGGGTGGTAGCAGTGTCAGATGAGAGAAGGGGGAATATATGAGAGATGTTATGAAGGTAGAATGACATTCTGAAAATGGAAAGAGAGAGAGAGAGAGAGAGAGAGAGAGAGAGAGAGAGAGAGAGAGAGAGAGAGAATAGAGCGTGTTAGCTTAAAGGACTGGGAAGATGGTTGTGCCTTTGACAACAGTAAGGAAGGCAGAGCTTACAGGGAAAGACAATGAGTTCAGGTTCCACACTCAAGTTCTAACTGGAAGAGGGGGAAGAGGAGTTGTTTATATATGGTGAGTTACTATTGATGCTCCTTCTTGTCAATGTCGTGCTAACCATCTCAAGCTCCAGAATATTACATTAACTATTCAATGAAATCCATAATTAAAAGAGTAAGCTAATAATTCATAGAGGTATGATGTTTTAAAAGTATAAAGGCTGTAGTTTCTTGGTAATTAATCATTTTATTAATGATGCTAATAATGCTATTAATAATGCTTTTATTAATAAAGGGGCCAGTGACACTCTCAAATGCCAAAGACTCCTCATGGGAAGGTGGAGTAGGGCTTCACAGTTTACATGCCTGTGGAAGAGTGGGTGTGCCTGAAAGTGGCAATCAACTCTGATTGGCTAATGAGTAATAAGAGAGAATGAATATTAAAATGAGGGGCTGGGGAACTTGATTATGCCATTTACTTCTAAACTGCCCAGCCTTGAGCCACCAAATCAAAGAATTTATCCCCACACAAACCAGTGTAGAGCACAAAAGGCTTCGCCACCTTAGATTAAATTCCTTATAAAGTTAGGGGACCTGACCAAGATGGAGAAGAAAGTTAGTTCAACCTTCAGATACTGAATTTCCAAATGAGAACTTTAGAAAAAGGGGGGAACTCTGGATCTCCCCACATCATCAGTTATTAATAACCATTTCTCTCAGAGGAAAAGCAAAACTGGACCTACTGTCCATTCCAGACTATAACACACAGTGGGCTGGCCAATCCATTGAGTTAGCATAGCAATACAAAGTCCTGGTCCAATGCCTCATAATAGTGGGGAGATGACCCAGGCTTCTCAAATGCTACATCAATGGAACACAATCTTTGGCAGGGCCTAATAGGATGGCCCAGCAATAGATTATATTAGCTTTCCAAGGATCAACCTAGCTAACTACACAGAGACCCATCACAGCCATGGGACGATCAATTCTTTGTCCAGGTCAACCCATGAAACATCACCATAAAAAATGAAACTGTGTTTCAGCAGATCATAATCACCTTTTACTAATACAGTAATATATTGCTAATATATTACAAATCAGCTTTGCAGAGTTAGACTATTAATTTAATAGAACCAAGATGAAAATTTTTTATCTTTTCTCACCTGGTTTCACTACTCTGGGACTTGTCTGAGGAACTTCTCCACCATACTGCAGCAAGCCCATTGTTGGGAAAATATCTTGGGACTCCACCTTATCACCATTTTCTGTCTCTCTAGTTAGAAGGTGGAGCTATGAACTCCAAACCTTTATTTAAGGAGGGAGCTCAGTTCAGAAATCTCATTTCTCACCTGGCTGCACTACTTTGGGACTTCTTATACTGACTTCTCCACCATGCCCCCTAGGTCAGGTACCTTCTCCCAGCCCCACCTTTTCAGCTCCCTTCTGTGTACCTCTTCCCCCATTAGACTGTAAGTGACTTGGGGGAAGGAATTGCCATTCTTTTTTCAAATTTGGATGTTTAGCACTTAGCACAGTGTTTGCTACATAGTAGGTACTTAATAAATATTTATTTTATGAAAATTAATACCAAAAAAAAGAGAATAAAAATGGTACAATATGGAATACAATTGAGGCAACTTTAATCTGACCTATTTAAATACATTATTGATGTTGAAATATGTGGAATGAAAAAATACCGTGTACACAGAATCATTCTATTTCCTAAGGAAGTTTCGCTCGGTTGCCACAATGTAGAAGACCAAAAGTACCTAGTAAATGCCTGGGCCAGCAAATACCTTAACTTGCTAGGCAGAGAGATATGGCAGCCAAGAGAAACATCAGTTTCTATTATAAACTCATTTGTAAGATCTTATGGAAGAAGATGGTGGAAGATTATGAGCAATATAATCTTATAAAACAGCAAGCAGGGAAGAAAAAAAATTTAAAGAAAACTTGGCAAGATACCCAACTAAGTCATATCAATCTGAGGGCATTTAAGGATGAAACTGGAGAGAAGCCAAGGAATACCACATTTGAATCTAAGATCACAGTCCCAGATGTGCTACATGAGGAAGCAGAAATGAAACTAAAGAAAACAAAGGCAGAAAGGGCAGGTGGACTAGACTGAGTCTACGCAGAGGAAATTTATGGAAAAAGTGACACAATTTTCAGGGGATTCGAGAGTTCAATCCTCAAGATTATCTATAAATGCAGGATATCAAATTTCTTAGGAAAAAAAGTATTACTATTCAAAAAGGCAACTGAGAAAATACCAGTAAATACCAACTCATATAACCAATTTCCATCTCTATGAAATCTTTATGAGAATAATTTACACACATATGGAGGGAATCCTTGATGAAGACATGATATTACAAGTGAACAGGCAAGCTTCCACAAATAGTATTCTATAGCAAATCACATCTTTACAATCAACTAATTGATAGAAATGCTCCTGTTTATACATGACATTGTACTAATTTACATCAAGCCCAAAAACTATAGACCTTTCTAAGCGGGATGCATAATTGCTCAAAAAATAAATGGCTTAACTATTCATACAATAAAAACCAAGTGGATGATGGCTGCCTAATGTGAGACCATGATACAGTGTTAGATGGACAATCCACAGAGCTGATCCATTAGAACACATATATTGGATAGCCACTGTAAATGGTTAATGAACTCGCTCAAAAGTAAAAACCAAGAGACCAGGCTAGATTGGCTTTAGGAAATTTTACAGTGTTTTTAATGACTCTTAAGCTTCTCCCTGAAACAAAGGCTCATCTTTCAACATCAATATTCTTGTGGTGATGCTCTATGGCTAAGGATCATGGAATATCATGCTCTCCAAAGAATTAAAATTGGGAGTCATACAAGGAGCAATGGACTAGTGCACGGTGGGCTTTAATGGGCTGCAACATATTATTGACTAAAAATTGCATGGAAGAGTAAAAAAGCCATCATCAGAGAGTTGTACAATATAAAAGAAGGAGAGCTTGTTACATAGTGAGAGTAAAGGATGGCCAAAGGACAGCCTGTGTTCCCAGAGCATACTGATGGACTCCCTGGGGAGGATTTACAGGAGAACAAGGGGCAGAGATGGATGTGATGAGAAGGCGAAGATGTGCCTGTAATCTGCCCTGTTGGAGGGAGCACCAGCATCAGTTGAGATCACAGACACATCAAAGAATTCACTTCAAACCATCATCAAAGATGACAGTTGAAGCCCTACGTGCGCAGTTCATTTTTCTCACTTCAAGGGTGTGAGTCCCGTCGCTGGAACAGTTGTTCTAACAAATGTGAACATTTGGTCAGTAAAGGGATTGGGCAAGAGAGGAGGTGTTCAGTAACATCACCTTCACATGTGAAGGGCAGCAAATTACATTTTTAATTTTATTGTCTCTCTCTTTGCTCTGGATGAACCAACTCCTATTCAAACCAGTCTCTTGAGTTCCCTGAGAGAGGAAACCCCATCCATTCCCCTGATACAGAGCTAGAAGGAATCCCCAAAGAGTCTCAGGAAAATAAATAATAAAAGCTTACATTCATACAGCACTTTAAGATTAAAAAGGTACATTATACGTTATCTCATTCGATCACAGGAATAGGTCATATGACTAACATGTGTGAGGAGAGATTGAGTCATTCCTCTTCTGACTCAAAGTCCAGCCAGCACTCAAACTTCTATGTTATGATAACTTCTTAGTTAATACCTAAACCAGCAAGGTCAGTTGACTGTCATCTTCCTGAGTATGTCTAGGTATGGAAACTCCATAACCTACTTAAGTAAGTCAGTTGTATGAAAGTTTAAACAAAAAAACCACCTCTTCTATATGTTAAATTCTACCCCATCTTGGCTTAAATGGATTTTTTTTTCAAATTTTCTTAGGGACAACTGATTCAATAAACATTTATTAAGCACTTACTAACTAGGTGCAAGCCACATAGGCTAGACACTGGAAACACAAAAGACAACAACAAAACAGTCCCTGCCCTTTTGGAGCTTATGTTCTACTCAGGGGATAAAAATTTTACTCAGATGAGCAGGATATGACGGAGGGGGGCAGGGCACCCAGCACCTGGGGAAATCAGGGAAGGCTTGAGGGAGGCAGCAGCCCCTGAAGTGAGCCTTCAAAGTCTCTCTTGACAATGTCTTATTTTTGATACCCTTTGCTCAAGGCACCAGCTGTCCATCTCGGGATACTCAGGTCACTCAGAAGTGAACTAAATTAGAGATCATAAACATGCCAAACGAAGAGAGACGAATACATGTTATTTGCTAATATACCACCTTCCAAACAGAAAAGGATGGGACAGATATCTAAATGAATGGAAAGACACCTGATTTGCTTGATACCACACCCAACCTTCAACCAAATACATACTTAAAATGGACCTCAGAACATTACCTTCAGTTACATCTTGTTCACAAAGTGAAGGTCCAAGAAAATTGGTGCTGTTTCCATAGCAGCCACATATCATTATCATCCTGATATGTGCTGGTACAGGGGAAGGGGTTGTTCTTAAAAATGCATTGTCAGTGGAGTTGTGAACTGATTCAACCATTCTGGAGAACAAGCTGGAACTATGCCCAAAGGGCTATAAATAAGTGCATATCCTTTGACCCAGCAATACCACTTCTAGGGTTGTATCCCAAAGAGATCACAGAAGTGGGAAGAGACCCTCTATGTACAGAAATGTTTATAGCAGCTCTTTTTCTGGTGGCAAAGAATTGGAAATCAAGAGGATGCCCATCAATTAGGGAATGGTTAAACAAGCTGTGGTACATGAATGTAATGGAATACTATTGTGCTATAAGCAATGAAGAGCAGACGGACTTCATTATAACCTGGAGAGACATAATATAAACTGATTAGAATGAGAAGAGCAGAACCAGGAGAAATTTTGTACACGATTACAGACACAGCATATGTGTGATGACTAACTTTGATAGACTGGGCTCCCCTCAGCAATGCAAGGTTATAAGACAACTCCAAAAGACTCATGATGGAAAGAGATGTCCACATCCAGAGAAAGAACTACAGAGTTTGAATGCAGATTGAAGCAAACTACCTGCTCTCTTCTTCTTGTTTTGTTTTGTTTCCTCTTTCCCACTGTTCATTCCATCGGTTAGAATCCTTCTTTATGACCTGACTAATGTTTAATGTGAAGATATCTGCAGATCCTATATTTGATTGCATGCCACCATGGGGGGGGGGGAAGAGAAGAGGAGGGGAAGAAATTTGAAACTCAAAGGATTGTGGAACTGAATGTTGTAAACTAAAAGTAAACAAATTAATTTTAAAAACAAACAAAAAAACCCTTTATTTTTAAGTAGCAGACTTTAAATAGCAGACATAACACTTACGGCCACTAGATTCAAATCAAGAAAACCATGAGGAAAAACACATTTGAAGCCCAGTCATTGCTAAATAGCTCATCATTAAGGAAGCAAAAATACTGTTATTTCTGTTGACCAGAGAGTTTAAGCTGTGTTTGGCTTGATTCAGGCCCACCAACTTAAAGCACCAATTCCCTAACCCCATCATGGCCACTTACTTCCTGTTTGACCATGTTGGGGGGAGGGGAATGGGTTTTTTTGATCCTCAGTTTCCTGACCTGTAAAATGAGAAGGTTGAACTAGGTGACCTCTATGCTCCCTTTTAGTTAAAAATCTGTGTTCTTTCAATCTCCTCCACTCTGCTCCTGAGAGAAGCTGTGAAATATAGCCCACACTATACAGCATATTTATAAAGTTCCTGAAATATAAATTAAATTTTGAGTGATGGAGAGGTTCCAGAGAAGCAGCCTGAAATTATGGCCCTGAGTGCTTAGATCTCGGCCTGGAAGAGACTTCAGAAACCACTTAGTTCAGCAGGGGAGCCTACGGCCTCAAGGTCACACATTTGGATTCAGTTAAAGGGCTGCACTTGAGGACCTAGAGGGTCATGTGTGGCCTCGAGGCTGCAGGTTCCCTACTCCTGAGCTAGTCCAATCCCTTCATTTCACCGATGAAGAGACCAAGGACAGGGAAGTTGAGGTATCTTCCAAAATTGTGCAGGTAAGAAATTTCTGAGGTGGGAGGATACAAACCCAGGCCCTCTGACTTCAGAACTAATGCTCTTTCCACTACCCTATGAGACTTATGGGTTATCTAACCTAGAAAAAGAGAAAAGAAAAGGAAGGCTAGTGGGGGCACACCCTTCACACAAAGGTGCAGCGTAAATACCAGTGCATCTGTAAGAAGACCAGGGCTTATGCACTGGCATTGTTCCTAGGAGGAAGAATAATAATCATAAATGATAAAAGCTAATATTTACACAGCACCTACTATGTGCTAAGCACTTTACAAATATTCTCTCATTTGATCCTCACAACAACTCTGAGAGGTAGATGCTGTTATCATCCCCAATGGACAGTTAAGGAAACTGAGGCAGACTGAGATCAAGTGACTTGCCTAGGGTCACACAGCTACTTCAGTATCTGAGGCTGGATTCGAACTCAGGTCTTTTTTACTTCAGGCTGAATGCTCTCCACTCACTTCAAGACACCCGGCCTTGTGACTGGTTATGTCATTTATCAGAGCCAAGTCTGTTTCTCTATCCAGCAAACGAGTCAAACCTTAGAGAGGACTTGGTTTCTGACTTCTTGGAGACTCTTGGTCTGCTCTGTCTCTAAAGTTCCAAGTGAAGGCTTAATTAAGGAAGGTGCTTACCAGCTTTTCTGTCTCAAAAGAGGGGATAACTTGGAAGAGATAGCCTAAATTATGAGGTGAGGGAAACACAGGATAGAATTCTGGGTGAAATAATGGAGCTCTTTAAGAATAAGACAGCTCAAGGGGCAGCTAGGTGGCTCAGTAGATAGAGCACAGGCTCTAGCGTCAGGAGGACCTGAGTTCAAATGTAACCTCCCACATTTGTCACTTATTAGCTGTGTGACCCTGGGCAAATCATTTAACCCTGACTCAGAGTCTGATACTGCTGTGGCCACTCACCATCTGAATGCTCTTTTACAAATCACTGGACCTCAGTTTCTTTTCCTATAAAATGAAGAGATTAAACTAAATGATATCACAAGCTCCAAGAGAATACAACAAACATTTATTAAAGACATTCTATGTGTAAGTATCCTACGCCAGGCACTAAAGTTATAAAGACAAAACTAAAAAGTCAAAAGTGGGAGAAAAAATAGGTCCGTTTAGTTAGTAGGTAGATTGAAGCGGAATAAAGAGAAACAGGTCTTGAAAAGTAGCCTGGAATTGGATTAGGAAGATTCAAGGACCTTAGATTCTACTGGGGGGCTTGGTAGGGGTATGGAAATTTTGGAGGCACATAGGTATATACGTGGTTGCTTAAGGGATAGAACTAAGAGCTAGCAGAGGTTAGAAAAGGTTTCCTTCTTGTAGGAGGTGGTGGAACCATGAGATGAGCCATGAGTGAAATGAGGGATTCTAAAAGGCTGAAGGTAGGAAGGAGTACGTTGCAAGCATGGTAGAAAACCCATCAAAAGCTGGAGAGAAAATAGACCAGCTTAGTTAGGAGGTAGTTTGTCTGAAGAGGAATTAAGTGAACTTTGACCTTGAAAAGTAGCCTGGAAATAGATTACGAAGAGCTTTAAATGGCATAAGATTCCTATTTTATCCTAGAAGAAGAAGGTAATAGGGAACTACAGAATGCTAGGGGATGGCATGGTCAGAGTCATACCTTAGAAAGGTCACTTAAAATTTGGAACTCGAAAGCTTGTGGAACTAAATGTTGTAAACTAAAAGTAAATAATTTTTTTTAAAGTCATTTTCATAATTTCAAGAGTGGATTGGAAAGGGGAGGGGCTAGAAGCCAGGAGTCCAATTACAAGATTTTGTAGTAATGCAAGAAGAGAAATGACACAAGACTGAACTAGGGCCATAAATTCCTATATACAGAGAAAAGCAAGATATTGTGGACATAGAAGATCATGGTTTAGAAGTGGCCAGGGCCTTTGAGGACATCTAGTCCAACCCCTTCATTCCCAATTGAGGGACAGCTTAAGTCATTTGCCCAAGGCCTCAGGGAGGTTGAATTGTGAGCCACAGACCCTGTTTCTCTCCAATGGAAAAGACCTGGCAATTGATTTGGATGAGGTAAATCAGGAAGCAAAAAGGCTCTACCAGGGGCTCTTCACCTTTCTTGTCTGGACTTGTCAGAACAGTGTTTTTAGTGCATAAAATAAAACAAAGAGAAGTATGAAAGAAATCAAAGGTTAGACAAACTAAAGCATCATGGAAACTGCTCCTGTAGGTGATACAGATACAGCTACTGAAGAGGGAGAAAGGAGAACTCCTGCCTGCTGCCAAGGTCCTTGGCGTAGTCCTCAAATTCAGCAATGGGCAGAACATTAGAGAAGTGTTTAAGATCTCCTCTGATGTGGTACCCTAAGGACAATGGCACCTCTCCATCTGACTTGCAGCTGAAACATTCCTGTGAGCTCCTGGACAGCAGGGCAGTCTCATGGTTCTAGTTGTATGCCCAAGGGTTAACATAGTGTTCTGCATACAGCAGGTGCTCAATAAATGCTTCATTCATTTGGCTTTTTTTTTTCTTATCCAAGTTCTGAGCCCCTGTAATAGCTATCCAGTCCATGAACCCCGAGTCAAGAACCCCCACTCCGGGGATGGGGAGAAGGGACCTGAAAGGATGACAGTGCCTTCGATGGAAAAGGGAGATTTTTAGGAAGGGGTGGGCTTGGGAAATGTATGGGATGAGTGAATACTTCTCAATTTGGGGTGGTTAACTTTTCAAATTGCTTCTGTCAATCACTTTTATGTTCCTTTGTTTTCTGTCTTGGTGGGACCCTCCCCTTATCTTTCCTTGCTGTCCCAGTGGCGGAAGTATTTGGTGAAGTACGCATGGCCACCAATGAGAGGGGAAACAGTTGGGGAGGAGTCTTGACTAAGTGTTATAAATTCCAGCACTATCTTTTGTAACTTGCCTCTTCTCCATGATGAGTCATGGGGAAGACCGCCCTCTTCTCCCAGGGAAGAGAATAAAGTCCTGTTCTTATCCTAAGAGATCTCTGTGTTTATTTCTTTTCACTAAATTAAGGATGAAGGATAGTTTTCATCCCAAAGAGAAGGAAATTCATAGACTTCTCTTTTGGATAGACTGAGTTTGCGCTTTCTGCCTATGGGGCAGCCTGCTGGAGAAGGGTGAAGCTCCAGAGAGAGGTGAGGGCTGGATGGGTGACCGCGGAAGTGCTCCAATGAAAATTTAACTGAGCCCAGGAGACCACCGGGAGAGAGAACATCCAACACAATGTCAGGGTAAGAAAGGGTCTCGGGATCCTCCAGTGGGGTCAACTAGCCCCGAGAAGTCTAGTGGGCTGCTCAAGGGCACGCGGCTAGTTCGCGACAAGGGTAGGATTCAAACCCAAGTCCACGGACTAAGAGCAAGAGCAGTCTGGGGATAACGATGAAAAAGCACCTGCCCTCAAGCCCACGTGCGGGCAGGCGAAACAGGAAGCGTCCCTGGGGCGCGAGCCCCTACCGGTCCCAAGCCCTCTTCCTGTCCCCAGACGTCCCAGCCCGCGGCTGCGCAGACCCAACTCACCGGCCTCCCCCGCAGTCGCTGCAGCCCGCTGCCGCCGCCGCCAAAAAGAGAAGCACGTTACGTCCGGCCGCCGAGGGGAGGGGCCACGTAGAGGGCGCTGACGTCACGCTCCGGCCGGTCTGGGCCCAGGCGCCAACGAGGGGAGGGAAGGCCCGGGGGGACCCTTACCTGGGCGAGGGCGAGTGCGTACGCAAACATGTCCCCCGCGCCCCCGGCGCCCGCTCCTGAGGTTCCGCTGCGGAAATATCCCCTCCGGCCCTTCGCTGGGGGCGGGGCCTAGGGAGCTGGGACAGAGAGGAGGGGGAAGCCCAGCCCCTTACTTTACATAGGGGGAAACTGAGGTTCCGGGTGGGGGAAGGAAGAGCTGAGACTCAAACCCACCGGGATCTGAGATTTAGAGCTGGAGGAGCCCCCGGTCTGCCCATTTTACAGGAGGGCATGGCGTGCTCAGCAGGACCAGCATCCCTGGTGTGCGCAGCGGGAGCCCGGGCGGCTCAGCTGGACGCACTGCTCACTGACCGACAACCGATGTCACGTTGGTCCTCCTCAGGCACCGGGGACAAATGACAGCCGCCCATTCTACAGATGAGAAAACTGAGGCTCCCTGCCACTGCGTGACATGGCCAAAGTCATACAGGCAGCAGGTGGCGGAGCTGGGATTTGAACCCAGCCAGGACTCTGACTCCATATCCAGGAGCCTTTCCATTCTAATTCCTGAGCCTCCAGTGAAACCCATGCCCTACTCCAAGAACTACCGGGAGAGGGATAGATGGATAACAGGTAGACAGACAGATGGAAAGATGTATTGATAGACAGATATCAATATTATCTAAGATATGTGTACAGGCGTATACATACACATGTATGTAGGTATGTTTGTGTGTGTATATATATATATATATTATATATATTATCTATATACATTTAACTCAGACCTTTCCCTGATTCATTTTTGTTGCTGTTCATTCTTCTCAGACTCTTCCTGAGGACAAAAAGCAGGTCTTTTGGATAACCCCAGAATTAGACCTCTCCAAGGAGTTTTTAATATGTATGTGTATATATATGTGTGTGTGTATACACACATATGTATGTATATATTTATATATTGCATAGTGTATATAGGCAAGTTACATTATATTTGTATATTCATATACTTATAAACATATATGTATGTATCAGTCATTCAATAAACATTTATTAAGCAGCTACCATATGCTAGGGATACAAAAAGAATCAAAAGATTCCCTGCCCTCAGGGAACTTACAGTCTACTGAGGGAGATAAGCAAACATCTATGAAGAAACAGGCTATTTGCAGGAAATAGAAAGTAAATAAAGGAAGGCATTAGAATTATATGTTATATCTTATAATTTATATGTGTACACACAGATATAGAATTTGTTCACTTTCAAGGGTGGTATAAAAAAATTCTTTCACTGCAGGTAAAAATTGTTGCTATTAAATACAAATATTGATGTATTTTAAAGTTTGAAGTTAAAATTCTCAACCAGGATCCGTACGTCAATTCATCCATTTGCATGCACCAGCCCTGGACTATTCTCCTCACTCGTATTTTAGAGTTGGATCCCTAGAGATCGTCTGTGGCATCTCTGATCATCTATGTGGGTCTACACTTCTACATAGTTTATCTCAGGAGCCCCTCCCAGTGAGTTTCCTTTTAACCTTAGCCAGTTGGCAGTCAGCTCAAAGTCATGGCACTTAATAATATTGCATAGTAAGAGGAGTAGCTATAAAAATTCTCTCCATAAACCTGGTATGTACTTTCCAACAAATACACACAACTTCTATGGGAAGAAGCTTAGAGTTCAGTGGTAGTGAGCCACAAATGTAAGGAATAAATGAGACTAAGACAACTCAGACCTCCAGTACTGCAGGGCATCAAGATCTTTTGACCTTGTCCCAGGCAGAGTATTGGTGCTGGACAGTTTGTTTCACCACTAGGCTGAGCTTGCTTCTCACTGGGCAGCTGTGGTCTCTACCACCTCCAACTTCAGCTCAACTGCAATCATCAACCAAGGTACTGCTGTGTTCTTTCAGAAAGATCAGGGACTCTTCCCCTAGATCCAGCAAAAACTTCACTAGTTTTGCTACCACAGGATCCCTCAGCTCTGAGGCCTGCCATATCCCAGGAAGGAGGTGGGAGAACAGGATCTATCTTGCAAGTCAATGCCCATTAGACTTAACCTTTCTTTTTGATAGATTTTGGTGGGGTTAAGTGGTGGGGTTGGGTGCCCATTTTGAGAGATCTCACCCTAACTTGTGGCGACTCTTCATTATATTTTCCAAATCTTCATCGTTATTGAAAGGCAACATGATATAGTGTATAGAGAGCTGGGTCAAAGTCATTCCTTTGAAACACATTATCTATGTAATCTTAGGAAAATGATTTAACCCAACCAGCTCACTACTCATAAGTGAAAAATAACCAGCTTTTAATATGATTGTGCATGTATAATCTATATCAGATTGTTTTCTGTCTTGAAGAGGGGGAAGGGAAGAGAGGGGAAAAATCTGAACTCAAAATCTTATAAAAGTGAATGTTGAAAATTATCTTTACATGTAGTTGGAAAAAATAATATTAAGTGGGAAAATAATAAAAAATTATTTTCTTTTAAAAAGTAACCAGGTTTTTTAATTAAAAAAAAATTTAGTTTGGGAAATATTGCTCAGTTGGCAACACTAGCTGCTACCAGAGTTGTAGCTTGAAGCCCCTGCAGAGCTTGAGGGTTCAAGGATAATATATCTGGGGCTCATTGGCCTTAGGGGGACCTTTGCAAAACTTGCACTTATGTCCTGAGCTGTCACACTTTCAGAGTTCTGATCTACTTAGAAACCAATGTTTCCACTTGGTATTGGAAATGTCTTTTGTTTGTTTCACCAACTCAGGGGTGGGGGTGGCCCTCTAGAGCCTAAAAAATATGTCTCAATCTGCCCTAAGTCTGTCCATACTTGGTCAAGAGGTGATTAGCAGGCTTCAGCACTGATCCTAGTTGGTCATGAAGGTTTTCCAGACCCTCTTCCCCTTGGCTGCTAGTTCCTTCCCTCCCTAAATAACCTTTGTTCCCATTTTATATGTATTCTGTATGTACCTATACATGTGTATACTGTCTCTTCTAACTGGATCATAAATTGTCTGAAGCCAAGGATTGCTTCATGTTTCTCTGCGTATTCCCAGTACCTAGAACATAGTAGGTGCTTGCTAAAAGTTTGTTGATTGATTCGTTTGTTTTGGTCAGACCTTCAATCTGGGAAAGGAGCTTCTGGGTGAGGTCATTCCGTCCATCGGTGGAGGCTGGCGATCGTTATGTAATTTATGATTTCAGTCATTTGGAGCTCCAAGAAGTTAGTTAAATAACTTACCCAGGTCACACAACCAACATGTGTCTGAGATTGTACTTGAACTTAGATCTTCCCAGCTCTGACTATGGCTTTTTATCCACCACATTACACAGTCATGCAGATCTTGTTAAAGTTCAGTAATAATTTTGATGTGATCTCCTTCAACCATCCCAGCAATCCAGGAAACCTAGATAAGAAAGGCAGCAAAACTGGTCACAACAACCATTGCGTTTATCTCTCCCGTCTTCATCAGCATTATTTTTTTACTCTCAACCCCAAATTTCTGCTTCAGGGTCATGAGATTGGTCCCAGGTCACATAATTGGAACATAAAGGTGATGGAGTGGTGAAGCTTGGTGAGGCCAGGTAGAACATGGGACAGTTTGCTGACATTTCCTTTTTAAATTCATGTTTCCATAACCTTTGGGGTTTGAAAAGCACTTGCCTCATAATGTTCTTTTGAGGTAGGTGAGGCAAATATTCCTACTCCCCCTTTTTTAAGCTAAGGAAAGTAGAGCTCAGAGAGACATTCCAGAAGTCACTCACTCGGCAAAAGACAGGCCTTCTGAGTGTGAGACTATTTTCTTTTCACCATATAATTCTGCCTTTCTACTTTCTTGCCCATTTCCTGCCTAGATTACATTTGGTACTTAATAAATGCTAGGTTTATAGCTGGCATTATACTGAATAAGCAACTGCCAAATTATGGCCTAAACCTTGGGAGGGAGTGGGGGAGGAATCCTTCCATAGTTCTGCAAAAAGTCTTAGCTTGACTCGCTCTCCATCAACATCCTAGACAAGCCCTCACAAATCAAACACATTTCTCAACTGTGGATTCAAACTGGTTTAGGTATACTGTGGGAATATTGAAATGCCTATAATTTATTTAGCTCAAGCCTCCATTCAGTTACCTGGAAATTTCTAAAGGTCATTTGAATCTAGCTCTACTATTGGGTGGAAAATAGATTTAGATCAGCACCTTATATGATACAGCACAATAAATTCCAAGTATATAAATCATCTGAGTGTGTGTATAAACACACAGTACACATATATGTATACATATGTGTGGGTATGTGTCATATATGCACATATGCACACACAAGTATATATTGGTATGTGTTCATGCATATGGTACATATGAGTATACACACCATGAAAAAATAAAAGAGAATGGGATATTATCTCTTTTATAACTGGATGGGAGAAAAAACTCATAACCAGGCATCAAGTAGAAGAACCCTGTAAGAAACCAAAAGAGATAATTTTGCTCATATAAGATATGATAAACTTTTACTTTAAAATCATGAATTAGAAGAAAGGATGGAAGTTAGAAAAAATATCTCTCTATCAAACATCACCATTAAACATCTGAAATCCTAATTCAATAGCAAGTAAGACTAACACACGATCAATGGATATGAACAATTTTCTCAAAGAGAAATGTAAACTATTGTTAGGGTCTGTTGTATTCTAGCGTTTCTTCACCCAGAAAGCTATCTATGTCCTAGTAACACCCACACCCACACACACCCACACACACCCACACACACCCACACACACCCACACAAACACACACACACACAGACACACACACACAGACACACACAGAGACACACACACAGACACACACACACAGACACACACACACACACACACACACCCAGACACACACACACACACACACACACAGACACACACACACACACACACACACACACACACACACACCCCTACCTTCCTTCCTAGTCTCTGATCTTCCTTCCTTCCTTCCGCCTCTGTCCCTTTTCTGGAATGTGTGCCCCCTTCTGCCACATCTGGATCTCCTATGGCTAAAAGATTTTATGCTAGAGACTTTTAGTTTCCAAGCTGACTGCTGCCTTCTCACCTGTGATCTCAGATATAAAAAACCAGTGTCCCCATTTGAACAGGCCCATATTCCTCCTTAAAAATATTTAAGCTGCCCTTGACTTTGGAACTGCTTTTGCTGCCTGGGCTGCCCTGAATCCATGGGGTGCAGATGGATCCAGGAATTGCCATGAGAGCTTCATCTAGGAGTGGAAGAATGGGACATGAGAGGAAGCAATGTCTCTTTGAGAAAGCCACTCAGCCTCCCTAGGCCTCAGTTTCCTCATTTGTAAAAGGAGAGGGTTGGATTAGGTAGCTTGTGAAGTGAGTTCCAACACTAAGTCTGTGGTGCTATGAGCGGTGTGCTAGATGCTGAGAGTAGTCTCTTGCAAAACCATCACAAATTCTTTCCTGCTGTAGCCTGCTGACATCCTTCCCCAGTTATACCTCAAAGGTTAACCCTGACCCCAGCATGAAAGGTAAGCAGGCTGTCTTACTTTGGAGGTTTGGTCCTGGGGTACTTGATACACTGCCCTAGTACCTTCCCCTCATTGCTTCTGCCTCCCCCTGTAAGCCATGCAGCCTTCCCTTCTGCATGGCAAACAAAAGGGCCCATTTCAGCAAAACCCTTTTAATCCTGGCAAGAACCCCAATAGCTGTCAGCCACTTTTTGAAATAGTGCCCCAAATCACTAATAATTAGAGAAATGCAAATTAAAACAACTCTAAGGCATCACCTCACACCCATCAAATTGGAAAAGATAATAAAAGATGCAAAAATCTGCTGTTAATGGGGCTGTGGGAAGACAGGCATGTTCATTCACTGACAATAAAGCAATTCAAGAATTAGTTGAACCATTTTGTTTTTCCCCAATTACACGTACAATTTTTAAAATTTGTTTTTTAAAATGAGTTCCAAATCCTCTTCCTCCTCCTCCCTTTCCTTTCTACCTCATTGAGAAGGCAAGTAATTTAATATAGGTTATGCATGTGCAGTCATGCAAAACATATTTCCATATTGGTTACGTTGTAAAAGAAAACGGCAACCAGAAAACAAACAAGGAAATTTTTTTTAAAGTTTTAAAATGTATGTTTCAGTCTACACTCAGACTCTATTAGTTCTTTCTCTGGAGATGGATGGCATTTTTCATTATGAGTCCTTCAGAATTATCTTAGTCAACCATTCTGGAAAAGAATTTGGAATTATGTTATAGAATCACCGAATTTTTCATACCTTTTAATTCAATAATCTGAATACTGGGCATATGCCCCAAAGAAGTTAATGACAGAAAAAAAATGGTTTTGTACATACTAAAATATTCATATCAACACTTTATAATAACAAAAAACTAGAAACAAACTGTTTGCTCCACAAATGAAGAATGGCTGAACAAATTGTGGATATAAATGTAATGGAATTCTTTCCTGCATTTTAAGAAACAATGAATGTGAAGAATTTAAAGAAACATGGAAGACTTGTATGAACTGATACAGAGTAAAGAAGAACCAAAAGAATAATTATATTCCATGGCAATGAAAATGTAAATGAACAAATACAAAAGAACAATAAAACTAAAGATAAAGATGGTAGACAATGTTGGTTCCAAATTAGGAAGACTATTGGCACTATTAGTAGTAAACTACAAAAATGGCGGGGTGGGGTGGGGAGTACTATCTGAAGCATTCACTATTGAGTTGGTTTTGCTTAACTTTTTTAAAATAGGAGAGTATTCTAAAAAAATGTTGGGAAATTACTGATATATCAAAATGAAATGTATCAATCCATTAAAATAACAATAAAAGACATATGAATAAATAAATTCAGTTTGTACTCTACTTGACTGACTAGATAGGCTTATACGTTGAAATAGTAAAATACTTAATTGGACCAGAAGAACAAAGCAAACTAATAGGAAAACATAGTCAAATCCATTCCCAGATAAGTGCAACCTCATCCCCAGTTCTGACCAACTTATCTAAGACTCATATCTCTGAAATGGAGCAAGGCCTCTCTCTCTATCTGCATCTCTGTCTCTTTTTCTCTATTTCTGTCTCTCTGAATTAAATGAGGCAAGTAGAAACCTTTGGTGCAAAAGTATGCTCCCCTCTCAGTACTCAAATCTCTTTGCTCCATGGAATTTCAAGAATATTGGAGGACTCTGGAGTTCTGAAATTCCATCATGGCAGTCTTAGATGGTCACTAGCTTTTCTTTTCCTCAAAGCCTCATTATCTCTTCACGATGAAATCCCAGTAATGTTAATGGGATATAAAATCTTTCCACCCATTAATTGGCCTCACATGGAGCCCATGTGAGGGGCTTGATTAAAGGAAGCTTGATTAGGGGAGGCTTGTTTTTCAGGAAGGCCCACACCATTTGTTACTTTGTAATTAGGTAGTGGGTCATGAGGGTTGTGTTGCCCTTGAAGAAGGGTATATATACTCTGAGGTTAGCATTTTGCTTTGGGGCTCACTCATTGGAATGGTATTCTTGTGATTTGACCCAATGAGACTGCCGGCAGCCAGCAAGGAGCCCCCTAGCTTTGAAAAACCCAGATGCTGGAGCAACTCTCTCCAGTAACTATATATGTATTGCCTTGGTCAGACAGTTGGATCTGTCTGTTCATCTATGCTAATTTCTCAGTCAATTAGAAGCTCTGTCTATTGGTCTTTATTTCTCTGCTTATATTTTCTCTATTTTCTTTGTTTGAATTTTCTCTAAAGTTCAGGGTGCTGATTTTTCACCTGTACTAATGAGTGTAATTTAAAAAGATTGTTGACTCTTTGAAACAGCTCTCTTTCCTAGTAAAGCAGATCTAAGAACCTGTGCTAGCAGCCATCCTGGGTATACCCATGTGGTTGCTGCTACAATCCCTTCAGTACCAAAGGCACGTGTTTTCAAGGGAAATGGAGCCCTAGGAAGTTCTCCCAATGAGTGGCGACTCTTTAGGTCCAGACATTCTGGAAAATGAAATCAGTCCCCCATATCAGCCATGTTTGATACAAATGCATGGTGTGGAAAACAAGTTTAACAAAGCTTGTCATCCAGGATCCTTTGTGTACCCCATATTGTTAGTTTAAGACAATAGTTGCACATGCCATAGCTTCAGTTCCTTTGGCTCCCCTAAAGCTTTCCCCATCAGACATGGCCCCAAAACTCTGGAGCCAATGAGAAGGGCACTCTTTCCTCCCCTTGGATTTGGTCCAGTGAAGAAGTCAGGGAAGGGGGAGATCATGAAAGGACTATGAATCAGACAGTCCCTGAGTACTAGAGGTTATTCTCTTATAAAGGAGCTTCAATAATCTTTCCCTAGGAACACCACTGTCAGTTCTTGCATCTCTAGTTTTAAGTCAATACAAGGGCCTATTACATGCCAGACACTTTGCTAAATTCCAGGGATTCAAAGAAAGACCATCTCTATCCTCTAAGAATGCATGAACTAAGGGGAATAGGGAAGACAGCATGGAAACAGGAATAGAAAAATAAGATGTAGGCAGGATAAATTGGAGATAATTTCAGAGGGCGGGAATTAGCATTAAGAAGGATCAAGAAAGACTTCTTGTAGAAGGTTTGAGTTTTAGCTGAGACTTGAAGGAAGCCAGGATGTCGAGATGATGAGGGAGAGAATTCCAGGCATCGGGGGACAGTCAGTGAAAAAACACCTGATCTGAGTTGGAGAAGCCTGTGTCCATGGATCATAGAGCAGGCAGAGAGGAATAAGCTAAAAGAAGACTGGCAAGGTAGAAAGGGTTAGGAATGACTTTAAAAGCCAAATACAGGATTTTATATTTAATCCTGGAGATAATAGGGAGCTAAAGCATAAAGTTAAGTCCAGGCATGAGGTAATGAGGACCTGTAGTAGGGTTTTACAGAAACCCCCCAAGTGTTCATAGGTAGAGTAGGATATTGGTAAATAATCTGATTGTAGAATCAAGAGCCCCTTAGAATGCAATAACACATATTTCCATATCCTTCAAGATTTACAAATTAAACATTCTTTACAACAAATTTGTACTTAAGTATTTAAGTACTAAGTACTTAATAAATAATAAAGTAGTTAGTAGTACTTAATAAATGTACTTTGTTGTTGACTAAACAATTTGCTTGATTAAAAAAATAACAAATAATGGAGGTTTAGAGAGACCTTAGCAAGTGTCCAGGCAGTATTCTAACTCAGGTCTCCTGATTAACTATAATCCTGACTAGGGCTCACTCTGCCAAAGCACTGCTGTCTCAGAGGAGAACTTCCCCTCCATCTCTCTCATCCCAGAGAGTTCACTCAACTGTTGAGGAAGTCAGGTGGGACATAATGTGGAGAACAGGGTCATCAAAGATGTGCCCTTGGCTGATGAAATTGACAGCTCTCTTACCTCTAATCCAGCATCACTGATCTTTGTGAGTCCCAGCCAGTCCCACTCCCCCTAGGAGAGCTTTTAATTAATGAGAATCAATCAGAGCAAAAATGAAGAGGTGATAACTACAGTAGGATCTTGGCAATTGGAGGGGCTTTGAAGGAAGCTCTAAAAAAAAAAGCCTCCTTAAAGTGAATTGTTAGCACACACAAAAAAAGGCAAGTTCATCCTCTGCTGTAGACCTGTAAAGTAGAGAAAACCTTGGCCTTGGACTCATAAGATGTACTTGTCTTGACTTCCAGGAGACTTGACCTCTCTGGAAACCTTGGGTATCTTAACCTTTAAGGAGGAGAAACAGGAGTTCTTAACCTGGAGTTCAGAAATTTGTTTTAAAAATATTTTGGTAACTGTATTTCACAATAATGATTTCTGTTATAATCTTATGGATTTTATTTTTATGCATTTAAAAACATGACTCTGACAAGTCAAACTCCTCCCCCCCCCCCCAAAAAAAGACACAACAGTAAGAACAAAACTACCGGAACACATTGTGTTTTAGTGTAGAACTTAATACTGTGGCTACTTTAGAAAGAAAGAGAGAGCAACAAAAGAAATGGAAGGAAGGAAGGAAGGAAGGAAGGAAAGAAGGAAGGAAGGAAAAAAGGAAGGAAGGGAAGAAGGAAGGAAGGGAGGGAGGAAAGATAAGTCTACCCAAGGGGTCCCTGGCAACTCTGTTATCTCCAAGGCCCCTTCAGCTCCAGCATTCTAAGCCTAGTCCATTTTCCACTCAGGTGCCAAAGTGATTTTCTTAAAGAGCAGGTCTGATCAGGTCACCCCACTCAGTCAACTCCAGTGGCTCCCTAGTGCCTTCAGGATCAAATAGAAAATTCTCTGTTCTTTGCATCCTCAACCCTTCCTACCTTCCCAGTCTTTTTACACCCTCTTAAACCCCACTGTGCTCTGTATGATTCAGCTACCCTGTCCTGCTTGCTGCTCCTCATTCACAACATTCCACTTCCCAACTCCAGGCATTTTCCCAGGCTGTCAGGTTCCCCCCACCCCAAACACCTGGAATACTCTCCCTCTAAATCTCTGCTTCTCGGCTTCTTTCAAGTTTCAGTTCAAATCTTACCTTCTTCAGAAGGCATTTCCCAGGCCTCCCTCCTTTCTTTCCCCTCATCTTTTCTGTGACTGCAACTGCACACACCATACATGTACATGGGTACTTCACTTGTACTATTTCCCACATCATGGTGTTGGGGCTCTTGGTCCTGTCCTGTCTTTCTGGGAAACCTGCGATCTTTACGTTATCTCTGTGCCTCCAGTCTTCGGGATCAGCACATTTTGCTTGCCTGGTGATCATACTTTCTTTAACGTTTTTGGTTTTTGCTTCTCTTCTCCTTCTTCACTGCTGTGCATTTGCATCGCCAATCTTTCGTTCTTTCTTTTGTTTCTTTGGTGAGGCTCGCAATTCCAGATTCCAGATGTTTTCTTCTGCTTATTATTTTTGCTGTGCAGGCCATAAATTCTGCTCTCACACTTCTCGTTTCTCTTTTAAACCACTCAGAAACAGTGTGTTTAGATCTCCGAGGTAGTTCCATGTTCCCAAATTCCACAGGGTCTTGTGTCTAGAAGTGCTGGATCATTTCCCTTTGTTTTGCAGCATTTACTCATAGATGCTTGAACACATTTATTAGATCTGGAGGCCATATTTCCTTTTGCTGTTAATGTTTTCCCTGTTTATCTGCTGTTCTTCCTGAGATCTTTCATAAAACTTGTCTTTTCCCCTTTATTTTCTCCTGTTGTTCCCTTTTTAATTGAGACAACTCTCCCCTCTGATTCAACCCATGGGGGCTGAAACTCAAAGCATCTCAGCTTCTTCCCATTGGACAAGTCACCTCACCAGCGGTGCCAAAAGTCTCTGCAGGACATTTAGGTGCACAGAACTGGGCCCAGGTGGATGCTGAGTACTTTCCTTCAGTCTTCTCCCTCCATCTGGTCCTGCTCCCTCTGTTCCTCAGTTCTCTGGTGCAGCACTAGCCATGCAGAGCTGCCACACTGGTGCTACAAGGTTGATTTTTGTAGTTTGGCTTTCCCAAAGCTCTGGGAGGAGGATGGGAGGTGGTGGTGAGCTTTATTTCTAGCCCAGACATGTCTCCTATCCCTTCCTCCCTATTCCTGGCTCTCCTGCAGAAATCTTTGGCAGAACAAAACACTGTTAGAGCTTCCACAGCCCAGAGGCAGGATCTCCATGGCACTGGAAAGAGGTATCCAGGGTATGTGATTGGGTTTTGTTGTGAGTCCCACGTGGGTTGACTAGTACTGCTTCCATGCTGGTAGAGAGGGATGCTGAGTGAGCTTAGTGTAGACGTCATTTCATGAGTTGGCTAGTTGGTTTTTAAACCTTCTTTTGGGGGGCAGAGTCAAGATGGTGGCATAGAAGCTGGAAAACTCCGTGGCTCCCCCCATAACCACTTCAAATACCTATAAAATATGACTCTAAACAAATTTTAGAGCTCCAGAATCCACAAAGTGACAGAGAAACAAAGCTCTTGCTGAAGGCAGCCCAGCAGGGGAACAGGAAGGGTTCAGCGCAGCGCACTGGGAGCCATGACCAGCCCCGCATGAACCTGCGGTTTTAGCCCCAGGGTGGACAGGACCAGCCGCAGCTGGAGCATTCGGCACAGTGGATCACCAGCAGCCGTGGCAGTTTCCAGAATTATCAACCCATAAATGCCAAAGACAAAGTGAAAGGTCAGTGGAACTTGGCTGAATTTGGAGGGGGACAGAGGAGTGGGTCTGACCCTCTGCCTCCAGAGCCAGAAGCAGCAGAAGTGGTGCCCCTACAGCTGCCTCCACGTGGCTGCTTCAGAGCTCCTGGTCTGAAGATTGCAGGGGGGCCAAGCAACCATTCACAGCTAAGTGCTCTTGCCTTAATCTGCCTGGATGGGGATCATGGTCTTGGGTAGTGGTCCTGAGGGGCATGACCAGTGAGCCAAAGCTGGTGGAGGCTGTAGAGATGGCGACTTCCTAATAACTTGGGCAGCTGCAAAAATCCCAGCAATTTGGGACAAAGCTCTCCCCTCTGGAAGCAAAGTTCACTGTGGCAAAGAGCTCAAAAGTCAAGTTAATTGGCTGGCTGCATGAGCAGGCAAAGGAAGCAAAACAAGCCCAGCAATCCAACTTTAGATTCCTTTTTGGGGGACAAAAAGGATCAAAGCATGGAACAGGAGGAAGACAACACAGTCAGAACTCTTATACCAAAAGCTTCCAAGAAATATATGAACTCATTACAGGCCATAGAATAGCTTAAAAAGGATTTTGAAAACCATATAAGAGAAGCGGAGGAAAAATTGGGAAGAGAAATGAGAACGATGCAAGAAAATCATGAAAAGAGGGTCGGCAACCTGACTGAGAAAATAACGCCTTAAACTCAAATGGCAAAAGAGGCTCAAAAGGCCAATGAGGAGAAGAACGAAGTCCCTCAGAGTTAGACTGGAGCAAATGGAAGCAAATGACTTTATGAGAAATCAAGATACTATCAAACAGATCCGAACAAATGAAAAACAGAAGGCAATGTGAAATATCTCCTTGAAAAAAACACTGACCTGGAAAACAGATTCAGGAGAGACAATTTAAAAATTATTGGGCTACCTGAAAGCCAAGATCAAAAAAAGAACCTAGAAGGCATCCTGCAAGAAATTCTCAAGGAAAACTGCCCTGATATTTTAGAACCAGAGGGCAAAATAGAACTTGAAAGAATTCACCGATCACCTCTTGAAAAAGATCCCCAAAAGAAAACACCCAGGAATGTTATAGCCAGGTTATAGAGTTCCCAGATCAAGGAGAAAATATTACAAGCTGCCAAGAAGAAACAATTTGAATACTGTGGAAACGCAATCAGGATAACTCAGGATCTAGCAGCTTCTACATTAAGGGATCGAAGGGCCTGCAATATGATATTCCAGAGATCAAAGGAGCTAGGATTAAAACCAAGAATCACCTACCCAGCAAAATTGAGTATAATGTTTCAGGGGAAAATATGGTCATTCAATGAGGTGGAGGACTTTAAAGCATTCTTGATGAAAAAACCAGGACTGAACAAAAAGTTTGACATTCA
>CM053581.1:41482198-41551810 GCA_028627135.1 Pseudochirops cupreus
TGATGGAGGGGGAGGAGGTTGGGGGGGAGGGTTGTTAGAAGCACACATTTTTATAAAGCAACAGAGACAAAGTAGAGAATAGAACAAGTCAGGGGTGGGATAGGATGGAGGGAAATATAGTCAGTCTTTCACATTATATCCATTGTGGAGATGTTTTGCATAACTACACATAGCTGGCCTGTATTCAATTGCTTATCTTTCTGGTGGGGGTGGGTGACAAAGGAGGAAGAGAAAGAATCTAGAATTTAAAATTTTAAAATCAAATGTTTAAAAAATTTATATATAGATATAGATATAATTATTATTATTATTTATGTGCAACTGGGAAATAAGACATACAGGCACTGGAGTAGGGAGATCCATCTTGCCCTACCAGAAAGTCAGAGGGGTGATGAGGGAGGATATAGGTGATAATCTTTTAATATATTTTATCCAGAGTCTGATTTAATCAAACAAACTGTTCTGATTAAAAATGCCTTCCCCTGTGTCTATAACTTCAAAGACCAGAGGTGAGATTCCCCTTATCTTGGGACTTACTCCACATGAGAGCAAAACAGACATCCTGAGACTATAAAATGTAAATAGACCCTGCTCCGGTCATTGTAGATTTGTATTTACAACCAAGGAACTCTGTATCACATATAGATGGTAACAAATGGAAGTCATAAAATTTTGTGACATGGTCATCCAGAATTGAGATGGTTTTAAAAGTGCATAAAGAGTCTTTTGATTTTCTCTGTTCGACAGTCAGGACTTTAGTCCTGCACTCCTTGAGCAATAATGCTAGCCTTAAGGGAACAATAAGGAATAAATAATGTGACTTTTATATTAATATCTGTTTGTCTCTTTAAGCAAACCTTTTCTAACGGTAGATGTAGGAGAGAGCAGATTGGGGGAGGGGCTATCCAGTGGGATCTCTGCTTTGGGGCGGTGGGTAGGGGAGAGACGGGGAGAAAACTTGTAACTCAAAATCTTGTGGAAATGAATGATGTAAACTAAAAATAAACAAAACTTAATTTTAAAAATTAAAAAAAAAGAAACCGGCACTTATCGTTTGAACCAGCAATGTCACTACTAGATCTGTATCCTCAAATAAAAAGGGAAAGGACCTGTTTGTACAAAAAACCCAAACCAAATCAAACCAAAAACCAAATCTTTTGCATCCTAGATGCCCTCAAACATAGAAATAAGTGAAGTCTCTTTATCTTTGGCGCATAATTTCTGTTTTGGAGAGGTCTGAGAGATTGAGGGGATCAGAGAAAATGTGTAGTCCTATCTTGTTTATCACATGATGTGGAAGATTTCCCCTCCCCCCCCCACAATACACACATAGTTTTCACATGCTGTTTTCCCCACTAGAATGACAGCATCCTGAAGACAAGGACTATGTTTTTGCCTTTTCTTCACATTCCCTGAACTCAGCACAGTGCCTAACAGTAAATGTTTCTTAATTTCTGGGTGTTGACTGCATTCCTGAACGCCTACGCTGAGAACTAAAGGTGGGCCTTTTTCCTCACCCCCCTGAGTCCCAGAAAACATGGAGCTGTGTCTGAATCACACGTTCCGGCCTTGTTCCTGGAAGAAGAAAAGAACAAACGCTCTGGAAAGCCTAAATCTCCACCAAGAAGGGACTTGGGCCCTGAAGAGTCTCTGACCCACCAACCCACGCCTCCAGCTCCCAGTTCCAGCTAGTGGCCTTTCAAAGCCTCCAGCTCTTCAGCAGTCAGCATCGACACGGCCAGGCTGGGGAGCTGGCAGTGAACTGGGTTGGAATTATCTCATTCTTTCCTTCTCATTTCGTTTCACACCTCCAGCTTAATGAGCCCAAACTGCCGGGGGCGTCTGGGTCACACCTTTTCACTAGATTAAAGCAAAACCCAGATCTGGCTGCCAGCAGTTTGCTCACAAAGGAAACTCCAGCAAACTGTGAACGCTTTACCTTTCAACTGCAATCTATTTGAATTGCTAATAGCCTCTGTAGGCTCCCCTCCCCCCACTGGCTTCCCCAAAGGTGTTCACCAACTCTCTGCTCTCTTCCCTCTCATCCTGACTTTGGAGGGTAGCCCTGGACCCCAATCCTGCTCACATCAATGGGAGCAAAATGTCATTTGGATCATACTCGCCTCCTCTTCCTCCTCTCCTCTCCTCTGCTCTCCTACTATTTCACCCACCACACCTGCCCTCCCCATTCCCCCGACCTTCTCTCTCCGGCCCGATTTTGGCAGGACCAGCTGTCAGATGGTGGAGCCTCAGTCAATGCTCCCAGCTAAGCCACAACTACATCAGTGATGGCTGCTGCTTGGAAAATCTGTGAGAAAAGAAGTCCCCATGGCCACAGCGCCCACCTCCACCTAGTAGGAAGAAAGACTTCTCTGGATATCAGAGACCTCCATGGAATTGACTTCCTGGCCCAATACTTGGTCTGCTTTGACCCTGACTCTGAGCTTGCGGCTGTGGAGTATACAGGAGAAAGCAAAGGCATGCCTACCTACAGGAAGCTTATAAGTCTCACTGGGGAGATAAGGGAAAGAGGGCTGGACTTGCAGGTAATGGCCAAATCACCTAATCTTTCTAACCCTCAGTTTCCTTATTTAAAATAAGGAGCATGATACCAGTTATTATTCCGATGGATCCTGTGAGATAATAGATGGGTACGCACCTTAGCGCTCAATATAAACGTTAGTTGTTCTAAATATAAGACAATGAGAGATGAACAATTAAGAGAGACACTGTCTGGTACTTAGACACATCACCACGTGGGTACCTGGAGGAATGAAAACAGCACTTGATTTGGAGTCAGAAGACATGAATTTGAATCCTGACCCACATTCTCACTCCCTCGGCAACTTTGACTAAGTCCCTTCCCCCTCTCTGGACCTGTTTTCCCAGGTCCAGGGCTCTAAAATCTTCTCCTGTTTTGCATCCAATTATTCCTCCACACTGTTGCTGGACCCTAAGAAATTCTCATTCTAGCTTTTCAGTGTATCCCCCACAGTAACCAAACACAACTGCAGTAGTTCAGAAAAAAAAAAAAGAGCCCAACTTTGACTCAAGTAGGGAAGACTTTGTTAGAATTTGTTAGGCCTAAAATGGCAAACCACTTCAGTATCTTTGCCAAGAAAACTCCAGATGGGGTCACCAAGAGTCAGACATGACTGAACAACAAAATAAAAAGAACAGAAAAGAGGTGTTTGGGATGAAAAATACCCTTCGTCCTTAATTTAGTGAAAAGAAATAAACACAGAGATCTCTTAGGATAAGAACAGGACTTTATTCTTTTCCCTGGGAGAAGAGGGCGGTCTTCCCCATGACTCATCATGGAGAAGAGGCAAGTTACAAAAGATAGTGCCGGAATTTATAAACATTAACTTAGTCAAGCCCCCTTCCCAACTGTTTCCTCTCTCATTGGTGGAGAAGCAGACTTCGCCAAATTCTTCCCCAACTGGGACAGCGAGGAAAGAGGAGGGGAGGGTCCCACCAAGGCGGGAAAACAGACAAAGGGAGATAAAAGTGATTGACAGCAGCCATCGAGAAGGAGGAAGGGAAAGTTAACCACCCCAAATTGAGAAGTTTTCACTTATCCCATACAGAGGAACCTTGTGGTTCTTACTCGGACAATTTTAATAGCATCCTATGTGATTTCCCAAGCTTCAGGCTCTCACCTCTGTAATTCTTCCCTTAGCCTCTGGCTGGAGTCATCTTTTGAATGCATAGGTCTGACTTGTAGTAGAAATGATTCAGCAGCTAACCCTGCCTGGCATTCAAGGCTCATCAAAGTCTAGGCTTCATCCTACATTTAGAGTGGTATCTTGTACCACAGTCCTCCACATACTTTAAGGTCAAGCCAATGGGGAATGTTTACTGCCTCCCCTCCCCCTTCCCCATTCCCAACATGTCTTCGCATTCTCTTTCCTCTGTATCTTTGTTCATCCCATTTCCTGAACCATGATGGATTCCCCATCTTGAGTTTCTGATCATTAAAAATTCCTCCTTTCCTTCAAGGCTCAACTCTGGTGCTATTTTGTCTATGAAGCCTTCCCTGGACCTCCCAGCCTTTCTCCTCAAATTTCTCATAGTATTGTGTCTAGATCTTTCCTTTGCATTTAGCACATTCTGTCTTGTATCATACTGATTTGTGGACTTGTTCTATCTGTACTTTTAGATTATAAGCTCCTTAAGGGCAGGGGCTATATCTTCTTTCATTCTGTTATCACCTAAATTTAGCATGGTGTCTTTAATCAACCAGTTAGTAAACACTTTACTGTATGTCAGGAACAACTTATTAGTACCTGCAATAATAAAAGTTTGTTGAGTTGAAGTTAACTGAATTTTAAGGAAAAGACTACCACGAACTTAGGCAAGGAGTTAGGAAAGAACCTGCTGTGCTCCACAGGGGCAATAAGTGAAGCAAAGTGATTAGGTCAGATTTCAGGAGCTAATCCTCTGGGTTATGTGGTGAGCAGTAATGGGGTGAAAAGTCTTAGTCACCAGGTCAAGGATCAGTCCAACCTCCTCATTTTATAGATGAGAAAGTTGATACTGTAGGTAATCAATAGGGAGCCACTTTACAGAAGGATTGGGATGAAATTAATACTTAGCAACACTGGTCTGGCAATAGACACAAGACAATGGAAAGAGCTCTGACCTTAGAGCCAGAAGACAGGAGTTCAAATTCCTGCTGTGCCATTAACAAGGTATATGACCTTGAGCAAACTTATAGGGGCATAGAGTAAATGACTTATAGGATATCTAAAAGATTCTGCAAATGATCTGTAGAGTGAATGAAAAGAAGAAGGATGGTTAGGATGCTCTTAATAGAAATGAGGGGATGAGTTATGCATGCAGTAGGTGCTTAATAAATGTCTGATGTTTTGAGATGTCTTGTGTAACTTGAAAGTGGGACTTGAAAGATGGGAAGTCTATGCACCAAACAATCCAATCTGATATACATTTGTTAAGCCCCTTCTTTGTTCAAAGGACAGTGCTAGGGAAAGAGGGGGAAAAAAAGCAATGAAAAACAATACCTTCCTTTTAGGAGCTAATATTCTACTGGGGGGGGGGAATATAACAGCAAACAGGTACATACACACATAATAATTTGAGGCAAGAAAAGAGGATTAACAAGGAGTCAGTATAATGCACTGGGGAAAAAAAGGCTGGATTTGGAGTTGGAGGTCTAGGTTCAAATCCTGACTATGTTACTTACTATTCTTTTCTGGGCTTCAGTTTCCTCATCTGAAAAATGGGAGAGGATTGAACTAGATGATTTTCAAGGTGACCTATAACTCTAAATCTCTGATCTTACCAGTTAAAGGAATCAGGAATCAGATACTGCCAGATCACCAACACTCCTGAAACACTCACAGATATTAATCAGAATGTTTCTTTTATATTTGCCCATTTAAGATGAATGTTGTTCTGCAGAAAGTGATGGAAAAGCAGAGCAGGAAGGGGGTCTTTGGGAAATGGTTCTCAGATGGAGTCTTGATTCCATATTGTTTGTGGAATGGTTTCAAATTTGGTCTAGACTCAGTTTACTCATCTGCAAAATGAGAGGGCTGGATTTGATGGCTACTAAGATACCCATCTTCTCCAAATCTATGATTCTGTGATCTGGGTCTGGGGGTGACAGAATCCTGTGGTTCTGAGCTGGAAAGTCTCCTGATTTAAGGCTGAAAAGCCTTTCCTATCACTAATAAGGCAGTATTTTTGGAATCTCTTGTACGAGGTTAAGGACTAGGGTGGAGGATGTCATGCAACACATTGACAACTGTCATTTAAGGGATGGGTGTCATCAAAACTAATTAGTCCATGGTTCCCAGCTCCAAGAAGGACAAAATAAAGGTGGACCACCTAGCAGAGTGAGAGAGAAGGGGAGTAAGCCCAAATTCAGGCTCTAGGAGAGTAGGTATGAAGGGGCATCTAGGAGGACTAATAATAACAATGCAACCCATTGCCAAGTTTCCCCTAAATTCTAGACTTTCATGGATTAGGTCAGATTTCAGGAGCTGACCCTAAAAGATCAGTATCTCTCTTTATCTCATATAGTCCACACAGCTTTCCTCTAGGAAATCTCCAAATAGAGTGCCTGGGTTTCCACAAGTGTGGGTAGCAAGCCCCCAAGGTACTATTTAAGCATCCATGGTAACTGGTGCTTATCAGATATAGGACAGCCTTTATTTCACTGTACCAGAAATGCAGGCTATACAAAGGACCCCCAGGAGCCCATACAGATATATAAAACACATAAAACACTTATTGTAGTTCATAAGTTGTCCTGAGAAGGGAAATAAACTTGGGGTTAGCAATAAGCCAAGACCATGAAATTGTAGGGAAAACACTTTCTCCCACAAGGTCCTATACACTTCTCTTTAGAATTCATGGTACTCCCCTGTGATGTGAGCTCCCTCCAAAAGCCACACGTACTTTGGGGCTACTGGACAGCCAACCTTGGACTGTTTGAATGATTCATTGTAATGGGGTGCAGGTTGGGGGGCAGGGAAGATGGAAACCTCCTGTTCTTTTGCTATCCTGTATCATGCCTTTACTCCCTTTCCTACTCTAGTCACATGGATGACTCACTTCTTTCTCTAAGAGTTATAGTGCTCAGGAATTTCTCTCTTCTCTCTAGGTCAACTCCTCAGATTCTTGATCTGAAAGCATCCTTGAGTTAACCTCCCAATTTGGCACCGACCCAAGAATCTACTCTCTCTGGTTAGAAGGCTATGGTCTCAGACCAAGATGCCTAGGATATCCCTCCTTCTTTAACTGAGAGTCAAGGGTTTAGGACTAACTTTGTGAACAAACTCCTCTCTTGTTCACATCTTAGGCAAACACATGGTGTTCCCTTATCCTTCAGGATGCCCCTCCTTAATCCAATACTTGCAATACTTAGGAAGAAAGACACAAGAGAAAAGGTACAGTAGTGGTCTACCAACTATCTTTATAGGCCAGAACCTATGGTGGCTTCTCTGATGAGAATCACCCCAAGAATCACCTAGCCAACCAAATATCTAGTGGCCTCTACTCTCAGAGAAACTAAGACCCTAGGAGGTATCAAAGGGGCAATTCCAAACCAGTCTTGGGACAGCTTTAGTCCTTGAGAATTCATCAAAAGTTGTCTTTGTCCTTTCATAAGGTGCAGAGGACATGTCCTCTATTGGGAGAGGTGTTTTCAAAAGTCCAAGATAAAGGTTTACCACCCTCTAGGCTATCAAGTTGATTTGGGAACTCCCTTGATCAATCTCCCTTATGGGTAAACTAGAACATAAGATGGAAATGGAGGGGTGAGATCCTTGCATCTAGAGTTGGAAGGGTCATTAGAGGTCACCTTTTTTGGTTAGAGAGCTAAGGTTACTTGTCTATACAAGGTGTAGTAGTAAAGGGCATAGCAGGAAATTGAATCAGATTTCCCTGGATTTTGTTCTATGACTGGAAAATTTCCTAACAGTCAGAGCTGTCCAAAGACTGGGCAGGCTGCCTCAAGAGGGAGTGGGTTTCTTCTCTCTGGAGCTCTTCAGGCAGAGATTGAATGACCACTTGTTGGTGATGCTGTTGGGGGATTTCCAATGTGTTGGATGACATGGTCTCTGAGATCCCTTCTCTCCCAAACCATGAGATTCTGTGATTCTGTGACTACAAACTCAATGTTCCTTCTCCTGAACCAAGGCTGTGTCCCAGGGCAGTACTGGCAGGTCAGGTCTCAGCATGTGTGACCTGGTTTTAAAGAGGAAGTTGTTCTTCTAGGGGCCTGGTGCTGCAGTATAACCAAGGAGAAACAGGCAGCATGATTCCCCAGGGCTGGCAGTGCAGCAGATATAGGGGAAAAGGTGGTACAAGCAAACTTCCCTTCCCAGAAGGTGTAAACAAACAAATAGCAAACCCCTCGGAGGAGAGAGGAAACAGGAGTGGTGGGGGAGCTGGGTGCTAATTGCGCGAGGTGTCCCAGTTGGGCAGCCCCCCTCCCCCCACCTCATGGCGACAGCAGCGGGTTCCCCCAGCCTCCTGTTTGGGAACACCTTCCTCTACTGAGCAGGGAGAGGCAAGCCTAATAGGGCGAAATTGTTTGAGTACCAGAACATGTCTCCCAGCAGATGAGCTCCGACTTGGCACGGGCCCCTGCTTTCGAGACTCCGGCTCTGCTTCCACACACATGGCACGTCGTCGGGGCGCATCTGCCAGCTTTGCAAAGCAGCTGCCAGAGGGTGGGCTTCCTGCCCCTCCTCCTCCCCCAGCGCCAGTTGGGATGCCAAGCATTGCTACTTTGTCAACTACCTGTGGCTACGGACGCCTTTCCTCGCAGCTGGAAATTTGATTTGTTTCCAAATATTACAGACGGTGGCAAAGCCTGCCTCTCCCCTCCTTCTTCCTCCTACTTCTCCTCCTCTTCCTCCTCCTCCTCCTCCTTCTGTTCCTTCTCTTCCTCCATTCTCCTTTCTCCGCCATGCCCACCCCCTCCGCCTTGCCCGCAGAGCCCATGCGCTCTCCCTTAGCACCGCCATCTGCGCCTCCTGAGGATTGACGCCTTCCCATTTCTCATGCCAAATTGTCGCCCGCTTGGCTTCACCGGCTTGGCTTCAGTAGACAGCAACAGCTCCTAGCCAGTGCTGTGGGCGGGGATGCCGGGTGGCCTGGGTCCTGTCTGTTGCATAGCTCAGGGCTGCTCTCCGCCTCAGTCTCTCCCTCTATTCGAATGAGACAGATGGTGCTTGTTGGCAGAAGCAGCCTCTGAAGCCCTCTGAGATACTCTGAGCCTGGGCATGAAGCCTTGGCACACATGGGTTATAGCTGTCAGCCCTCCTAGCGGAGAGTTCTCCAAGGTGTAGTGACAGGGATAGCTGTGACACCTTTGCCATATCCCTGAGCCAAGGGAAGCTAAAATCAAGGGATCTATAGAAAGACATTTTCCTCTCTTACATAAAAATAGGAAAAGAAAAATTTTTTTTCAGATAACCTGGGGGATAGACAGGACTTTGGGGACCAATGATTCCAACTCTCTCATTTATACATGAGGAAGCTGACACCTGTGGAGGCTGAGGGTTTCCCCAAGGTCAAGTTGGTTAATGTCAGATCTGGGACTTTAACTTAGGTCCCCCCTTTCTTAGTCTTGTTGTTTAACTGTGTCTGACTCTTTGTCACCCAATTTGGGGCTTTCTTGGCAGAGATCCTGGAGTGGTTTGCTGTTTCCTTCTCTAGTTCATTTTACAAATGAAGAAATTGAGACAAACAGGGTTAAATGACATATCCAGGGTCACACAGACCCTAGTAAGTGTCTGAGGTCAGATCTGAACTCTGTTCTTCCTCAGTCCAGACTGTGCCACCTCTATGCCTTTTTTCTCAGTCTAGGGTTCTACTACGCTGCTGCCTTTTCATTTCTAGTGCTGGGTATATACAAAGACAAAATTGTCCTCACCCTCCAAGACTTTACATTCTATTGGAGAGAAACAAAATGTGAGCAGGTAAGTAGGCACAAACCATATCTAGCTAGAGGGATCAGAAAGAGCCTTTTGTAGGAGGTGGCATTTCAGCTGAGCCTGGAAAGAAGCTAAAGCTTGCAAGAGATGGAGGGGGTGTTTGTGCTGGAACCAGCTCATACCGGCTAAGTAGAGCTGATTTTCAGCATAAGCATTTATACCTTGGAAATCAGCAAACTCTACAAATCAGACCTTGATTTATTATTTTGTTGACTGTATAGACTTTGGAAAATAATGGTGAAAATGTTATAATGAAAATTAAATTTTAAAATATGTCATGAATACTTCCTCCTTTGCCCCCCCCCCAACATTGACCAGCTCAGCCATGGGGTAAGGAAGTAGAACCTGCCTGGGTAGAGGAGAGCTTTTTGCAAAATCATGGAGGAAGGAAACAGAATGCCATGAACAGGGACCATCAAGGAGGCCATTTGGCCAGAACATGGCTTTTATAGCAGAGTCACAGGGAGTAATTGGTGACCCTTGGATGGTTTCTCCCTCTGACAAGAAGGCAGTAGCTCCACCATGGGTGGAGCAAAACATTTAATTTAGTGATTCAAAGGCTTAGTTGTATGTTTGTGTGAGTGACCTTGAGCATAATGTATCACTACCCTTCTGGCCCTGAGATTCCTTACCTGTGAAATGGGAATAATAATGTCTCACTGGTCCAAGGGTAGAAGAGTTGACTAGATCTCTTCAGGTTCCCTCTATTTTCATAATCCATGATCCTACAAACTCTACCGTTGTTGGAACATAGGTCTCTTCATGTAGCACAGCAAAGTTGCCTGACATTTTTTTTTCAGGCCTGTGGGCCAATACTAGTGAGACTTCTAGAAACATCTTCACCCCTCACTGAATTACTCAAAGCTCAAACACACGCCACTTAATCCAGCCCTTATGCACACATGCTTGCACACCCATGCACAAACAGCCTATCTCACCCTCCACCCCCACACGTGTGCAGCACAAAAGGCAAAATTAGCTTGGAGGCACCAGAGGGGAACAATAGCGTGGATTGGCAATAATGCATTTGTCAGCTGGGAGACATAACATTTCAATCAAAAGTCACTGGTGTCAGTGGGAGATGCCAAACCTTGGAATTCCTCTTCCGCACTGCTTGTTGCTGCATATTAATGAACCTCAGCTCAGTCGCTTTCAGAGTCCTAATATAGGCACTGATGAGAGACTTGTCATGGGGAAGAAGAATGTGTTCAGGAACTTTCCTCTCTATCTCTGTTGTTGGCCACAGTAGATTCAATGTCATTGTTTCGAAAGACTGTGGGTGATTGTTCTCCTTATTGACCAGTAGACTTGTGAGTCTTTATGCAACCAGTGTCTTAAGAGGTCCCTGGACATCCTGACTGGTTGATCAAATTGCTTAGCTTAAGAGCTGGATCCTAGAGCTGGAATGAAGTACCATTTAGGCCATTTCTCTCCCATTTAACAGGAAGAAGCTGTCAAAGATTTCTAGGATTTGGAATTCAAATTCCAGAACCTGGGTTCAAATTCCAGATCTGCCACTTGTACCTTCTATGAGCTTGGACAAATCATTGCCCTTCTCTGATCTTCTGTTTCTTTCTCTGTAATATCAAAGTGTTGACTTAAATGACCCCTAAGGTCCCTTCCAGCTCTAAATGTATAACCTGGATTTGAATCCCACCTTTGCTCCATCCAGCAAGGCACTTTGTACCTCTTCATCTGATCTGAGTTTCCTCCTTTGTAAAAATGTGGGTATTGGATAATCTCTGAAGTCTGCTGCAGTTCTGAATCCTATGATACAGAAAAGGAGATGGCCCAGCTTCCCTGACCTTCTGCTGTTTTTAGTTAGCTGCCATTTATTTATCTGGCCCCATTTGGGGTTTCTTGGCAGAGATACTATAGTACTTTGCCATTTCTTTCTCCAACTCATTTTACAGATGAGGAAACAGAGGCAAACAGGGTTAAGTGACTTGCCCAGGGTCACACAGCTAGTAAGTGTCTGAGGCTGGATATGAACTCATGAAGATGAGTCTTCCTGATTCCAAGCCCAGCACTCTATCCACTGTTCCACCTAGCTGCCCTCTTAGTTAATAGATATTTATTAAATGCCTTTTAATTTAATTTAAAATTAATTATTTAAATGCCTTATAGGCCCTTCCCTGTAAGGAGATACAAGAAAATATTAGATCCAGTTCCTGCTCTCAAGAATAGTCCAATTGGGGAGAAAAGAGTAAAACAATACAGATAGTAGAGAGAACACTGAATTTGGAAGTCAGAAAACCCAGGCCGAATTCCCAACTCTCTCACTTACTTTGTGTGAACCACAACCTTTTCAGCAGCTCTGGGTCTGTTTCTCCTGTATAAAAACAAGGATTTGGACTAGAGGACTTCTGAGCACACTTCCAGACCTATGGAAATGGACCAACCTTTCATGTGCAGATGTTCCAGGATTCTGCAGTGAGCCCGCCACCATTCAGGAAAAAAGAGCTCACCCTGAAAAGCCATGACAAGCCTCCTGGAGGATGTGAGGCTCCGGCTAACGTCAGAGCATGGAGACTTGGGAGGCCCTTTGGGATTGTTTGGTCTGGGTTTTCAAACAGCATGGCAAGGAGCCATGAGATACAAGTTTGTTGTTGTTTTTGTTGTTTTCGTGAAACATCGGGGGTTAAAATCATAATTTTGGAGGATTTTACTACAAAGGTTTTTTGCCAAAGTTTAGTTTTAACTGAAGGGTTCTACTACTGTGGAAAGGCTTGAGAATCACTCATCTAGTGCAAACCCTGGGGAAACTGAGGCCCATAGAGGGAAGATAATTGCCCAAAGACACCTACGTTTCAAGTTCTAGAGTAAGCATTGGGCCCTAGTCATAGGATAATGTATATGATTTAGTCCTAAAAAGGAATTTAGGGAACATCTGGTTCATGGGTTCTTAAAAATTTTTGTGTCCTGGACCCCTTAGGGGACATCTTGGTGAAACCTATGGACCTTCTCAGCATGTGTTTTTAAATGCATAATATAGAACACACAGGAATAGAAAAAGAAACCAGTGATGTTGAAATACAGTTGATTGGGGAAGGGTAGTCACTGTTGGGGTATTCTTCATTTCGTTGTTTTTTTTTTTGAGGAGGGAAGACTGGGCAATGGGGGTTAAGTGACTTGCCCAAGGTCACACAGCTAGCAAGTGATAAGTGTCTGAGGTCAGATTTGAACTCAAGTCCTTCTGACTGCAGGGCTGGTGAGCCGCCCCTGTTGGGGTATTCTTGAAGCAGGGACAGGGATGAATGGGGGCCAGGTTGATAGACAGCAAAGAGACAACTAGAGTGGAGGAAGGGTACATGTTGGTAAGACTTGGTAGGGTGGGACCAGATTAGGGAGAGCTTTCTCTGTCTCTCTGTGGTGATTTCTAGCAGCAGGCCTGCCAGGCTGCCGTTCTCCCTCTTCATTTTTTGGAATTCTCTCTCTCTTCCCTTCCCTTGACCAGCCCTATTCTCACAGATGAAAAGTTAAGTACTTTGTAGTTATTTTATCCGTGAGGTAGTAAAGGAGGCAGGCATTTATTAAGCACCTACTGTGTACCGAGTACTTGTAAATATCTCATTTTTATCCTTACAACAAGGTAGGTGCTATTATTATCCCCATTTTATGGATGAGGAAACTGAGGCAGATGGAGATTAAGCGACACCCCAGGGTCCTACACCTAGCAAGTGGCAGAGGCTGGGTTTGAACTTGGGTCTTCCTTTCTGCAGGCCCAGAATATATCCACCGTGCTACCTAGCTGTCTCTAAGGGAAGAGCAAGTAATTTCTGCTATGGTAACTCAGTCTGTCTGTCCTAGGAGCACCCAAAGTCAAGATCGTAAACAGGAAACCTTAGACGGGGACCTTAGACATTGTCTTATCCTTTTTGGTGTCATGGACCCTTTTGGCAGTTAGGGCAGCTGGGTAGCACAGCAGATAGAGTGCCGGGCCTGGAGTCAGGAAGACCTGAATTCGAATCTGGCCTCAGACATGTAGTGGTTGTGTGACCCTGGGCAAGTCACTTAACCTAGTTGCCTCAGTTTCCTCATCTGTCAAATGAATGGAGAAGGAAATGGCAAAACACTCTAGTATCTTTGCTAAGAAAAAACCAAAGGGCTCCTGAAGAGTGGGGACAGGGGAGGAGAGGGAAGGGGAGAAAATTTGGAACTCAAGGGATTGTGGAACTGAATGTTGTAAACTAAAAAAATTAATAAATAACAAAAGAGTGGAGTAGCTAGCGGTGGTACGTGGGTAGAGAACTGGGCTGGATCCAGTTAGAACCATCCTCCTGAGTTCAGATCTGGCCTCAGACACTTCCCAGATGTGTGACCCTGGGCAAGTCACTTCACCCTGTTTGCCTCGGTTTTCTCATCAGTAGAACCCCAAAATGGGGCGACAAGGAGTCAGACAGGACTGAAACGATTGTAAACAACAACAAGAACACACGTCAGTATCACGCTGTAAGGCCTGGGCAGAAGGCTGTACTGTGTCAGTGGGGCATGCTGTGTGCAGGGCGCGCACACACACACGCACACACACGCACACACGGCGGCACTAAACGGTGGGAGACAAAACAGCTAGAGATAGCGGCTACGCTGCCCGCTTCCTCTTAGAGCTGGAGTCATAGAAAGCTGGCACGCAGAAGGAGGTGAAATGACAGAGAGTCCCACAGGTTCTAAGTGACAGCAGAGTTTAGGACCTGGCTGGCTACCAAGTGTGACTTGCAGCAAGTCACTTTAACCTCTCAAGCCCTCAGTCCCCTCCCCTCTTCTGTAAAATGACCAGGATGAGACTGGATAACCAGCTCAGTCTGGATCTCGGAAGCTGATTGTTAAATTTTCAGCGTAAGCATTTACATCTCAGAAGTTGGCCAACGCTACAAGTTAGTGCTAGATTTATTGTTTTGTTGAGTGTGTAGATTTGGGAAAGTGATGGAGAAAACACTAACAAGGCATACTGAGTTTAAAGTGTGTTTGTGTAGCGTTTGGATGGGGGGAGTGCCGGTTGTTAAATATTTACAGGCATACCTCTGACCGGCCCTCAGGTAACTTCCAGCTCCAGGTCTATGATCCCATGCATAACCTCATGGACCGAGGTCCTCGCTCCTAACCCAGCGTATGACACAGCCCACTTCCAGACATCAGCACGAGCAGCTGTGGTGAATGTCGCCTGCCTCCTTTGGTTTTACCCAAAGCTTTGCCATCCAAGGCAAGAGAAGAACGCAGGAGTTAACCAGGCCTGAAGCAGTGGGCACTGCCCAAGGTGAAATCCTTTCCCCATGTAGGTACACTGGTTATTAATTTAGAGCCCTGGGGTCCTGCGATCAACCTTCCCTGAAGTCCTGTCTTCCATACCTGGGCATCTAAAGCAGGGACGTTGGAACAGGTGTATGTACACACAATGTGAGACCTGGTGAGGGCTGGAGTTCAGATTCCCAGGAAGTATGGTTTTGGGGAGGAAGGGAAAAGCAATGAAACTCACCAGGTGGCTGTAGCTCTCTGTCCACTGGGGACCCTGTCACCCTCCCCCGTCCACCCACCCTGCCAAGCCAGCTCCATCTGCTGAGGAGCTGACTTCCCCGGGACCTGCTGCTGCGTCTCTGGCTCCCTGCAATTCCATTTTGCCAGGAACACTTCTCTGTTTCTTGTGTTTTTAATTTAAATGTTCCCTAGAGCACATTTGCCTTGTGTAGTAAGGGGGCATCTGGATTTAATCAAAACGACAGCTGAACAATCCTGCCCCCCCTACCCTCTCCTCCTTTCCCCCCTGTGGCTCTGCTCCCTTCACTGAGCAAAATCGGCACAGTGCCATTCTTTCTACACAGACTGCCTTGTTCTTGTCCCAGCCTCCTCCCACCCGCTCTTCCACAGCTCTCCACCACCCCTCCCTCTTATTGTCTCTCTTTGGGCCTCAGTTTCCTAATTTGTCGAATGATCGGATGATCTCTTCTAGCTCCAACATGCTACATAGTTCTTTGAAAGGCTCTCCCTCACCTAACAATCAAGGCCAAATTTCGGCCAAGAGCACCCCCTTGCCCTTGCCCCCTTGGAGCTGAAAGTACATCACCTATCCCAGCTGTAGAAACAAGGGAAGGAAGAGGAGAAGAGGAAGGTTGTCGGAGATGTCAGCCTTGACACTGTCCAGCACTGACTGAATGCTGACAGGATTTGAGAGATTGCATCTAAAGTGAGAATTTAGAGGGTCTGGAATGGATTCAGGTGCATCCTTTGGGAGTATTCAATCTAGAGGTGAGATCAAGTGGAAAAACCCTCCGATTACCTAGGGTGAAGGCAGCAATTAAAGAGAGAGCCGGGCCACTGGGAGAGATGACCATGAATGAATAGTTCCATTCCCTTCATCGAACAAGCAAACGTTTTTACAGACAAGACTATGGTGCTGGCAATGCAAATATGGAAGCCAATACCTCTCTGCCCACTAAGAGTGTACAGTTTAATAGAAGGCAAGGCTGCAAGACTTTATGAAGCATTACTGTGTGCCAGACACCACACTAAGTGTTGGGAATACAAGGACAAGCAAAAGAATGGCCCTGCCTTCAAGGGGCTTACATTCTAGAAGGGAGAGATAGTAAATGCAAGGGACCTGAAAGGGAAGAGGAGCGTAGAGGGAAGGTACCTATGGGTGGCGCAGTGGATACATAGAGCACCAGGCCTGGAGTCAGGAAGACTTGAGTTCAAATGTGGCCTCAGATACTTCCTAGCTGTGTGACCTTGGGCTAGTCACTCAGCCCTGTTTGCTGCAGCTTTCCCACCTGTAAAATGAGCTGGAGAAGGAAATATCTAGTATCTTTGCCAGGAAATCCCCAAATGGGGTCACAACCAAACAACGACAAACCTGCTCAGGAGCATGGTGGCAAAGTCCAAAGAGTCAGAAGCACATTTGGGAGGAGAATGAAATATAGCCACCCTGGTCCTATCACCAATGTGGAGGCCCCTGGAAAGAACTCACCAATGGGAGACAGGGGCCAGCATGGCGCAAGGATGCTCCAGGGTGACAAGAGCTAGATCAGGGGTGGGGAACCTGCAGCCTCGAGGCTACACGTGGCCCTCTAAGTTCTCAAGTGCGGCTCTTTGACGAAATCCAAACTAGTCACATGTGGCCTCAAGGCTGTGAAGATAAGATGCGTGTATCAATAAGTATGAGACAAGGGATAAGAAAGTAGGGTCAAAGGAAGGGACTAAACCAGGGGCTGTTAAATTTTTGTGTGTCCTGAAAATCCTTGGATAGAACCTTGAAACCATTGGGACCCCTTTTTGAAATCATGTTTTTAAATATCTAGAATGAAATATATAGGATTACAAAGGAAAACCATTATATTGAAATATAAACATAAAAAATGTTTTTAAAAGTCCATAGACCCTAGGTTAAGAATCTCTTGCTCAGAGTGCTGCAGAATGTTGTCCATGCTTTGTTCTTGAGCAAGTATGTGGAGGCAGAGATTAGGTTTAGCTGGGGATAGTTAAGGAGGGCTTCCTGGGGAAGGAGGCCCTTGAGTTGAGCCTTGAAAGCAGAGAAGGATTTCAGCAGATGTTGATGAAGAAGGAATGTATTTCAGGTATGAAGAGCAGTTGGAGGGAATGTACAGAAGCTGGAGAGGTTATAGGATGGGATTCAAAAAGAACAAGTGATCCAGTTTGGCTGAAATGCAGTTATGTGTGTGAAGGGGAGGAATGTGCAACCAAGCTGGAAAAGTAGGTTAGAAACCTTGGAGAGAGCAGTGTCACTCTGCTGACCAGACTCAGAGCTGGGGGGGCTTCAAGACCGGACAAAGAAGTCTGGGGTTTGCCCTGTAAACAAAGAGCACCCACTGAGAGTTTCAAGGAACAGGACTTTAACCAGGAATTTTTGTACTTGGGGTAAGAAGAAGGAAAGGTACCTACCTCCAGCTGGTGATAGAAGGAACCAGAGACCCTGGGTGGGTTGGAGGAGGGGCAGAAAACAGCTCATCTCTGCAAATCAGCTGGTAGCTTTCAATTCAATTAAATTAAGTATCTCCTGTGCTTGCCAGGCTCCCTGATAGGTGCTGAGGACACAAAGACAGACCACCACTGCCCCCATCAACAACAAGCCAATCCATGCCTCAAGGAGTTTACATGCCACTGGGGATAGAATATGGTAATAGATAATTTTAATGTGATAATTTGAGGAGAGAGAAACCCCAAAGACCTAGCATGATCGGGAAAGGCTTCCCAGAGGAGGCTGTGAGTGGAGGAGCCTTGAAGGAAGCTAGAGATTCTGAGGCAAAGGTAATGTGTGAGATGAGAGTTTAGAGTCTGAATCTAAGGTCAGAGAAGGTCTTTATTCTTTCTCATGAGAAAGCACCCTGCCCCTGTCGCCCACATGGCGGCAGGGAGAGAGCCACAGGTAGAAGCCAGCCCGTGGTTATATCATCTTCTAAGGCAGAAACCCAACCCCCCCAACAGGCCTTCATTCTTATTGGTAGGGGGGCTGACCCACAACCTAAGTTCAGGAATCTCTCTGAGACAAAGGACCCGGAAACATGTGGGTGTCCAGTGAAAGCAGTCTTAACCTTATTTGGCATATCTTCTGCTGAGTTGGCTCTGGGGGAGGGTCTCCTTTGTTCTAAGCCCCAGATTGCTGGAAGGTCAGGTGACCTAACCCTAGGCCTAGTGAATGCTGAATCCATTCTAGATTTGATTTTTCAGAATGGGGAAACTTCACTATAAATTATCCCTCACAGTAAGGAGGAAGTACTTTCTAGGCATGGAGATGAAACTTTGAATTCAGGAAAGAATGAGTAGACCAGTATGACTGAGACATAGTTTGTGATGGGAAGTCATGTGGAATAATTCAGGAAAGGTAGGTTGGAATCTGGTTGTGAAGAGCTTTATTTGGCATACTGAGGAATTTGCTTGGCGATAGGGAGCCATTAAAGATCCTTGAACAGGGCAGTGACATGGCCAGATATGCTTTAGGAAGATGATTTATTTTAGCAGCTGGTGAAGGATAGATTAGAAAGAGGAGAGACTAGAAATGGAATCCAATTAGGAGACTGTAGTAGGCAAGAGGTAATGAGGATCTTAACTAGGGTGATAACCAGGGAGTAGAGAGAAGGCTCCAATGTAAGAGATGTTATTGAGCAGTGGTTCTCAACCTTCCTGATGTTGTGACCCTTTAATACTCGTATGTGGGTGTATCTGCATGTGGGTGGACCCACCTGGAGATGGATAGAGGAGTGGTGTCTCGATTCTTAAGACCATCGGAAATATGTGTTTTCTGATGGTCTTAAGCGACCCCTGTGAAAGGGTTGTTTGACCCCCAAGGGGGTCTTGACCCACAGGTTGAGAACCACTGTTATAGAGGTTAGTTTGAATATGGTGGGATGAAGGAGACAAAGGAGTCAAGGATAGTGCTAAGGTTGTTAATGTGAGTTGACTAAAAGGATAGTGGTGCTCTGAATAGAAATAGGAAGGAAGGAGGTAAAGTGGTTTTAGAAAAGAATATGAGTTCTGTTTTAGATATATTGAGTTTGAGGTGCTAGGGGACATTTAACAAGTAGTTGGTGATACAGGACTGGAATTCAGGAGAAAAAAATCAGAGCTAGATATATAGGTCTGGTATTCATCTGCTAGAGATAATAGTGGAAACTGTGAATCACGAAGAAAAATGGTATAGAAGGAAAAGAGAAGACAGACCAATCCAGAATATTGGGGTTGTCAACCTGAAATAAAACATTCCACCAAAGTAGCAACAGGGGTCTTTATTTGAAGCAGGAGGATTGCAATTGGGGATATCATGTGGCATTAAAGTACTGGAGTGCCCAAGAGGGGCAGAAGAAGGCAAGGTTTAAATACACTTCAACAGGGAAGGCATCTCATGGAAGGCAGAGCCACTTGAAGCTGTTACAGAAGTTGTTTTGCAAAATAGCCAAAAGTCCATAGAAAAAGTGGGGAGGTTCAGGAAGTGGTAACATCTGGTCAGAAGAGTAAATTCCAAGTGCCACAATGGGGAATTTCCAGAAAAACTGCAACACTAGCTCCAACTAGTTTGAATCTGTTCCAGCCATGGATGGGATCAAGGTCAGGTAGCCCCTCTGATGGCTACATTCAACAAGGCACACTAGCACTTAGGACAGAAGATGACTGACTATCCTGCAAAGAAGACTGAGAAAAATTGGTCAGTTATGTAGGAGAGCTGGGAGAAAGCAGTGTCTCAAAAGCCTGGAGTGGGGAGAGTATCCAGGAGAAGGGGCTAGTCAACAGTGTCAAAAGCTGGAGAGAGGTCAATGAGGATGAGGACTGAAAAAAGACCATTGGATTTAGCAATTAAGAGATTGTTGGTTACTTTGGAGAAAGCAGTTTCACTCGATTGACCAGATTGAAAGCCAGATTGCAAGGAAATGAGAAGTGAGTTGGAGAGGACATGATAGCAAAACTGGCTTTCTGTAGGGGTTTGGCTATGAAAGGGAGGGAAAAATTACAGAATCATAGATCTATAGAGCTGGAAGGAATCCCCTGAGGTTATCTAATTCAACTCTTTCATTTTATAGATGAGGAGACTAAGGTTTATTGGAAATTTATGATTGCCTAGGGGGATGATAATAGTCAATCTCTCTTGCTTGTGGCACTTCCATATGAGATCAATGTCCGCTCTTCCCCTCCCCCCAACCCCTTACCCTGGTCCTAGGCTCTTAGTGCCTCCTATCTCTCTAAAGACACCTTCTCAAATTTCTGCTTGAGCCAGCATTAATCACACCAGACAGGGATTTGGTGGCCACTGCTGAGTTTTCTTTGTTTATAATCAGATGTAGGACATATATGACAATGCAAGGGTGTGTAGAACCCTGTCAGAAGGTAAATACCATAAATATATTCTTGCCACTTTGGCTTCACCCTGGGGTTAACCCTTTATGTCTTTTTAAATTTCTTCCTCCTCTAATCAAGGAGGAAATAGGGTGAAGACAATAGGAAGTGTCTGAAGAGCCATTATCCTGCTGCATCCCACAAGGGACCTGGAAAGGGGAGGGGCAAGGAAGCTGACATCTAGAAATCAGATGGGGTTTGACCCTGCCATTGGCACTTCCATCTGCTTGGCATAAAATGTATGATCAGACTCTTCTTTTGGTTTCCTCTCCCCCTAAACCTCCAAACCTTTTCAAAGCTGAGTTCAAGGACATCAACAAAATAGTGAAATTGGGGACAAAGTCTATTCTCTATTTCTGGAGTCTGGCATCTCTATAGCAACACTCTCCAGGTGGGGAGCTAAGGAAACCAGGATTACATAGAGACTTTCAGATACTCAGAGCTAGAAAGAACCTCAGAGGGTATTTCGTTTAACCTGTACTGGAGAAACTCCCATTACAGCATCCCTGATTGTGGTCATCTACTGCCTGCTTTAGGATGTCCAGTGATGGGGAGCTCACTATTTACCAAGGAACCCATTTGGGTATAGTTACTTGTAGTGAGATAGTGGTTAGTTTGGGATTTCTCAGTACAACAAACTATTCCATCTGCCCAAAGTACACTGGTCATCAACCCTATTTCTCTGCCAACTTGCAGAAAGCCTTCTTTCCTGTGCAGATGCCTTGGTGCCCAACCCTCACCATGGTCTTTGTGAACACATCACTGGCTGCCTCTCAGCCTCTCATGAGAACTTAGCACATCATAGGTGGCCTGACAGACTGTAATAAGTAGATCTCCTGAATGGTCAGCTGTGTTGCATAATTGTACATAGGGTTGATTGTTTCCACTTTGGGGTAAGGAAGCTCAGCTACAAATTACTTGTAAGTCTGTGGGTCACTCATTTAAATCCTTCAAAACTTTACCTGTGACTTTGGGGAAATTACCTTCTGTCCTCTCAGAGTCCCCATCTGAAAATTTCAACTGGACTAGATAATCTCTCATGTGTGAATTTGGTTTTCAGGTCCATCCCAGCTTTGACCTTCTATATTCTATGGTCTCTCTCAGTGCTGACATTCTATGTTCTAAGAATGCTTCCAGCTCTGACAGTCTATGTCCTAAAATCCCTTCCAGCTCTGACGATTTTATGTTCTGAGGTTCCTTCTAGCTCTGACATTCTATGTTCTAAGTATGCTTCCAGCTCTGACGATCTATGTTCCAAGATTCCTTCTAGCCTTGACATTCTTTTCTCTACAGTTCCTTCCAGATCTAAGTAAGAAAATGCTTTGACATCTCCTACCCACCAGAGAGCACTAGGAGAGCAAAAGGTGTGCTCTTCAAGATCCCAGCTAGACATAAGATGCTTTGATATTTAAAAGGTGGCAGCCACATCCCTGATTGTTGCTTCTGAGCTAGAAGGGACCTTTTGCCTTTAGTCTGAATCTTGTTATTGTCTCTCACCACCTTCCCCATTCACATCTTGATCTATCCATCACCCAACCCCCAGTCTAGCCTATAGGGCCCCAGAGCCAGAGACCGCTATGGTTCTGATCTTTACTGAATTGCTTGTATTTATTTTTCTGTTTGGCTGTGTGGTTCTACTGTTTCCCCTCCCATTCAGCTGTTTTCATGTAAAATGCCAATCTGCGTTCAAAACGTTTCACAAAATGGTCAGATTTTTAAAAAATGGTAACAAACACCAAAGAATGTCCAGGATAAAAAAGCTGTCATATGACCTAAGCTAAAAATAATGACACTTTATGACTTTAAATGCATATTGAGATTTATTTTTCCCCTTTTCAAAGCACACCCATCCATCCATCCACCAACCCATTCATTCACCTATCCCTCTATCCATTTGGCCATCTGTTTTTCCATCCATCCATCCATCCACCCATCCATCCATCCACCCATCCATCCATCCATTCATTCACCCATCCGTGTTCATTCATTCATTCAATAGTATTTATTGAGCACCCAATATTTGCACAGCAGCATTCTGATGTATAAAGCAAACTGGGTTCTTTCTGAGATTAATCTTGCAAAGTGTCCCAAATTAATTGCTAAACATTTATTAAGCACCTACTAGGCTTCATAGAAGTGAAACAATACGGTTGTCATCCTTTTGAGTCTGTTCTCCACTGTATCAGACACCTCCCCTAACTTTTTCTTGACCAGTCAGTTCTCATGGTAACACTTTATCATCCAGTAGAATGCAAGTTCCCTGAGGGAAGGACCATTTCGTTTTTTTAACTTTCTACCTCTAGCATCTAGCTAGTGCCGGCAAATAGGTGCCCAAGAAATGTTCGTTGAATGCACTGGCAGGGAATCCAGCTTTTGCTCACATAATGGGGGTGGAGTGTGGATAGAAAGCTGAACCCATGTTCATCAAGAAGATCTGGTTTCAGTTCCTGTCATTTACTGACTTTATTGCCTTGGTCAAGGCACAATCTCTCTGAGCCCCAATTTCTTCACAGGGTTGTTGTGAGGTTCAAGGGAAATAATTCACTTTACAAATATTAAGTCATTATATAAATGTCAATGATTAATATTATAGTGTCCTTTCCTCTAGTGCTCACCCTAATGTGAAGATTTAGTCAGAAGACCCAGGTTCAAATCCTGGGGTGTGCCTGGGGTGGAAAGAACTCTAGAATGGGTGTCAGGGGACCCGGGTTGCAGTCCTAGTTATTCCATAACTAGTCGTATGACCTTGGGCAAGTTATTTTACTCTCTGCACCTCATTTTTTCTCGTCTGTGCAATGAATCAGTCTGCTAGATGATCTCTACTATCTCTTTCAGCTCTAAATGAGTCTATCCTAAGTGGGTTCCAGCCACTGTGTTCTTTGGTGCCCCCTGCTGCTCCGCCCGGAGAACAGCAGCAGAGAGAACACTGGATGGATGGTCACTCTAGGCTCAGACGCCTCAGCCCTTAGCATGAAGGAGGGATAGATATGCAGCTGATTCTGGAGCCAAGAGGTCACTTTAACCATAGCCTTCTGACTCAAGGACATAGGTAGTCATGAAGAGATTGGACTTGGGAGGAAAGAGTGAGGAAAAAACTCCAGGACAATAAGAGTTCCTTCTTGAAGTGCCTCCAAATTCCTTCCCTGCATGCTTCCCAAAGATACCAGTGGCATGCGCTGGTGGAGCCCTTGGTGCTCTTCTTCCTCACTCACCTTTCTCTTCGATCTAGGAGGAAGAGCACTAGCATCTCACTCTAAAAAGCAGCTCTGCAGAGCCTCAGTTGATATAAGTGATTCTAAGTGAGATCCACCATTTTGATGTATGCCAGATAGGAGGGCAAAATCAGTGTGATGTATATGTCCTGGCTGGGCTTGGACAGGCAGAACTCCATCAGGGCCAGGATATACTCAAAGGATCATCCATTTAGAAGAGCTTAGAGAGATCTTGAAGGCCATCTATTCTAACTTTTTCATTTTCTAGATAAGGACACTGAGACCTGATTTGCCCAGGTCACCTAGGTAGCAAGTAGCAGAGAGAGGATTTGAACCTAGGGCTTCCAAAGCTATGCCTTCCAAGGCACCATGTTCAGCTTAGTGGAAGAGGGAAGTCATGGGCACTGAAAGCAGCTACTACCTGCTCCTCCTGACTGATCTTGGCATCACTTTATACCAAGACCCATAACTTGGGGGGCTCCTCTAGTCTCCAGGGAAAGGAGGATGCACAACAACCACCTACATTTATCTAGTGCTTTAATGCTTGCAAAGTGTTTCCCCAGCAACTATGGATTCCAAACCTTATGAAAAACCTGACTCTCATGATACTATTCACTTAGAGCTTCATTCATTCATTCAATAAGCATGTATTAATCACCTATTGAATACAGAAGACTCAGACACTGGGGAAACACAAAATTTAAATTAAATGTAGTGCCTGCCCTCAGGGTGCTTACAGATTATTAGGAGTATGACACAAACACAGATACACTATACTACATAGGGAGGGGAGGGAAGGGAAGAGGGGGAAAATACTGGGAAAAAATTTAGTTATATAAATTAAATAAAGTATATCAGTAAAATATATTTATTAAAAATATACAATACTATAGGATAAGTACATTAGAGAAACATAAGCAAAGTGCTATATGGGGGCCAAGGTCTTTGTTGACTTGGGTATTTGCCAATGCTATCTTTCCTGCTTGGAAGACTTTCCCTCTCTCTCAAATCCTGCTTTTCCTTTATTTCTCCATTGCAGCCCCCCTTCCTTTGTGAAGCCCACCCTGATCATCTGGTGATTTGTAGTCAGAGGACCTGGCTCAAATCCCAGTTCGGTCACTTGTTAGCTGTATTATTTGGGCAAGATCCTTCATCTGTAAAATGAGGGGATGGGACTAGCTGAACTCTAAGGTCTTTTCCAGTTTTAAATCTATGATCTTGAAATATGCCTCAGCCCAAAGGGCTATTTCCTGGCTTATATTGGTGATTATCTGTGCTATTATTTGGCACTTGGCATAATCTGCTATGAAAGCTTAGTTTATTTAGGTTGATAAATAGAGATAGATAGAGTGATAGATGGCTAGAAATAGATAGAAAGATGATGGATAGATGGATGGATGGATGGATGTTTAAAGACAGATCATCTATTAAATGCTTATTATGTACCAGACACTCGGCTAAGTGCTAAGAATACAATTACAAGCAAACAAGACAGACCTTGCCCTCAAGTTGCTTATATTCTAAAGGAGGAAGAGAACACATAAAAGGGACCTAGAAAAGAAGAGGACAAGGTGATTGAGAAGTTGGAGAAGTCAGGAGAATGATGAGTGGAGTGAGCATGACTGGAGAGCCTTATGAAATGGTGGCTGGGTCCAGGGACTCAGCCCCAGGTCAGAAGCATCTGGTGGGCTGGGGCAAAACTTCTGGCCAAGAGGTGGAGAATTTTGGAGAATGGACAGACAGACAGACAGACAGAGACAGACAGACAGATAGATAGATAGGTAGATATAGATAGATATATGGGTGGATAGATAGACAGGTAGATAGATAGACAGATAGACAGATAGACAGATAGATAGATAGATAGATAGATAGATAAATGGGTGGATAGATAAGTGGATAGATAGACAGACAGACAGACAGATAGATAGATAGATAGATAGACAGACAGATAGATGGATGGATGGATGGATAGGTAGATAGGTAGGTAGATAGATGGATAGATAGATAGATAGATAGATAGATAGATAGATAGATGAATGGATGGGTAGGTAGATAGATAGACAGATAGACAGACAGATAGATAGATGAATGGATGGATAGGTAGATAGGTAGGTAGATAGATGGATAGACAAACAGACAGACAGATGAATGGATGGATAGGTAGATAGGTAGGTAGGTAGGTAGATAGATAGGTGAATGGATGGATAGGTAGATAGGCAGATAAATAGATGGATAGGTAGATAGATGGATATGTACATATATGTGTGTCTGTATAAATATACATATATGTATGTATGCATGTATTTATATTTGTATGTTTTGAGCCAATTCAGTGATGTCTGATTCTCTATGACCCCATTGCGGGTTTTCTTGGCAAAGATATTTGGGTATTTTGCCATTTCCTTCTCCAGCTCATTTTACAGATGAGGAAACTGAGGTAAATAGGGTTAAGCGACTTAGTGTCACACAGCTAGTAAGTGTCTGAACCAGATTTGAACTCAGTACTCCTGACTCCAGAGGCCAGTGCTCTATACACTGCACTACCTAGTTTTTATCTCTCTATCTATCTATCATTTCTATCTGTATTCACATATACACATACACTTACGTATGTGAATTTATGTATGTATATAGGCATGTAAAATGTGTATACACCTATACACATATAGGGTTACATATATGTATATAAGTATATGTGTATACAGGTATATGTGTGTCTCCATGGAGATGGAGATGTTTCCAATACAGAGTTACATATACACCTCCCAGTTGGTCTGCAGAAAGCTCCTCAAGGTCAAGGGCCATGTTTTGCTCCTTCTTCTGCGCATTCCCCCCATAGCTGCTGGCATGATGGCGTAGATGCTTGTTGTTGATGGCCTGGTTGAAGGTTTGATTGGATACATGTTGCCCACCTGTGGTGTTTGCCAGTCTCTGCAACTCAATGCCTGGAGCAGGTCCAGCAGCACCCACCTGGGCTGAAAGCCTGCCTCTCCAAGGAATCACTGATGCTTACATCGCCATTGACTGTACTGCTTGGCTCCTGACCCAAAGTGACCCAAGTGTCAGGAAGAATAGGCCGTCAGGGACAAGGTGACTTCTTTTGTCCCTTGCTCCTGTCATTTGGCTGGGGAGGCTAGTCCCTCACGGCATCATACCTTGCCAACCAGAGGCCCAGCTGCTGAGCAGAGCTGGTGTGTGTGTGTGTGTGTGTGTGTGTGTGTGTGTGTGTGTGTGTGTGTGTGTGTGTGTGTGTGCTCAGTGCCCCCAGGGCCGCCCGCCACATGTCTGCCCAGCCCTGTGGGCTGCCAGTGATTACAGTGCTGTCAGCGGAGTGAATTGTCTTCAAATACAGAGGACAAGGAGGTGTGTACACACAGAGTCCCTCTGAGATAACACAGACAACAGCTGCCAACTGAGCTTCGGGGACCCCTGAAGGGACTGTTGGTAGGAGCTGATCGGTGCCCACCTTGGCACATCCTGACAGTTCAGTTCAATTTAACTCACTTGAATTCCATGAACATTTACTGAGTCCTTACTGTGTACCTGGCATCTTGCTATAAAGACAAGACAAAGCAATTCCTGCCCATAAGAAGCTTGCATTCTATTAGAGCAGGGAGGGATTCTTCATCATTTTTGCTTGTCCGACCCCTGTGGGGGTCTGGGAAGCCTACGGGTCTCTTCTCAGAATCACCATGTCTGCCACATGATAGACACTTAATCTTATTGACTGACTGACTGATTGTAAGAAATGCTGAATTTCAATGAGAGGTTAGTTAAAATTAAGATGCAATTGTTTCTCTATTCAAGTTCATAAATGCCCCCTGCAGGGTGGAGTCTATGGACCCCAGGTGAAGAGCATCCCTATTGAAAGGAAAGTTCAGTAAGTAAAAATAGATGAAGTTTATATGTTATGATAATAAAAATTAATAACAATAATTATCCTCGATATAACACCTATTCTGGGCCAGGCTCTGTGCTAAGTGCTGTACAAACATTATTTTATTATTTCATGGTAACCCTAGGAAGTAGGTGATGGGATTATTTCCAGTTTACAGTTGAGGAAACTGAGGCAAATAGAAGTTAAGTGACTTGCCCAAGATCATACAGTAAGAGTCTGAGGCCAGATTTGATTTAGAGGAAGGGGAGTTTGTTAACAGAACAAGGGTTCCAGAGGGCACAATGGTAGAACATGGAAGAGTGGGGATAGGGACAGCTGAGGGATAGATTGCTGCAGATACAAATGAAGGGGCAGAGAGTGCTTCTCTGGGAAGGGATCTTTGGACTAAGTAGTGTACAACTCAGGGTCACGGGAATTTTGAATGGAGTCACAGGGATTGTAGATTGTTACACTGCAAAGGTGAGGTTGATTTGGTGATCAATCCCTGAGAAAGAGGGAGAAAAGAGAAGGTGGCAGAGAGATGTTCTGCACATGGCAGAACATGCAAGGGTCCATGGCCAGTCTCTGGTCCTGCCTGGTAGTCAAGGCAGGAGTAGGTAACATCTTGGGGTCAGGCTTGTATTAAGCACTTTCATTCAGCCAGGTCAGCTCTGTCTCAACCCTCACTCCAATATGGAGGAGATGAACTCCCCTGGGAGCTTCCAGGAGGGACTTTTTTCCTGGAATGGTAGGTAGCTTGGAAGCTGATTCTATCTGACATAAGATCAGTTGCAGATTGGTGAAATCCAGAGGTCAAGCTGCTTAAATATGGATGAGACATGTTAAAGGTAGTCTCTCTCAGCCAGGTCAGTCCAGTTCTTGGCTCCTTGACCTCAGTCACATCAGCTCCATCCTCTGAAAGTTTCTTGAAACTCACAATTATATAGTGCTTTAAAATTGAACTCATCCCAATTGGGTCATAGTTTGTGGTCATTCTGGTCCTAATCGCTCTCCCTCCTGCTCATCCAGGTGCTCTTAACCCTTTTCTATGTCCTGAACTCCAAAGGAATCTGGAGAACTCTGTGAACTCCATTTCAGAGCATTTTCAAATAATTAAAGGAATTGCTAAATTTCAATTAGAAGTTAGTGAAAATAAACATGTAACTTTTCCCCTCCAGATTTTCCCTGAGATCAATCTTATCAGTTAGGAAATCCTGACTTAATTGACTGAACTGTCAATAGTCCAACTTCTTTTGTTTTTCTGAGATAAGTGATTTATAATTACATGTTCAGAGCCATTTATAGACTAGAGGAAGGTAATAAATGATGTAGGTTTGTCTGGACATCTCACCTACTCCAATGAAAGGGCACAGATTGTCCTTCGGAGAGTTTCTTTTTCCTCTTATCCCCAGATAGATCAGTAGGGAAGACCTATCTCTCTCTTTAAAAATTTTTTTAATTGTAGATTTAGCACAATCATTTTATTTACAAAAAAGGAAAGAGGCTAATATTAGAAACTGTGAACTTCTGTTATATATAGGATTTAAAAAAAAAGAAATATTAAATTTAACAGGTGACAAAGGTGTTCTATTTGCTTGTTTCCCCTTCTGAACTTTTTTTTTCTGTCTTTTTTTCCTGAAAAATATATTTTATTGATTTTTTTCATATTATCTATCACTACCCACTAACCTACCACTCCCAATCCTCCTTCTTAAGTTGAAGTCCTCCCTAACACCAAATATGTAGAGTTCAGCAAAGGAAATCAACAATTGGCTCTTTCTGAGAATGCGTATCTGCTTTGGCATGGGGACTCCATTATCTCTTGGTCAAAAAATCTGCCCCTCAGATGTATTCATCCCCACTCTTCCATACTCTACCATTGTTAACAAACTGCCCTTCCTATTAGACCTGAAAATCAAATCTGACCGCAGACCCTTCCTAACTGAGTGGTCTTGGGCAAATTGCTTAACTTCTGATTACCTCAGCTTCCTCAGCTGTAAAATGGAGTTAATCTTATCACCTACTTCCCAGGGTTATGGACTCAGTCTTTTAAAGTTACCATCATTCGCTGCTTTGATCAGCGTTCTGAGATCTTTCAAAGCATCATTTTCCTTTACATTATTTTTTGTTGTCGTGGTGTCCATGGAAACAACATGAATTTGTTCCTTCATTCCTCTCCGGACTCCTGCTCCTGACTCTGTACTTTCTCCACTCTGCCGCTGTAGCCGTATCACGGCTGGAAGTTCCCTCTGATCTGGTGGTTCCTTCCTCTGATGGGTCAGTTCCTTCCAGAACACGTAAGGAAAGTGTCCAGGCCAGCCATGTCTTCACCACTCTCTGCGCTCCATTCTTGACTATCTGAACTCTCTACATGCATGCCCCCTTTCTTCAGGCTTGCCCTCTTTCCTACCCCCTTTTCACCTTTCTCTTTAGTCTTGTCTTCTCTGATTAGAATGTAAGCTCCTTGAGGTCAGGCACTGTCCCTTTTGGCTTTTATTTGTATTTCCAACATTTAGCACAATATCTGGCACTTGTTAAGTGCTTAATAATGTTTGACTTGACTTGTCATCTCGTACTTTTTTTCCTGCCTGGTCCTTCTAAATTCATTATGCATTAATTGGTACAAGTAAATTCCCATCTTTCTCTGAATCTGCCATATTCATCATTTCTCTTGGTACAATCATATTGCATTTCATTAACATTCCTCAATCTTTTCAGCTATTCCCTAGTAGATGGGAACTTACTTGGTTTCCAGTTCTTTGCTATTACAAAAAATTTGTTTATAAATATTCTCCTTATCTTTTCTCCTTATCTTCAGTCTCCTTGGCAAACATGCCAAACAATAGCATCACTAGGTTAAAAAAAAAAGGTACAAATAGTTTAGCGATTGTGCTTTTCTAAGTTGTGTTAATACCGGAAGACCTATGAATCTAATGTGTATATAGATCAGCACAGTCCAACTAGATCCTCAACAGATATTTGTTGGCAACAATGATAAGGGTGAAGGTATTTCATTTTCTGATTGTGAGGAGAGAATAAACAGTCTCAGGATTGCCCACTGGGGCAAAATCTACCTTCTAGCCTAGGATTTTGTCTTTGACAAGGGCATTAAGGTGTGTCCTCCCTGACATTAGCCTCAAACATTGGGCTCCAACAGCTTTTCCTGAAGAACCCATGATCATATAGGAGGACTTCATCTAAGTTCTTCTTGACTTTCTAGACTTCTACAAGTAACCTACTTCTACAAGAACAAATCATTCCCATTCACCCATTCCACCAGGGAAAGTCTTCATAAGCTTGGAGTAGACGTCCCCCTAACTCACCAATAGATCTGACCTCAATTTCACATAGTCTGTCTGCCAAGTCAGTTTTGCCGGGGTGTGGCTGCCGCACATACCTTCCATTGCTTGACTTCTAGACTTTCATCCAATACATTTTCCAAGAAAGAGATCATGAGATCATAGGAGCTAGAATTAAGAGGGACTTGAGAGGTCTAGTCAAACCTCCTTCTTTTACTAGGGAGATCATTGTTGCCCAGAAAGGGGAAGTAACTTGTCCAAATAAGTATTGAAATCAGGATTTGAATCCAGATTTAGGCATCTAGGTGGTGCAGTGGATAGAGTGCTGGTAGATGGGCTGGAAGCTAGACAGTCAAGCAGACCTGAATTCAAATTTTGCATCAGACTTATTAGCTGTGTCACCCTGGACAAATCACTTAACCTCTGTCTGCCTCAGTTTCCTTATCTATAGAATGGGGAATCATAATAATAGCATCTATCTTCCAGAGCTGCTAGGAGGATAAAATAAGGTCTTATTTGTAAAATATGTTGTAAACCTTAAAGCAATAATAAATGCTTCTAATAATAATAGTTGCTACTGTTGTTATTATTATAATCTCAAACACTAAATTCTATGTTCTTTTGACTACATCATATGTTGATGGAACTCTCTGGCCCTGCCCAGATTCTAATTCAGCTAAGCATGGCGGGATTCAGTCCCAGAATGAGAGTCAGGAGACTTAGGGCCTGGTGTCAGCTAGACTGGCTGGAAGAGGACATCCCTTCTCTAGGAATTAAATTCCTTAGGCTGAAAATGATTGGGTTGGATTTGATGGTCCCTGGGATCTTCTCCAGTTCTGACATCTTATATTTCTATGACCTCTTCCAGTCCTAACTTTCTCTGGTTCTAGAGCTTGGTTTACCTTCCTACTGTCCTAACTAGAGAAAGTGGCTGAGGAGAGAAATGTGTAGAAGTGGCTTCAGAGCCCTAGTGTTCAGACTGGCTCTCCCATCTGGTACCCATAGAGATCAGTACGCTAGGAGACACGGAGTCTTGATACCTCCAGCACTGTCAGAGTCTGTCCTTGCCTTCTTGGCCACTGAATGGTAGAGTGTTCATTGCCCCACTTCCTGTTCTTGTTCATCTTTCATTTTTAAAGAGGACCAATGACATCATGATGTTGGGGTAAAATACTGGATGATGGGTGATATCTTGATTTGCCTGTGAATTGGATTTAAATAAGTCAGAGTTGCACAAAATCCTCAGTCTCACTCTCTTCCAGAGTCATTGAAGTCTAATGTTAAGACAAAAGTCAGGATGACTGGCGATGGCCCGGAATCCAGTGGATAACCTTGGCATCTTACATTTCTGACCAAGCTGTAAGTACCTGTTTTAGTTACCTTAATGGCCATCGAACAAATTATTCTCATTCACCCATTCCACCAGGGAAAGTCTTTGCATGCTTGGGACAGACATGCCCCTAACTCACCAACAGGTTTGACCTCAATTTCATGCCATGGACCTCTCTGGCAGTCTGATGAAGTCATGACTTTCTTCTTAGAATCATATTTTTTTAAATGCATGCAGTAAAATACAGAGGATGACAAAAGAAATCAATTATATTAAAATATCAAAATATTTTAAAAATAAATTTGTGGACTGCAGGTTAAGAACTCCTGCCTAGATCTATAATCCTATAAGGCCTATAGTGCCTACCTTACAGTACTATCATGAAGATCAAAATCAAATGAATGTAGGTAAAATCTTGGTAGAACTTGAAGGGCTCGATGAGTGTCAGCTACTATTATTCTTAGTTTTCAAGTCAACACCCAGCTGCAGGGTTTCCCAAATAATTAGCACCCCAGAAATATTTTCTGATTGGTTGAGTGAAGAGAAGCACTTCCTCCTTGCAATTTTGATTTTGCTAGAACAGAGGATGTACGTCAGAGGTAGATGGGGCATTAGAGGTTGGGGGGGATTTGAGGAGATGTGGTCCCGTTCCTACCCTAGCCTCTCTGGAAGTAAGCATCTCTACTCCAAGTTGCTAGTGGGGAGTCCTTGGCCAATTGTATGCCCAAAGTCACTATAGGATTTAAGTGGGAATTTGAGCCCACCTAGTGTACTGAGCAATTTTGACGGCCAAGTCCACAGCCCTCTTACTCTGGCCATAACCTGGAATCTATTTTTCCTACTGCTTAATTTCAGAGATTTCAGTTTTCTGTGAGCTGAGGTTAACTAAGTCTAGAGGATTGACAGTGGAACATTCCACCACCTACACACTGCACGCATCAGCACCAATGAATCCGGCTTGGGGCCCATGGGGCCTAGCTGGGAAAATTGATCCCCTCAGGGTTGAGGGCCCTGGCTCATTGGTGATGGGATGCTCAGCTGCGAAAGCATGTGACCCAAGAATGTGGCAGTCCTTGGCATAGGGACAGCTCCCAAGGCTAGGGATTCCTTCTGCCATTGGTGGTCCCAGTCCACAGCTGGAGCCGCAGATGTCTGACAGAGCTGCACTGGGGAGAATGTCTAACTAACTGCTTAGAATCTGCAAGGGCAAATTATGGTTACCCTATGAGGCTCCTAACTAGTGCAACTTTTTGGCCAAAGTGGGCAACTTCTTATCTGGACCAGCAAATTCCCAGGATAACAGATCTCCAGCAGAAAGAGTAAATTGCTTATCCATAGTATCATAAGATTTAGAAATGAAAGGGAAATTTAAGATCATTGAGTTCAGCTCTCTCATTTTATAGATAAAGAGACTGAGGCCCAGAGACAGGAAGGGACCAGTCACTTGGTTGGCTCATCCTGTGTCTATGACCAAAGTAAAACATTCTTCCTGAGTGCAGGTTTCTATTTCTGGGAGGGAAATTCAGAAGACACAGAAGAATCTCATTCCGGCCTGGCCCATTTTCATAACCAGGAAACAGCCTGGCTTAGTGAGAAAAGCACAGGATTTGAGTAGCAGAGCCAGGACACAACACCCCAAATTAGGAAGGCAGAAAGATACAGTAAAAAGAACACTGACTTTGGATTCAGGGGATCTGACTTCAACTTGGCCTCTGATCCTTACTTCCTGTGTGACTTTGGCCAAGTCACTCAACCTCCCTGGGCTTCAACTTCATCATTTGTAAAATGAAAGGATTGGACTAGATGGCCTAGTATGACCCTTCCAGGTCTAAATCTCTGTCGTTGTCTTTGTCTTTGTCACGTACTACATGATTGAAGTAAAAAATGACAAAAGAAACTATTTCAGAGAAACCTGGGAAGACTTGTTTGAACTGACATAGAATGAAATGCGCAGAACCAGAAAACAATTTATGCAGTACCAACAATATAATACAGATAAATGGCTTTGAAAAGTTTAAGAACTTTGATTAATGTAATGGTCAAGTATAGTTCCAGAGAACTAATGATGAGCATGCCTGCTACCCACCTCTAAACAGAGAGCTGATGGATCCAGTGTACAGAATGAGACATATATTTTTGGACATGGCCTTTGTGGGAATTCATTTTACTTGACAATGTTTATTTCTTAAAAGGGTTTTATTTTTATTTTTCTCCCCCCCCCCAGTTTTGGGTGGGGGTCAGGTGGGAGGCAAGAAAAATTAAATGTGCAATAATTGGAAAAAACATTAATTTTAAAAATAAACAGAACCTAGGACATTAAAAAAAAATTACATATAACACCTCAGGCAAGAGAACGAATATTCTCTCTGGGCCTCAATGTCCCTATCTATAAAAATAAAAGAGTTAGGACAGACGATTTCCAAAGTCAGCTTCCAACTGTAGATTCTATGACCTGGGGATTCTTCGAAAGGTAGACTCTCACATTTTTAAGATCTTCAGGTTCCTAGTAGAGCTGCTAGAAGGCAGAAAGAGAGATTTAACTGTTCTGGTCACTTTGCAGAGAGACTATTGCCGAACTGAACAGATCTTGGCCGAGTACTTAAAATCTGGTTGTTATTGAAAAGAAGCTTCCAAACACCATACCTGCTCCTTTGTGTATGCAAATTAATGGCCACGTTTCATTATTTCCACAAACTGGTGTGAAACAACTCTGAACTGTGAGCACAACTGTTGTGCCCCTCCACACCCCGTAATCTCAAGCTCAGAAGGATTAGCAGTGGGGCAGATCCTGAGCGCCATAAGTACCCTGGGCCATTTGAGGACACCCAGACCCCCACAGAAAGCACTTCCTGCTCCATTTCTTCTATTTGCATGTGTCCCATGACTATTTCTGGGGTTCTGTTAGGAGAGGAGTAGAAGTAGCATTAGATTTGGAGAGAGTAGACCAGGGTTTGAATTCTGATTCTCTCATTCACTAGATACATCCTTAGGTTAGCCAGGTCCCTTTTTGTGGCCTCCATTTCTTCATCTATTAAATTATGCAATTGTATTGTCAGGTGTGGAGAATGTGTAGCCATATGTGGCCTCAAGGCCACAGGTTCCCCATCCCTAGACTAGGTGATCTCTCCAGGCCATTTTAGTTCCAAGTCTGATGATTTTGGTAAAAGTTTCTGCAAACAACCCAAAGTGGAATTCTCTGACCTGATGTTGGTAAACGGAGCACAGGATTAGCCATCCTCTGAACTGACTCAGGCCACACTATGGCCTTTATCTCTTGGACACCTCCTGAACCATCAAAGGCAGCTTATAAGCACTATTTACTTTATTTTTGCTGATTGGAAGGGGCAGGGATCCCTAGCCCCAGTGAGAAGAGCCATATGTCAGGCAGCACAGTGGCTCTGTCTCAGACCCGGGGATCATGTGAACAACTGACTGTCACTCTAACTATTATACATCATTTCCTCTTTAGAGGCTAAATATCAACCTGCCAGTGGTTACCTGGAAACTAGCACATTCCTAGAAAATGAGCGAGGCATCACAGTGTATCAGAAAGAACCTTGGCCTGGGAATTAGGAAATGAGGGCTCCAAGCCTCGGACTGGGGCTCTGTCCCCCTCATTGTGCCTCATTTTCATTATCTGTAAAATGAGAAGGTTGAGTTTGGTGATCTCCAAGCTCCCTTCCAATTCTAAATCCTACGATTCTAACTCGATGGCACCCACCTAATCAAGCTCTTGTTGAAGCTGTCTGTGTCCCGTCTTCCGTTTTTCATAACATGGAGCCCTGCATCCTCTAGGCAGGGCAATGTGATGACTAGTAGAGAGATCTGGGTCCTGAAGTGGGCAGGAAGAACCTGATGTGACTCCTTTCTGCCTGTAACAGCCATCCCTTCCTGTTATCCCTGCACACTCACCATCTGTCATTCCCCTCCCCCCCACTGGCCAGTGCCAGAGAAAGCAGGAGGGACAAGGATGAACCAATATTTGCTGGGTGGGGGGAAGGAGCCAGGGCTCCATCCCACGGAGTGCTTTCCAAAGAGCCACATTCACCAGAACTAGAAAGCACCTCAGAGATCATCTTACATATAGGGAAACTGAGGCATAGGGGAAGAAATCACTTAGCCATAATAACACAACTACTTAATGGAGCAGGTGAGAGTAAAAGCCCACGGCTCCTGATACTCATTCCAGTGCTTCTATATGACCTTGGGAAAGTCACTGAACTTCCTTGGGCCCTAGTTTAGTCATCTGTAAAATCAGAGCGTTGGACTAGATGACCTCTAAGGTCTCTCCAATCCTAGCTCTATGATCCTCTGACCCACATAAATCCATTCTGAAGCAACTTCCCAATAGAGACCCCCCCCAAATCTTGCTTAAATAGTCTGGGATATGCAATTCTTGGAGGCAGGAACCTGAACATGGTGACTTTTCAGAGTCATTCTTGGTCCTGGGGGTCTGTAACATTCTGGACAACATCACCGTGATCTAGTTCACAAATATCCAGCTCTGCATTTTTTGACTTGTTGCCCTATTCCTCCCCATCTGGGTTTTGTTTTTGTTTTTTCCAGGAGAAAAAACCACTATGGCACCTTGCAGCTGCCTTGCAGGACTTATAGCCTTATGAAATGGCAGGGTGGCATAAGGGTTAACCCCCTGGCCTTTCTTAGATTCTAAGCTCTGAACCCAGGCTTCCAAACTGGTTACCACCTCTCTCTCTAGTATGGTTCCCAGGTGGTCACCCCTTTGTCCAGAATGTTCTTCTTGTACTTCTCAGCCTCTGGCTTCACTGATCTCCTTTAAGACTCAGCTTAAATCCTACCTTCTTCAGGAGGACTTTCCAGGTTTTCCCCCTCCTCATTCTACCTAGACCCTTCTCTCTGCAGTTACCTTCCATTAACATTGTGTATACCATGAATGTGCCTAGTTATTTTCATGTTGTCTCCCTTATTAGAATGTGAGCTACTTGAGCAGGGGTTATTTTTTTTTTTTACCTTTTTTTTGTATTCCCAGGGCTTAGCACAGTGTCTGGTATATAGTAAGTCCTTTCTAACTGTTGGTTGACTGACGAACTAATCTCCCATCCTCAGACCAATGGAGTTAGTTGCCAGGTCAATGTGATAGCTAGTAGAAAGGATATGGGTCCTAACGGGGGTAGGAGGAGCCTGACTTGACTCCTATGTGTCGCCTCCTATTCTCCAATGAGGATATTATCAATGCTTGAGACCAGATAATGAGACACTTGGATGGATGATAATATTCAAGATCCTTTACACTCTCTGAAACTCATACTCTGCTCTCATAAGATAGGTCACCAAGTAAACCATTCACATTTTCGTCTCTAAGCTTTAGCTCCCATGAAAGACTTTCTCTTCTCCTATCTAAGACCTATCCATCTTTTAGGGATTAGCTCAAGTTCCATTTTCTCCAGGAAGCCTTCCCTGACCACTCTAGCTCAGAGTGATGTCTCTTTCCCATGATTTCCTATACTTGTCTATTTCATTCACTGATTTTCCACATTCTACATGAACCATTTCCTAATCCCTTTAGCTGCTTGAAACTCCTCACCCAAACAACCCAGTAGTCATCTTAGTCATCTTATAGGTTCTATTTATATACATTATCTAGCATAAAGTTTAGAGACAACTTCTATTGGAAATCTTGGAGGTTGAGGTTTCTTCCCTCTCCCAGTTTTGAACCCATCCTTGAGGTCATATACTTAATTCATTGCTAGGGAAGTTTGACACCTCCTCAAGGGATTGGACTCTTCATTCTCACTTTAATTGCCTCATCACCCCCAGACTGGCTATTCTGGGGAAAATTATATTTTTGGCTCTAGCCTAAGGTTACCCCCCCAAAAGGAGAATTAGTAAAACAAAATGTACTGAATATACAAATATAATTTGGGTTTGGGACAAGTAGTTTATTCTTATACAGAAAAAGAAATCCCAAGCATAAAAGAATAGCTGTGTACAATAACAGAATGATTTAAACAGGATTTAGAAACGACTTATAGCCAGGTTACAATCTGCTGGGAGGCATAAAGTAAGCCTCATCAAGACATAATATAGACGGGCAGTTCTGGTAATTAGCCATTTTATATTTCACCTGTGCTAAGAATAATTTACAGCCATATTTTGACAATGGCCAATTTCGATCTTTCTGGTCGTCCCTCCATATGTTCACTCTTCTACTCTCTCTAGTTTCCTCCTACAGCTACTTAGGTACTATCTTCTAGTGGTGGTCAATGAAGATGCTTCCTTGAGATGTCAGCCACTGCCTCTCTGAGGGAAATTGCTACTGCCACCTTGTTAGTAAGAGGCTAGTTTCCAGGTCTTTCAAGTTGTTATAAGATCCCTTTGCAAAAACAAGAAGGGACAAAAGGGAGATGGCCCCATGCTAGTCATCAGATTTCTTAGGCAAGGCATTGCTGTGACTGGGTAGAGGTACAGACAGCTTAGAAAGTTGAAGTTATCTTTCAAAGGAGAGAGAGAGAGAGAGAGAGAGAGAGAGAGAGAGAGAGAGAGAGAGAGAGAGAGAGAGAGAGAGAGAGATTGCATCAGAGGAATGAATCACTCTTTTTGTCTTTGTCTTAGTTTTCGACTTCGGAATTTCACTCATCATCTAATAATGAGTACTCAATCCAATGAAGAATCATGCACAGTTGGAAACTGCATGCTCTACCCTCCTTCACCCATAGTTTCTTCTAAAAAAATTTTTTTCAGCCAATGAAAATATGCCTTCTCTCCCTCCCAACTCTCTTACCCTACGTCAAGAAATTAAAGCAACAACAATGACAACTCCTATTACCAAGCAAAACAAATTCCCACATTGGCCATGTCCAAAAAAATGCCCCTTCAAGCCCACCACCTCTCCATCAGGTGAGCAGCACGATTCATCATGGATCCTCTGGAATCTGGGGTATATTGATCAGAATTTCCAAAGTTGTTTGTGTTCACAACATTATTGTTATTTATAAATTGTTCTCCTGGTTTTGCTCACTTTACTTCGTATCAGTTCATGTAAGTCTTCCCAGGTTTCTCAGAAACTCTCTCCTTCATCATTTCTTACAATACAATAGTATTCCATCACGTTCATATGCCATAACAAGTTTTCATCCTTTCTTTTTTTTCTTTTGTCTTCCTCTTCAAGATCAAATCTTCTTAGAGTTTGTTTTACTTAGGACTTATTTGTCCCTTAGCCCAGCTTCCTTCTCATTCCTTCTCCCTTTCCCTGCTTTCCTTCTGTTGAATAATATGTATTTCCTATTGAATAACATGTAATTTTTTGTATCTAAAGTATGTATTTTTGTATCTAACTCAGTGTGTGTTCTTTCTTTCTTTGACTAGTTCAGATAAGAGTAAGAGTCAAATGTCATTGACTCCCCTAGCCCTTCCTCCTTCTTTATATAGACTTTTACTTTCACAACCCAATTATGGGAAATAATATTCCTCATCCTTCCTTTCCCATTTCCCACATAGAGCATTCTTCTTCCCCACTATTTCCATTCTTCTTTTAAGTTAACCAAAACATAATAAAACCATGCCCAAGCCCTCTGTAGAATTAGATTTCTTCTTTGACTCTGATAATAGGATTCTGGGGGGACATATGTATTATCTCCCTATGTTACAATTTAAATAGTTTATCTATATTTAGTTCTTCATAATTGCCTGAATATGTTTACTTTTCTATGTTTGTAATGACTCCTATGTTTGTATGTCAAAGCTTTTACTCATCTGCGTGCTTTTCAACAGGAATGCTTGCAAGTTCTCTATTTCATTAGATACATTTTTCTTTGTATGATTATATTCACACTGGATTGTTGTTGTGCTTGTCCTTCATTCTTAAAGAGGACCATGACATCAGAGAAATGATGACATGACTTGCAGTTGACTTTGATTTGAGGGAGGGAGGGCTTTGCAAGGTCAACAGCCTCACTTTCTCCTCCAGAGTCATCTGGGTCCAGCGGCCAGATATTCATCAGGACGACTGGAGATGGCCCAGGATGCCTCACACTGGGTGATACATGGCTGTAAACCTGTAACCTTTGCCTTTCAGAATATCTTATTCCAAGTTCTTTTGATTTTTTAAAAAGTACAGATTACGCATAAATCTTGGTTGCTCCTGATTGTGACTACTTAGTACTAGAACATTTTCTTTTACCTGGAAGTGTTTGTCTTTCACCTGGAAGCTCTAGATTTGGGTTATAATGTTCCCAGGAGTTTTCTTTCTTTCTTTTTCTACTTCCTCTTTACCTTCTGGTCCCAAGAGATCTGGACAATTTTCATTATAGTTTCTTGATATATGATGTCTAGGCTATTTTAATTTTGGTCATGGCTTTCAGATAGTGCAATGATTCTTAAACTTTTTTTCTCATTGATCTGTTTTATAGGTCAGTTGACTTTGCTATGAGATACATTTCTTTTTAATTTGATTGTTTTAATATTTCTTTTTGTCTCATGGAGTCAACATCTCCTACTTGGTCCACTCCAATTTTAAGGGAATTTGTTGTTTGGGTAAGGTTTTGTACCTTTGCATCAAGTCGCTAATGCCTTTTTAAATTCTTTCTTCCATAACTCTAATTTCTTTTTCAATTTCCACCTATAGTGCTCTCATTTAACTTGTAAACACATTTAAACTCTTTGAAAAACTCTTAGTTCATATTTTTACAGGAATACTTGTCATACTTGTGCCCAAGTTGTCTTTTTCCTTTTTTTCTTTTAAATTTATTTACTTTTAGTTTACAACATTGAGTTCCACAAGTTTTTGAGTCCCAAATTTTCTCTCCCTCCCTCTCCTACCCCTCCCCCACCCACCATGGCAGCATACAATCTAATATAAGTTCTACATATACCTTCACATTAAACATTGGTCAAGTTGTAAAGAAGAATTATAACCAATGGAATGAACAAGAAAGAAGAAATACAACAAAACAAAACAAAAAAGAGAGAGAGAGAGTAAGTAGTTTGCTTCAATCTGCATTCAGACTCCATAAATCTTTGTCTGGATGAAGATAGTCTTTTCCATTCTGAGTCTTTTGGAGTTGTCTTATAACACTGCATTCCTGAGGGGAGCCCAGTCTATCAAAGTAGTCATCACAGATACGATGTGTCTGTAATGGTAAATGTTCTCCTGCTTCTGCTCTCTTCATTCAACATCAGTTTATATATCTCTCCAGGTTATTATGAAGTCTGTCTGCTCCTCATTTCTTATAGCACAGTTCAATTCCGTTACATTCACATACTACAACTTGTTTAGCCATTCCCCAATTGAAGGACATCCCCTTGATTTCCAATTCTTTGCCACCTCAAAAAGAGCTGCTATAAATATTTTTGTACATATGGGTCCTTTTCCCACTTGTATGATGTTTTTGGGATACAGTTGAAGAAGTGGTATTGCTGGGTCAGAGGGTCTGCACATTTTTACAGCCCTTGGGACATAGTTCCAAATTGCTCCCCACAGTGGTTGGATCAGTTCACAACTCCATCAACAATGTATTAATATTCCCATTTTCCCACATTTTCTCCAGCATTTAGAATTTTCCTGTTTTGTCATGTTAGCCAATCTGACTGGTGAGATATGGTACTCTAAGAGGTGTTTTGATTCGCATTTCTCTAATCAATAATGATTTAGAGTATTTTTCATGTGATTATAAATATCTTTAATTTCTTCCTCTGCAAATTGCTTATTCATATCCTTTGATCATTTATCAATTGGTCAATAACTTGTATTCTTGTAAACTTGACTCAGTTCTCTGTATATTTTAGAAGTAAGGACAGTATCAGAGACTGGTTGTAAAAATTCTTTCCCAAATTTCTGCTTCCCTCCTAATCTTCATTACATTGGCTTTATTTGTACAAAACCATTTCAATTTAATGTAATCAAAATTATCCATTTTGCATTTCATAATGCTCTTTATCTCTTGTTTGGTCATAAATTCTTCCCTTCTCCATAAATCCTTTTTTTTTTTTAAATTTAAAAAACATTTCAGCTCAAAATACTTTCCTTCCTCTTTCCCCTTACCTCATCCACTGAGAAAGCAAGAAATACAATACTCATTATACATATGAAGTCATGTAAAACATATGTCCATATTAGCCATGTTGCAAAAAAAAAAAATAACAAAAATGAAAAAATAGACTTTAATCTGCACTTAGAGTTTATCAGTTTTCTCCTTGGAGGTGCAAAGCATTTTTCATCATGAGTCTTTTAGAGATGTTGTGGATCATTGTATTGATCAGTGTAGCCAAGTCTTTTACAGTTGATTTTTGTTAAAATATTGTTGTTACTGTGTACAATGTCATCCTAGTTCTGTTCACTTTGTTGTTGTTGAGTCATTTCAGAGGTGTCAGACTCTTCCTGACCCCATTTGGGGTTTTCTTGGCAAAGATACTGGAGTGGTTTGCCATTTCCTTCTCCAGTTCATTTGACAGATGAGGAAACTGAGGCAAACAGAGTTAAATAACTTACCCAGGGCTACCCAGCTAGTGTCTAAGGCTGGATTTGAACTCATATCCTCCTGACTCTAAGAACCACACTCTATCCATTGTACCACCTAGCTGCCCACTTTCCTGTTCACTTCACTCTGCATCAGCTCATATAAATCTTAACCAGGGTTTTTCTGAAACTATCACCTTTACCATGTTTTACAGCATGATAATATTCCATCACATTCATATACCACAACTTGTTCAGCCATTCCCCAACTGGTATGCATTTCCTCAATGACTTCTGGGCAATAAAAATTCTAAATTTTTCTCCGGAATGGTTGAACCATCCTTGTGTGTCTTGGCAACTCCAACGACAGCACATTAGTTTACCTATTTTTCCACATCTCCTTCACCATTTCTTTTTTCTTTTCTGTCACATTAGACTATCTGATGAGTATGAGGAGGTACCTCAGAGTTATTGGAAATTTGAATTTTTCTAATTATTAGTGATTTAGAGCATTTGATATGGCTATTGATAGCTTTAATGTCTCCTTCTGAAAACTATCTGTTCATATTCTTTGACCATTTATTAATTTGGAAATGGTTTTTATTTGCATAAATCTGTCTTTTCCTAGTATGTTTGAGAAGTGAAACTTTTATCAAAGAAACTTGCTGTAAAAAAAATTCCCAATTTTCTACTTTCCTTCTAATTTTGATTGCATCGGTTTTATTTGTGCAAAACCTTTTGAATATAATGTAATTAAAATTGTCCATTTATATCCTTTATATTTTGCTTTATTGGTCATGACTTCTTTATCCATAAATCTGACGGGTAGTTTTTCCCATGCTTCTCTAATTTGCTTATATTATCCTTCATGTTCAAATCACATACCCATTTTGGTCTTATTTGGTATGTGGTGTGAGATGCTGGTCTACGCTTTGTTTCTGTCAGACTGCTTTCTAGTTTTCCCAGAAGTTTTTGTTGAATAGTGAGCTCTTGTCCAATAACTTGGATCTTTGGACCCATCAAACAGTAGGGTGATGTCATTTCTTTCTGTATATTATTTGCCTAATCTATTGCATCTATCAACCACTTTATTTCTTATCTAGTACTAGATTATTTTATGATTATGGCTTTAAAGTAATTTTGAGATCTGGTACTGCTAGGTCACCTTCATTTACTTTTTTTTATTCCCTGGATATTCTTGACTTTTTGTTCATTATTATTTTTTTCTAACTCTACAAAATAGCTCTATGGTAGTTTGTGTATGGCAATGAATGTATAAATTAATTTAGGGAATATTGTTATTTTTATTATATTGGCTCAGGTTAGCTATAAGCAATTAATATTTCTCCAATTGTATCTGTATTTACGTGAAAGATGTTTTGTAATTGCTTTCATATATTTCCTATGTATGTTTTGGCAGGTAGTTTCTCAAATATTTTATACTCTTCAGTTGTTTTTTCCCCAATTATATGTCAAAGCAATTTTTAGCATTGATTTTTACAAGAGTTTGAGTTCCAAAATTTTCTCTCTCCTCCCCTCTCTTTTCCCTTCACCCTTCCTAAAATAGTAGGCAATTTGATAAAGGTTATAAATGTGCTATAATATAAAACATTTCAATATTAGTCACAGTTGTGAAAGAAGATACAGATTAAAAGGGAAAACCCACAAAAGAATAAAGTGAAAAAACTATGCTTCAATCTGCGTTCAGAGTCTATCAGTTCTTTATCTGGATGTGGATAGCATTTTCCTTCTCAAGTCCTTTGTAATTTTCTTGGATCATTGTACTGCTGAGAAGAATTGAGTCATTCATAGTTGATCACCATGCAATATTGCTGGTACTATGCACAATGTTCTCCTCTATCTGCTCACTTCACTCAGCATCAGTTCATATAAGTCTTTCCAGGTTTTTCTGAAGTCTGCCTGCTCATCATTTCTTGTAGCACAATGGTATTCCATCACATTCACATACCACAACTTGTTCATCCATTCCTCAATTGATGGACATCCCCTCAGTTTCCAATATTTTACTACCGCAAAAAGGTCTGCTATAAATATTTTTGCACATGTAAGTCCTTTTCCCTTTTTAAAGATCTCTTTGGAACATGGATCTAGTAGTGGTATTGTGGCATCAAAGTATATGCACAATTTTCCAAATTGCTCTCCAGGATGGTTCTATCAGTTTGCAGCTCGCATCAACAGTGCAGTTTTCCTCTGTCCTCTACAGCATTTACCATTTTCTTCTTTTGTCATGTTAGCCAATCTGATAGCTGTTAGATGGTACCTCAGAGTTGTTTTAATTGGCATTTCTCTAACCAAAACTGATTTAGAGCACTTCCTTGTGTGCCTATAGATTACTTTGATTTCTTCATCTGAAAACTGCCTGTTCATATACTTCGACCATTTATCAATTGGGGAATGGCTTGTATTCTTACAAATTTGATTTAGTTCCCTATATATTTGAGAAACAATAACTTTATCAAAGACACTTGCTATAAAAATTGTTTCCCAACTTTCTGCTTTCCTTCTAATCTTGTTTGCATTGGTTTTGTTTGTTCAAAGGCTTTTAAATTTAATATAACCAAAATGATCTATTTTACATTTCATAATTCTTTTTATCTCTTATTTGGTTATAAACCAGTAACTCACTTACCTTCTCTAAGAATTTGTATGTTATACCACATGGTGCATATATGTTTGTTATTGATACTACTTCATTGTTTATGGTACCTTTTAGCAAGATGTAGTTTTTTTCTTATCTTTTAAAATTAGGCCTATTTTTGCTTTTGCATTGTGTGAGATCAAGATTGCTACTCCTGCTTTTTTTTTTTTTACTTCAGTTGAAGCATAATACATTCTGCTCCAGCCCCTTACCTTTACTATGTGTGTGGCTCTCTGCTTCAAGTGTGTTTCTTGTAAATAATATATTGTAGGATTCTGGTTTTTGATCCGCTCTGCTACCCATTTACGTTTTATGGGAGAATTCATCCCATTCACATTCACAGTTATGATTACTAACTGTGTATTTCTGTCCATCCTATTTTCCCCCTTGTTTATCCTCTATTTCTTTTCACCCTTTCCCTCCTCACAAGTGTTTTGCTTCTGTCTACCAGTTGCCCCAGTCTGCCCTCTCTTCTGTCAGGTGTCTCTTCCCCCCTCTCCTGCCTCGACCTTTACTAATCTCCTCCCTTCCTACTTTCCTATCAAGTAAGCTAGATTGCTATATTCAACTGATTGTGCGTATTATTCCTCTTTGAGCTAATAGCGATAAGAGTAAAGTTTAAGCAACACCCATCATTTTCCCTACCATCTTTCACTCCACTTTAAGTTTTTTTTCTCCTCTTTGTGTGAAATAATTTCCCCCATTATCCCTCTCCCTTCCTTCTGTATCCAGTGTACTTTGCTTTCTCATGTCATTCCCTCAGATTCACCTTATACCTGTACCCTCTTGTCTATGTATATTTCTTCTAGTTGTACCATTAGTGACACAGTTTTTAAGAATTATAAGTATCATCTTCCCATGTAGGGATGTAAACAGTTCAGCTCCATTGAAGCTCTTTTATTCTGCATCCCTACCACCACCACCTTTTCCCCTTTTAGGCTTTTCTTTGGTCTTGATATTAGAGATGATTTTTTTGCTAAAATCTGATCTTCTCCTTAGGAAAGCTTGAATTCCTTCTGTTTCATTGAATAGCCATTTTTCCCCTTGAAGTATTATGCTTAATTCCACCAGGTGGGTGATTATTAGTTATGGTTCCAGCTCCTTTGACTTCAAGAATATCATGTTCCATGACCTCTGATCCTCTAATGTTGCAGCTTCTAAGTCCTGTGTAATCCTGATTGTGGTTTCCCAGTATTTCAGTTATTTATTTCTGGGTGCTCGCGGTACTTTTTCTTTGACCTTAGTGTTCTGAAATTCAGCTATAATGTTCCTTGGAGTTTTTATATTGGTATTTCTTTCCTATGGTGATTGGTGGATTCTTTCAATGCCTCTTTTGCTCTCTGGTTCCAGGACTTCAGGTCAGTTTTCCTTAATAATTTCTTGAAAGATGCTGTCCAGGTCCTCCTTTTGATTATGATTTTCAGATAATGCAATGATTCTGACATTGTCTATCCTGGATCTGTTTTCCAGGTCATTTATTTTTCCAATGAGGTATTTTACATTTTCTTCTATTTTTTCATTCTTGTGAATTTGTTTGATTGATTCTTGGTGTTTCACAGAAACATTAGCTTCCATTTGCCCAACTTTAACTTTTAAGAAGTTGTTTCCTCAATTAACTTTTGTACTTCTTTTTCCATTTGGCCAATTTCACTTTTTAAGCAGTTTTCTTTTTCCAAGTTGTTGACTCTTTTTTCATACTTCTTTTGCATTGCTTTCATTTCTTTTCCCAATTTTTCTTCTACCTCTTTAATGTGATTTTTTAGGTTCTTTTAAAAGTTTTTCCATGAGTTCTTTCTGGGCTGAAGACCACTTCACATGTTTTTGGGGGGGGTAAGAGTTTGCCCATAGGTGTTTTGACATCATCGTCCTCCTCTGAGTGGAAAAGGTGGTGAAAGACTTATATGAACTGATGCTGAGTGAAATGAGCAGATAGAGGAGAACATTGTACATGGTACCAGCAATATTGTATGGTGATCAACTATGAATGACTCAATTCTTCTCAGCAGCACAATGATCCAAGAAAGGTACAAAGGACTTGAGAAGGAAAATGCTATCCACATCCAGATAAAGAACTGATAGACTCTGAATGCAGATTGAAGTATACTTTTTTCTCAGGGAGAAAGGGCACCCTGGAAAGTGGGTCAGAACTTAGAAGTGTGAAGTCATTTATCCCTCTGGGCATCAGTTTCCTCATCTGTAAAATGAGAGATTTGATGATTAGGTGGAAAATACCTTAGAACACACAACATTAGAGCTGAAAGAGGTCTTTGATTAGAGAACATGAGAGCTGGACAGAATCTTAGAATACAACTTTAGAGCTGAAAAAGACTTTAGAATATAGGACATAGAATCTGAAACATAGAGTTAGAAGCTAGAGACTTCTAGAAGGCTAGAAGGCACCTTAATCTAGGAAACTGAGGTTTCCAGAGGAGTCAAGGAGAAGAATATGAATAGATCAGAGCTAGAGAGGGTGGAAAGGCCTGGCCAGTGACAGAATGAAAACCAAGAAGGAAGCCCATGTCCTTCTTGGCTTGGTTTGGAGAGCAACTCTAAATATGGGCAAGCCAGCTGAGGCATCACTCCCACACTCTAGGTGATTGATCGGCTCTTCTGCACTGAAGACCTCTCCACGGGAGCCATGTCTGTCATCAGAATGAATTAGGAGCCTTAAGGAAGCCATTTGACTCAGAATAAGAAATGCTCCCCATACCACAGTCTCCTCTATTCCAAAGATCTGTCCATTTGGGAGCTTTCAGGTCAAGTGGCTGAGGATGAGATAACATCTCTAATGTGCCTTCTACTATTCAAAGCTCCTTCATACATATTGTTATTTGAGTCACACTGCTACTGTGAAGCAGGTGGGACATGCCCACAAAAATGAGAAAACTCGGTGCAGAGTAGTTAAGTGTCCAGGGTCACAAAGCAAATGAGTAACAGAACCAGGATTAAAACCTTGGTTTGCTGATTCCGGTCTGGGCATCTTCCCTTACATTACACTGCTTCCTCCCAGTGTTAAAGACTCCATCTGAAAATGTGGCTGAGAAGCCCAGAATGTGTTTGCCCCAGTCAAAGGCTGGGCATTATCCATTTCCTCTGACTTGTTGGGTAGGATGACCCATTTCCCAACCCAATCCTGGATTCAAACCCCTTTCTTGACAGGTGGCAAACATCAGACCTATTCAGAGTCCCCAACCTTAATGCTACTCCCTGCCAAACCCTAGCCCTGACACAATGTAGGTAGGATGAGAAGGAAGGGATTTGTAATATCCCTCTTTCCCTGAAAGCTCTGGGGACCTTGGTGAGACAGAAGGATGGTAGGCTTCATGTAGGAGCCATATGTCAGGCAGGGTGCATGGCCTGGGGTGGGGGTTTGAGGAGGGGAAGGTCAGTGTCACTAGCTTGTTAAAGGCTCAGATCACATATCCGGGGCCTACAGCTTGTAGGCTGATGAGACAGCTGGTTGTATGCATAGCAGATGTGAGGCTGGGAAACTCCCCCACCCCCTCTAGTTCCCCATCTCTCCCTCCCCACCCAAGTCTTCCTTCCTCTTTCCTGGTTCTTCTGGGGCTTGACCAGACCACACCTGTTGGATGTGCACCTTCTGCAGCCTCTGAGAAGAGTGCATACCTCGCAACCCTCCTGCTCAAATCCTCCCTCACCCCCTACCACCACAAAGCGACCCTTGTCCTGGTCCAAGTCTCCACGCAGAGCTACTCCAGAAGTAATCAGAAATTAAGAGCAGTACAAACCTTTGCCTCACCCCAGGCACTATGTGCACCCCAGATACCCAGGTCTTATTGACATTCCTTTTAGGAAGCTCTAGCAATCCTCCCAGACCTGAGTTGAACAGGGACCTAACCAGTAATTCCAGCATCCAGGGCAAGTACCACAAAACATTTCTGGGGCAAACAACTGCGAGCATGTGGCAGGGGTGGGGTAGGACAGGAACCTCAAGGAGACACCTCAGACCTCAAACACAGAAGGAGAGACCCTGGGACACTGGCCCCCCAGGAGTGGGGCACTGAGTGATTGCTTCTGGGGAGGCCACCCCTGGGGGGAGGGAATACAGGAAGTAGGGAGAAGCTTACTTAGGGTGTGGCCTCCAGGGAGAGGATGTGCCATCTGGATACTTCCTATTTTGGCTAATTATTCTTGCCAATTAGATCCTAAACTCAGTTTCTGTCTAATAAAAATATACAAATGCTGTTAGCACCCTCTAAATTTGTGCACCTTGGCATAACAGCTTGGCTCCTCTATCTTTGTTATGGGCCCTGGAGAAAGGAAAGGCTAGGAACTTTCTCTCAAATCATGCTCTAACTCTTTGGGGGCAACCATAAATAGAATTATAGACTGTTAGAGGCTATAGAGATCATCTAATCCACAAATTCTTAACCTTGGGTTTATGCATCCCCCAAGAGGTCTGTGGATAGACTTCAGGAGGTTCATGAACTTGAATGGGAAAGAATGACATCTTTATTTTCACTGACTCTGATGATGAATTTAAAGATCAATAAACATTTACTTAGTGCCTACTATATGTTAGGCACTGTGCTAAGGGCAAGGGATGCAAAAAAGAGCAAAAGATGGTCCATATCTCAAGGATCTTACAATCTAATGGGGGAGACAACATGCAAACAAATATGTACAAAGCAAGCTATATTTGAGATAAATAGGAAATGATCAACAAAGGGAAGGCACTGGAATTAAGAGGGTTGGGGAAGGCTTCCTGTAGATGGTGGGATTTTAGATGGGACTCAAAGAAAACCAGGGAAATCAGGAGTCTAAGGGGAGGAGGGAGAGCATTCCAGGCATATAAGACAGTCAGAGGGAATGCCAGGAGCCAAGAGATAGAAAACCAACCAACCAACCAACCAGCCAGCCAACCAACCAGCCAACCAACCAGCCAGCCAACCAACCAACCAATCAACCAACCAATCAACCAACCAACCATCCAACCAACCAACAAACCATGACTATGAGAAGGCATCCAAAGGTTTCACTAGACTGTTAAGAGTCTATGACATGGAAAAGGTTGATAACCCCCTCATCTTATGAAGGAAGGAACTGAAGCCCAGAGAGAAGTGACTTACCCCAGGCAGAGCTGGGCATGGAGCCCAAGGTTTTGAATTTTTAATTCTGTGCACTCCCCACTATACTGGGCTACTTTCTGAGTAATCTTCATGGGTTCAAATGTCTTGACTTCAGTGGCCTTATCTGTGTCCTGGGAATCCCTACCTCTTACTCTTGCCCATCCTTAGCAGTCCACAACAGGCTCTCTGCTTTAGGTGGGGCCTCGTCTCCCTTCTAGGAGGACAGTCGATTTGATTGGGTCTTTTCAGGACCCAGAGGAGAAGGATGGTAACAACATTTAGATGGTACTCAGAAGCTCAGGGAGAAGAGACTTTGTGATGTGTTTAGAAGAAAAGCTTCCTGGTTCTTTCCATTTTTCTGGTTCTATGTCAGCATGTTATGTGACAAGGGTGAGGTTATAGAAGAAGAGGTTGTATTTAGTCAGAAGGCTAGAAAGAGGAAATTCTCTTTGCCAGTTTAGAGGAAAAATTGTCACTTACTCTCTTTTCGCCCCCAGGTAACTCTCCAAGGCCCTCTGAAATCGCATTGTGTCTATATAAGTGTACATACCTTGTATTTGCTTACCAATGTCCGTGGTCCTCCACAAGTCTACCCAGTAGAATTTTACAGAGAAGAAAACTGATGCCCATAAAGAGATGACTTGTCCAAGTCACATAATAGAGCTGGGATTGAAATCCAGGTCTTCCAACCCCAAATTCAGTTCTTTTCCTACTGTATCATATTGTTTCCCCAAGGAATATAAAGAAAGATGTGTTCATAAGGAATGTAGAGGAAAAAAAGTCAGAGCAAGGTCACTAAACTGGTAATCTAAAAGAACGCCATAGGGATATGCTACCTATATTTTAGCAAAGCATTTTATAAAAATATGTTCTATTCTTGGAGAAAAGATGGGAAAATGAGGACAAGAGGACATTGGAATTTCAACCTGATTGAATGGTTAAATGAAAAGAACAATCATTAGTAATGTAGTGTCAGTTTGGAAGGAGGTCTCCAAAGGAGATAGATCCAAGGATATATGCTTTTTAAGTATTTTTAATAACAACTTAGATAAAGGTGTTGAAGGGATGCATATCAGATTTGTTGATGATACAATGATGGGAGGAAGAGCTAACACCCTGGATGGCAAAGCCAGAATCTAACAAAGATCCAGACAGATTGTAATATTAGGCCATATCATATCAAATTCATTCATTCACTCATTCAATTCAATTCATGCACAGGTCAGGACATCACCTGCGATGTTTTTGGTCCTCTTCAAAAACAAAGTACAAACAACAATAAAAAGGGAGAAAGGAAGGGAATAAGCATTTATATAACACCTACTGTGTGCGAGACAGTGTGCTAAGTAAGCATAGTGGAACTAGAGTTCAAGAGAGAGGGAGTAAAGCTGAATATATAGAGATGTGGGAATTGTCTGTATAGTGCTAACAACAGAACCCATGGGAACTGTTGAGATCACCAGAAGGCATAGAAGGAGAAAAAAGGGGGCCCAGTCCAGACCCGAATCTTTGGTTGGAGGTGTGATATAAGTATGATCCATCAAAGTAGACTGAGGAGTGCTTAGACAAGTTTAAAGCCAGAAGAGAGCAGTGTCATGAAAACCCAAGAAGGAAAGTGCCAATGGACAGGGACTGTCAAGTATGTTAAATGCTGCAGAGGACTTAAGAAGGTTGAGGACCCCTATGGGTCTGTGTATAGAGTGTGGACCAGTTATGTTATACCCACAATCTGTATATGCTGATGCTGAATTGTAAAAAGCAGCCACTGACTGGGGCAGCTAGGTGGCACAGTGAATAGAGCACCGCCCGGGAGTCAGGAAGACCTGAGTTCAAATCCAGCCTCAGACACTTAACACTTACTAGCTGTGTGACCTTGGGCAAGTCACTTAACTCCAATTGCCCTGCCTTTCCCCTCTCAAAAAAAATGGAGGGATAGTAATAATACTTGCACTTCCTATATCATGTTGCAAGAAAAGAGGTTTGTAGAATTGCAGAATTCTAGAGTTGGAATCAGCCTCTGAGCCAATCAATCAATAATCATTCATTAAAAACCTGCTATGTACTAGGCACTGTGCTAAGCACTCTACGTGTATACAAACATTCTCTAAAGCTTCCCCACTAAGTCTTCCTTTCCCCCTTCTCCTTTTGCCCCCTCTTTCCTTCTCTCCCTCGGCCCCACTCCATCCTTGCTCCAGTGAGGAAGAGCGCGTTACCTCCCAAAGCAGCCTTCCCTACTTCTTGATACTTTAATTTTTTAGGAATGTTTTCCTTACACCAAGTCAAAACCTCTCTCTGTGCAACTTTGGCCCATTTCTCCTAGATCTATCCTTTGAGACCAAGCAGAACAATTCTAATAATTCTTCCAAATGACCATCCTTCAGACACTAAAGACAATTATCATGTTCCCCCTAAGCCCTCTCTTTTCCAGGCTTTGTAATCTTTAATGCACTATATAATTGTAATGGGACACTTTGGACTGTCACTCCCTTCTGACCTGATTGCCCATAAAGGCTTATTTCTGTCCTACCTCATTGCCCATAATGGTTGAAGCAAGGGAACTTCCATTCATCGATTCAAACTCCAGGGCATCGGATTCCTATGAGACCTGTTCCTGAATTCAGAGACTGCATCAGGAGGCAGGGGCTTGGGTGAAGAAGAAAAGAGTTATGGGGATGGTGACAACCTTTGCTGGGAGCAAATGCAGTAGTATAGCAGTTGTTTTGGCCACACAGGCCAAGCTGAAAATAATGGTGCCCCTTGATGACATGGAATGAGGTTGGGTGAGCAGGAGATGCTCATGTTGCATGTTACATTTGAGGTTTGGAAACTGTGGATAAAGGTAAACCAGAAAATTGACTTCAAACAGCAGGCAGCTTAGAGCCAGAGCCAATGCAAATTCCTTTACCTGAGAGGGCACAGAACTGAAACTTACATTTTTACCACTGGCCGTGTGAGTTTCTCCAGAAGCTGGTTACTTCCTTATCTTACATGACTCTAGGAGAAGCTGCACCCATGCTGTGGTCTGGGAGAAAGAACAGCAGGAAGGCCGAGAGGAAGGGTTGATCTTTTGAGGATGGCTTTGCTGCCCACTTATTTTCCTAAGTGTTGCCTTGCTATAGTCTTACTGAAATACTTCGTTATCTTATTCGTGGCCCCTGCATGGTCAGGGGATGCAACGGATGCTTATTTTCACATACTTGGGATTATCCTGAACCCCTTTCACTGAACCCAAGTTATCAAGGAGTTCTAGACTTGGGTGGGATCATGGTTAAATTTGTGGGGATTCATCTGAGATATTAAAAATATTTATAGATTTTCATGAATAGTTAAGAAGCATCTATGAGTGTTGGTGAGTTTTGTCTGGGTATCTATGTACTGGTTATGAAGGATGTTGGATCAAAGTAAGGCAACTGTATTAGTACAACTTCTACCCACTGAGGAATATTTTTTCTCCCCAAGGTCACATCTGCAATTTGACAGCCGCTCTCCAGTGCAAGCTTTATTGCCAGGCGAGGCCAAGTTGATTCGAGCAAACACTGTGCCCTTGCGTGTTAAAGCATCCCTGTGTGGAAGGGGCATTTACCTGCTTGTGTGCCAGGGTGAATAGCCACCATGTTTACTCAAATATTGGACAACAGGTGCTTAGTGGTAGGGATAGATCCTCACTGAAGCCTGTTCATTTTGGGGGTACCAGCTGAATGTAAAGAAGATGCTTTTGTTGATATGTTACACCATGTTGTGTGTATGTGTGTGGGTGTGGGTGTATGGCGGGGGGGGGTGGTTGTAAATATTACACAAATTATGCTGGAAATCAGATGAGTCGGTCCCAGTACTATGTGACTTTCTTAAACTGTGAGGCATTTCTAGATTCCCAAAGAGATCAATGGCGAGGAAGGTAGTTGGAAATTTATCACCAAACTCCCCATTGCAGAATAGGGGTTGATGAACGCCCTCATGGTGAGGAAAGGATAAAATGAGAATGATTTAAAAGGCTTACCAAAGGGAAGAACATTTCCCCAAGCAATCAATAACCTAGTGCCAACAATGACAAAACACAGCTATAAAGGACTAGATATTGAAGGCTAAGGAAAACATCAGGACACGAGTCATAGGAGACCTGATTGGGCACGGTAGAAAGAGAACTGGATTTAGAGTTGGAGAATCTGAGTCCAAATCCCATCTCTGCCACTGTGTATGACCTTGGGCAAGTCATTTCTGCAGTCTGGCTTCTGACTTCAACTGAAATGGCTCTCTTCAAAGTTACCACTAATCTCTTAATTGCCAAATCAATCCCCTTTCCTCAGTCTTTGTTCATTTCCGCCTTTCTTCAGCCTTTGATGCTCTCTCCTCTCCAGGCTTTAGCAATGCTGCTTTTAAAAAATATATTTTTGTTTTTTAATTTTTAAAATATTAACTTTTATTTATTTTTAGTTTACATCATTCATTTCCATGAGATTTTGAGTTACAAATTTTCTCCCTGTCTTTCCCCTACTCACCATCCCAAAACATCAATCCTACTGTATATCCTCTCCCCCAGTCTGCTCTCTTCTAGGTCCTCCCCCATCACCCTTATGACTTTCCAGTAGGGCAAAATGGATCTCCCTACCCCAGTAATGCTACTTTTTCTTGGTTCTTCTGTGAGAAAGATCTTAGGATTCTCCAGTTCTTTTTCAGTCTCCTTTGCTTTATCTTTATCCGGGTCACATGTACTAACTGTAGGAGTCCCCTAAGGTACTTTCCTGGGTCTTTTTCTCCCTCTATTCTATTTCTTTTTCTTTTTTTTTTTGGAGGGGAGAAGGCAGGACAATTGGGGTTAAATGACTTGCCCAAGGTCACATAGCAGTAAGTGTTTAGTGTCGGAGGCTGGATTTGAGCTCAGGTCCTCCTGACTCTAGGGCTGATGTTCTATTCATTATGTCACCTAGCCAACTCCCTCTATTCTATTTCTCTTGGTGATCTCCTTAGTTCTGATGGATTCAATGATCATGTCTACACAAATGATTTTTAGATCTATTTGGACAAACCTAACTTCTCTCCTAATGTCCAGTCTTGCATCTCCAGCTGTCTATTGGACATCTTGAATTGTCAAGTCATTTCAGCCATATCTGACTCTTTGCGGTCCCTTTTGGGGTTTTCTTGGTAGAGATACTGGAGTGGTTTGCCATTTCCTTCTCCAGCTCATTTTACAGATGAGGAAACTGAGGCAAGCAGGGTGAACTGGCTTGATTAGAGTCACACAGTTAGCAAGTGTCTGAGGCCAGATTTGAGCTCAGGAAGATGAGTCTTCCTGACTTCCAACATAGCGCTCTATCCATTACTCCAGTAGCTGTCTTGCTGACATCTTAACTCAACACATCTAAAACTGACCTCATTATCTTTCCTTCCAAACCAAGGTTCTTAACCTAGGTGTCATCCTTGACCCCCTCACTCCCCATATCTAGTCTATTGCCAAGTCCTCTCAATTCCACCTCCCAAACATCTTTTGTATATGCCCTCTTTTCTCTTTTGACACTAACCATCCTGGTGCAGGCTCTCATCTCTTTACATATATACTATTACAATAGCTGGGGTGTATGGGGTGTTCAGGAGGACTAGTACCTCTGGTGTGAGGACTGCTCATTCACCTTCGGTGTCCTCTTGTCACCTCCACTCTCATCTGTGGATCCAAGAGGCTGGAACATGCACAAGTGGCTACACTACAGTAAAACAGTCTTGACAGATGGGCTAAACTGGGTTGAGGGTAACTGACAAGCCTCAAACCCATCAGTGAGTTAGGGGGATGTCTACACCAAGTATGTAGACTTCCCTGGCAGAATGGATGGATGAGAACAGTTTGTTCCAATGTCCATGAAGGTGACTGAAGCAGGTGCTATGGAGTGCTTAGAGCTTGGTTAGATATTGAAGACACCGCCGTCATCCACTGCATTCCAGACCATCGCTAGCTGCCTTGACTGTTCTCTTGCCACTGGATTTTGATGAGTCTGGAAGAGAGAGAGAGGCTGATGATTTTATGCAACTCTGCTTCACTTACATTACTCTTTTGAGATACAATGACATCGTATTTGAAGGTCAGCATATACTGGACAGTCACTTTGGTGGGGCAGAAAAGTCCTTTGATACCCACTATTGGAGTAATTAACCTGGGGGCTGTGAACTTATTTTTAAAAACAATTTGGATAACTGCATTTCAATCTAACTGGTTTCCTTTGTAACTCTATTATTTTATTTTATATATTTAAAAATATTCTTCTAAGAAGGGCTTCATAACCTTCCCCAGATTGCCAAAGGAATACAAGACACACAAAGAGTCAAGAACCCCTGCTATGAGAGGAAGAGAAAAGGGTCTTTGCCTTTGTGTTAAGGTTGAGAGGCCTGCTCTGGAGAACCTTAACCTTAAGGCTAAGGGAGACCATGGATGACATTTGACTTTCCCAAGGGATCAAGGGACTGGTATAGAGTAAAATGGTATAGGAAGAACCAGCAAAGTATATATATCAAGGATGGTGCTGAAGTTACTTAGAATTGATATGGTTGGTGAGGGAAATCGAGGCAACAGCTATGGGCAAAGGCAGTGGGTGAGAGCTGTCAAAGCCGTCACTGGATGGCACTAAGATCAGTACCAGGTGTAGCCCATGAACACCAAAAGAGGGGCTAATTCATATCACTCAGATCCCACTGAATAAGGTCAGGCCCAAACTGCTGAAAGACAGGCCACTAGCAGTCTGAGCCCTTTCTCTTGGAGAGACTTTGAAGAACTCAGTTCCTGCTCAACCAACTCTTTCTGGGTGCTTGCCGGTTGTATTATAGCACTCGATGTAGCAACAGTGAGGATTGAAAGCCCCACATTTGCCACTTACATGACTTTTAGGACTGTGAGAGTTGGTGTGTGGCTAAGCAAAACAGTGGATCCCAAGTGACAATTATATTTCACTTGTTCAAGGAAGACATTTATGCAATGTATTTCTGTAGCCTACATAGGGGATAGGTCTGTGAGCTGAATGAAGAGGACCACCCATATTGGGGTTAGGCAGGAGTGAGTTGGAAGTCCCTCAGGGAAGTTTTGAGTGTCAGCAGTAAGGGACCCACCCACCCATGGTATCCCTAGACCTGTAAATATGTCAGGGGGTTCAGTAGAGCCATAACTAGTATGAGGCAACTGGGAATTTTGTTTAGGGCATCAACATTTAGCAAGTGTACTTGCTCCATATGGTAGCCTTCCATGGGCCCCATGTTGCCTGTTTCTCTTCTCCTTTCTCACCCAGCCCTGGGATGACACCTCCAGATGCCCCATTGCCATTATATCTCTCTCAGGAGGCTTCCCTTCCCCCAGAGTCATGCTTGTATGACTGTAACCAACTAGGATAGACTGCCCTAGATGTGCCTCTAGAATTTCCCCAATCCTGTACCAAAAGGGGCACCACAGAGATGGCATATGCCTGTTTCCCTAGCCTTAAGAGTCTCTGTGTCTCTTCTCCATTCCATGCCCCCATACCTACCATTGTACCACAGAATTTGCCTCATGTGCTGTCCTTTCTAGGTGTGGTTTTGAGTTTCAGCATTGATTGGGCCTAACCCCATCCAGGTCATTCAAAGTGCTGGCACAGAATTTCAGGTGGCAGGGTAGGATACAATGCCCAAACATCTTGAAAACCCATGGCTCTTGTGCAGATACTTATAGGAAATTAGAGAAGCATTCTGGGAAAGCATGAAAGAAGCGATGAGCCCTCTGGATCAAGGATGGATCCAGAAAAGTTCACTTTGAATAGCAAATGAGATAATGTTTGTAAAATGCTTAGCAAGGTGCCTGGCATATAGTAGGCACTATATAAATGCTTAGTCTTTTCTCCTCTTCCCCCAATGCAAAGGCCATTTGAGGGGAGTGAGAGCTTGTGTGTTCACATTGTATATGGGAAAGTGCTCAAGGATCACCTCCATCTTCTGGAGAACAGTCTTGGAAAATCTGTCTTTCAGAGATGAAGGATGTCAAGAATGCCCCTCAAAATCCTTAGTCAGTAGAATAACCATGAGATCCTACAACTTCTGTTCCTCACTGATAGCAACAATGTGGAAGAAGACTGGATAGAGTCCAATACATTTAGCCATTTGGACACTGAATAAAAGAATTAAGGTGGGTTAGTGTACCACACCATGCGTTCAAATTATGTCTCTTTCACTTATCTGTGTGACCTGGCCAGGCAAGTTACCTGGCCCATTCAGTTGCCAACATTACCTTTGTGAAGCACAGCTCTAACGACATTACTCCTCTACTCAATAAACTCCAGTGGCTCCCTATTACCTCCAAAATCAAGTATGAAATGCTCTACTTAACTCTGAAAGCCCTTCCCCAAGTGATCCCTTCTTACCTTTCCAGGTTTCTTACTCTTCACTCCTTTTCCCACCCTGGACTTCTTGCTGTTCATTGGAGCATGACACTCTGTGTCTCAACACTGCACCTTTAGACTGGCTGCCCCCAGTGCCCAGGATACTCCACCTCTTCCACCACCATCTCCTAGCTTCCTTCAAGACTCAAATGAAACCCTACATTCTGAAAGAGGCCTTTACCTTCTAACCCCACCAATGCTAGTGGCTTCTCTCTAAAATTAAGTCCAATTTACCATACATACATACATACACATATATATATATTGTGTGTATATATATATATATGTGTGTGTGTGTGTGTGTGTGTGTGTGTGTGTGTGTGTGTGTGTATGTATGTACATAGTTGTTTGTTGTTTCCTTAATTAGAACACTTAATCCATGAGGGCAGGGACTGATTTTTGCCTTTATTTGCTTCACCAGAACTTAGCACTGTGCTTGGCATATAGTAAGCACTTAGTAAATGTATATTGACTAACTGGGTCAGTCATAAAAGAAAAGAAGTCAGAAGGAAGAAAGAATGAAAAAAAGAAAGAGAGTATGGGAGGAAAGAAGGGAGGGAGGTAGAGAGGAAAGAAGGGAAGGGGTGGAGAAAACAAGGGAGGGAAGAAGGTAGTAAGGAAAGAAGGAAGGAAGGAAGGAAGGAAGGAAAGGGAAAAGGGAGGAAGAAAGGGAAAGAGGGAGAAAAGAAAGCAGGGAGAAATGAAGGGAGGGAGAGTGAGAGAAAGAAAGGAAGCGAGGAGGAGAGGAAGAAAGAAAAGAAGAGAAGGAGAAATCTTCATACTTAGATTAGCAGACTAGTGGAGAGTCATCCTATACCAAATAGTTGAAAGACTGGGCAATCTGTCTGTATATAATGTAAACCCAGAAAATGGTCGGGTAACTACAGAGATGCTACCACAAAATCATTTTCAATTAGGGGATCACAGAATCATCAGTCTAGAGTAGAAGGAGCCAGCTAGTCCAACCCCTTCATTTCATACATGAAGAAATTGAGGTGCAGGGAGGAACTTACTCAGAATTAATTCACATAGTAAATAAAGGCAGAGTTTGAACCCCGAGCTTCTTGGCTCTAAGACTTCCTGAACCACGACTTCCTGATTTCTTATCCCTCTTCCTAGAAACTGGTCATTTCCTCACCAATACATGATCCTGTAGGAAGATGTGCCCATTTCATGTCTTCAGGATTATTCTGTTAATATATTTATTTTCCTTTATAAGTTACTTTGCTATTTGGTCTTAATTAAATACTTTGCTATATAATTTGTATATCAAACATGATTTCTGAATAGAAAATATATTCTGGAAAGGGAGTTGAATCAGTAGTTGCATAATTAGGAATACCCAAAATATATAAAATATTTTAGTGAATGTCCCAGAGATGAGTGGGACCTTGGTTACATAATGATAATCAGGCAGCATAATTGTAGAATCAGGAGACCTGTGTTCAAATCCTGTCTCATACACTTTCTAGTTGTCACTTAGACACTTGTCACCAAACGAGTCACTTAACATCTCTAAGCCTCAGTTTCCTCATTTGTCAAATGGGGATAATAATAATGATGATAATAATACAAAGTATATTGTGGGAATCAAAAATCATAATGCGCATAAAGTGCTTCTGCATACCTTACAGCATCATGCCAATGCCAGCTATCCTTTTTGTAGCTGACATTTACAGAGCGCTTTATGGTTTACAAAGCATTTTATATCCATTATCTCATTTGATCCTCAATGTGAAGTAGATAGTACAGGTACCATCACCCCTATTATCTCAGATAAGGAAACTGAGAAATTAAGTAATTGAATCAGGATCAGAGGCAGAGTTGGGATCTGAACCTAGATTTTTCTGGCTTCTAATTCCTTCTTCTTTCCTGTACCATCAAACAGCCAGGAGTCACTATTATAATTAATTAAACAGGTCAACAACTGGTCTAGTGGCCCACAGCATCTGTTGGTCTGGATTCTCTCCCAAACATCTCAGAGCATCTATTTTCTAAAATTATCTTGGGTCTATACGTGTGTTCCTGTGTCCCTTCCTCTAACAGCCTCTGTTGGGTGATTAATTGTTGCTGATCCTACTTTGGGGATTCCCATTGGCATGGCCCACCATCCTGTTTCTGTCCTTGCTCTTCTTCTGCCTCTACAAGGCAGCCTGTGCTAGATGTCTATTAGAATACCAGCTCATGTGGTCTCTGGACGCATTCACTCTCTCAGCTGACCAGGGCTTGGCATTTTATTAGGAAACCACATGTGCATAGCTGTTGACTAGGTCAATTAACTGGAAAGGCCAGGCCAAAAAGCTGAGAGCCGTGGAGTTCAAGGTCCTTGCTAAGGACCCTGTTGTGCTGTGGTTCTCAACCTTCCTAATGCTGCGACCCTTTAATACTCTTATATGGGCATATCTGCATGTGGGCGGAGCTGCCTGGAGATGGATAGTGGAGCCATGTCTTGGTTCCTAAGACCATCAAAAGTATGTGTTTTCCGATGGTCTTAGGCGACCCCTGTGAAAGGGTCATTTGACCCCAAAGGGGTCGTGACCCACAGGTTGAGAACTACTGCTGTAGTGGTTTTGGGAATTACTCTGTTGCTAGATTGTACATCATATGTGTGTATGTAATTTGTGGCTTTATGTATAAATATTTACATAGTTATGTATTATATGTAATATCCACATAATTGTATATTATATATCTATACAATTATATATTATCTACATAATTATACATTATGCCTATATCTATGTGTGTATATATATATATATATATGTATAAATATACATATATTTAAACTCAGTTTTTTTTTTTAATTCTAAAGGAAGGGAGGACAGGAAAGAAGGAATGGTGGGACTTCAAAGTGGCAGGAGGAAGAGCTGAGTTCAAAATATAGTTTAAGGATACTAGATATAGAACATGAGAAAACCCCTGGGCCTTACCAGGTTGAGTTCTGGAGGAAGAAATGTTGGCAATCTTAGTAGTGAGGGAGTAGGGTAAGGACAGATGGCTTGGCTCTATAATCTGCTGGAAAGTGAACTGGAGTCATGAGATTTGAATTCAAGTCCAGCCTTTGATCATCTTTGTCAAAGTCGAGGAAAGTGGCTTCCTTTCTCCAGGCCTCAGTGTCCTGCACTGTAAAAGGATGGGGTCGTCTTTAAGATTGCCTCTAAGTTACCAGAGCAAGTTTAACCTTCCAGGGCTTCAGGTGGAAGTTTGCCAAAGGTGAGTCTGATATTTACTCAGTCTAGGAAAAAAGTGACTTGACTTTAATCCTCTGATGTCTCACTTCATGAAGCCTGCCTGGATTTCTTTACCTGTGGAATTAAAGAATCAGACAATATCACCTTTAAGGTGACTCTAACACTCTATGAGTCAAAGATTTCTTCAATGATATGGCCCTGGGGTCACATCTAGCAGGCCATATATTTGAGAGGCCCTGGCACTGGCCAGCCAGGTCTGCAGGTAGGTAGAAAAGGCGGCATGGTAGGTCCCCCAACATTAAGTTCAGAGAGAGGGTGATGCATGGGTGCCTGGTTGCCCAGTGGCCCAGGCATCCAGCAGCCCAGTGGCCAGTGGTCCAGTTGCCCAGTGACCTAGATGCCCAATTGGTTAGTGGTTTGGGTGCCCACTTGTTCAGTAGCCTGAGTCCTCAGTGACCTAGTGCCAAGTCACTCAGGTGCCCAGTTCTTTGTCTCCTGCCTCATCAAGCAACATGATTTCTTGGAATAAACCTCAGTAGAGACAGCACAGGATAGTGTTGTCAAAGGATCTGTAGTCAGAGAAATTGGGTTCAAATTCCAGGTCTACTGTTTACTACCCATGTGATGACAGGCCAGTCATCGAACGCCTCTGGGTCTCTGCGTCTCTGCTTCCTCATCTGTAAGATGAGGTCATATTAGATGGCCTTATTCCTGGTGGAGTGTCAAGCCCAACCTTCCCTATGACTGTTCAGAATGAACACACACCATCCTGCATTCTCCTGTTTTCTGTACCATAAAAAGTATTGAGAGGCTAAAAGCCCACTATTGTACATGAAGGGATTTCCAAGTCTGGACCCTTGGCAGGAGGCAACCTAGCCATCCATGTCTTTTCCTTCCTCCCCCTTACCGTCCCCAGGCTCCTTGCCTTTCATTCAAGGCCTCAAAATTCTGATAACAAAACCAAAAATGTTTGACTTTGAAATACACTAATTTTTTCCTTTATGACCCCAGAAAGAGAAGGTTCTGTGGAAGCTCAGGCCCTAACTTCCCTACTACTACTCAAGAATAGTAGGGCCAATTGTTATCATTTAGATGAAGAAAGGCCCAAAGAAACATCCTAGAGAAACACCAAGTCATGCATTTGCCCATTACCCGACTTTACAAAGTCTTGTCTCCCTTCTGCCCCCACCCCATCTTGGATGGGGACACCATTTAACACTTGGTCCAGAGCAGACAACCATTCCCTTCTCCCTACATTAAGCTGCTTGCTGATTAATTATAGATTGAACTAAAAGCTTTTATTACATTAGCCTTTACTCACAGTAACATCCGCATTTATTTTTTTTTAAGAGTAGTTACTCCTATGTCATAAACAGCACTGTTTTATGTGGGGCTGGAGAGGAGGGGCCAGTGGTGGCTTAAGACATGGTGGAAGCGCCAGCTGCCATTAGCAGCTTAGCGGTTGGCTGGCAGAGGCTGGAAGAGTCGAGGGGCCACTGTCTGGAATGGGGATGTTCAGGTCAAGCCGGCCTGTGGTGAGCTCTCCTGGAGCCGGTCCGGATGAGGCCAGGCCACACGCTCTGAAAGTTGCAATTTGGTAATTGCATCTGTGTCCATTAAGGGATAGATGGGGCTACAGCAAGTGAGGAGGGGTCTTTGTGTGAGGAGATGTAGAGTATGTGGCCTCTGTCTAGCCTGAGCCCCTGAGGCCTGCATTACCCTCTTCTGAGCCGCATTAGCCCATGTGGCAGGACAAGGGGTGGACAGACATCTCTAGGCTCCTGACATCTCAGACTCATAGTAGCTAGAAGCAGCCTCAGAGGTCACCAAGGACAAACCTCTCATTTTACAGATGAAGAACTGAGGCCCAGAGAGGTTAAGTAGCTTGATGAATGTCACACAGCTAGATGAACTAAACCAGAGGAGAGGATAAGTTCCTTAACTACCCAAACTCTCTCCTCTCTCCCTCTAATTCTCTGCCTCTTTTTGTCTCTCTCTCTCTCGTCTCTTTGCTTCTGTCTCTTTCTTTTTCTGTCTATCCCTATCTCTTTCTACTACTCTCTCTCTGTTGGTTCATCTCTCTCTCTCTCTTGTCTGTCTCTTTGTTTCTGTCTCCATCTCTATATCTTTCTCTCTCTCTCTCTGTCAGTCTATCTTTTTCTCTTGTGTGTCTTTTTGTTTCTACCTGTCTCTCTGATCCTCCATCTTTGTAAGTCTTTCTCTGTGTCTCTCTCTGTCTCTGCCTCTCTGTCTCTGTCTCTTTCTCTCTATCTCTCTCTCTTCTGCCTCTTCATCTGTCCCTGTCTCTTTCTGTCTCTATCTCTTTCTCTGACTCTGTCTCTGTCAGTCTGCCTCCTTCCTTCCTACCTAATTGGTTACCTGTTTCCAGAACCAAAAGTGGGGAGGGGGGTGACTGAGGCTTTAGCCACAATTTAGTGGGTATTGGCAATGCTCGATGGGGTAGAAGCACCTGAGCTTAGGGATCTGGAAGAGGATCTGGCATGTGATTTCATGGGTACATGGGACTCCACATGAGAAAACTGAGAAAACACCATCTCTCAGTTCAGGTTGGCACCTTTTCTGCAACCTACAATGTAAGTTACCTAGAGCATATTTAAGACCCCAACAGTCCAGGGTGTGACCTGAACCAGGTTAAAATGCAATTGGGAAATATTTAGCAAAATGAATTAAAACATAATCTAACATAGATGATGTTAATATGTGGTTTCTAAGTTAATGAGTAGCCCTTAGGTTTAGTAACCGTTAGGACACCATTGTCCTAGACTGAGCAATGAGTGTCTTGCCCAGGGTAGTATGTATCAAAAGTAGGACTCAAACCCAAGTCTCCCTGGTTTCCAGGCCTGCTTGGAACCTTGCCTATTCCACCTGGCTTTCATATCAGCAAGAAAAATGAGCCAAATTGGCAAAGTCCCCGAAGGCACCATTTCCTTCCCCTAGTGACCATTTGCCCCTTTCGTGCTCCTGCCCTGCTCCCTCCTAGAAGGTCCATCTAGAGATTTTTTGTCCCAAGGTCCAGGGTCTTCCCCCCTAATCTCTTCCCTCCCATCAACTGAATTTGTCTTAAAAAGCTAATTCGCCCATGTGGCTGTTCTTGCTGATTGCTCATTCTGTGTTACTTGCATTGGCTAAATCCAGCTCTAAGGGGACTGGTCAATTACTCCTTCATTGGTTTCCCATATCTACCTCCTTTCTCTCCATTCCCACAGCAGCTGACATGCCAGTCTAGACACTCATTGCTCCTTACTTGGATTATGCTAACATCCTCAGCTGTTAACAGGGGCATGAGGGAGGAGCAGAAAGAACACTGAATTTGGAGTCAGAGGACCCAGGTTCAAATTCTGACTCTCGGCAGCTAGGTAGTACTGTAGATAAAATATTGAGCCTTGAGTCGGGAAGACTTGATTTCAAATCCAGCCATAGATACTTATTAGCTATGTGACCCTGGGCAAGACGCTGAACACCTATCTGCCTCAGTTTCTTCAACTGTAAGATGGAGATTGTAGTGGCACCGCCCTCACAGGGTTGTTATGAGCAGCAAATGAGATACTATTTGTAAAGTGCCTTAGCATTGTAAAACATAAGCACATAGTGGGGCCTACATAAATGACAACTATTAATACTGTCTACAAATTTTCCATGGTTTCCTCATTACTTAAAGGGTATCTGAGTCATGGAACTGGAAGCGCTCTCAAAGGACATTGCATTTTACCCCTTCATTTTACAGATGAAGACACTGAGGTCCAGAGTGCTGAGGGGAATTGCACAAAGTCATTCTGAAGAGAAAGCAGTCAAGTTGGGATTTAAACCCAGGTCCTCTGTCGCAGAGAATGAAGTCCCTACTCCTTAGTCTGGCATGGAGGCCCCTCTATAATCTAGGTCCTACCTACCTCTCCTCTCTGTCTACCACCTAGATGTGGTCTGAGTTTTCTTGCTAAGATTTGCAATGTTTCTGATTCAGACAGATTGTTGTATTCCCTCAGAATTCACAATCTTAGCCCTCTTTAGGTATCCCTCCCCCCCACCTTCCCAAAGTGTGCTGTGACTTTGTCCATCTTCCACCATCAGGACTAACCTAGTCCCGTACCAATCCCTGCTTCCTCTTTTCTACCCCAGTTAGCCCAAGTCTGCCCCAGTGGGTCCCCAGCTCAATGCTTCTGCCTTTCCCTTCTATATGTCAAACTAGGGAACTCTGTCATGCTATGCTAGTTCTCTGGGTTTAGCTTTTCTCTTGGGGCTAGCTCATGCCCAATGTGTCTCTTAGGGGCCTCTGGTCTAAACAGACAGTCTCTCTTGTCCACTCATTTCAAGAAGACAATTGCCCTCCCTCATCTTCACTCATCTTTCTCCCTCCCACTCTGTCTGCCAGGCTCAGCCTCTAATCCCTCCCATGAGCCCCTCAGAACAGAACAGGCCAGCATCTGGGGGCCGACTCCCCGGCAGCCTCTGTGGCTTGGGCAACAAGGGCTGATTGAATCAGGATGAGTTGGAGCCTCTGCCTGGACAGCCCAGGTCCAGAGTAAATTAAATGCGAGCTGGTGGGGCCCGCCATATGGCAGGAGTCGGGAGAAACCCAATTAATTGATCGGGTCTAGCCTGAAAGGGGCCGTCCTGCAGCCTTGGATTTGGCCTTTAAATTCCTGTCTGTCTCACACCCGCTCCTCACCCAAGGTAGTAGCTAACCCTTTCCTGACTGGCCCCTGGAAGACCCACAGGGCAACCCTGAGCTAAAAGCCAATTGAAGCCCATATACACACACACATCACTGAGTCAATCAATAAGTATGATTAAGCAATTTACCATATACCCGGGACTGTGTTAGGCATGCGGATATAAAAAACAACAAAATGCAGGCCCTGCCCTCAAGGAGCTTGCAATCTAATGTATTAAATTGTTTCCTTCATTCCAGGAGCATCTACTTTATGTTCAATGGTGGAAGGAGCATCAGGAGTTAAAGTCAGAGCACCAAGATTCAGATCCAAGTTCAAATTCACAGCTTCTGGCGCTTACTACCTGCGTGACCTCTCCCCTATTTCTGCCTCAGTTTTTTCATTTGTAAAGTGAAGTCGTTGGATCTGATGCCCTTTGAGGTCCCTTCCAGGGGGAAATTTATGGTCTTATGAGAGGTATGGAAAGAGAGTGGGCCTCAAAGCCAGGAGACCTGGGTTCAAATCTTGCCTCTGATATAGACTAACTGCATGGCTCACTAAGTGAGTCACTTAACCTTTAAGTACTAGAATCCAGGTTCCATTGTTAGTCTTAGAGGCTAAGAACACAAGGAGACTTGCTGCTCATCCTTTTATTCTGGGGATTTGTTCTGGGAAGTCTGGATTCAGTCAAAGGGATGCACTCGAGGACCTAGGGGGCCAAGGATGGCCCAAAGGCTGCAGCTCCCCCATTCCTGGAAGGTACAACTACATGGGAAAAGAAGTGTCCTTACCTGGAAGTTTCATATACCAAATGTAATCCTACATCCAGATTCTGTCCCTGTCCTCATTCCTCTATGATCCAAGTATTATGTTGTATGGGGGAGGTTTTGACCAAAGAATTGAAAAATCCCCAAAGCATCCCTGGGTTCCCTCATTGTCACAAGTCCCTGACTCGAGGGTTATGGACACTGGCTAACAGTTCATCTGAGTGAAGACTGAAGCATGCTCTTCACTTACTTTATTTTTCTTGCATTTGTGTGTGTTTGTGTTTTTGCAGCAAAGCTAAGATGGAAATGTTTTTCGTGACTTTTCATGTGTAATTGATATCACATAGCTTCTCTTCTCAATGGGAGGGGGAGATGCGAAGATGAATGTTAAAAAAATGTTAAATGGAATTGGGAAACAGTTAATGAAATAAATAAAAAGATGGTAATAGTTCACAATTATATAAATTTTTTTTGGAAATAAAGTCTTTTCCTCACACCCTATGAGGCAGGTAGTAAAAACATTATTAGCCCCATTTTATAGATGAGGAAATTGATGTTCAAATGCTTGCAATGAATTGCTGAGGGTTACACAGTTCAGCAGCATTGGATGTGGGGCTTTAAGCCAGATCTTCTGACCCCCTAATCAGAAGTTACCTTCCTTCTTGGGGAGGTAGGATTTTAAAACTCACTCTAGGCCTGACACTAAATGTGTGGCCTTGTGCATCTCTTTGAGCCTCAGTTTCTTCATCTGTGAAATGATGGGGTTGGGTTAGATTTTCTCTACTTTGAATATTTTATGATTCTTTACAAAAAAGTCTATGAGTCAGTTTTGGGAAGAATTGTGTTGTAATGGACAAAAGTCTCATCCCTGATTAGGCAGCTGGGTAGTGCAGCTCGTAGAACACTGGACCTGGCTTCAGGAAAACCTGAATTCAAATCCAGCCTCCAATACTCCCTCTCTGTGTGACCTTGGGCAAGTCACTTAATACCTGCTTCAGGTTCCTTCACTGTAAAATTAGGGTCAGATAGGACGTAGCTCACAGAATTGTTATGAGGGGAACAAATGAGTTATGAGTTGTAAAGTGTTTAGCATGATGATTGGCACATAGTAGGCTCTTGGTAAATTCTTTTTTTCCTTCCTGACCTTGGAATCAGGAAGACTGGGTTCCAGTGGCTTCTCTGACACATGCTAGTTGTGCAAACATGATCCAGTCACTCAGCCTCCTGGGCCCCTCTAAGCTGAGAGTCAGGGCCAAGTTGTCCATCTCAGCATCCTCAGATATGAAAGCAAGGAATCACAAGTTTGCCCCCCTCAAAAAAAAAAAGTGCTACACATAAAAAATATGCTATGGATTCTGACAAAAGACAGATCACTGTGTTCTGGAGAGAATATGACTGGCATCCTGGAGGAGGGGGCACGTCAACTGGAGCTAAAAGGACAGAAGGAGGCAGAGGGAAATGCAGAAATAACCAGCTATGGTGGGGGATGGTCAGCCCTGGTGGTGGTGGTGGTGGTGGTGGTGGTGGTGTGTGTGTGTGTGTGTGTGTGTGTGTGTGCGTGTGTGTGAGTGTGAGTTGTGTGAATGAGTATATGTGTGAGTGTGTGTATGAGTGTATGGGTGTGTGAGTGTGTGTGCGAGTGAGAGTGTGTGTGAGTGTCTGTGAGTGTGTGTGTGTGTGTATGTGTGTGTGCGTGTTCGTGTGCATGTGCGTGAGATAAGTAACTACGGCTCTTTGGCTGGAGGTGGCTTTTCCATGTGAAGTAAAGCTAGAAAGGGCCAGATTGGTGAAGGCTTTGAAAGCTGCCACTCAGGACTTTTCTCCAGTACCAGACTTAGAGTCAGGAAATAAAGTCAACGGCATTTTTAAATCACCTTCTGTGTGCTGGGTAATGTGTTAAGCAGAAGAAGACCCAAATTCAAATCCAGTCTCAGACACTTACTCAACTTTGTGAACCTGGGTAAGTGTCTTAAAGCTTGCTGAATGTTAGTTTGCTCCTCTGTAAAATGGGCATCACTGTGAGAATCAAATGAACTCATATTTATAAAGCCCCTCGTAAACCTTAAAACACTGGGAAAAGGAAACAGCAACAAAACTAACCAACACATCTTTGACCACATGTGTAGCATTCCCCACCTCTGCAAAGAAGGAGGGAGATCTGTTTTCTCCTTCGGAACCAAGCTTGAACACTACAATTACATAGTGTTGCATTCGGGGTTTGAGGGTGTGTAGGTAGGTAGGGATGGTTTGGTTGTTATTCTTTTCATACAGAATTACATCATATATCATATCATATTATATTGTGTTATAATGCATTGTAAGATGTTATGTTATATCATGTCATATTATATACATTGTCACCGTGTCATATTATATGATGATGTATTATGTCATG
>CM053581.1:41552310-41576377 GCA_028627135.1 Pseudochirops cupreus
ATGTTGTCATGCCATGTCATATTATATATGATAACTTGTCATATATTAATCATATTATAGTTATTGTTTTCTTGAATCTGCCTTCTTCATTAGGTATCTGTTCATATACATTTTCTGATGCTTCTCTGAATTCTTCATAATGATTATTTCTTACAATACAGAAATAACTCATTACATTCAAGTACCACAATGTATTTATTCCCTGTGGATATCTACTTAGTTTTCAGCTCTTTGCTACAGCAAAGAGGGTAATCAGCATAATTTTAGATAACCAAATGACCTAGACCCTATGAAAGGGACTGAAAAGGTTACCTCCAGAATGTTACCAAGGGTACCTAACAAAGTGAGACATTCAGCATACTTACACACACACACACACACACACACACACACACACACACACACACACACGGTATACAATAGCACGTTGTAATGCTTTAAGGTTTACAAAATACCTAGTATTTACATAGCACTTAAGGTTTATGAAGCACTTAAAAATATCTCATTTTATCCTCACAACAACCCTGGGAGGTAGGTGCTATTACGACCCCCACTTTACAGTTGAGAAAACTAAGGCAGATAGTGGTAAAGTGACTTGCTTAGGGTCACATAGCTAGTAAGTGTCTGAGTCTGGATTTGAATCCAGGTCTTCCTGGCTCCATTACTCCATTTGTTTTATAATATAGTGGAAGCACAAGATGCTGGAAAAGGCACCAAGACTCCCACATGGAGAACTGACTTCAGGTGCCAGCACTGTCACTCATTGTGTGGTTTTGGGGTCAGTAACTTGACCTCTCTTGGTCTGTTTTCTCATCTGTAAAATAAAGGGGTTGGAACAGATAATCTCTGAAGCCCACCCAGCTCTAACAATCTATGAATCTGTTCCTTCCACGGAAGGACATCTCCCTCTTCATCCCTTATGGTTGCCCCTCTCCTTCCCTCTGGTAGGGAGATAGGATGTATAGTGGGGGAAGCCCTCAATGGGAGCCAGAGGACCTGGGTTCTGTCTCTATTTCCATGACCTTGGGCAGGTCACTTAGCTTCCTCTTCTGTAAAATGAGAAGTCTGGGCTAAATGATCCAAGTTCCCTTTTCACAATGAATCTAGGATCCAATGAAGTAAATACCTAGCAGTCAACTGTCAACTGTTTACGAAGTGATTCCTATGTTCGAGGCCATACATGCAGAGAACAAAAGCCCTAGCCTCTAGAAGCTTACACTCTAACAGGGAAGTGAGGGAGCACACAGACATACACACACACACAGACACACACAGACACACACAATATTAGAATCTTTTGAAACCATTTGGTGAAGTCTAACACCTTTATTTGACAGAAGAGGAAACAGTGAGAGTCCTCAGAGATCAGACTTTTTGGCCTCAAAGCCCTTTTATCCTCTTACAAGTTATTGAGGACCCCCTACGGGCTTTTGTTTATAGGGGATTGTGTCTACTGAGATTTATTATATTAGAAATGAAATACCAATGTTATTATGAAAATAGTTTTGGCTTCTTGGACCCTCTGCAACAGGGGGAGCCCCCAGGAGAACCACTGACCTAGTCCACAGAGAGCTAACGTGGTTTATTCAAAGTGACAGAACAAGTTAGTGTCAGTCTAGACTAGAGCAAGAGGCAAAAGTCCAAAGGATCATAGGTTTCGAGCTGAAAGGATCTTTCAAACCCAATGTTCTCATTTTACAAATGAGGAAACCGAGTCTCAGAGAAGTCAGTGACTTGTCTGAGGTCATGCGTGGAATAACAAAGCCAATCCCTTCCAAATCTAGGCTCCTCTCCATTATAACAGACTTCTGACCAAGACACAGTTTGAAATTCGGTCCACTGGGGACTTTGAGCCTTCTTTATAACCCGTGGGACTTGTCAACTCAGTGTCCCTTCCACTGCTTTTCACAGCACACACTGTCCATACATTGACATAGCCACACACAGCTGTTTGTTGCAGATATGGATGGATGGATGAGAGGAGCAGCTTCTATTAGCTCCTGCACCCCTCACTCTACCCCCTCCCTCTTCTTTGACTCCTTCCCTCTAGGCTCGTGGGAGACCCCAAGCAGCCAATCACTCCAGAAAGGAACAAAGGTACCCTGCTAAAATAAGAAGCTAGCCCCCAGTGGGAAATGATTCAGTCTGGGAGGACAGAACCCCAGGTTGGGAAGCCAGTGCCTGGAACATCATAAATGCTCCTAGGACCTAAGGTTTGGGCCAGGCAAAGGGTGGCTCTGCCCATTCCAAGCAGCAGAGAGATGGAATTCCTCCTTCACCCCCAATCTTTCTTCTCCCCTCCCCCATGTCAGGAGGGGAGGAGAAGGGGGAAAGGGAGCAGGGAGGTACTTAACATTCCCAGCTAGTGGTTTCTGAAGGTAAGTGTCAGTGGGCTGGCTCCAGGGAGCTGCCTCCAGCTGACCCTGTCTGCCACCCCAAGGTGATAGATGAGATGCACATTCCCCTAAGGCAGCAGGGAGGTGACCCCAGCTGGGTGTCCCTCGACTCTGACAATCTATCAGGGATGACAGGTGAAGTTCTAAGTGGAGGCTCGGAATGAGATGGGGAGGGGAGGATTGGAGAGGAGACATCGAGAAGGCCATAAGGAAAAGGAGAGATTTTAGGAAGTGTTTACTGGCCCTTCTTTGGTCTTGAAGACCCCTTTTCTGTTCCCTGTGTTTACTTGGTAGCAAAATGGAGGAAGGAATCACAGTCCTAACTATGTCTTATTCCTCTGGTACTTATTACAAGCTGCCTTGCATTGTTAACTAATTCTCTGTTCATGTGTATGTCTTAGAACATAGAATGTCTGAGCTGGGAGGGACCTTAGAATGTAGAATATCCCAGATGGAAGAGACCTTAGATATGGATTGTTTCAGGGGAAAGGGACTGTAGGGCACAGGATAGAAAGTTAACTTAAAACAATAAGCATTTATTAAGTGCTTACTGTTTGTACTAAGTGCTAGGAGTACAGAGAACCGCAAAAAAGAGTCCCCATCCTCAAGGAGTTTACAATCTAATGGAGGAGGCAGTGTGGATAGATGGGAGGAATGGAAGATAATCACAGAGTGAAATCATTAGCTTTAAGGGGGATTGGAAAAGATTTCTTGCAAAAGGCAGGCTTGGGGGTAAGCCATTAAGGCCCCTAAGGAAACCTGGAAATGGTAATAAAGATCAAGGGAATTCCAGGCATGGGGAGCAGCTGGTGAAAATGCATGATGTCTGCAGACCCGTGTGTGAGGAACAGCAAAGAGTCATGCTTTATTATGGGATTGAAGAGTACATGGACTTGAATAGGGAGAGAGAAACCTGAAAAAGTAGGAGGGAGCCAGGTAATGAAGGGTTTTAAAAACCAAGGAGAGGATTTTATATTTGATCCTAGAGATAATAGAGAGCCACTGGAGTTTATTGAGAGAAAGAGAGAGAGAGAGAGAGAGAGAGAGAGAGAGAGAGAGAGAGAGAGAGAGAGAGAGAGAGAGAGTGTCAGGTCTGTACTTTAGGGATATCACTTTGACAGTTGAGAGTACGTAATGGAGTAGAGACTTGAGATAGGGTGACCACTAGCAGGCTATTGCAATAGTCCAGGCATGAGGCAATGAGGACTTATACCAACATGGGGTCAGTGTCAGAGGAGAGGTGGGGAGAGGTGCTTATGAGAACGTTTTGGAAGTAGAATTGGCAGGACTTGACAATGTATTAAATAAGAGGGGTAAGAATAAGGCATTGAGGATGCCACTTAGATTGTGAGCCTGGGTGATGCCAAAAATGGTGGGACTGTCACCAGTAATAGAGAAATTAGGAAGAGGAGAGAGTTTGAGGGGAAAGATGAGCTGAGTTTTGGACACGTTGAGTTGAAGATATCTGAGATGTCCAATGGGCAGATGAAGATGTGAGACTGGAGGTTGGGAGAGAGTTAGGGATGGATAATTAGATCTGTCAATCATCTGTAGAGAGATGATCATTGGATCCATGGGAGCTGACGAGATAACCAAGCAAAATAGTATAGAGGGAGGGGAGGAGAAGGCCCAGAACTGAGCGTTGGGGGGTTTTAACACCTTTAACAGGTGGGATCTGAATAAAGATGAAGCAAAAGAGAAGGAGCAATCAGAGAAGTGAGGAGAGGAGGGAAAGAGCAGTGTCCTGAAAACCTTGAGAGAAGAGTTGGATTCACAGAGGTCCAGAAGGAGGAGACTGAGAAAAGACTGTTAGATTTGAGAAGAGGTGATCAGTAACTTTGAAGAGAACAGTTTCAGTTGAATGATGAGGCCAGAAGCCAAAATGTAGAGGGTTAAGAAGAGATAGGAAAGAAAGGAAATGGAAGCAATGATTGCAGATGACTCTCTTGAAGAGTTTAGCTACAAAGGGGAGGAGACATATGGGATAATTGCTAGTGGGGATAGACTGATTAAATGAGGGTTTTTTGAGGACAGCGGAGACATGGGTTTCTTTGTAGGCAACAGGAAAACAGCTTAGATGGGGAGAAAGTGAAGACTGGTAAGAGGGTAGAGATGATGGAGGGGTCAACGTGCTGGAGAAGATGGGATGAGATGGGATCCTTTGTGCATGTCAAGGGGTTTGCCTTGGCAAGAAGAACTATCTCTTCATATGATCAGGGATAGAGGAAGAGAGTGGGGAAAGGCATCTGAATGATGGCAGATGAAGAGGAGGGAAGAAGAGAGCTCTGTCAAATGGTCTTTATTTTTTCAGTAAATATGAGAAAGGTTCTCCAAGAAAATGAGTGGAAGGACAGCCATGGGAGATGTGAGCGGAGAGGAAGAGATTTGGAAAAGATGCTGTGGTGAGTGGGAGAGTGAATCAATTAGGGAGGTGTGAAAGGATTGCCATGCCACAGCAGGGCTCAGTTGAGATTATATAAATATATTTGTAGGAGATCTGGTCGGCAAGGTTTTGTGATTCAGCATCTTGGGATTAGGAGCAGCAGATGCTGGGAGTAATCCAAGGCTGGGTCTTGGTAGGGCAAGATTGGCAATAGGATAAAGGGACAAGGGACTCAAGAGAAAAGGAGAATGTAAGGTTGAACTGTTTTATCAAGGGGTCAAGACAAGGAAGGTAGGAAAGTGTAAGCCATGCAGGGGTGATAGACTGTGAAAGAACTGAGGGATGGAGGGATGGGAGGTCGTCAGGAGGATTAAGAACTGGGTTATGGGTTATTAGGAAGAGATAAGGAAGGATAGATTATGATTGGATAAAAGAATATCAGAGTTCATAAATATGGATGTGAAACACCTGTGAGTTAAGAAGATCAAAAGTATGGCTATCTCTGTGTATAGTTAAAGTGGGGCAGAAGAGGTCATGAAAAATTAGTTAGGAGAGGAAGTTAAGGTGTTTCATGGCATATTAATAGATGCTGAAATCCCTCATATGAGGAACGGAATTGGAGAGAAGAGAAAGACTGAGCCAGGCACTGAATTTATTAAGGAAAGAAATGTGTCTTGGAGACTAATAGGTAACAGCTACCAGAATCAGAGTTAAAAGGGATCTTAGAACATGAAATGTCAGATCTGGAGGGGACCTTAGAACACACAATGTCAAGAATTGGGAAGGACCTTAGAATGGAAAATTGCAGAGCTGGAAGGGACCTTAGAACACAAAATATTAGATCTGGCCAGGATGTCGAAACAGATTATTAGAGCTGCAAGGGACATTAGAACCAGGACTGTGCAACCTAGGAGAGACCTTGGGAGAAAGATCGTTAGATCTAGAAGGAACCTTAAAAACTCTTTCTTCCAACCTCTCCATATGGAGATGGAGAAACTGGACATAGTGTTTCTTCATCTGGATTGTAAAATGTGAAAGCTTTATGTTTCTCGATGACCTCCATTCAACAGTGTTCAGGCGCCAACCAGAACCTTGTTGAATTTTCATCATGTGCATTTATACCTCAGAAATCAGCAAAGGCTAGAAATCAAGCCTATCATTTTGTTGATTGTCGAGACTTAATAAAGTGATGCAGGAAATTTTAACAATGTAGATAAAACTTAAAAGTGTATCCCAGTACATTTTTTCTACAGAGGGCTGATTGTTAAACATTTACCTGCCTACTCTTGCCTCCATAGCAACTAGGCTACCACTAAGTACATACGGGAGGAAGTACTTAGTGTTGGAGCAAAAAGCATTATAATCATCAGGGCAGAAGGCAAGGAGGGGAAGCAAAGGACCTGGAAAGTAAACTCATGAACAGGATCTAGATAATTCAGAGCTTAGTGTCCATCAGTTCTCAAAGCTGGAGGCACAAATGCCCACTGATGTTTGGATTCCCTTTGAAAACCTGTGGTCTCTCTCCTTTAGTCAGCCAGTATCATGGTCACTGGTTGATCCATGAGGATATAGCTCATCATTCACTGGTACTGGGAATTAGTACTTAGCACAATGCCTGGCATAATAGATGTTAGTTGACTGACTACTACTGAGTCATGGCTGCCTCTTTACAAAAAAAGTACTTTCACCCAGGAATCCCTGCTACTGGGGACACTGAGGCTGGCAGATTTCCTGAATTTGGGAATGTTGAGCTGCCCTGGATTAACCTGATCAGCTGGATTGTCAGGATTGAATTCAGCATTAATGTGGTGAACTCCCGTATTGACATGGTGAAGGCGGGGAAGACTAGCCCAGATCAGAAGTTCTCATGCTGATCGAGTGGCCCCTGGACTTGAAGCCTGGGTAGGATAAGGAAATCTGGGTTTTAGGGAAAAAATCCATATGTAAAAGTAACACTTCATAGAAGTGTTGGAGATTCTTTTGGACCATTCCCAGCTGTAAGATGCTCTTGGCAAGAGCATGGATCTAGAGCATAAGGGACCTTGTTAAACCATCTATTTCATTTTTAGAGGAACTTTTAATTCCCACCTTCTTACCTTCAATATGGCCAAGATTTCTACTCAGAAGTGTGTGTGTGTGTGTGTGTGTGTGTGTGTGTGTGTGTGTGTGTGTGTGTGTGTGTGTCTGTATGTTTCAGAGCAAGATCTGGGTAGAGTTACTGTCTCTGAACTGTAGAAATTAGGACTCTCAAAGACCTCTTTTCTTGATTGCTCTGGCTAATCTTCCTCCTCCATCCCTGTGCACAGGGCTAAAAGAGAGTACCTATCCAACACCTCCTTCCATCCTAGGCTTCTAAGGGGGCCAACTCTAGCCTTTTCTAAAAACAAGAACAAATTCAATCATTCAACTCCATTCAGGAGCAATGTTAGAGGGTGGGGATAAAAAGACAAAAAATAGACATGGTCACTGCCCTCAAAGTGACTACATTCTGCTGGTGTGTGTGTGTTACAAAAGGTATACAAGTAGGTAATAGGAAGTACATCCAAAAAGACCGAATGATTTCAAGAGGGAGAAAGTGTTCATATCCAGAGGGACCAGGAAAGATCTAACATTAAATGAAAGGAGGGGAGAGAAAATCTCTGGGATCTGATACTAAGTTATTCTGGGCTCCTTGCTATTATTCCTTCAACAAAATACTCCAATTCCCGGCTCCAGGCATTTTCCCTTGCTGTCCCCCATCGCTGGGATGCTCTCCCTCCTCATGTCTACTTACTGGCTTCCCTAGCTTCCTTCACATCCTAGCTAAAATCCTACCTTCTACAGGAAGCCTTTCCCAGTTCCCCTTAATGTCAATGCCTTATTTCTGTTGATTATTTCCTATTTATCCTGTCTGTATATAATTGATTGTACATAATCATTTACATATTGCCTCTCCCACTAGACTGGGAGCTCCTTGAGGGCAGGGACTGTGTTTTGCCTTTCTTTGTATTCCTAGCACTTAGCACCGTGCCTAGTGCATAGTAGATGCTTAATAAATGTATACTGATGATGTAATATTGTAAATTATTCCAACATATAATTTTGGTGTACATAACAACACTAAATGTGTCTGCTTTATTGGAGAACATAACACCTTCCTCCCTCCCTCCCAGGTTACTGTAAGGATCAAACGAGATCATATTTGTAAAATGATGTTTAGCACAGGGCCTGGCATATAATGGTTGCTATAGGAATGTTTACTACTAGTACTATTACTGCTGCTACTACTACTACTACTACTACTGCTACCACTACTATCACTACTACTACTACTGCTACTACTATGGCTACTACCACCACCACCGCTGTTGCTGCTATTGCTACTGTTGCTGTTGCTTTACGACTGTTATTACTACTCATACTACTACTGCTGCTACTACAGTTACTGCTACTGTTGCTGTTGCTGTTGCTGCTGCTGCTGCAACTACTACTACTGCTGCTGCTACTATTACTACTACTACTACAATAGTATATTCCTCAGTTCCAAAGCTTCAGAAGACACTGGAGCCTGGCACTCAGTTAAGGAAAAGGTCTAGAGGTCAATGGGAAGGAAGTGTTCAGAGTCTACCCTTTGGTGGTGAGCAAAAAGAACCCCTGAAAAGTGGGATACTAGAAGTCAATTCAATTCAACTAACACTGATCAGGCATCTATTGTGTGTTCTTGGCTCTATACTAGGGTTAGAAGAATGGGGGCAAGAAGTTTAGATAGAACTTGGAGGGCCAAGGGAAGGGAAAGCTTAATTTTTGACTTGGTCTCTGTAGTGTCTACTCTAGTGCTTGGTACATCCCTGTTGACTGATTAATTGATAAGTTCATGCAGTCTGGGAGGGATATGACACACACATAGACAACTCTAATGCAAAATAAATAAGTAAGAACAAGACAAAGCAAAATACATGGTAAGGTAAGAATGTACTACCCAGAAAGCAGAGAATTTCTCCCAGCGACCCGTTGGCAGTTGTAGACCTATGGAATGTTAAAAGTAGAAGAGAGTTCATCTAGTCCTGGGGTTCTTAACTCCAGGTGCCTGAAATTGGTTTAAAAAACATCTTGAAAACTGTATTTCAATAGAATTGGTTTCCTTTGTTCCTATGGATTTTATTTTTGTGCATTTATAACCACAATTCTGAGGAAGGCTCCGTAGGCTTCTCAAGAGGTCCAGGGCACCATAATGGTCAACTAAAGCCTCCAGATTAAATGCTAAGAAGTCTTGTTCAAAGTCATACACTGTTGAGTGTTGTTGAAACAAAATTAGAACTCAGAAATTAACATTTAACAGGGAATGATGCAAGGCAAAAAAGTAGTGGAGTGGGGGAGGGGGAAAGAGGAAGGGGAAATGGAGGGAGAAGGAAGAGCAAGGGACTGATCTAAAAAGATTGTATGGACTAGTGGAAAGAACACCGGATTTTGATTAAAGAATTTGGCTTCAAATTCCAGTTCTGCTCCTTATTGCCTATATACCTTTGAGCAAATCCCGTCATGTCCCAAATTTTTTCCTCATTTGTTAAATAAGGGTATTGGATTAGAAACTCCCTAAGTCCCTTTCTCGTTCTAAATTGAGAGATAGTATGGTATATCGGAAAGAGTATTGAGTGAAGACCTGCCATTACTACTTGTACGACTTTGGACAAGTCACTTCATGTCTTTGAGGTGTCTTCCTGTGTAGAATGAAGGCATTAAATTAGATGACTTCCCCCCCTCCCCCCCAGGGTCTCTTTTAGCTCTAAATCAATGATGCTATGAGAACAATGGAAGGTCATGTGCTTGAGATGCAAGAATCAATTACACTAGGGTGTTATGAAATGGGCATTTTTTTATACCATGACCTGACTGTGGAGTCCTGGGTTATTGTTGCTGTTTGTTCTTTGTTCTTGAAGAGGACTATGACATCAGGAAAGTGATGCCATGACATACAAATGAATTGGATCTAAGTGAGGCAGGGCTGTGCAAAGTCACCAGCCTCATTTTCTCCTCTGGAACCATCTGGAGCCAGCAGCAAGATATAGATATAGGACAACTGGAAATGGCCCTTGGAGTCCTGGAAGAGAGGTTGTGAAAGCCAAGTGAGGACCAGAGCTTGAGTTTTTATGAGCCTAGAAGTCTGATCTTCACCCTTAGGAATGGCTCCTGATGGTAGCCAAGAAACCGCCCCAGAGGTTTTCTTCCTTGAAGGAGGATTCTTTCCTTGAGAAAGCGGGTGGAAAGAAGGATGGGGGTGGAGTGTGGGTCTGGATGACAGAGTTGACCACATGTAGAAGGGCCCAAGAGCACACCAAACCCAACAGCCCTTCGGGAGAATAGTAGAGAAGCAGGCTCTTAAAGTGGGAATGGGGTGATGAGGGGAAGTAGAACTGAGTTTTTAAGGACCAGGCTAGTAAAAAAGGTGTAACCAATCAGGAAGCTCGGAAATGTGACATGAATTTGAGTTTCTTTTTTTTTTTCCATTGGTTTGCGTAAGAGGGAGAGAGATGGGGAGAGAGGAAGAAATGGAGTCATTGGTGCTGGAGAGAGTTACTACCCCACTCAAAGGAGCCCATCTCTCTCTCTCTGAGCCGCATGCCCCTCTTCTTGGCTCACTTGGCTAGGGTCTGTTCCTGACAGAAGGACTGCCTGTTTGTTGGGGGGTGGGGGTGGGGGGGAGTGTGTGTGTGTGTGTGTGTGTGTGTGTGTGTGTATGTGTGTGTGTTTTAAATACCAAAAAAAAAAAAGAACCAAAAAAAAAAAAAACCGTGGCTACAATCAGCTGCTGAGAGGATCTCTCCGGTTTAGTTCCTGCCAATTTCCCTCGGAGCTGGCACTGCAGGGGACTCCAGAGGCATAGAGGAGAAGGAAGAGGTGAGGGAGGGTGGTTTGGGAAGGGAGGAGAAATGGACACATGCCATCGATGGAGCGACAAGGCTCTTGCTGCCAGAGTGCCAGCAGGCAGCATGGGGCCAAAAAAAAAAAAACCCAACAAAACAAAACCCACAACAAATAGCTGGCAACTCGTCCTGAAGCAGGCGGCGTCTGAGTTGGCAGAGGTGCCATGGAGGACAAGGCTGCAGCATGCAGGCGAACCCAGAGAGTGAACGAGCAAGCCGGGGAGAGATGTGGCCACACACGCAATGCAGGTAATGGGTGGCGGGGTGGCCACTGTCACTGCCATATTGGGGACCTGGTGCGTGGGGCTGGGAGGGCTGGATGGGACTGGCAAATTGACGGGGAGAGGTGAGGTCTATGAGCATGATCGACTGTGCCCGCACCTCTGCCTGGTGTTGGGGGTGCCCTCCTGACCTCCTGGGTGATTGCTTACTCTGTATCGGCTGGCATCAGCTACCGCGAATGGCACTCAGCCCTGTGGTGTTGGGGCCTCTTGGTTGGGACCAGGCTTGGCTGAGAGGTGTGAGCACTCCAGGTGGTAGGGTGCTGACCCCATCCGTTCCCACTGGGATATGCCAAGGCTCCGGGAGCTGGCACTGCCCAGGCAGAGGCAGAAGGCGAGAGGTAGGGGGAGGGGTGCAGGGGCTGAGCAGAGACAGGAGCCCGAGACCAACCGTATGAATTGGCTCTGCAGACCCTAGCATGGCGACCATCTTCAGCTCCATCTGCCAGGTGCCCCACCCATCTTAGGAAGAATCAGTTCTTGGGCATCACCCCTCCTAAACAGATGTCCTTCCTTGTTTTCCCCATTAGTTTATCATCTTTAGCCCCTTCCCTACTTCCCAGACATTGAAGTCTGTTCTCTCTTCTCTTTGGGGAGTTCCTGCAAAGCCTTCCTTGAATGTCAGTCTGTTCCTTCCCACTGCTTCTGTCTGCCAAGGACAAGTTGCCAAGTCTGGGAAGTATATGTGTGGGGAGAGGAAGGGTCTGAGAGGAACCTGGAAGGTCTGGGAAGTCAGACCCCCTGAGGTGCTCCTCTTCCTTCCCTTCACTCTCACCCCCACCCCATGTCTCCTCCTCTCATCCCTGGCTCTGTACCGGGGGTCCCTGTGTGCCGAGTGATGGGATCGCAGCCAAGGATTTCAGGCAAAGGAACAAATCTCAAATATCGGTGTGCCCAGGAGCCAGGCTGCTGAGGGCACAGGAGATTTGGACTACCCTGCTTAGAAGGGACTGAGTCTCTGATTTGGCAGGCCGTCCCTTTTGCTCTGAGGATGATGGACTCCTCCTCCCCTGCCCTGCCACCTGCCCAGCCAGAACAAACTGGGCATCCTTCTGGGTCTGAGGCTATTCTGCAGGTGGGAAGCGGTACAGTAGGCAAGATGGGGGCTGGGACCACAAAGTGGGGGACCAGATTCTCATCTGCCGCAGAAGCTAGCATCCCCCAAATAACATGTTTCTGTGGCTAAAGAAGAGAAGGCTGGTTAGGGGCCCAAAACTGGTATTACCACGGATACCAGTCCAGACTTCGGCTTGGTGACCAGGCGTCTAGCCATCATCCCTTCACTAGTGAGTGAATGACTTCTCCTGGTGGGCTGGGGCTACTGGAGGCAATTCTTTCTCTTCTACTCCAAAGGGAATCCTCAACCCAGCTCAGAAATACTGTGGACTCACTACCGCTAGCAGTGGCAGAATTTTGACAAAGGTCCTTAGACTATAGTCAAGACAGATTATGAAGGACAAACCAAGAAGCTGCTGGAATTAACGGAAAACAAAATTCACCAGGCTGACATTGGTGTGCCCTTCCTTGAGGGAGGCTGTGAGGACAGATTGGAAATGAGGTTTTCCCAGGTATCTTTGGCCCTGTTCATTTCAGAGGATAGTCAACTCTTTTCCAGAGAAGATGGATTGCGTTTCAGATTGGGGGAAGATTGGAGCCAAGTACTGGTAAAGGCATCAATAGAGGCCCTAGCTCACGGGTTTCAGGGTGAGGACCTGGGGCTCTGATGGGAACTTTGGGGAGGAGCTTGGTCTGAGTGTGTAGCTATGCCAGAGAGGAGCTAGGGTCTGCTCTTCCAGCCTAGCAGGCAGAATTTGGAGCAGGATTGTGACCATGCTCCCAACGAGAGAGAGGGAAAAGGGATCCCGGGGATGGGATTGTGGAGGCTATTGAGCAAGAATAAATAGGGGGTAACTGGGGTACTGACTTCTTATACAGCTCCCAAAGGTCCACTGAAGAAGCCTGAGGTAGGGAGATAGAGATGGAAGACTAGTATCCACCCCCAAGACTGGGAAGAAAAGGCAAGAGTGAACCTACCTGGGAGACTGGCATTGAGAACACCCTCAAGCAAACAAAGGGTTCCAGAACTCATTTGGCCTGGAAAAGACAGGGTCAGGAATGAGGACCATAGCAGAGTGTCGCTAATATTAGACTTATCTATCTTCAGGCCTATGGGCAGTTTGAGTCCTTGTCAGAGCTCTGAAGTGTCACCACAATAGTTGAAATAAAATTGACTTTGTTGAGAAGCTACTCAAGAAACCTCAACCTCAGCCTCACTGGACAACTCACCTTGTCTCAGTGGGGAAAACTCAGATTTCCAAGAAGGTCCTTCAGCACTTGGTAAAGGCCAGGAGAGCCACAAGTGAGACCCCTCTCCAACCCCCCACCCCCATTTGGGTTGTGTTGGGGAGCTTGCTGGTTTCATAGTACCTGGTACTCATGATAACTCTTCTACAGAGAATGGAATTTCATGTATGTCAGAATCATTTTAGATCTCACCTGGGAAGTGAGAAGGTTGGACTGGATGCCCTGTAAGATCCCTTTTGCCTCTAGATAAATGATTTTGTATATATTTTTGTATATGATTTGTTCCAAGGTTAACCAACTATAAGGCAGCCCTATGGTACATACCTAGGCCCACAGCAAGAATGTCAGGCTTCAGGGGATTTCATCTATAGGAACAGATCATAGTTGCCTGGGGTCTATGAGAACAGCCCAAATGTATCTAATGCCTTAAGTCTGCAAAGCACTGAATATGTGTTATCTCACTTGATCCTTAATGCAACCTTGAGAGGTTGCTGCTACAAGTGTTATCACCCTAATTTTAGAGACAGAGGCCAAGAAATGGGATAGAAATACGTTGTCTGAGGTCACACAGCTGGTAGGTGTTGACTTTTGAACCCTGATCTCCCCTGACCCCAAGGCTCCTCCTTCGACACCACACGGCCTCTTTCTGCTCTCATTCAAGATGGCAGATGTGAGAAGACTTCATGGGATGGAACGATAGCCCTGTGAACACGGGGTGGGTGGCTTCCAGAATGGAAGGAACATGGACATCATATACTTGTGATCTCAAGTCCATTCCAAATTCCCTTCCTGACTCCAGGAATACTGAACAACTTCAGATTCATCTCTTGAATCCCAGGATCTTTTGCTTGCAGCATATGCTGGGCTCTATCTAGCAGGAGAAACCCATGATAAGCATCCTCCTGTGTTCATTGTGGTGATTTGAACTCAGGTGCAGCACCCTATCCGCCATCCTACCTAGCAGCTTGATTTTTGACTTCCCTTAATGGTCTCCCCCGCCTCCTGACCACTTGGCAATCTTCATCTCTTCCCATACAAAGCTTGGTGAAGTAGCTAATTCTCTACGCCTTCTGTTTTTAATGTCTTGTTATACCCCCAGTGGGGTATTCTTGATAGGAAGACCTGAGTTGCAGGCACAACACTCTGGCTGGCATAGTTGTACCCATTGGTCAGGTATCTAGTGGGATAGGTTGATGGGAGTAAACCTTGATCCACAGTCAAGTTTGGGTCTCTGTGGCTTCCTAGCCCTGCTCTCTCTGGACCAGGTACAGGCCATTGGCTAACTAAACCCTAACTCCTAGAGGGACTTGGTGGGGCTGGGGGAGAGGTGGAGGGAGACCCTGGAGGGTTGGTTGGTACTCTCTCAACAAAGAGTATGGAACCTGAAATTTAATGAAAACTCACACAAGACCCCCACTGCTCCTGTCCAGCTAAGAACCCTGACAATGAGCTTCCTGCTCATCCCCCCCCCCCCCAAAGCTCTTGACTTTGCTGGTTCAGGATGAGTAAGGCTTCCTCTAAGGAGCTCACTATCAGCCTTGCCTTGGTCCATAGATTGTCCTCCTTTTGCTTTCTGTGGACGTCTCTAGAGCAGATCCTGCCTACTCACTTTATGGGCCCAATGGCTTTTCCATATCTGGGCAGGCTCTGAGTCCCACCTTGTCTTCTACCTGGGTGGCTGTGGGCAGTACAAAAAGAATGAGAAGGAACTTGGGAGAGACTGGGGGATCTAGAGAAGGACAGGAGGGAAACCAGAAACAACAGCCAGGAGGTGAACTGCCACCCTCCCCATTCTGTTCTGCTGTCCTACTGTCTGGGCCAGGCTTCCCATTTCAGAGGATTCGAGTTTTAGAGATAGAAACAACCTTAGAGGCCAACTTCTCATTTTATGGATGAAGAAACTGAGGCCCAGAGTGCCCAAAATAAGCACAGACAAGCAGGAGAGCTTTGAAGGCTACTGGGTGGCTGTAATAGAGACCAGAAACAAAAAGCCTGCCGTACCTAGGGAACCTATGATTTCTTTTTCTGTTCTACTGTGTATATGCAAACACCTGGGGGGGGGGGGAGGAGGCAGGTACTAATAACTGGCATTTATGTAGTTCTTTAAAGTTGTCAGAGCACTTATGTATGTTTTTTCATCTGATCCTTCAACAACCCTGGGAGATGGGTGGGTTTACAGACAAGGAACTGAGGCAGTCGGAAGCTAAGAGACTTTCCCAGGGCCACCCAACTAACAAATGTCTGAGGTCAGATTTAACTCAGGATTTCCTGATTCCAAGTTTAGCCCTCTATCCACTGTGGAAGTCCAGGCAAAAATTAAGTTTCTAAACAGTTTCTTGCTCAAGGTCACAAAACCCTGATGGTGGAGCTAGAAGCTGAACCTCACTCCTCTGACAGTGGAATCATTTCCATTGTACCATGCTGATTTCTTTCTTTCTCTCTTTCTCTTTCTTTCTTTCTTTTGTTCTTTCTTTCTTTCTTTCTTTCTTTCTTTCTCTCCCTCTCTCTCTCTCCCTCTCTCTCCCTTCCTTCCTTCCTTCCTTCCACCAGTCCCTCCCTCCCTCTCTTCCTTCCTTTCCTCCTTCCTTCCCTCCTTCTTTCCTTTCCTTCTTTCCTTTTTTCTGTCCTCATGACAGGGAGCCTCTTTTGACTTTCTGTGTCCCTACTGTGCTTAGCACAGTGCCAGGCGTCTAGTAGGTGCTCTGTGAGTGCCGGCTGACAGACTGATTGGCAGCCTGATGAGCTCAGGCCCCAGCTTGCTCCCTCACACTCTGCAGCAGTGTGACTGAGCGATCGCCTCTCTGATGCCTCTTCTCTCTTCCTCCTCTACAGGCATTTTTTATCTCTCTCTTATCTTTCCATCCTTATCTAGAAAACAGAACAACGCAGTCATCCTTTGCCAAATCCAGGCTGTCTGACTGTGCGTATGTGTGTGTGTGTGTGTGTGTGTGTGTGTGTGTGTTCGTTGTGAGAAAAGTGCCGTGTACACCATAAAGCTCTAGAACTCTGTGCACTGTTATTGGGCCATGACCCTGGGGTCTTCCCGAGGGGTGCAGTCTTATCTGTGGCCTGCACCCCTGCCCTCTCCCATGCCCTTCACTGGCCTGTGCTTCCTAGAGTCCTGAAGGCAGGCTGCCCTACCCAGAGGAAACCGTGAAAGGGGGAGAGGCCAGGAGGTGCGATTTCCTTGGTGGTGGGACCTTGGAGGCTTGGCACCTTCCCTGTCATGTACAGATTAGAGAGCTGCCTAGATGTTAGGCCAGGGGTGGGGAAGCTATGGCCTCGAGGCCACATGTGGCCCTCTAGGTCCTCATGTGTGTCTCTCGGCACTGAGGCCACAGATTGAGTGAGGCCCTTTGGTGTCAAGGCTGAAGATTCCCCACCCCTGCATTAGGCCCTAAAGCACTTAGGAGTCAAGTACCTTCCCCAAGTCTCACAGTTAGCGTGTGAGACAGAACTTGAACCCAGATCTTTCTGGTTGCACAGCTGGTTCCTTGTCCCCTACTCCTCATCACCTCTCAGTGATGATAAGTAACCTTCCTAGAGTCCTTTAATGTTTGCAAAGTCTTCATATCTCTGATCCCCTTTGATCCACTGGTCTGGTGCCCAGAATGTTCTGGCATCAGAGAAGGTCCACCCCCTCATTCCAGGCAGATTGTCGGGTACTTGATGGTAGGTAGAAATAGTGAGTTCTGGTTTTGTCATTGTATCCCCAGGGCCTGGCAAACAGTAGATGCTTAATTGATGCTTGTTGAATTAAAGTGAATTGAATGGGGAGCAATAGTGTTATTTCCAAGCAGCAGGAGGTGGGGGGGTCCTATGCTGATGCCCCTCTAGGTTTCAGAACTCATACTTACCCCCTCCTCTCCTTTCCTCCTCCATGGGCATCTCTCAACTCTTTCTGTCTCTCTCTCTTCCATCTCTCTATTTGTCTCTGCTTCTCTCTCTCTCTCTCTCTCTCTCTCTCTCTCTCTCTCTCTCTCTTTCTCTCTCTCTCTCTCTCTCTCTCTCTCCCCCCTATTTCTCTGTCTCCATTTGTCTCTCTGTCTGCCTCTCTGCCTCTCTTCCTTCTCCTATTCCTCCTCCTCATCTTCTCTTCTTTTTCCACATTTCACAGTCCCTGCTTCCTGCACTGAGCCAGAGGTCCCTGGAGACTCCAGCCAGATGTTCCCCGCAGCACAGCACATTGCTTTCCTAATGAAATATTCATAGAGTCTTTCTGCCTTTTGACATGAAAGCCTTCTGCAGCTTTCTAAACCATGGAAACCAGGCCCCGGTGCCCAGCACTCTGACAAAGCCCCAGGAGCTGCCTAGCTCCTAAGCCTTATCCTTGACCTGGTCCTGCTTTAGCCTACCTTTCCCTCCTTCCAGCTGCCAGGAGAGTCCAGGAACCCATTGCCCTCCATTCCTCCTACCCTGCCCCCCTCCCTCTCTGCTGCTATCCTGGCAGAAGAAGTTTTCAGCAATAGAAAATCTGAATCTCCTCCTTCTCCTCTCCTCTCCTCTTCCCTCCTCTGTCTTTCCCTCCTCTCTTCTTCCTCTCCATCTACTCCTTTCCCCTTTTCCCTTTCTTCCTCTCCTCCTCCTTCTCCTTCCTTTCCCTTCCCCCTTTTCCCTCTCCTCCTCTCCTCTCTCTCCCCACACAAGCACGCATGCACACACACACACACACGTGCACGCACACACACATACACGTACGCGCGCGTGCGCGCGCACACACACACACACACACACACACACACACACACACACACACCACCCATGAGTTTAATTCAACTACCTGACACTCTGGGGCTATCTCAAACAAGACGAAATTGTTAGACCAGGACACTCCAAGGGGAAGGTCAACAGGAAACGAATTCTGGGGCTAAGACACGGTGTGTGGTGGAGAGAACACTGCATCTGGGGGCAAGGATCCAATGTGGAACTCTTCTGAGTCTCAGCTTCTCCCTGCGTAAATGACTCAATGATCTCCAACGTCTTGTCCCTATCAGCCCTAAATCCTGTGATCAGAAAGTTGGTCCACAGGTCACAATTGCTGAAAAAGAGACCTCTTGGACAAGGGAACCCATGAATCATAAGGACAACCCAGGCCACGTCCTCATTTTACAAGATGAGGAACCTGATATTCAGAGAAGTTAAGTAACTTGTTCAAGGACACTTAGGTAGCAAGAAAAGCTAGGATTTGGATTTAGGAACCTAGCTAGGTGGTGCCATAGTGCACAGAGCCCTGGACCTAGAGTCAGGAAGACTTATATTCCTGAGTTCAAATGTGACCTCAGACATTTACTAGCTGTGTGACCCTGGGCAAGTCACTTAACCCTGTTTGCCTTAGTTTCCTCTTCTATAAAGTGAGCTGGAGAAGGCAATGGCAAACCACTACAGTATCTTTGCCAAGAAAACCCCCAATGGGATCATGACAGAAAATAGTTCAACCACAAGAACAACAACCCCCGACTCCAGAACCAATGCTTTCATACAATCAGTTATTCAGCAAACACATATTGGATATCTGCTAGGAATCAGTCCTCCAATATACTGACCAGATCTTAAGATTTCCAGATCCAGATAATACAATCCCTCCATTTAATGGATGAGAAAACCAGGGCCTAGAGGGATGAATTAACTTTCCCAATGTCACACAAATAAATGGCAAAAAATGAAAACTCAGGTCCTCTGACTCAAGGGCCAGGGCTTTCTTCAATGGGCCATACAGCTCTCCTGCCCATCTTTTCTTCTTGACTCCACATGGGGAACCAACACGACTGAATTTTCTAGTAGCTGGAAGAGCAGAAGGATGGATGGTCTGTGTTAGGGGCAAGGATTGCCAGCCACTTAATTTATTGTTGTGCTGTGTAGATCAAATAGTGGAATATTGTAGCATTTATGCTATATAGACATGACATGTGTTATGGTGTGGGTCCATAGAGGCTGCATTAACCCCTTTACCTCGGTTTACCACGTCCATTAATTGAAATTTGCTTAAAATATATTTAATGGGATCTTGAATGAAGACATCGATAGCATGTTTATAGAATTTATTGATGACGTAAAGCTAAGAGGGATAGCTGGCATGTTTGATGATCAATTCAGAAGCCAAATAGATCGCAACAGATTAGAATAATGGGCCAAATCCAATCAACTGAAATTTAATAGGGGTAAGTGTCAAGTCCTCCACATAGGCACAGAAAATCAACTCCATAAGTACAAGATGGGGATGTATATTTAGAGAACAGTTCATGTGTAGAAGAACTAGGTTTTCTGTGCATTGAAAGAAATCTCAACATGAACTAACAGTGAAAGATGGCACCCCAAAATAAGAGAGGTGGTGAACTAGGTGCTCTCCAAAATGAGCTAGGTGTCTTCCACCCTGGCCAGATCAGTACTGGGCAGTATTATGTTTAGGTCTGGACACCACAGTTTAGAAAGGACATTAAGAAGTGAGGATACATCCAAGGGAACAGGGTTGGACAATACCCTCTTGGACAATGTTTAATCTGAAGAAGAGAAGGCTTACAGGAGACATAACAGCTGTTGCTGAGTATTTTAAAGTTGTTATTGAGTAAGCATTTATTAAGTGCCTACTGTATTCCAGGCATTGTGCTAAGCACTGGAGATACAACAGAAGACAAAAAAAGAGCCTTTGCTTTCAAGGAGCTCACAGTAGAATGGAGGAAGACAAAAGGCAGCTATGGACAAACGAGATATATGTAGGATGAAAAGGAAGTAGTCTCAGAGGCATCAGCATGAAAGGGTTGCTAGAAAAGATGAGACTTTAGCTGAGATTAGAAGGAAACTGAGATGCTCAGATGCCTAGATGAAGGAGGGAGTCCCAGGCATGGGGAGAGCCAGTGAAAATGCCCAGAGTGTGGTGTCACATTCGAGGAGCAGAAAGGAGGACAGCGTCTCAGGATTACAGAGTGTGTGGGGGGGGTAATTGGTTGGTTGTTGTCCTTCATTCTGGGAGAGGACTGAAATGACATCAGTATGGTAGTCAAGTTTCAATGTGTCTGACTATGGCTGATCAGACCAATATAAGCTTGGAATGCTCTAATACAGGTCAGGCATCAATAGTCTGTGTGAACATTTGGGGTGGCTATGGGGAGTAAGGCATAGGAAGACTGGAAAAGTAGGAAGGGACCAGGTTATGAGTGGCATTAAAAAATAAGCAAAGGATTTTATCTTTGATCCTGGAGGTAATAGGGAGCCTCTTGTATTTATTGAGGAGGGGAGTGATGTGGTTGTGCTTTATAAAGATCAATTTAACAGCTGAGTGGAGGATGGATTGGGATGGGAGAGACTTGAGGCAGGAAGACAATCAGATGGTCATTGCAGTAGTTTGGCATGAGGAGATGAAGAGTAAAGGGGCGGGGGTGTATGAAAACATGAGATAAAAAGGATAGCACTTGCCAAGGGATTGGATGTGTATAAGGGAGGGGGAGGGTAAGAGAGTGAGAAGTCAAGGACCACATCCAGGCTAACAGCCCCTGTGACCAGGAGGATGGTGGTACCTTCCATAGCAATATGGAAACCAACAAGAGGGAAGGGTTTGTTGGGGAGGGGAGTGAGTTGCTTGGACATGTTGATCTTAAGATGTCTAGGAGACATCTGGGTCAAGATATTCAGTAAATAGTTGGGAATGCCAGACTGGGGAGGTCTATAGAATACTTGTTCTGTGTGGCCCCAGGGAGCAAAATAAGGAGCTGTGGGTGGGGAGTGTCACAGAAATAAGTTTCGAGATGTTATAAAGAAAGATTCGTCAGGATGAGAGCTGTCCAAAATGGCCTGTCGTGGGAGGTAGTGAGTTCCTCTTACTGGAGGTTTCCAACTATAGGCTGGATGACCATTTGGGGTAGGGGTGTGCAGAAAGGGTTCTTGGTGATGTAAGAGATGGATTAAAAGGCCCCTAACATCCCTCCTAACTCTCAGATTCTTCTATTCTGCTCCCATATCTAACCCCAATCCGCTGAGGTCCAATCATCATCTTATCCATCCAGGTTGCCTAGAAGCGGTGTATATTCACCTCTCAGGGTACTGGTGCCAATGTGTTGGGATGAGGCCCTGCCACTATTACCCTTCCACTTAGGGGTAGGGGAGAATTTACCCACTTACCCAAGTAAGCCACTTGCTTCCTTGCTTAGGATGAATGACAATCTATCACCAATAAGAAGTAAAGAATGCCATCCTCACTCATCTTCTCATTGCTATGTGTAGGCTGGTTGCTTGTTGCCTTATTTGCAAGGGTGTTTTAAAGAATGAATTGTGTTGGGAGGGAAAGTAGCTAGTTGGGGGTGAGATAGAGGAGGGGAAGCTTGTCATACCTGTACCTAGCATAGTGCCCAGTACATAATGACCACTTGACAAATCAGAGGCAGCTTCCTGTAATACACAGAGTACTGGATTTGGAGTCATGGGGTGGCTCAGATTTAGGAGTCAAAGGTACTTCAGAGGCCATCTAGTCTAACCTTATTTTTATAGATGAGGAAACTGAGACCCAGTGAGGTAAAATGATTTTCTGAAGGTCACCCAGGTATAAAGTGTCAGAACCACTCATATAGCTGAAAGAGACTCCAGAGATAATTTAGTCTACAGACCCCTCATTTGACGCATGAAGAAATTGTGCCCCAGAGAAGGGAAATTGCTTGATCAAGGTCATGTAACTAGTCAGTGCCAGTGCTATATTTGAGGCTTGAACTGAAGTCTAGCTCTCAGGCCAATGCTCTTTCCTCTTCAAGTCAAGGGTCCTGGTTTAAAACTCACCTCCAATGCTTACTACCTGTGTTACCTGGAGCAAAGAATAGGTAATCTCTACTCTCTCTTCCATTTCTGAATCCCACAAACCCATTAATTTTCTTGAATTGGATTGTATCATTTAACTTTTATTGAATTTGTACTATTACCCAGTCCCAAGGAGTCTGCCTCCTTTATTCCCTTTGAAAGGTCTTTGACCCAACTGGTTTTGCCCATGACTCATCAATCAGAGGCTTGTGTTTGTCCTTTGTTTTCAAAGTGGACCATGGCATCAGGGAGATGATGACATGACTTGCAGCTGACTTTGATTTGAGTGAGAGAGAGCTATGCAAGGTCACCAGCCCGACTCTGTCCTCCAGAGCCATCTGGGTCCAGAGGTCAGATATTCATGACGACTGGAGATGGCCCAGGATGCAGTGTGAGGTAACCTGCATCCTGGGTCAATCAGAGGCAGGGAGTGCTTGGAGAGTCTACTTGAGGCTACTGGAGCTCAGTCTTGTACATCAGATCAGTAAATAGATAGCAAAAGAAAGTTAGCACTGGCCCCCTTGACTTTGCCAACTGTGGAGACCTCAGGTTGGAGAATCCTGCCATGGGCAGGGCACCAACAGCACTGGAAGGAGATCTAGCCTTTTTTTTTAAAGAACCTGCATGGAAGGGAATCCCACGGTTTTCTTCTTTGTGTCCAGAGATTCCCTTGGTCTGGCTGGGTCTTTCTTCCTCATTCCACAATTCCACTTGCTAAGCTGCTGCCACAGTACCTGAGGTTCTGTGGAGACTGTGGATACCTGCCTTGCGGTAGACTTAACCTCTTTCCTTCCCAACACCAGGCAATGTCTCATTTTCATTTCCTCAGCCACCCTAGGAGGCAGGACAATGGCACCAGGAACCACAGCATTCACCCCAAGAAAGGACAAATCATTACTACTTCCCTTGAATGCCCCTAGAACCTGGTGAAGAAGCCCCCGCCCTCCCCACCTTTGGGTATGCTGCTGCTGAAGACCATGACTGTAATCGTCCTACGAACCTGTACATTAGGACTACTTATTCCTTTCAATTTGAGGTTTATCATGGGCTACTTTAAATTGCAGGTTAAATAACCTTTCGTTGGTTCATTTCTTAGCTTTCCAACCAGGCTATGATCTCTGAAAAGGCAAGTCCTGTTTCTTAAATGTTTCTGCATCTTATTGTCAGTAAAATGAGGGGATTGGACTAGGTGGCCTCTGAAAGCAATTCCAGTTCTGGGTCTCTGATTCTGTGATCTCTCTGGGACTCAGACAGAGCTAGGCACATAGTACTGGCTTGTTGTTGGATGGATGGATGGATATATGTATGTACGGATGGATGGATGGGTGAATGGACGAGTAGAACACACGAAAAGAAGAGAGAAAAGAAGGAAGGAAGGAAAGAAAGAGAGAAGGAAAGGAAGAAGGGAGGGAGTGAAGAAGGGTGGAAGAAGAAAGGAAGGGAGGAAGGGAAGGAGGGATGAATGGGGGAAGAAGCAAAGAAGGGAGGGGAGGGAGGGAGGAAAGAAGGAAAGGGAAGGAGGGAGAAAAGGAAAGGAGGGAGAAAAGAATGGAAGAAGAAAAAAGGATAAAAGGAAGAAAAGCAGGGAGGGAAGAAGGGAGGAAGGAAGGAATGAAAGAAGGAAGGAAGAAAAGGAAAAAGGAAGGAAGGAAGAGACAGGCCTAGTGTATCTGTAATGAATGGTGTACTTTTCCCTACTACCCTATGTCCCTTCCAGGGAATGGGTATTTTAAATGGGTATCAGTTGTTCCTCTTGTTCTCACTTGAGACCAGGACAAATGGTGGGAAATGGAGGAAGTCCAAAGAGAAAGAGAAAGGGAAGGTCAGGCAACAATTTGAACAGTGGAGAATGTTACAGATGTTGTCCCTTCGGGTCCAGATTCCTAGTTAAAATCAAGATATAAGAGAAACTTTACTTAACTACTTCCCAAGAAACTACTGATTATGTTGTTAAAGAAATATTTTGTTCATCCAACACAAAGAATTCTGATAGTCCATGTAATCCATAGCTATCTTCCTCTTTTG
>CM053581.1:41576477-41607143 GCA_028627135.1 Pseudochirops cupreus
CTGAAATTCTCCAGAGAAGATGCCACAGTCTTTGTTAATCATCTTTTTTGGATTCTACTTGGGTTTACTGTCAGGAGAAGATTTTTAAAAATATAATCTACGTCTTTCTTGGTAAAATTTAGTACTATGTCACCTATTACAGAACAGAGGAATATTAGAAAATATGGGAAATGGTCCTAAACTTTAACAAGAAAGATTGGTTGAATGGAAGAAAAGTACATATGGGATGGTAGACGATGTTGGGCATATTGAATAGACATTGGAGGTAGGAGAAGAAATTGAACAGCCAATAGAGGAGAGGGAGAAATTTAAGTGTAGTGGAAACTAAAGAAGTGGTGGGATGGACAATGGTAGGATTGACAGAAAGTTGGGCAAATGAGGGAACATGGAGGAAAGTTTGGGTGGACAATGAAGAGATTGTCGGTCAGTGAGGAATAATAGAAGGGAAGCTGGACTATAGAGGAGGATGGAGAAGAAGTTGGATTGACAATGGAGGATGGAGAAGTTGGTTGGATAGTAGAGGCTAGAGAGGAGATAAAATGGGCAATTCAAGATGGAGGGGAAGTTAGGTAAAAACTGAAGCATAAAAGGAAGATTGGATGGAATGACAGAGAAGAGGTAGAATGGATGATAGAGGCTGAGAGAAACCTGAATGGATAGTGAATAATAGAAGAAAATAATATGGAAAACATCTCATTGCTATGTCCTTCAGTTGGGAATTGTCTTTAGCTCTACATGGGGCCGAGGTTCTGAACAAAACCTAGAGGAAGAAAAGTGATCCTACGTTGGACCCCCTGGGCAAAACCCATCCATCAAGTTGTTATGGCTTCTAGTGGTTTGAGAGAATTGTGTTATCACCACCTTGAGTTATCACTACGCTATAAAACCTCCTTCCCCACCTACTAAGTAAATGAGGTCACCATATTCCCAGTTCTTCAGATTCAGACCCACTCATGCCCTTGGGGGTTCTTCTTCCTATACTATCCTCCCCACCCCCACCCTCCAGCCTGGAAGAGATTCCTGGATGAGACACAGCTCTCCTCAGAACCACAGGATACTTAGAATTGGAAGGAACTTCAAAAATTGTCTAACCCAACCATAGCAGACCCAGAAGTTCTTCACAAGAATGCTAACTAGTGTTCCCTATCAGACTTGGCATCTGCCTGGAAACCTGTTCCACTGATCAATTCAATCCAACCAACATCCATTAAGAGCTTGCTACAGGCAAGGAACTGTACTAGATTTTGAGGAAACAACAAGAACAACCAAATTCTTGTCCTCAAGGAATGTGCGTTCTATACCGGAGGTGCAATATGTTTACAGGTAACTGAATTCTAAGTGTACAAAGGCAATCCAAAGCATTCGAAAAGAGAAACATGGGAGAAGCCAGAAAGGACTTGTGTATATGGCACTTGAGCTGTGTTTAGAAGGAAGCTGGGGGCAGGGGATGCTCTGAGGTGGTGATAGAGTATGCCAGAAGGTAGGGACCATTTCTGCAAAGCACAGAGGTGGTGGGATGTCCTGCAGGGGAAAAGTTAGCAGGTCAGATTGATCAGAAGAGCAAGTGCATGAAGGAGAATAATAGAAAATAAGATGAGAAAGGTAATTTAGAACCAGAATAGGGAGGACTTTAAATACTACGCCATGGGGAGCAAATGAAGATTTTTGAGAGGAAAAGGGGGTGACATGGTCAGATATGTTTTTAGAATATCAATTTGGCCTCTCTGTGTGGGGTGGATTGGAGAGGGGTGAGGATGGAGGGAGGGATACCATTTGGGAGGCTATTGTAATAGTCTAGGGCCTGAAACTGGTGTGACCAGCCAACCACAGAACTATGACCAATTCCGGGGAGATGCCTAGTTAGTAGATATGAGCCTCTTAGGCTCATGGTCTAAGGAATTTGGCAGACAGTATTAAGAGAAACCTGAACCACCTGGATGGATCCATCATTCTATGTCCTCCCTCAGCTTGGGCTCAGTCTAGGGCTGAACAAGGCTGGGGACCAAATAATGAATGGGGTGGCATTTCCAGTGCCTCCCCTCCATTCCCCAGCCGGAGAGCCGGCTCCTTGGGCCCCCGCCGCCTCTCTCTCCGCATTGCTCTCAGAATAATAAGCTATGCATGTAGTGTAGAAATAAAACATGTTCTGCAGAACAAATGGTGTTAATTTGCCGAGCGGCTCTGAAGCCGAGTATTAGCGAAATGCCTTGAGGGAGCGAGCAGCAGCTGCGCTGGAATTAATGGCAGCACACGGCGAATTAGCACCGCCATGCATCATAGTCAGAAAGACAAAAACACGTCGCGGCAGAGAGGGAGGCGGGGTGGGGGTGGGGTGGAGGGAGAATCCATGGAACCCTGAAAGTCGGGGAGCTGTGTGTCTCTAAACACTGCGGCAGGGAGAGGGGAGAAAAAGCAAGCCACTCAGGAAGAAGGCTGGCCCGGGAAAGAATTGGAATGGCTTCTCATGCCCCCCCACCCCACCCCAGACTACCAGGACTGGGTCTCTGTCTCTCTTTGGGGACACCTCTAGGGTCTGCCAGGTGTAGCTGTCCCTTTGGTCACTTGCATAGAATCAGAAAATTTAGAATGGGGAGGGAGCTAAAAGAGAATCTAGATTCTGCCCCCCCCCCCATTTTCCAGATGAGGAAACTGAGGATGAATGGCATTGACTTGTCCAAAGCCACACAGGTAGTAGTAAATGACAGAGATGGGATTTGAACCCAGGTCCCTTGACTGTAAGTCCAAGGTTCTTTGCAAAATGATGTGTTGTTTCTTGTGGGTGGGGAGGAATGGGTTAGTAACCATGTCATCAATTGCTCCTGAGTATTGGGCAAGAATGACAGTGACTGTGCCAGTCCCTACTCTTTGTTCTGACCAGTTGGCCTCAGCAGGATGAACCCATATGCCTTTCCCCCTAGGTCTCTTTTTCAACCCTTGCCTGGCCTCTGTCATTCCTTTCCCTAGTGACCTCCTAGTGCTATCAATTCCTCCTTTCTGCCATCATCCTTGGCTGCCATTGCCCTACTCAGAGCTAGAGCTCTCCATGCAGGGGCTAATTAATCTGCCTGTCTACTTATTTCTTCTATTTATTACTGACTGTCGAGCCGCTCAAAGTCTGGGGATCCGTATTGATCAGTAACGATGTTGGTGGCTTCTGATCTCCTGTTTCTCCCAGGCGATCCATCTTCCTTCTGCTGCCTTCCATGCGTTCAGCTGACAACTCCATGCTCTAGGTGCTAGGAGAATGCTTCAAATTACACATTACATCTTTATGGGCCATTCCAGTAAATTCCTCCTGTCTGATGAATACTTCACATAACCCATCCGTCTATGTCATGGGCTGGTAGGCTTTGGGGTTTGTTTGCTTGCACTTGACCTCTTGACCCCTCTCATTTTGGAAAGCTGGATCTTTCTCCATCCCGGCTGAAGGGAAGGAGTGGCGGTTGGCTGGGTGGACTGCCAGGAGGGAAGGTGGTGGGAGGAGTAGAGTGATTTGTCTTCCTCTCTTGTTCTCAGCTGGTGTGAGAATGAGTGTGCAGTGGGGAAAGCCAGGAATGAGTGGCCACACACCCTAATTCAGAGACTGTAGAGTGCTTTGAGATCTTGTGAAATCTTGCTCAGTTGCCAGGGGCATGGAAGAAGTGGCCGTTGTGGCCTGATGAATCAGACCTAGAAGTTTTGTTCCTGGCCTCTGTTCCTGCCCTGCCTTTCTGGGTGACTTAGACCCTCCTCCGTGCCTCAGTTTCCTTTTATTTGAAATGGGCACTGGAATAGTTGTTCTAGAACAGGGTTGAAGAATTTAGAGCTGGGAGGGACCTAAAAGGTGATTTATTCCAAGCCTCCCATTTCACAGATAAGGAAACTGAGGCCCATGTCTGGGAAACAACTATATCATAAACTCCTGGAAGGCAGGCACTGTGCCTACTCCTTCTTCAGAGTGTGGTATTGGGTTCACCTTGGGACCTCAATGACAGATTATTGATTGAATCATTTAATGAGAAAGAGAGAAAGAGAGAGAGAAAAGAGAGAGAGAGAGAGAGAGAGGGAGATTGAGAATGTAAGCAAGCAAGACAGTCCCTGCCCTCAAAGAGCTTACATTTTAGTGGGGAATTCAACCCAAAAAAGGGAACATGAAACTGGAATTAGGGAAGGTAGGGTTTGGTGTGGAGATGCTAGAAGGTGTTTTGGAGGTCTGGTTCTAGCCCATATAAGGCCACAAGCACTTTTCCTGTGTTCCCAGTGGCAGAGTGCAAGGTTGGGGAGGGAGGGCAGGGAGGAGATGAGGATGATGATAAAGTGTAGGCAGCAGATTTGGAGGTGATGAGGCAAGACCTATACCAGTCAGCCAACAATAGCATTTGCTAAGTGTGCCAGGCTCTGCATCAGTGTGTCTGTCTTCCTGCAACTCTTCAAACATTGACTGTTTCCAATCAATCCTAAAGAAACATTCATTAAACACCTATTATGGGCTGGCACTGTGCTAAGCACTTAGGATGCAAAGAGGCAAAAAAGACTGCCCCTGCCTTCCAGGAGCTAATGTAATCTTTAGCAGTCTGCTGGGGCCAGGTGAAACCTCAGTTGCTCTGATTTCAATGTCTCTGATTATCAGCGATTTGGGACAATCATTCATATTATTGTTAATAGTTTGCAAGTCTTTCAAGAACTGCTCGACAATTTGTGCATTGAGTAATAGCTCTCAGACTTATACATTTGTGGTAATTATATTATCTGGGCTATCAGATTCTTAACATACATTTGATGCAAAGATTTTCCCCCCAGAGGAGGCTCCCTCCTTATCTCAGCTGCACTGATTTTACTCATGTAAAAACTTTTCAGCTTTCCACACTGTCCAGGTAATCTAAATGATCTATTTCATCTTTTGTTATTTTCATCTACTCTATCCCTTCTTTTGTTTAAAATTCTTCGCCTAGCCACAGTTGTGGAAGTTGTCTCCATCCATTTTCCTTCCATTTTTTAATAAAGTGAACTCTTGAGCCGCTCCCTTGATTTTGGCCCAGCCTATCAGAGCCTCCTGATTTGGTTCCTCAGGCTGTATGTAGCTTAAGTGGACTCATTCCGTCTTGCTCTGGTCTCACTGGACATGGGAAACAGCTGGTCACATTACTATGCAAGAGAATCTGGTGTGAAAAGGGCTATAAGTTCCTTGAAATACCCATGTTTTCTTTTTCTTGAGAAAGGAAGTAGATCTGATGACTGACTTACAAGAACCACCAGGGAGATGTATGTACAGCTGGCCACAGCAGTTCAGGCCTGCCCCACCCCCATGCCCTGGGAATTCCAGAAGGCCTCCTTCTGCCCTCAAGCCATCACTGCCACAGTCTGGGCCAGCCCTGGCTCTGCACAGCCCCTGCCTGGGGCCCAGAGCTCTGCATTCATGCACAGCTGCCTGGAGAAACCAGAGTCCAACACATTCAAACCTGATAAAAGGGAAGAAAACACTGCTCTGCTGTGCTAACTCTACTGCCAGCTCCCACTCCTCCAAACCAGAGGCAGAAATACCTTGATGGCCCTAAATATCCTCATGTCCATCATGGGCATCTGTTCCCCACAGTGCTCCCTCTCCCTCCTGCCTTCCCACCAGGTGGTATAAAAGAAAAGGGGCCCTAGGCCAGGTAGCAGTTGGGGTCTAGTCTCAGATTTGCCACTATTTGAATGTCCTTGGTCAAGTCACTCACCCAGAATGAAGAATCCCATAACTTCCATATCACCCAGAAAAGTCACTGACTATAAAGACTGTCAGATCTAGAAGGGGCCTTAGAGGTCTCCCAGTCTAAATTTCTCATTTTATAGAGGACAAAATGAAGTCCAGAGAAAGGGCTTGGTCAGTCAGTGGCAGATTCAAGAGTACAAGCCCTTTTTCTCATCTCCTAATCCTGTGCCTTTTAACTATATCTGGGCCACAGATTCATCTGTCAAAGGCGAAGAGTAGACTTTGTAGATGCTCTCAGATTCTGGTGGTTTGTGTTTTATTCTATATTCTTGGGTCCATTTCATCTCTGACATCCTGTCCTCTGAGGTATCTCACAGCTTTGATGTTCTGTATTACAAGTTTTCTCTGTCTTGGCAGTCTGTGTTCTAAAGTCTCTTCCTGGGCTGGCATTTGATGCTCTAAGGATTCTTCTAGAGCTGACATTCTGTGTTCTAAGGGTACTCCCAGCACTGTTTTTCTACTCTCTAAGGTCCTTCTCAACTCTGACGTGATGTTCCATGATTTGCCCACCGCCAGCTATCACTCAGCTCCTCTTGGCTCAGATTATTGTCTTGAAATGTAATGGCAACAGAGACTGGTGAAGAAGGTCTCTGCTACCTGGGCAAGATTTGGAAACTGGGCGTTTGGAGCCTTCACTAGGATACCTGTGACTTGAGCAAACACATCTGTTCTGTGGAGAGTGGGATTTTATAGCACCAAAAAGGACACACATTTGTAAAAAGGAACATCAAACCCTCGCTGTGTCCCATGTAGCTGCTCACGTCTCAGCTTTGGAGGGTTGAGTGGTGAGGTGAGTCTCCATCATTTTATGGAGACTATAACATGGAAGTAGGTTGTGTTAGGCAGGATTCACACCAGGGCCTGGAAAGCAAAGCTTTGGCCTTCTCCAGACTATCTCATCCCTGTGGTCCTTTCCATGGAAGGGATGAGGAGGATCCTCTTACTGACTCAGAGGCGCTTGGGGCAAGTATCCAAGCAATGGAATCCTGGGAACAGAATTTAGTGACTCAAGGAACTTCCTCTAGACTTTAGCACTGCCCCTATTTTTTTGCCCTTTGGGGCAAAATTAGTCAATCAATAAGCATTTACTTAAGCCTAACTACGGGCCAGTCATTGTGCTAAGTATTGAGGGGAACAAAGAAAGACAAAAATATCCCTAATTTTAAGGAGTTCACATTCTAATAGAGCAGATAACATGTCAGTAACTTACATACATACAAGATTCATACGGTATAAATGAAAGTTACTACAAGTAGGGGGATGGAGGGGACTGGGAAAGATCTCTTGCCTCTCCTGGTCAGGAGTATGGGATTGGACACACAGAGGGCACTCTTTGAATCTTTACTGAATTGATGTGGGTTGTGCTGGGTGCAGACATTGGAAGGGTGGGGTTGGAAAAAGAGAGAGGAAACCAGTGGCAATGGTTTTAAGCCCTCTGCTTGAAGAAGGACTCCCTCCCTGCCTCCTTGACCCTTTACCAGTGGTCTTGACTTTGCTGGGTGGCTCAGACTCAGTTGGTCTCAGTGGGAAACATATTTAGAGCTGGAAGGAATCATAGAGGCCATATGGTCTAATCTCATTTTGCATATGAGGAAAGCAAGGCCAAGAAGGGAAAGGATTTGCTCAAGATCAGATAGGAAGCTGAGCCAAGATTCAAGCCCAGATCCTGACTCCAAATCCAGTGTTCTGCACCAGACGCCCATACCAGGAGAATGCTCCTTCTTCTAACCTCTTTCCTAGAGCTTCCCTTTAACTCCTAGAATGGAGTCTTCAGCAAACATTTCAGGCAGCCTCCCTGTCCCCTTACAATAGCAAAATTCAAGTTTCAAGCAAGGCAGGGGCTGCCCAAGGGATCTATATGCCAACCATTCATGTAGTAAATATGAAGTAAGTACCTACTAAGCATCCAGTCCCATGTTACAGGGAGAGCCAAAGTGTGTGACACCATCCCCTGCCCTCATGAAGTTTGAAATTGAGTGGAGATGAGCTATGTATACTGGCAATTATTTAGCAATATAGGAGATGCCAAAAGTCAGGAACTCACGGGGTCAAAAGAGGAGCCCAGATACCATTGTTGTCATTCACCCTTCCTTTCAAAGAGGACCAATGACATCACAGGTGATGTCTTGACTTGCTCATGAATTGGATTTAAAGAGTCATCAAGGGGCGGCTAGGTGGTGCAGTGAATAGAGCACTGGCCCTGAAGTCAGAAGGACCTGAGTTCAAATTCGGCCTCAGACACTTAACACTTACTAGCCCTATGACCTTGGGCAAGTCACTTAACCCCAATTGCCCTACCTTCCGCCCTCCCAAAAAGCAAAAAAAAAAAAAAGTCATTGAAGTTCAGTGGCAGGACAAAAGTCAAGACAGCTGGCATTGGCCAAGATGCAGCATATGACCTTGGCGTCTTTGATTGATATCTGACCAAGCTCTAAGTGCTCTAAGGCTGCTGCTAAAGGCCCAGATGTTAGAGATTGCATCAAATCAAAGGAGGGAGAGGTTTTCTATGGGCTCGAGATGTTGAGGGAAGATCATGGAGGAAGTAAGTCTTGAAGCATGAATAGGAATTAGATCAAGAAGAGGAAGTGCGAGGGCACATCTGGTAGAAGGAATGCTATGAGCAAAGGTACCAGGGCAGGAGTGAGTAAGGCATCTGAAGGGGCCATGAAAGATGAAGGATGATCGAATAGAGGGCTCATTTAGGGAAGCAAGTAAGACTGGAGATGTCAGTTGGGACCTAGTTATGGATGACTCTGAATGTCAGACAAAGGTGTTTTGGCATGGAGTAGTAGAAAGAGCATTGAATTTGAATGTCCAAATCGCTGGGCTCATATCTTGGCTTTGCTACTTGCACAAGATTGATTTCTGTGTGATAGTGGGCACCTCGATTCAAATTCATTAAATACCTACTAAGTGCCAGGGGTGATAGTAAGTCCTAACTGTTGTTGATCAGTTGTGTCTGACTTTTTGTGACTTCTTGGCAGAGATACTGGAGTAATTTGCCATTTTCTTCTCCAGTTCGTTTTATAGATGGAGAAACTGAGCAGAACAGGGTGAAGTGATTTGCCCAGGGTCACACAGCTAGAAAGTGTCTGAGGCTAGATTTGAACTCGCAAAGATGAATCTTCCTGAATCCAGGTTAGTTATAAAAAGATATAGGTATACAAAGATAAAAACCAATGGAAAAGAGTTTTTTCTCTCAAAGATGTTTTATTCTACTAGGTCAAGGGAGTAGGTGGGGGTGGAGAGGTGGGAAACCAGTAAACACCTAAAATAATACTTTTTTTTAGAAACTCAATCTGTAAATTTTGTTGGTATAGGAAACTCCTCAGAACAGCATCTCTTCCACAACTTCACAGCCTGGGAGTGCTAAGAGGTTGTAATTTGCCCAGGGTCACACGGCCAATCTGGGTCAGAGAGTAAAACCCATATCTTCCTGGCCACAAAGTCAGCTCTTTGTCCACTCTGCCATGCCTCCAACTACAAAATACATATTCAAAATAAATACAAGGTAATTTCTGGGGGTTCTATGCAACTGAATAAGAAAGGAGGGAGCCCAAGCCACTCTACTTTCCTCATCTGTAAAAGGAGATTTGACTAAGTAATCTCCGACATCACTTCTAGCACTAAAATTTTGTGAACCCATGACTGGGTCCTTTATGTCAAGGGAAATGGGCTTATTTGGAAAGAGAAGACTCAGGTGCCCATATGGCTTTCCTTTCTTCAGTTCTCTGAACTTTCTTACGTTGCCTTCCAGGATTTCTTTCTTCCCCTGGTGACTGATTCATCATCACCTGTGGCAACTAGGCAGCCTTATCATCTCCACCACCCCACCTACCCCACCCAAGAGCTAGTGAATGGTGACTTCTGCCCATGAAAGCCTTTGAGACTTTACATAGAAGCAGCAGCAGCAGTAAGTAGGGTCTCCCACCTTCAAGGGGTGGTAGGAAACCTGGCCAAGGTCTCCTCATGAGGACGGCCTACTTCCCATTCTTTAATGGGAAAAGGGATGAGTGGTTGGGTTGTGAGGGGCAGAGGAGCAGAGGAAGGTTCAGCCTCTTCCAGCCCCCTCCCCTCTCCAGCCAGGTCAGGGCTCTGACGGGGCCTGGGTGCTGTGCAGTCACATTAGCTCCACCCACGGAGCTGGCTCCAGGCTTGGCGGTCACTGTCGGGTTACATCTGCTGGGCCATGCAAGAACAGTTCCAGATGCACCAGGAGTGCCACGCTCGAATTTCAATTTCATCTCCTCACAATCATTTTCAGCATCCTCTTAGAGCCACATTAACGAAGCCTGCTCGTTTGAATGCATAATTAGCCTAAGCATTCTACCTCGCTAATTTCAAGGCAGGGGAAGAGAGTGGAGGGGGGCTTAGGAATTTGCATATTAATTTAGCAGAGGGAGAGAAAAATTGTTTACCACTCGCTTCTTGCTGTTGATCACAGAGGACTTAACTCTTTCGAGCCCACCATCTGGAGCTGTGGGTCGGGAGCTCAGCATGGCACAGGGAATGGTGCCTCTTCCCAGCAGGCCATTGAGTAGTCTCTTCTAACATTAGCCAGCTTCCAAGTCATGGCCTTGCCCTGGGACCACACATGATCCTGGACAGTGAGGGGGTGATGACCACTGACTGACAGCCAGTGCTAAGGGAAGCCACAGTCAGCTTAGATGCTCCCAGACATTGACTCCTGTGATATCCATGACCCAAATCAAGAGTTTCCATGGGTGTGAGCTGGAAGAGGATGAGGCCAGCACCAGTTTTGGACACCCAGACACCATACACTGGGCTCTAGTGCCCCTCTAATGGCACATTCATTCCACCAATATTTATTCAGCGACTGCTCCATTCAGGAGTCTCTCCTAGGCACTTTCAGGGAATTGAAAGATACACAGGAACCAGTCCTTGCCTTCAGGACGTATATGGTCTGTTGGGAGAGATAAGACATGTACCCACATAAGGTAGCATTATATATATGTATCATATATATAATATACAAATTTATCTATATCTGTATCTATCTATCCATCTATCCATCCATCCATCCATCCATTTATCTATCTATCTATCTATCTATCTATCTATTCATGTATCTATTTATCTGTCTGTCAGTCTGTCAGTCTGTTGGTCAGTTCTATCTATCTATCTAAATACTTGTGTAACTTTGATCAGGTCATTTAAATCTCTCTAAATCCCAGTTTCCTCACTTGTAAAATGAGGGGATTGGAGCCAGTCTTTAAGGCCCCTTCTAGCTCCAGATCTATGTAGCCCTTTGATTGGCAGTCAGTATTGAATTGTGGAAGAGTGATAAGCTTGGATTCAGGAAACCCTGAGTTCAGCTGAGGCTCATACCTTAACCTCTGTGCCCTTGAAGCCACTCCTTAGGACTCCTTCGGCCCGAGTACCCAAGCATTGGATTTACTGTGTGCGTTACCCACCTGATGAAATCACAGACTCTATTTGAATCAGACCCACGTGAGCGGCATGATAATTTGGAGTGCAGAAGGATCGTTTTTGTCTGAGGGAACCAGGAAGGCTTCCTAGAGGAGGTGGTATCTAAGCTGTGCTTTGAAGAACAGGGAGGATTTTAATGGATAGAGAGGTGGGGGAAGGGCCCAATTCCAAAATTCTCTTTGTTCAGCTCCCAAAGGCTTTGTCTGTGATCATTTGTCCATCCTTCCCCCACCCCCACACACTCCTAGCTCCCACCCTGACTGCCTCCCTTGGATTCTCTGGAAAACAGTATGATTCAGGATCAATTTTGCCTCCTGGGAGGACATGGGGACAGAGTTGATGATGGGTGGAAAAGGGAGTAATCTTGCTATTTGCAAAATTCTGTCAAAATATAAGGTTTTACGGTCTGATCATACCCTAGAAAATAGAAAGCCAGCACTCAGAGAGACCCCAGCATTTCCTCCTGTGCAAAATAAGGGAATTAACCTCGCTAACTGCTAAATCGGTGAGCCTATGCCTTCTCTAAAACTACTCTTTGGATTTACGGTGAGTGCTTTCCCTGAGAAAGACAGTAAACTGGAATGATGCACATGTCAGTCAACAAGCATTTACTAAGAAATGACTGTTTACCAGGCTCTGTGCCGATTTCTGGGGTGCAAAGAAAGGCAAAGGCAGTCCTTGCCCTCAGAGAGCTTATGTTCTAGTGGGGGAAACAACATGTGGACACGATGCACATACAAGACCTACATGGTGGAAGGTCATATCGGAAGGAAAGCTGGGGTGGGGGTGAGGAGAGGGGAAGAGGAGACTGGGAAAGGTCGCTTTCTCAGAGAAACAGTGTCATGGACTGAGCTTTTACTCTAAGCATTGAATTTAGTCAGCTACAAATGGCAGCTTCCACGGGTGCCCCCACAGTGCCTGGCACACATAAAAGCTAGTGCCAGAGGCTATGTGAGCCCATCACCTCTTTTGACATATGAGGTAACCGATGTTTTCCTAGAGGTTAATTCACTTGTCTAAGGTCACATAGGTGAAAAGTGACATAGGTAGGTTTTGAACTTATTTTCTCAGACTCCAGAGCTGGTACTCTTTCCACTGCACTTACTGATTGACTGATCATGGGCATGGAGGTGGCTCTGGGTTCTTGAAGGCTATTGCAGTGGAGAAAAAGCAATAACTTGCTTGCCCTCAACATTTGGGTTCCCTGGGACAAATCCCCAATCACTCCACCTTAGTTACAGTGAGTGATAGAAATGATAAAGGTAAGGTTGGAAACTGGAAAAACGTTAGTAGCAGATGGTCTATTGGTCATCTGAGGGCCAGTCTAGCTAAATATGGAGATGTGGTTCATCACCAGCAGACTGGGACCACTTGGCTTTAATCCTAAAAATTAAAGATTATCCACTATGACCTGGAAGGTTTGTGACCTGGCCAGGCAGTGTCAGCGCTACTGGAACTGGGACTCTTTTAAAGTGTTTTAAGTTGAAAATGTTTTACTGAGATATCACATAGCCATACAACTTTCTCATCTCGGGCCTCATTTTCCCCATCTGTAAAACTGAGGGGTTTGAACCTGTTGAAAGCTGAGTTTTTGTCTAGCTCTAGATTCTGAACTTATAAAAGTGTCTATAAGTGAATTAACCAAGCATGGAGTGATGGATAGAGGGACAACCTTGGAGTCAGGAAGAAATGGTTCTGTTCTTGCTTCTGACATATCCTGGCTCTGTGCTAAAACCATACATTGCAGAGGAGTTGATGATCTGTATTAGGGAAGGGAGTTTCCACAATGGGAGTGTACTATACAGGTCCAGACCAAAACACACACGTGTGCACACAGTAAATAAGTCAATTAGTGACCAATTGCATTAACTTTTGTTTTATGTCATTATTCTAAGAGGCAGGTTGGGAGAGGCCATTGGGGGCCCAGAGCCAGGGAGAACAGAGCCTCATAAAGCACATGGAAAAGCAGGCTGACTCAGTGGTGTGATTTGTGTCTAGCTCTAAGGGCTTCAGTGAGTGATCAGCAGAGAAGGGGTCCTAAGCATATAGTGTTAGAAGTCGAGAATTTGGGGTGGTAGGTGGCTCAGTGAATAGAGCACTGGCCCTGGAGTCAGGAAGACCTGAGTTCAAATCTGGCCTCAGACATTTAACACTTACTAGCCATGTGACCTTGGGCAAATCACTTAACCCCAACTGCCCTGCATTCCCCCCTCCAAAAAGCAAAAAAAAAAATTGAGAATTTGTCTGAACTCGGAGGTCCTGGGGCACTTCCTTCTGGGATAAGGTGACAGCCCTTTGAAAGCACAATGCCTCATTCTGATGCTGACCAAGTCTATGAGGATGTGTCCCCCAATAGCTGCCACTGCACCCCTGCCCCTGTGTTCCCTAACTCCTGCCTCTCCTTTTTCATTTCCACCTCAAGCACCTGGACCTAAAAGGACTTACCTACATCCCATAGGAATCATAGAAAGGCCTAGAGGATGAAAGAGTCCCAGAGATCAGGCCAAATGGAATCATAGGATCTTAGAGTTGAATTGCCCTTTCAACGCAGAACATGATTGCTGGAAGAAACCTTACAGATGTAACTAGGGCAGAGTGAGCAGGGCTTTGCTCTGGGGTGCCAAAATATAGAGAACACTCATAGCATTTGTAACCTTTCTACAGCATAGACCCAGTTAGTCAGAATATTAAGTTAAAATTGGGAATTTCCACATGATTCCCTTCTTTTCCCCGGTAGCTGTACCCCAGGTGAGTTCCTCCCGGTCCTGTCATACTCTATTCTGCTCCTATCACCTTATAGCTACCTGGAGAGGATGCAGTGTTTCTAGCCACCTTACATGCCAACTGAATTGAGGATGCGTTTCATGCCCCTTGTCCCAGGCTCAACAATCACTAGTGACAGCTCTTACCTTAGTAATCCTCTACTCCAAAGCCCTTGTATCACAGATAAGGAAACAGGCCTGTTGAAATAGACAGAGTGATTTGCTCAAAATAACACAACTAGTAAGTACCAAGGCCTGGAGCTGAGCCCAAGTTTTCAGCTTCCTCTCTTTATTGAAAAGGGAACTGAGTTAAGTAGTCACATAGGGAATTCACGGAAGAATCAAGATTCAAAATTAGTTCTTCCGTCTCTTTCTTTTCCTATGACTGTTGTCATGTTTCATCAGATCTTACAGGCTCCCATTTGTTTTTTTTTAAAGCCTTTTAAAAAAAAATAGAGTTAGCCTTGAAGCCAGGAAGAGCTGTGTTCAAGTCTCATCTCTAACATTAGCTGTGTGACCATAGACAAGTCCCTTGACTTCTCAGCATCCTAGGCAATGCTCCAAGACTCTAAGTTATGGAGAAGGTGCCAACCTTGCACTTATACCATGAGTTTCCTTGTTAGGAGTTTTGGTATAGCCTGTAGACTTGAACACTTCATTCACATTACCCACATCTTCTTATAACTTGATGTCTCTTCTATTGCTGATCTTACCATCGTCTGCTGTTTGCTTCCCTCTGTTTATCATTTACCCCTTCTCTGCCCTGTGATTTTTCTGTTTCATCTATACTGATTCAAATCCTGCCTTAGACACTAGTTACACAGCCTCAGAAAAATTGCTATAGTTTCCTCATCTGAAAAATGGATGGAGGATTAGACTTGGTGGCCTCTCTTCCAACTCCAAATTTCAAATCTTAGCTTGACATTCAAAATTTTCCATAATTTGGTAGCACTCTACCTTTTCAGCCTTTTCTCATATTACTGCCTTCCATCTGCTCTCTGATTCAGTTAAAATGGACAACTCACCATCTTCCATACTTGTCCTACATTTTCCTACCTCCATATCTTTGCTCCTGGTATCCTTTGCCTCTTTCCATGGACATCTCACATAACAATTTATTTGTACCTCTGTTAGGAATTTATCATGTATTATATTATACTGTAGTTAGAGGCTGAAAGTTATATAGAGTATCTGATGTCATGGATGGAATACTGGCCTTTGAGTGAGGAAGACCTTGGTTCAGATCCCACTTCTGACACCAGTTCTATGACCAATAATGTAACTTCTTAGAATATATCTACTAAGCCACAGATGGTTTGCAGTCTCTGTTGGAGAAGGAAATTAAATCCTCCCACTTTGTCTCTTGGGGTATTTACATACCCTATTATTGTATTTGTTATTGTAGAGGGACTGTATTATCTAAATATGGTACCTCTTACAGTGGTTAGCTCAGAGGTGCTCAGTGACTCACAAGAGATGTTTAATAAATGCTGGATTGATTTAGATGGGATGGGATGGGATGGGACGGAATGGGAAAGTGTCTTTTTTTCTTTTGATTAATGGAGCTATTGTCTGCCTCTCTTCCTTAGATCAATATGGTCTTAAATACAGTCCACAGACCACTAGTGGTTATGGAGTGACTACTGAGGGGTTCACGGTTGTGCCAAAAAGCAAGGGTGTCTGTGTTGAGTATTCAAAGAGAGTTTTCAGACAGCACAGGAGCAGAGACTAGGGAAAGTAAAAGAGTCTATAGACTTTGAGTGACTGCTGCAGAAAATCCTCACCAGAGCCTGAAAGCAACAGGCACAGAGATAGTGATGCTGGGGCTGTTCTAGAAGACTCCACTTGGAATCACTGTGATTGTGTCTCACTGTGTCTCAGGTGTGGTCCTAAGCCGTGGAGAGGCACTGGTGGGAGAGAAGGCCAGGGGAACCTCGGGGAAGCCCACACCTGGCATTGTGCTGCTGTGGTACCTTCTTTTTCCTCATTTCTTTTCCACTGCAGCCCAAAGTCCTTAGCCTGGACCAAAACCCTCTTTGCCTCTTCCTTTGTCTTTCTTCCTTTTGTAGTGAGATAATGAAAATGCCAGTAAAAGTGGAGGATTACTACAAAGATTTTATTTTATACCAGCAAGTTATAGTATATTCTTTTAACTATAGACCAGAGTTTGCCTTACAAAAACATCTAAAACTAAGGATATTCATTGGACCCCAGGTCAGAACCCTGTGTCATGAGGTCAGAGATCTGGAGCTGGAAGGGCCCTTAGAGGTCATCCTGTCCAACCCCCTTATTTTGCTGATGAAACTGTGATATGGAACTGAAAGGGCAAATGATTAGCTCAGGGTCACTCAGAGGAGCAGAGTCAGGATTTGAATTCAGCTCCTCTGTCTCTAGATTCAGCACTCTCTCCCCTTTTCCATGTTGCCAGCCCCTCTGGTCATGACTAAGACTATGCACAGGTTTCTATATTTCTGTTCCCTAATCTATGTGATGAAAATGATAATGCTTTTGTATCAACCTCAGAGATTGTTGGGAAAGTAAAATTAGAACATGCTCCACAAAGTGGTTCGGTGCAAAGCTGCACTTTGTCTGCACATAGTTGTTTACATGTCTCTCTGTTAGACTGGGAGCACCTTGAGGGCAGGGATTGGCTTTGCTTTCTTTGTATCTCCAGGGCTTAGCACAGTACTTAATAAATCTTGACTGACTACTAAAAGCACTGGATATAGAATATAGATATAGAATCAGAGGACAAGGGTTCAAATCCTGACTTTGCCACTTCCTAGTGACCTTGGCTAAACTAAGTCTCTTCATTTTCCTGGATCTGACTTTCCTCATCTGAAAATGAGGTCGTTGGGCTTTCATGTCCCTTCCAGCCAGAAATCACATGTCCTTCTGGCCAGATGTGATGGTGTGTTGCGGGGTGGGGGGGGGGGCCTCTATGTCACAAAGAGTTTTACTGAGGCTGGGTTGGAATTCTGGTGAGTGAGCTACCCAGCAAGGTTGGAGGAGAGAGGTTGATGCGGGCGGTGGCTTTGTGGCCCGCCCCTGGTTGCCAGGCTGGCTGCGTGGCTGCTCTCAGGGAGGGCTCTGAACAGCTTGCTGCCGGGCTCCCCGCTGTCTCCTGCTCATCCAAGTGAGCTGAGATGACTCCCTTTGTTTGGAATCTGTGGGCGTCATGAACCGGGTTTGGAGGTAATTTGTCTGTCTCCTGCAGCTGGCTGTCATCTCACATCTGCGAACTGGTTTCATTTTCACGGTCATTAAAAAATCCCAGGTCTGACAGGTAGTAAACACACACACACACACACACACACACACACACACAAAAACTTAAGATCAGCTCTGGCACCTAGTAGGACAATCCATCTTGAAGTCCTGATACCATGTTCAGGTGTAAATGGGGTTAGGAAGACTCAGGGAAAAAGGCAGCATAGTATACAGTGGAAAATAGACTAGATTTGAATTAAGAGAAACAGGAGTCAAATCCTAACTGGCACCTAATAGCTTAATAAATTGGGGTAAGTCAGACCTGTCCCTAATCTTCAATTCCTTCCTCTGTCAAATGAAGAGGTTGGAGTATATGTTCTCCAGAGCCCCTCTGAGCCCTATGCAAAGGTCACTCGGAACAGGAAAAAGGGCAGGTTGTGGGAAAGAGGAATGATTTAAGAGAGAAGGCCTTTCAAGAGGTCCCCTGTAGGGGAGGATGAGGATGGACACTGATGCTGAGCCTGAAATCATGCATCCTTCCCCCCAATCTCCCTTTCTGTCATTAGGGACATTTGTCAGGTTCCCCTCTGGGAGAGGGAACCTAAACCCCACAGAAAAATATGTCCTTTCACCCCACAAAGCCCTGTTCTCTACTCCTGCTAGCAGTTGCAAGAGGAGAGGGGCACCAGTCTTGGAAGCAGTCAGCCTTCCTCCACCACACCTCATCCCATTCCCATGCTGAGGGAGAGAGAGCCCTGAAAAGGTGACTGAATTAGCTGAGATTCCCAGTTGTTGGTTCAGGGAGAAGTCAGGGAAACTGGAGTTTGACTTGTGGCTGTCACCAGCTAGCCCTCGTCATGTGTTACCAGACCATTTCTCTCCTCTAGACCCCAGTGTTCTCTGTCTCTTCTCTCCATACTTTGGCATTGGCTGTTTCCCATTCCTGAAATGCACTCACTCCTTACCGCAGCCTCATGGAGACCCTCTCTTCTTTTAAGACACTTCCTGATTGATATGAAGGGGCTTGGGGTGGATGCCTTTGTGGTGGAGCAGAAAGAGCATTCAATTTGGAGTCAGAGGACCTGGTTTCACATCCCACTTCTGTTACTAATTACTGTGTCATCTTGACCAAGTTCCCTTTTTCTTTCTGGACCTTGATTTGTTTTTCTTGGAATAGATGATTTCTAACATCCTTTCTAGCTTTAAATTATGTGTTTTCTAATGATTCTAACAGCCTATGAGCCTAATCTGATAAACTGTCTCTCCTACTGATGGAGACCAAAGGGACAGGGTGGAAACTCAGAAGCCATGCATGTTGAAACATTAAAGTACTCCTGGGCCACGGCTTAGGGGTAACCAGAGCCATAATTAGGGTAAGGCAGCAACATTAGAAGGTAATGACAGTACTTTGGTTCTCCATCATACTGGGACAACCCTTCTTGCTTCCCCCATCCCTTATGGCCATCTCCCCAATAGAGATATATCTCCTGGGTCCTAAGGTTTCTGCTTTTGCCTATTGGGTGTGGCCTGCCTAACACTCCTCCTCCCACCCCCATCCTAAATTCATGCCACTTGCCCTGGGCTTGGTTTGTGATGTAAAAAGTTCCTAGCTAAAGCTTTGAGCTGTCAAGTTTGGGTGTTCTTTCTCTGCAATTGAATACATTCCAACAGCTGATCCTGCACATAGAATCCACAATGTTCTGACATGATGGAGGAGGGCTGAGAATGACCTGGGTTCAGATTAGGCCTTTGTCACCAGCTCTGTGACCCTACTTCAGTGTTCAGTGGTGCCCAATGCTGTTGCCTCTTTTTTTGCAGGATGATCTGGTGGCCTGGGACAGGGACATGGGACAGAAGAAGAGCTGGGGTTCAAAGGATGCCTCAGAAGAAAAGTTATGGATCCTACATAGAGCAGACACCAAGTCCAGTGATCCCAAGGTTCCTGAGAAGCAGCACAAACCAGTCCCTATTCTGAAGGTTAGAGGAGAGTCATGTAAAGTCCCTGACTAGGATGAGGGCAGGTGGCTACTACAGTTCTTCCTACCTTGGGCTTCAGCAAGATCTCACTTTTGCCTATGGAGTTTGTGGTTCGACACTTTTGGAGATGCTGCTGAACCAGGGAATTGCTGCTTCTGTTTCCTGACCTGCATTGTTCCTCTAAAATGTGACCCACCTCTTACCACTGGAGAAAATATTCATCCTGGGTACATGGAGCTCTGACAAAATGCAGGACCTCTCCTAAAGCTTCTCCTCCTCTGGTATCTGGCTGCTCCTGCTTCCTTTGGAAAAGAATTCTGAGTTACACGGGCCTCCTGGGACCTGGCTCCCTGGGCCCTGTGTGTGCTTTTTTCCAGGGGCTGGGTTCAGGCACATCTGGCTGCTGTCAGGCTTTGAAATCCTTGGCTCACATTCCTGGGGCAGCTGGGAGCAAGACTCAGGCTACATGACAGGGGAGGGGAGAGATGATGGGCATTGCCCTCCAGGGATAATCTCAAGGGAGAGGAGTTTTTGGCTATTACTGACAATGCTCCCTGCCCTTTTTCACAGAATGGAAGGCATCTCCACTATGGTCTGCCATCTCTTTGGGGCTCTCAGGGCTGAGGCAGCAGCCAAGGAGGGGGCCAGCGCACAGGGGGTTAACCGCTGATTACAGCCTTTGTCTCTGCATCAGTGTACATAATGCGCTCCTCATTTGCATACTGCAGTGTGCGCTCAATTAAAATGAACTTTTAATTTCTTCTAAGTAAATTACTTCTTCCCGGTACGTGACGCGCACAAATGTCAGAATAATGGGAGAACCTTAATGAGCTGGGAAGTGGAACCATGAGGGAGGGGCTGCTGGAAATACTGCCCCCCCCACAAGACACACACACACAGACACACAGACACACACACACACACACTCACAAACACAACACAAGAATACATACATCTGCATAGACATATATGCTAGCATATACATGCAAATGACATTCACACACACTGATGGATGGGCACACACACACAATCACACACTGACCCACAAATACACACACAGACCCAGGCACACTAATCCTTCCAGCTTTGTTGAAACCCTATTCCCAGCTTAATGGGAATGAAACAAAGAAATCAACTCAGGGCCATAATACTGGTTTCAGAAGCTTGTTTTCCTATTCCCTGGAGGAGGAATGAATTGGGGGAGTGTTGAGTACAAGGTTGGGGATGTTGAAGTCTTCTCTCTTTGATCTGAGGGACTTGAGGAGATGATCTGATTCAAGTTACCCCTTTATCATGAGCCAAGGAAGGAAACCTGCTCCAATATTCTATTTCCCTGGCTTTTGCCATTCCAGGTTGTCCTATTTCAGCACCAGAGGGTTGGGACAGCAAGAGGGTGGCCTCTGTCCTCTCTAGTATGGCTGGCTGTTTACCTAGGGGTAGATGGGAATCTTCCACCTTTGGTCTGATCATTGGGTAGCTGGCGCCTCCAAGAAGAGAGTCCCAAAGCCTTAGGTATCCTCTCCAGAGGCAGAACCCAAACTAGGAAGATGAAGGCCAGGACAAGTGTAGGCTTTATCTCCGTGGAGTAAAAGGCTATATCTGTCCTCTGTCAAAGGGATTTCAGATACAAGCCAGCATGTTGGATGAGGTATTGGGTTGAGGGTGGAGGGAGCAGGGAAACCTTCTGGAAGCCCTAGACATCCCTGGGGGAGCTCTCAATTTGTCTGTACATAACAAGGCCCATGCAAGGTCCTAACAGCTACTGGATTGGCAAGTGACGCTCAGTTCCAGGTAGGATCTGGATGTGATACTTCTTGCTAGAACAGCAGGTAAACATAGATAGGTCTCTGCACAAAGACTAGGGGAAAAAGCTAAGAGAAAGAATCATGAATCCTCCGTCTCCAGTCTGGACAAGAAGGTGGCAGTGTGACTGCTTGCTCAGACTCAAGTCTCCACTTGAATGGGAGTCTCCCATGGACTTGTGCTTTCTGACATTGTTATTATCTGGGTGTGACCACAATTCTATTCAGAGTTCCATCCTAGCCCATCAGCTAGGATATAGCATAGTTTAGTACAAAAATCATTGAATCTAATGTCAAGGATCTAGGTTCAAATCCTGTGTCTGGTGCTGAAACAAGGAAAACCTTCCCTGACAAGCCAGGGGATTGTGGAGTGTCTACAAAATATGGATTTCTTCCCCTTACCTCAGTCACAAGAAAGAGCCACTTGAATCAGATTCCTTATTCTTCTCCTATCTAGTCCTTCATATTGAAGGTAGAACATTCTAACATCTCCAACTATTCACTCAACAACCCTCCTCCCCAAATCAGTCTTACTTACTGCTGGTACAACTTTGTGTCAGTCATGTCATCCCCTGAAGCCTTGATTTCCTCATATGAAAAATGAAGTCATTGGACTAGATAGTTGCTAAGGTCCCTAGGGACAACTAGGTGGCTCAGTGGATAGAACATCAGGCCTGGAGTCAGAAAGACTCATCTCTCTGAGTTCAAATCTGACCTCACACATCAATTAGCTGTGTGACCCTGGGCAAGTCACTTAACCCTGTTGGCCTCAATTTCCTTATCTGTAAAATGAGCTGGAGAAGGAAATGGCAAATTACTCCAGTATTTTTGCCGAGAAAACCCAAATGGGGTCATGAGCAATCAGACATGACTGAAAAACAACAACAACACCATCTTTCTCAACTTTAATGATCTATGACGCGACATGGTGTGAGCCCTCTTATCACTCAAAACCCTTTTTTTCTTGCTTTGGAACCTTCGGTCTTGCCAATTGCAGGGCCTACTTCCAAGGAGCAAGTCTAAGGAGACAAGACAGAGGCTGCAGGGAGAAGTCTGAAGAGACATGCCCATCAGTTAGTGTGTCTGGTTAGAGAATCAGGTAGATGAGAAGGCAAGTGTGGGGGTTTAATTTTCTCAGGGATTACTTAGTTCCCTCCATTCCATGGCTCCTCTATGGCCCCAAACTCTTCTCAACCTTCCCCAGTCAGTGAATGTGTACATGTATTCTTGGGTAGAAAGGGGACTGGGTAAGATAGTATGAATAGGTTAATGTAGCCCACCCCCACTCAAAGCACATTCTCAGATGGTGGTGGATTAAATTGCTGTCATCAGCAATGGGCAATAAGGATGTGATCACTAAAATTGAAAGGGAGAGCTGTGGTCCTCTTCTTGACTCCCTAGAGAGGGGACAGTGACCCTAACAGTCATCATTCTGATGGCCCTGTCACCCAACTCCCCTTTGAGATGTGAGCCTACAGAGAAGTAGGGTCATGTCAAACCCCATTGTCTTCTTTCCAACAACCCCAGCAAGTTCAACTCAAGCCCCTAATGAGATTTGGATCATCTAAAGGGAGAGGGTAGAGGCAGAATGTTTGACTGGAAGGAGTACTGGGGTTTGAATCCCTATTCTGACTCCCATTAACAGTGTGGCAAGCGACACTGAAGCCCCTACAGGTGATGTGGCTTAGATTTAGAGCTGGAAGGAATCCTTAGAGTTCATCTACTCCAACTCCTCATTTTACAGATAAAGAAACTGAGGACTGGACAGACTAGGTGCCTTGCTCAAGATCTCACAGACAGCAAGTAACCCAAGGTCACAAAGGTGGATGGGCAGGGCCAGGATTCAAACCCAGGTCCACTGGTTCCCAATTCTGCATCCACTATCCATCCCTTTTCACTTTGATGACTAGGAACAGGGTTCCAAAACACCAGGATCCAAGCAACTGGATGAAAGATGAGGTTAAAGAAGCCTAGACCCAGAGAAGACTTAGCAGTTCATACATTGATTGTTGGATGGTGTAGACCAAATGATTCCTGATTGTTGTGTATGTACTATGTATACATAATGAGGTAGTTAATGAGGTGGCTAGGGTGCTGGACCAGGAATTAGGAAGATCTGAGTTCAAATCCATTCTCCCATACTAGCTGTGTGACCCTGGGCAAGTCACTTAATCTCTGTTTGTTTCAGTTTCCTCAACATAAAATGGGAGTAATAATAACATCTACCTCACAGGGTTGTGAGGATCAAATGAGACTAACATTTGTAAAAAAAAAAAAAACCGAAAAACCCACTTCACACAGTTCCTGGAACAAAGCAGGTTCTATATAAATTCATATCCCCTTTCCTCGTGTCATGAGTTTCCAGCCTGTTTTGTGGTGGTTTAGATGGATTGTATTGGGCCCTTGAACTCCATTTGCAATGAAGTCTCAATCTTAAATATCTCCATCAATGTATTGGATGAAACCAGAGATAGTACACTTTAAAATTTGATTATGACAAAACTAGGAGAATGTAACTAAGCAAAACGCCTCATTAGATTGTGAGTTCCTTGACAGCAGGGTCTGTCTTTCGCCTTCTTTTGTATGCCCAGGGCTTAACACAAAACCAAGAACGTTTCTGTCATTCAGTGATTTCAGTCACGTCCAACTCTTCAAACCCTAATTGGAATTTCCTTGGTAAAGATACTGGAATGATTTGCCATTTCTTTCTCCAGCTCATTTTACAAATGAGGAAACTGAGATAAACAGGGTTAAGTGACTTGCCCAGGGTCACACAGCTAGTAAGTGATTGAGGCCAGATTTGAACTCAGGAAGATGAGTCTTCCTGATTCCAGGATTAGACTCTATCCGGTTCACCACCTAGCAGACCTAGGCACATGGTAGGCACTAAATGAATGTGGATTGATTTATAGCATCATCCATTTAGAGCTGGGAGACAGAATCAGGATACAAAGACATCTTGACAGGTTAGAATAATGGTCCTCATCTAATAAACTGAAATTTAATAGAGACAAATATAAAATTCTACAAGTGGGTTCAAATAATCAACTTCATGGGGAACAAATAGCAGAACTATGATTAAACAAATATTTGTTTGAAAAAGATCTGAAGGCTGTAGTGGACTTCAGTGTCAATATGAGTCAATAGTGTAGCAATGGCAGTCAAAAAAATCTAATGTGATAAATGTGATTGTAGATGGCATTGAGAGGCATAGTATCCAATAAGGTATAATCCTGCTGTCTCTCTTTCACCCTGGCCACACCACATTCATAGTATCGTGCTTAGTCCTTAGGACCCATACTTTAAGAAGGTCCAGGCTCAAAGCAGGTCAATCAGGATGGTGAAGGACCATACCAAAGTTTCAAGGAGCTAGGATTGTTTCTTCACAGTGGGGACTGGAAACCAATGAAGTGGTTTTCCATAGCCCCAAATCTACATTCTAGCCCCTAGCCCCTAGGGGCAGTTTGTTCTATTATATTGGCTATCTATCCTGGGGAAAGGACTGACATGAACTATGTTGTCTAGCTGGTCAACTATCTTTGTGTCCAAAATGTTCTGAGCATCATTAATGGAAGCAGCATCAGGACATCTGCATGGTCTCTGAAAGGTCTCTCCAAATTCAAGTCTATTTGCTTATTTAGGCAAATGAAGTTTCATTTCTCTATAGCCACACATAAAATACTATCCCACAGAATCATTGTAATGCCTCTGTGATGGAATAACAAGAACAAGAAAAATTAATTTTATATGGTATTTACTTTAAGATTTCCAAAGTACTTTGCATTCATTACCTTGTTTGATCCTCACAACAGCCTCTTGAGGTGGACACTATTATTATCTTAATTTTACAGATAGAGAAATTGAGATACATAGAGGTTAAGTGACTTGCCCAGGGTCATACAACTAGTATGTGTCTGAGGCAGGATTTGAACTCAATTCTTCCTGACTTCAAGCCTATCTAGTGTCCCACCCAGGTGGGTGTTATTATCTTCATTAGGGTGATATTACCCCCATTTGACAGATGAGAAACAAATCCTATTGCAGAAATGGAAGAATTGTCCTCCCATGCTCCAGTCCATAGTTTGTCTAGCTCTCCAATGGAGAAAGTTTGTGGATAGGTGGAAAGGCTGATTTTTGGAATACTCAGAAGTTAGGGATGTTCCCCTCCTAAATCACCAGCTTTCCTTAACAATCCATTGGACTGTAATGGATTTGGAGTTGAAGGCCCTGGGTTCAAATTCTAGCCCAGCTTCTTACTGTGATCTTGGACAAGTGGCACGTCATTTCATATCTCTGGTCTTTACTTCCCTTCTCTATAAAATGAGGTGTTTGAACAAGATGATCTCTATGCTCTAGTTTTAAGTATTATGGTTCTATGGCTTGTCATCTATGACTTTATCTAAATCTTCTTTAAATCTATTTATATTTTTATCCTGACTATTTCTGGGGTGATAGGGGTATAAGCTTAACAAGTTAACTCCCTATTGTACAAAGTAACACTAACCTCATTTGTCTTAAATTCCTGACACAAGAATGAAAGGCAGGTGAGCAGGATGATGGTTGGACTTGGACTCAAGAAGACCTGAATTTAAATCCTGCCTTAGAGATACTTACCAGCTTGTGTGACTCTGGGTAAGTCACTCAACATTTCTCAAACTCAGTTTTCTCGTCCACAAAATGGGGGTAATGACAGCACCTGTTCCTCAGGGTTCCTGTGAGGATCAAATGAGATAATATAGGTAAAGCACTTTGCAAACCTAATAGCACTACATAAATGCTAGGTATTATTATTATTTATGCAAATTTCACTGTATTTGAATCACTGAAACTTGGTGGGATTAAGGCCATAACTAGAATATAGCTCTGAATGGCTATACCCTATTTAAAAAAACAGAATGAAATAAAGAGGGGTGAGTAGGGTTTCACTGTATATTACAAAGGCATATTTGACAAAATCTAGGAACCAGAGAGGGAGAAATATGGTGGGGAGCATTTGATTGCAAATCAATGGTGAAAGATGTCCAGAATAAACTACAGACCACCTGGACAGAAGGAGGAAATACATTAGGAAATAGTTTGAGAAACAAGTTATGAGCCTGTTAGAGAGTCAGGATACAGTTGTGATGGAGACTTCAGCCATCCAGCTATCTGCTAGAGCTCTCTTTCTCTACCAAAACTACATGGGCTGAAGACTCCCTGACTTGAATTTATGATAATTTCCTCTTTCAAGATGTGGAAGAACCAACCAAAGGAAATTCTGTTCTAGATCTGATTCTCCCTAATAAAGAAGAGCTGACTACTGGGATGGAATTGAGAGGAACCTTGAAGAGAAGTGATTCCTAGAGTTTGAGATAAAGGAGAGAAATTCTAAGCATAGTCTGACATGTACCCTAAATTTTGGGAGACCTGGTCTCAGAAGATTCAAGAAAAGGAAACTGCATCCTCTGGACTAAAATTCTCCCAGGGAAGTCATCCCTTGAGGGGGCAGGAAACACTAAAGCAGCAGTTCTCAACCTGTGGGTTATGTTCAATTTGTAACAATGAAAATACATCCTGCATATCAGATAAATTTACATTATAATTCATAACAGTAGCAAAATTACAGTTATGAAGTAGCAATGAAAATAATTTTATGGTTGGGGGTCACCACAACATGAGGAACTGTATTAAAGGGTCACGGCATTAGGAAGGCTGAGAACCACTGCACTAAAGAGTGACATTCTGAAAGCACCAATGGAAATATTTTCAATGAAGAGGAAGGAAATATGGAAGTTCTCTGAAAGACCCAATATCGATGCTCAGGAAACTCACCCAACAGATTATTAAAAGATATGCTGAAGTAGAAGCAAGGGCAAATAAGAGGGTGAATGAGTGTAGCACAATCCTAGACAGTGTCAAGAATGCCAAAGCTGTGGATGAGCTGAGGGTGGCAAAGAAAACTAAGAATAACAGAAAAGATTTGAAACCATTTTAGGAGAAAGAGGATCAAAAAAGGAATGGGATCAATGTCTGGGCTGATACACACTAGAAAGGATAGCATAGAAATGTTTAATAGGGAGAAAATAGCTAAGATAAGTGTGGGCATCTAGGTGGCACAGTAGATAGAGTGCTGGTCCCTAAAATCAGGAAAATCTGAATTCAAATCCAGCCTCAGATACTAGCCATGTGACCCTTGGCAAGTCACTTAACCCTGTTTGCTTCCGTTTCCTTATCTGTAAAATGAGCTGGAGAAGAAAATGGCAAACCACTCCAGTATCTCTGCCAAGAAAACTCTAACTGGGGTCAGACGTGGCTGAAACAACTCAACCACAATAGCAAGCCAAGCCAAGTAAGGAGATACTAAGAACAGTGAGCTGTCCTTGAGAAATTCAAGTTACCTGATCCTGATAAACTAGAAATAATTGACAGATGTGTGTGATATCTAAAAGATTGTGGAGAACAACAGAGGTACTACATAACTGGGGAAGGGTACATGCTCCAAATTTCAAAGAATGGAAGAGAACAGGAGCTGCACATTATAGGTCACTGAGCTTGACTTAGGAAAATCCTAGAAGGGATCATGAAAGAAATGCTAGGAAAAGGAAACAGTCTTTACCAAGAGCCAGAATGCCAGTCCCTTTTTTGACTGGATTACTAACCAGTTAGTTGAGGTGCATGCTGTAGATACAATTGACTTTAAGTTTAAGATAGCAATTGATAAAGTCTCTCATACTATTCTTGTTGAAGAGGTGAACTAGATAATCATATAATTAAATGGGTTTGTAACTGGTTTCATGGCTTCACTTGAAGTGAAGTCACTAATGGTTTAACATCAGCATGACAACAGGTTTCCAGTGGAGTGTCCCAGGGTTCTGTGTTTGGTACTGTGTTGCATAATTTTTGGGGGGGTTTTCTTTTGTTTTCTATTGATGATTTAGTTAAGGGTATAGATGGCATTCATTTCAAATTTTCAAATGACACAAAATTGGATCTTCATTCAGGTTATGCCTGCTAACCATGGGTGTCCCCTAGGACTCTGTCCTGGACTCTCTTCTCTTCCTCTCTTTACCTTTTTGTTTGGTGATTCATTGGTTCTCACAAATCCATTATCATCTCTATGCTCTATGTTTCTCAGATCTACTTACCCAGCCTTAACCTCTCTTCTGATTGCTAGTCTTCCATCTCCAAACTATATATAGACATCTTAAACTCACTATGTCCAGATTGGAACTCATTATCTTTCCCCTCCAAACTCTAACTTCCCTATTATTGATGAGGTCACCAACGTTCTCCTTTTACCCAGGATCACAACTTAGGTGTCACCCTCAGTTCCTTACTCTCATCCCAGAGTATCCAATTTGTTATCAAGTCTCATCGTTTCTACCTTTGTTATAGCTCCTTATATGCCTCCCTTTTCTCCTCTGACATTGCCACTACCCTCCAGATTCCTGGTGCAGCATATGTTCGAACTATTGTAACAGCCTACCAGTTAGTCTCCCTATCTCAAGTCTCCCCTCACTCTAGTCCTTTCTCTACTCAGTTGTCAAACTCATCTTCCTAGAGTGCAGATCTGACTACATCATGCCATTATTTGATATACTCTAGTGGCTTCCAATTACTTCTAGGATTCAGTATGAAACCCTTTATTTGGCTTTGAAAGCATTTGCAATGTGCTTCTCTCTTACCTTTCCAGGCTTCTTATACCCCAACCCCCTCCACGTACACTGTGAGCCAATGGCATTGAATCCTTGTTCTTCCTTGTATATGATGCTCCATGCTGGGCATTTTAATTGTCTGCAATTCCATGCCTGGAATTCTCTGCATCCTTCAAAGTCAGCTAAAATCCCACTTTCTGCCAGAAGCCTTTCTCCATCTCCCTTAATGCTGTTCTTTCCTCTATTGATTAATTCCAATTTATTCTGTAAATTTCTTGTCTGTACCTAGTTGTTTGCATGCTATCTCCACCAGTAAACTGAACTCCTTGAGAACAGGGACTGGGTTTTCTTTCCCTTTTTTGTATTTATAGCACTAAGTACTGTGCTTGGCACCTAGTAGGAGCACATGGATGTTTGTTGACTTGACTTGGTCACATGGTGAGAGTGAGGGATGACAGATGGACAGTCAGGGTGGTCTACTGGTATGCTAGTGATGTCAGGAGAAAGTGAGGAAGTCCTTCAGCACCTTAGAGTACTCCCTGGGTCACATTTATGGGAAGACATGGGCAAGAGCCAGTCAGTGGGGGCAAGCATGGATGAATCAAAATATGTGTCATGGTCAGGAACTCCCAAATCAGTGAGATCACAGATTCATAGACCTTGTCTCTCCCATGATGAGATTGGAAGCTCCTGGAGAGCAGGCCATCTCTATCCCTCATAAGGTCTAGCTCAGGGCTGGGCACACAGCAGATGCTCAGGAAATACTTGTCTATTGATTGACTGATGGGTCTCAGTCTTGTTAACCCTTGAGAAATCATGGGAGGGAGGGAAAATAACACGGACTGAAAAGACAGAAGGGAAGGAAAGGAGGGAAAGGGGAGTAGGGAATTAAATAAAAGAAAAGTTCATGTTTATGGTAGGGAAGAACAGAAAGAGGGTGGCTAATTCAGGCTGGGGAAGCAGGAAGAGCATTGAATTTGGAGCAAGAAAGCCTAGGTTGGAATCCAAATTTGGCCATTCACCACCCAGCTGCCTTTGGGCAAGCATTTCTTCCTCTGTAAAATGCAAGGTTGGACTAGATCAGGAGTCCTGGGATCCATGGATAGATTTCAGTGGGGTTTATGAACTTGGATGGGAAAAAAATTACACCTTTACATTCACTTACCTCTAACTGAAATTTAACATTTCCTTCAACTGTTTAAAAATATGATTCTGAGAAGGGCTCTAAAGGGTCCCTGTCACCAAAAGAACTAAGAAGCCCTGTATCATATGTTTTCTAAGGACTCTTCCAGTTCTAAACCCTAAGATCCAAGTACCTGCAGTCTCAGGTGGGCCTTAGGAATGCTAGGAGCCACACTGCAGGACCTTGGACATTTCCCACCATCTTTGGGTCCAATATGCGGAGCAGTCTGAGGGAGCTGTCCAAAGTTCTTTCCCTGTCTACCCTCCCCTCCAGCTCAGAAGCCTGAACCTTGGTCCCTCTGGCCACAGGGCCATTTGTCTCCTTGCAGCTCATCTGAGCACCTGTGTCTTTAAGAAGGGGGATTCTGCATCCCTTCCCTTTCCCTCCCTCTTTTCATGCTAGTCTCTCTCTCCCTGGATACTTTCTGACAATTACCACTCCTCTGGCAGCTGGTGTGTGCTTGTGCGTGTGTGCACGCGTGGGCCTGCCTATCTGTGCACATGAGGTGATTGGAGCCGAGTTTCCCCCCATTGCTGAAATTTACATTGAACCACAAATTAATTTCATAATTTTTTCCTCTCTAATTATGCCAACATCTGCTGCAAAGCCAAGCTGTGCACATGCATTTTAATATTCTCTCCCCCTTCGCTCTTCCTTGCAGTATCACTGCCTGTCTCTGCACTGAACTTTTCAATAATTATCGCCAAGAGAAGATCTTGACTTCCATTTCTCCTGCCTTTCAAAAGAGAAAGAGGGGTGGGTGGGAGAGGGGGAGGGTGGGGGTGGAAAGAGAGAAAAAGAGAGGAGGAAAAGAGAGAGGGAGGGGGAGAGAGACATGGAGAAAAAGATGGGCAGAGAGAGGGAGAAGAGAGAGAAGGGGGGAGAGAGAGAGGGAAGGAGAGAGAGGGGGAGGGAG
>CM053581.1:41607643-41752299 GCA_028627135.1 Pseudochirops cupreus
GAGAGAGAGCCTAGGGATGGGGGGAGAACAGGTGACTGACATTCATTGTTTTCTTTGTTGTTGCAGAGAGGGTATATGTCTGAGGGAAGAATGAGAAAGAAAAAGAGGGAAAACGTTAGAGAGAAAGAAGGAAGAAGGGAGGGTGCAGAGTAGGGAGAGGCAGACAGGCAGACAGATGGAAAAAGCACTAAGCACTACCCAACAGAATTCACCCACCCCTGATGCCAGGAGCAAGTCTCCAAGGAGCTTGAGCTCTGAGCTGAGCCAGACATCCTCACCTGCTGACTGGTCACTATTCGGCTACAAGGGCTTTACCCAAAGATGGAAATAACATAGACCTGGAAGGGACCTTAGAGAATATTGAATCCAGCTCTTTCATCTTACTGAGTCCCCCCTGAAGTCATACAACTTGTTAAGGGACAGAGCTGGGACCAGAAACCAGGTCCTTCCCCTGCCCCTCCAAACTCCTGTTTTTATTATTAAACCTTGCAGCACAAATCTGAAAAGTGAACAAAAAACCTGGCAACGAGCAACACAATGTTTTTACTTCCAAGGAAAGGGAGCAAAGATGCACAAATAAGTTAAATGTCAATGTCACTTACTGTGTGTCCTGGGAAGGTTACTTAACCTCTGTTTGCCTCAGTTTCCTCCTATGTGAAATGGGGCTAAGAAGAACACCTACCTCCCAGGTTAGTTGTGAGGCTGAAATGAGATAATTTGTAAAGTGCTTTGAAAACCTTTTTTTTTTTATTTTTAAAATTGAATCGTCTTATTTGATTGCCATGTAGACACGGTTTTTTGTTGTTGGTTGTTTGTTTTTGGAGAGGGGGAGGCAGGGCAGTTGAGGTTAAGTGACTTGCCCAAGGTCTCGTGGCTAGTAAGTGTTAAGTGTCTGAGGACAGATTTGAACTCAGGTCCTCCTGACTCCAGGCTCAGTGCTCTATTCGCTGTGACACCTGGCCGCCCCACATTGCACACCTTGATGCATCATATAAATGTTAGCCATTATTATTATTCATTCTTAAAGTTCTGGGAACTAAGGCTCAGAGAGGCTCAGTGACTTGCCTGAGCTCTCTCAATTACTAAGCATCAGAGCTGGATCTTAAACCCAAAGAACCTTAAGGTTAGAAATTACCTCAGAGACTCTGTAAGTAAAGCCATATGCAAGCAGGAATTCCCTCAAGACCACCCCAGTGAGTGGTCATTCAGTCTGTACTTGAAGCCCTCCACTGAGGGACCTCTCTCTTTCCTTCCCTCCTGAGCATGCATGCCCATTTCATCTCTGGATACCTTTCATTGGAAAGAAGTTCTTCCTGATATTGAGCCAAAATCTTCCCCTTTACAGCTTCTACCCATTGTTCCAAGTTCTGTCCTCCGGAGCCAAGCAGAATTTGAATTCTCCTTCCAGTGAATTTGTCTTTAATTCTCGGGAAAATCCTAGATTGGATCTTTAAAGGGATGGTCAGTGAACATCTAGAAAGGAAAGCAGGGATTGCCAAGAGCCAACCAGCCTAGCTTTATCAAGAACAGATCATGCCAGACTAGCATTATTTCCTTTTTTGGATAGAATTAGTAAATGATTAGAGGAAATGCTTTGGGTATAATTGACCTAGGTTTTAGCAAAGATTTTGATGAAAACAGTCATACTATTCTTGTGGAAGAAAAGGAAAGATATGTATTTTACGTTAATACAATTTGATGGATTCAAAATTCATTATAAAGCCAGACTAAAAGAACAAGTCACTAGTTTATTATTGAGAACAAATTTCAATATCAACATGGCAGAAAGTCTCCAGCGGAGTAGCTAGCACCCGTGAATCTATGCTTGACCCTGTGCTGTTCAGCATTTGGCAGAGAGCATTTAGCTCCACAAACTCACACATGACCCTGGTCTGGGAGGGAGAGCTTAGTGCTCAGCACAATGCCTGGCACATAGTAGGCACTTCATGTTTATTGAGAACTAATACACTAGATGGTAATCAGGACCCAAAAAGATCTTGACCAGCTACCACATTGGATGAAGGTGAAATTCAGGGATAAACCTAAAGTCATACACTTGGGTTGAAAAATAAATTTCAAGCACAACACTTATTATATAAGTTCAATATGAAAATAGTCTATCTGAAAAAGAACTGGCATTTCCAGTGGACTGCAAGCTCAAAGTGAGTCAGCAATGTGCTGGGTCAGCCAGAAAAGCTGATGGGAACTTGGACTATATTAAGAGAGGAAGAGTTTCCTAAGAGTAATAGGGAGAAAATGGCTTGAATGTTCTCTCCCATTATCGGACCTCCTCTGGATATCGTGTTCACTTCTGGGCACTGCAGTAGGAGAAGCATTGATAATCTGGAGAGGTTCCAGTGGAAAGTCATGAGGATGATTATGTCCATGCCATGTGAGGACCCACTGAGGGAAATGGACATGTTTAGCCTGGAGAGGAGGAGAGGCAAAGAGGACATTCTTGTACAGGTGCTACCCCTGACTCTCTAGACTTTCTCTACTATGCCACAAGGGTGTATGGGGTGTTCAGGAGGACTAGCACCTCTAGTGTGAGGGTTTACTGAACCACCCAACTCTTGCCTGTGACTCCAAAAAACTGTAGCATGTGCAGCAACCACACCATAGAAAACCATCCTTGGCAGTTGGGCCAAACCAGGTTGATAGGCCACAAACCTGTCAGTGAGTTGGGGGCTGTTCCATCATCTACTGCATCCTGGGCCATTGCCAGTTGTCCTGACTTTTGTCTTGCCGCTGGGCTTTTATGACTCTGGAAGAGAGAGTGAGGCTGATGACTGCATGGCTTTGCCTCACTTAAATCCAATTCACACACAAGTCAAGATATCACTCCGTGGTTCTCTTGGAAAATGAAGAACAACAATAACCACCCCATCACAGAAGCCTTCTCACCCTGGGGTTTCATGCTATCCCTGAACTTCTCACTTGGAAGTGCTCTCTGCCTTGAGGTCTTTGCCTCTGATTGGCTGGTTCCTGACAGAACCCCCATTTTAAGGAAATCACTCAGGCCAGCCATTACTTCATTCCTCTCTAGGCTCCACTGCTGACTCTCTGGATTTTCTCTGCCATGCCCTCTTCTTCCTTTTCCTCTTTCCTCTTTTTCTGTTTCCTTTATGTGTTGTCTTGCCTCACTAGATGATTTTACTTCTCTGGTCTACCACATCTTTTTTTTTTATCATGAACTATTTTTCTATCCATTGATATGAAAGATAATTTCTTTTTTGTTCCTCAAATGTGTTTATGATGTCACCCTTTGTGTCTAAGTCTATAAGCTTCCCAAGGGCAGGAACTCTCTTTCTGTTTGTAGTTGTATTTTTAGGGTTTAGCTCAGTATCTGACATATAGTAGGTGCTTTATAAATACTTGTCAACATAATAGCTGTTTTCAAGTATTTGAAGACATGACAGCTACATTTAAGTCTTGTGGAAGAAGGATTATGCTTGTTCTGTCTGGCTCCAGAAGACAAACCAGAAGCAAAGGGTGGAAATTGCAAAGAGGAGGGTTTATATTAGACAGTCAAGAAGAAAGAATAAACAAAACTTCCTAACAATTAAAGCTGTCCTCAAATGGAATGGGCTGCCTGGAGGGGTGGTGGGTTGCTCTTCCTTGGAGGTCTTCACGCTGGAGTGTGAAGTGGAGAACTACTTGTCAGATACAATATCATGTGTATAGGTTGTATTAGATGGCAACTCACTGAGGGCCCATCCAACTTTCATATTCTGTGATTCTCCTGTAACAGTCCATCAAATACTTGAAGACAACATATGGTGTTCCTCTTAAGTTTTCCCTTCTCTAAGCTAAACATCCTCAGTCTTCTAATGCAAGTTCTAATGACAAGTTCTAATGAACAAGTCCTAGTTCTGTCTAGGACTATCTTGTCTTCTGTTGGACAGTCTCTTCTCAGTTACTTCCTGCCTTCAGATGGGGCCACCATGGACTGTAAGAGGGAAAAGATAGAGTGGGAATTGGGTGGAGATAGAAGTACCTATCTTGACCCCCCACTGTGCTCTAGTCAAGTTGCCTTTAGTTCCATTAGGGAGAAAATATATTCTCCAATATTATCCAATATTATACTAGAAATGTTAGCTAGAGCAACAAAAGAAGGAATTAGGATAGGAAATGAGGAAACAAAACTATCACTCTTTGCAGATGAGATGATGGTAAACTTGGAGAATCCTGGAGAATCAACTAAAAAACTACTTGAAATAATTAACAACTTTAGCAAAGTTGCAGGATATAAAATAAATACACATAAATCACCAGCATTTCTACATATTACCAACAACATCCAGCAGCAAGAAACAGAGAAATTTCATTTAAAATAACTAGACAATATGAAACACTTGGGTGTCTACCTGACAATATAAACTCAGGAACTATATGAACACAATTACAAAACACTTTTCATAGGAATAAAGGCAGATCTAAACAACTGGAAAAAAAATTAATTGCTCATGAATGGGCTGAGCCAATATAATAAAAAGACAATTCTACCTAAGTTAATTTACCTATTCAGTGCTATACCAATCAAACTACCAAAAGATTATTTTATAGAACTACAAAAAGATAATAAAATTCATCTGGAAGAACAGAAGATCGAGAATATCAAGAGAATAAAAAAATGTGAAAGAAGGTGACCTAGCAGTACCAGATCCCAAATCATCCAAAAAAAAAAAAAATCTGGTGCTAGCTAAGAAATAGAGTTGAGGATTAGATACATAATACACAGTAGTAAATGACCATAGTAATCTAGTGTTTGATAAACCCAAAAATCCAAGATTTGGTGACAAGAACTCACCATTTGACAAAAACTATTGGCAAAACTAGAGAGCAGTTTGGCAGAAATGAAGCATCCACCAACATTTCATGCCATATATCAAGATAAGGTCAAAATAGGTACATAATTTAGACTTAAAGTGTGATATCATAAGCATATTAGGGGAACATGGAATAGTTTACCTGTCAGATTTATGGATAAGAGAAGAATTTATGACCAAACAAGAGACAGAGAGCATTATGGTATGTAAAATGGATAATTTTGATTCAATTGAATTAAAAAGGTTCTGCACAAACAGAATCTGTGAAGCCAAGATTAGAAAAAAAAGCAAAAAACTGAGAAAAATTTTATAAATTTCTCTGATAAAGGTCTCATTTTTCAAATAAAGAAAACTGAATCAAATTTATAAAAATATTAGTCATTCCCTAATTGATAAATGGTCAAAGGACATGAATAGGCAGTTTTCAGAAAAAGAAATCAAAGTTCTCTATAGTCCTATTAAAAATGCTCTAAATCGCTATTACTTAAAGAAATAAAAATTAAGACAGCTCTGAGGTGCCACCTCACACCTACCAGACTGGCTAATTTGACAGAAAAGAGAAATGACAAATGTTGGAGGGGATATGTGACAAGTAGGACAATGATGCATTGGTGGAGCTGTGAACTGATCTAAATATTTGGGGGAACAATTAGGAACTATGCTCAGAGGGCTATAATACTGAGCATACTCTCTGACATAACAATACCACCATTATGTCTTCATCTCATAGAGATTTACCAAAAAGGAAAAGGACCTATATGAACAAAAATATTTATAGCAGCTCTTTTTGAGGTGGCAAAGAACCAGAAACTGAAGGCATGCCCATTGATTCGGGAATGGGTTGATAAGTTGTGATATGGGATTGTGATAGAATACTATTGAGCTGTAAGAAATGACAAACAGGATGTTTAAAATAAAAGCAAAGCCTGGGAAGGCTTTTATGAACTGATGCAAAGTTAAGTGAGCAGAACCAAGAAAACAACATACGCAGTAACAGCATTACTGTTCAATTATCACCTCTGAATGAGTTAGCTATCTTCAGCAATACAATGATGCAAGAAAATTCCAAAGGACTTCTAATTTTTAAAAAGGGCTATCCACCTCTAGAGAAAGAACTGGTGGAGTCTAATTGAAGATTAAAGCATACTCTTTAAAAAAACCCTTTATTTCTCTTTTTGTTTTTTTGTCTGTGTTTTCTTTCACAACTTGATTAATAAGGAAATGTGTTTTGCATGACTGCACATGTATAAACTTTATCAAATTACTTGCCTTCTCAATGGGGGGGGAGAAAGGAAAAGAATTTAGCACTCCAAAAATGTTAAAAATTTTGTTTACGTGTATTTGGAAAAAGAAAAGAAAGTATTTAAGAAACAAACAAACAAAAAATCCAGCAACACCCAAATATCTATAACCAATTCTTTCTGAGTTCTTTTCTCCTGTTTAGTCATATTTCCAGACCCTGATCTTCCCTCTAACCCTCATGCCTCCTCTTCTTCCTTTCACCTACCACAGACCCAGAAAGGAGTCTTCTTATTGGGTCCACCCTTATTTCTAAGAAGCATTAGATGTTGTGCAAATAATCTTGTTTCCATTCTTTGGGTGCCCTTAGAAATGCAATGTCAGCCAAGATGTTGTATTTGGAATGAGACACCCCGGGTTCAGATCCCTGTCCCACTATCGTCTATACAAGGTGTCCCAAAAGTCTTAGTGCATTTTAAAAGTTTTAATAGCTTTAAGAGCTATTATTTATATTATTATTGAAGTATAAGTAACTTAATAGTAAATTATTACACATAATAAATTATTAACACTATTATTTAAATTATTTTAAGGCTCTTATAACCTAAAACTATACTAAGATCCTCTATACTGTACATGCCATCTGTATGGCCTTGGGCAAGTCACTCTCCTTCTCTGAGTTTCAGTTTTCCTATTGGTAAAATGAGGGGGCTGGATTAGACAACATCTAAGATTGCTTTCAACTTTGAATCCTATAATACTTCAAGTGGTATCTGGAGATGTGCCACTCCATCTGGATGGCCCATCCAGACTTCCATCAGCAAAGCCCTCCAAGATACAAACCTTGCTGACTCTGCCATCTGTGCCCATATAGAGGAAGTGACTTGTCCAAAGTCACACCAGTCATTGGTTTTTGAACCAAAATGTGAACCCATGTCCTCAAATTCCAAATTCAATTAAACAATATTGCAGTATTCATAAAAGTCCAAAACAATAGAGACACAAGTTGAGCTAACCAAAGAGTCAAAGCCCTTGCACTCTTCCCTGTATTATGCTTTCTGATTCAGTATTGACTTCCTAGCCTAAAGCACCACATATTTCAGTCTTTGGATTTTAGAGCTCCCAAAGAAATCTTGATATGGACTGGCCCGGTCTTTTGTTGACTTATATACTTGTCTCTCAGTTCATACCCATTTTCTTGGCACCCTTCACCTGCCTATTCACCAGAAGATGTTGGTTATTCCTGGAGACAAGTACCACACTGGGACTTTTCATAAGATTTAAGAGGCAGGACCACCAGCTTTAAGTTACTGCTGGAGTTCTTGGGAACAGGTTTACTGAACAACTTTTCCCTTCCAAGTCCTTTCATCTCCTATGTGATGACTATAGCTGATTCTCATCTCTCAAGCGATGAGAATCTCTCCAGAGCCCCCTCTTCTAGGAAACCTGCTGCGATCTCTCTTTCCTCTGGGTTCCAATTGTCCTTGTGGTCAGGGACACTCTGGGTGGCACCGAATTGCCTTCTCATTGTTTGGTGTATGTCTTGAGTACCCAATTAGATTGTAAGCTCCTTGAAGGCAGGGACTTTCTCTTTTGCTTTCCCTTATCTCTCACAGCATTGCAGTATTTGTTTGTTGGTGAATTGATTCTCATCTCAACATGAAGGCCCAGTGGAAGGAAATGTTGTGCATCAGAAAAAACCCTGGGTTTTGAACCACAAGACCTGGTTTTCAGTTGTGACTCCGCCAGTAATTCATTGTGACACCTTGCTACAATTCTCTTCCCCTCTCTCAGAGTCTCCTTTTGTGGAATGAGAATAATTCTTGCATTAGGTACCATGTAGGTGTTAAGAGGAAACTGAGGCATTATGAACCATAAAGGGTCACAAAAATATGAAGAAATCATTTTAAAGGCAAGGGAATCAGCACAGAGCTAGTAAAAATAATTTTTAAAATGACATTTAGACGACATGTCAAGAGCTTGCAAAGCACTTTGTAGCCATCAGATAATCCTATAAGGCAGAGGATTACAGGTGTTATCTCCAATTATGTAGACAAGGACACAGATTCAGTTAAGAGTCTGTCACAGAGAAGTGTAAAAGTGGGGTTCAATCCAAGCCCTGAATGAGTCCAAGGGATCTGGGTAGAGATCCTAGAGACACGTATTTAGAGCATAATTCTATCACAGACATCATAGTTCTTTCTCTCCCCTCGGCCAAGTTCTTCCTCTTCTTTGAACCTCTATAAAATGGGGTGGGGTGGGGGGGCAGAGGGTTGTAGACCAGAGGGCCCTTGAAAGCCTCCTCCAGCTCTGTGATTACCACCATTACCAATGTCCTACATTCGATGCCACTTGAAGATTGGTTGGAAGAACCGAAGCTGTTTATTTGGACTAAAGGAAAGCTTTAGGAGAGCCACCATTCCTGTCTTCAAATACTTGAAGGGCTGTCCCACAGAAGAATGAGATTTGTTCTGGTTGGCCCCCGGGGAGGGAGGGGGTTGAACTAAGAGTAATGGGTGTAATTCCAAAGTGGCAGATTTCAGCTCAATATAAAGACGAACTCCCTCACAATGAGAGCAAGAAAAACATGGAATGGGTGCCTCAGCAGGGAGTGGCTTTCCCATCACCGGAGATAGGCAGACAAGAGACGGCATTTTGTCAGAGATGCTGTAGAAGGAATTTCTCTTCAAGGCAGGATTAGAACAGTGGTTCTCAAATTTTGTGGTCTCAGGACCACATTTATACTCTTTAAAATTATTGAGGACCTACCCTAAAAAATAATTTTTGTTTAAGTGGGTTATATTAATTGATATTTACTGTATTTGAAATAAAAGCATCTTAGTAGTATTATAAAAATAATGCACAAATTATATAATATAAATAATAAATCTATAAATTATATTATAACATATATTATATGTAAATTTAAATATACTTATATATAAATAAAATATGAATAATAAATCTATATAAATTATTAAAATAGTGTTGACTTCATGGCCCTCCTGAAAGGTTCTTGCAGATCCCCTAGACTACCCATTGAAAACATCTGGGTTAGACTCATTGAGCTCTAAAGTACAGTCCAACTCTGAGCTTCTGAGCTTCTGTGACCCCCTTTCCTCCAGGAAGGCTCACGGACCCCACAACCTTAGTCTGAGGCTCAGATGAAATGAAACTAGTTGTTGGCTTGTCCTCATATGATTTGTGACAAACACCTTCATCTTTCTGGGCCTCAGTTTCTCATCTGTCAAAAGAAGGGATTGGGGTCCATGATTCCTACAGTATCTAGAAAAGTCACCAGGGAGGGGACTTGGCACCAGCACCCAATAGTCTTCCAGGAAATACCCTAAATATAGATCAAGCGAGAGTGGGATTTGCCTATAGCTACAACTTGAACTGTGTAAGACACTGAGTACTCAGTAACGTGGGTGTGGATCACTCCCAGTCACGTAATCTCCATCTGCAGCGTGATCCCCTAACCTCAGCTCTGCCGATAGAGCCCAGCCATGTCCTCCAGCATCATCCTGTGTCACAGCCCCCATCTTCCTGAGATCCCTACCCGGCTGTGCCACACACTGGAAGAGCTGCCAGTACTGATAGGGCCCTTGACAACTTGCCACATGCCTTTCATATATTATCTCATTTGAGCCACGCAGTGACCCTGGAAAGTAGGTGACATTATTATTCCCATTTAACAGATGAGTAGACTGAGGCTGAGAGAGTGACTCACCTTGGGCCACACAGCAAATAAATATGTGAAGCAAGTTTTAAACGCATCCCCTGTGAGACCTAGCTAGAAGGAATTTATCTACCATCTAGTCCAGTGGTTCTCAACCTTCCTAATGCGAGACCCTTTAATACTCGTATGTGGGCGTATCTGCATGGGGGCGACCCGCCTGGAGATGGGTAGAGGAGCGGTGTCTCCGGTTCCTAAGACCATCAAAAATATGTGTTTTCCGATGGTCTTAGGCGACCCAAAGGGGTCGCAACCCACAGATTGAGAACCAGTGGTCTAGTCTAATTCTTCATTTTGCAGAAAAGGTACATCCGGTTCAGAGAAGGGAAATGATGATACCCAGTAAATAGAGGGGTAAGCCACGTCTTCAAATGCAGGTCTTTGACTCAGAGTCCAAAGCTTTGCATCTTGCTCCTTTCTCGCCTCAGCCCCATTAGATTGTGCCTCTAGGGCTGGGACTATCTTTCACCTTTCTTTCTATCCCCAGGGTCTGGCAAATAGTAGATGCTAAATGAATGTTTGATGACCTGACCATTTCTACCCTTGAACTTGACCAGTCTAGCCTCGAGTCCTTCTTATTCCCATAAATACCAATTCTCCCAAATCTCTTCTGGCTTTGTTGACCTCTGCCTCTGCCTCTCTATCTGGTCTGCGTTGGCTGTAGCGTTCCCAGGGAGGTGGGTAAAGAGCCTGCTGCTCCCTCATATCCTTCCTCTTCTCCTCTGGGGACCCAGTCTAGCCCTAATATGGCGACTCTCCAGCTGCCTGACTTTGGATGAGTCTCTTAACCTCTGTGGGCCTGGGTTTTTTCCTCTGTAAAATGAAGGCTTCTCCAAGGTCCCTCCATTCCGGAGGACCTGCTCCAGTCTTACCAGTGCAGGTGGGCCCGGGTCATGCTTTTTTACCCCCTCTCCTCAGGCCCTGGAAATAACAACAGGGCCATAGCACCACTCTGTTCTCTCCACCAGCAGGGTCTGAGACCAGCGGAAGCAGCCAGGTCAGGTGTGTGGACATGAAGACTGCAGGGACCAGTGCTGCCAAGCCCTGCCAGGTGGGAGGAACGGGATGGAACGGGAGGAATGCCTAAATAGCAAAGGCCGGGCCATACTAGCACAGTCACACCTCCTCCTCTGATGTTTGCTATTTTATAATTGTTGTTAATTCTTTGCCAGGTGGAACTGTGCACCCAGGGCTTTAATTAAACTCAGCCAGCTGTTGCTGGAGACTTGGAATGTGACTCAAGGCAGACCCAGGAGTGTAGGGGCAAAGAAGGAGAGGCAAATGGGGGGAGGAGGAACTGGACCAAGGAAGGCCAGAAAGAGAGAGGAAGGGCTGGACCAGAGATGGGGAGGCCTCCACATTCTAGCCTGATCTGTGCAGCAGAGACCAGGGTACCTAGTCTGAAAAGGGCCTCTCCCTGTTATATATGTGCAATCTTGAGTTACAACTATGCCACATGGTATTTGTGTGACCTTGGACAAGTCACTGAGGGGGTAGACTAAGTCCTCACCTGAGGCTCTCTTCCAGCTCTAAATCCAAAGATCCCAAGAAGTGATTGAGGTCTGGCAGGTGGGCAGTATCTTGGACACAGTGAGCAATTGATAAATGCCTGTTTGATTGATTGATTAAGGGGTGAGTATCCAGGAGGAAAGGGTGATTGACAGGGTCAAAAACCAAAGAGAGGTCAGGAAGGAGAAGGATGGAGGAGAGGGAAGATGAAGGATGGAAGGAAGGCCATTACATCAAGCAATTAGGAGATTAGAATATGAGCCTCTTGAGAGCAGGGATTGTATTACTTTTCTATCTGTATGCACCATGGTTTACACATAGTAAGTGGTTAATAAATGATTTTTCATTTATTTATCATTAGTAACCTTGAAGAGTACAGATAAGTGATTTAGCAAAAGTCACATGGTTAGGAAGTGGTAGTGTTAGGAGGATCTGAATCTACATCACGATATCCTGGGTCCAGATCCAGTATCCTTTTGCCTGTACCATGCTGTTTCCTAGTAAGTGGCTGGATTTAGGGAAGAAAGCTCCATGTGTCCTGGATTGGAAAGAGTTGGGATATGCTGGCTTAGTCTCCAGTCTCCCTAGTGCTTTCATTCATTCCATCCGTCCATCTACCCAGCTGTTCAATAAGCATTTATCGAGTGCCAATTATGTTTGTGCACCAGGGACTGGGGATATGAAAACAAAAACAAAAACAAAATTCCAGCCTTCAAGGATCTTGTATCCTACTGGGGAGACACTGGTACACGGTGTCTTCAAGGGGAAGCCAGTTTCCATAAGCGCGGTAATAATAATAATAATAGCTCACCTTTACCTAGCACTTTAAGATCTGCATACAAATATGATCTCATTAGATCCTCACAAGAACCCGGGAAGCAAAGTATTATTATTATCCCCATTTGACAGATGAGAAAACCGAAGTTAAGAGGTGACTTGGCTTGCCCAGAGTCACACAATTTTAATAAGATTCTGAGGGATGACTCCATCCAGGTTATCCTGACTCCAGGTCCAGTGTTCTATCCACCATTCCAGGCTCCCTCCTCAAGGAAGAGTTCTAAAGTAAGAAGGAACTCATTTATCCGTGGGTAGTGTTGGAGGTTGAGGAAGGAACAATAGAATGACATGTCCCTAGCTCTTGGTAATTGCTGCTTCCATCTGTAAATACTCACAAACCATCTCTTTAATAATGTTTCTAAACTTGAACTGAATTGAAGTTCACCGGTCTATGGCTTGGAGGTGCCATCCTCTTCCTTTTTCTTATTTTGAAAATTGGGAAAATGTGTCTTTCTTGCAAAACCCCAGCCTCCGTTCATCACCATTTTTTTCAGAGATCACTGATGGGGGCTCATCAATCATACCTGTCAGTTCTTTCAGTTCATTCCAACCTCCTGACTTAAACTCACTGAGGAGATTTCGCCTTTCCTTTTTGCCATCTCCTTTCTCATCTTTTGGTACGGTTCCAATATTCCTAGTTAATAGATCATTCTTCTGCTGTGTCAGAATGAGACAGTAAATGACAAGTAATAACACTAGATCTTATATACTATGTGCCAGGCACTTTATAAATATTATCTCATTGGACCCTCACAATAAGCCTGGGAGGTAGGTGCTATTATTAGCCCCATTTTATAGATGAGGAAGCTGAGGCAAGTGGAGACCAGACTCAAGGTCACACAGCTAGTAAGTATTTGAGTTCAGACTAGAACTTGGGTCTTCCTGGGTCCAGACTCAGCAATCTACCCAGCGTACCACCAACTGCCTCTTTTTGTCAGCGACTTAACTCGAGTAGCTTCCAGTTAGTTATTCCATACTGTGCCCCTTCAGCCCTCACTTCCAGCACCACCTCTTACCTGTCGCTCCACCTCCTACTCTGGGACCCCAGATTAATGAGAGTTCTCCATCTCCAGCCCAACCCAGACCCATGTTGCTATGCCTAGACCCCCTCCATTCCATCCCTCTCATCCCAGTTCTCTGCTTTCCACCTCTAATTCTGGTAACAATAATCAAATCAACACCATTCTTAGAACGGACCAGTTGACCAATTATGCCATGGATCCATTCACCATCCCTGTGACTTCTCAGACCAAAAACGTTCCTCTTTAGCCACCAGCTGCCTCTACGGGCCTTCCTCCCGTATTAGAATGTAAGCTCAATGAAGGCAGGGACTGTCTTGCCTTTTATTTCTGTATCCCTAGAACTTAGTACAGTGACCAGTTTAAGTAAAGTGCTTAATAAATGCTTTTTTATTCATTCATTTATCCTACTGATCAGATCAAAGGCTCCTCTGCAAGTCTAGTTAAGCTCATTTTTTATTGGTCTACATTAAAACTGCTAAAATCTCAGTTTCTTCCATAGCCTTCCTCTTACCTGTTCCTGTGGTCCGAAGTCATTCTCACTCATCCTACCCTCAGAGGACCAGAAGAGGCCCTCATCCCTTTCCCCTCCTCCTTCTTTTCTCTTCCCTCCTCCTTGAACTTTAAGGTTGGAAGGCTCCTCAGGGGCCATTGAGTCTAATTCATGACAAACTATAATAATTCCTCCTACACCAACCCAGGGCACCATTGAGTCTTTGTTGGAAGAAGGCTAACTGTTAGATGCTTACATCCAACCAAGATTTGCCTCTTGACAACTTCCATCATTGCTTCTACCTCTGCCCTCTGTGTACCTGGCAAAATATAGTTGCACTGGGTATTGGCCTTCCTGGAGTTTATGCTCTAATTGCCGAGAATATCACTGATTTTTAATTGGAACACTAATGCATTGTTGGTGGAGTTGTGAACTGATCCAATCATTTTGGAGAGCAATTTTGAACTATGTATGTCCAAAGAGCTATAAAAATGTGCACACCCTTTGACTCTGCAATTCCACTTCTAGGGCTGTATCTCAAAGAAATCATACAAATGGGAAAAGAACCCACATGTACAAAAATATTTATAGCAGTTCTTTTGTAGTGGCAAAGAACTGGAAATTGAGGGGATGCACATCAATTGGAGAATGACTGAACAAGTTGTGGTATATGAATGTAAATGGAATATTATTGTGCTATGAGAAATGAGGAGTAGAGGGATTTCAGAAAAACCTGGAAAGACTTATGTGAACTGATGCTGAGTGAAGTGAGCAGAGCCAGGAGAACAATGTATACAGTAACAGCCACATTGTTCGATGACTGACTTTGATAGACTTGGCTCTTCTCAGCAGTGCAAGGATCTAAGACAACTCCAAAAGATTCATGATGGAAAAGGCTATCCACATCCAGAAAAAGAACTATGGAGTCTGCAGATGGAAGCAGACTATTTGCTCTCTCTCTCTCTTTTTTTGTTTTGTTTCTTCTTTCTCGTGGTTCATTCCATTGCTTATAATTCTTCTTTGTAACATAGCTAATGTGAAAATATGTTTAACGTGAGTGTGTAAGTACCGCCTATATCAGATTGCATGCCGTCTTGGGGAGGGGGGAAAATTAAGAACTCAAAAGCTTGTGGAACTGAATGTTGTAAATTAAAGAATAAATAACACGGAAAAAATATCACTGATTTTTATAGTGCGATGTGGTCAAAAGAGCGCTGGACATGCCATCAGAGGACCCGAGTGCAAACCCCAGACAGCGCTACTGTTTGCTAGCTGTCTGACCTTGACTAAGTCACATTACTTTTCGGGGCCTCAGTTTCTTCATCTGTCAAATGATCTGGAGAAGGAAACGGCCAATCGCTCTGGTATCTCTGCCAAGAAAACCCTAAATGGGATCACAAGAAGTCAGACGCAATTGAAAAATGACTGAACAAAAATACCTTCCCCCTTCTCCATATTCAAGAGATGATAAAATTGAAGCCCAGGGAGATTGAGTGTGCTTGATAATTGTGCTTAATAAATCTTCACTGCATGAATCAATGAATAATAAGTAGCAGTACTGGGATTCGAACTCAAGTCCTCTGATTCAAATCAAGCATGCTTTTCACTGTACTCTGGAAGCTCTTTAGTGGCTAAGGGGGATGCAGGAATTTTGGCTGGAAGGCTCCCCATCTGCAGTGACCTGCTAACCCCATGAATGCTCAGTCCAGAGAGCCAGGGTCAGAGCCTCTTGGCCTGCTGACTGCTTTCCATCTTGCTCTCCCCTGGTGCTGCTCCTTGGAAGGCCGGACATGGCTCTGGTATCCCTGGGGGCCCACCCTGTCTACCTTCCCCTCCCACACAGCCTGGGCTCTGAGATTCTGGCTGGGGCTGCCTGGTCCCACTGTCACCGCCATTTGCCAGGAGGCTCCTTCGTAGCTGCATGGGCAGGAACAGATGGTGAGCAGCAGAAGCCGCTGATGAATAATGCACTTCTAATGAGCAGAGTTCATTCAGATCACCAACCTTTCCCAGCTCTGTCTCTCTCCCCACTGTTGGTTCTTTGCTCCCTCACTCCATCTGCATCCTCTCCAGCTACTGCGCTGTCTCCCCCACTCCTCAGAGTCTGGGAGCGGCGGGAGCCAAAAAATGAGAAGCTCCTTCCTTGCTTGGAGGCTCTCTTAGCTGGGCTCAGAGCCCTGGCCAACTGCGCCGTCCTCCTTCGGCCCCAGCCAGAGGAGAAGACCGGCACCCTCTCCTGGGGCAGCCTGGCTGGCTGAGGGCTGGCTTTCTGCTTTGGGCAGCTTCACAGATCCGTGCTGGAGGGGATCTCACTGTGGCAGCCGCTGCACATCTCCAGGCTGAGGCATAAAGTCTTCCCCGTGTACCCACTCATCACTGGGGGGGGGGGGGGGGAAGTAGAGAATGAGAATAGCAGGCGGAGTCTAGTGACTGGGCAGTGAGTGATGGGAAGATGAGGAAAAGTAGAAAGAGCTGGTACTAAAAACAAAATAAATAATTGATTTTAGATCAGGAAGGAATCTTAGAGATCATCAAAACTATCTCTTTCTTTTTAAAGAGGATGAAAGTAAAACCTAGAAAGGGAGGGTGCCTTGTCTAGGGTGACATGGGTAACAAAATCAGAATTTGAATTCGGCTCCCTCCCTAATCTAAATGTAGTATCTCTCTACAACACCTTGGGAACTTGTTTATTATAAGAGTCCCTAGCACTGAGCATGACGGCACCCTCCAGTCATCCCTGACACCAGCAAGGCCAAGGCTGGTGGATCTCTTGAGCTCAGGAGTTCTGAGTTACATCGAGCTAAGATGACAAGATGTCTTCACTAAGTTCAGCACTGATGTGGTGAACCCCTGAAGAGAGGTTGGGGTGGGCAGGTCATTGGGCTGCCTAAAGAGCCATAAGCCATTCCAGGCTGGAAAACTCACTCATAATGGGAGTGGGACAGGGACTTGTGAGTGGCCCCCACACTTCTAGGCTGGGAGAAATAGACTTAAAAACCATCCCCAAGATAAGGATGGGGGTTCCACCTTGGTACCCAGTGTCCAGGTGCTTCCTTCTGGTTTAAGGATGTAACTCAGAAGATGTATCCAAGAGCTACCCATACCTGGGGATGTCATCTACTGAACTGAAACCAACCTTGAGCTATACATGTCTATCCCCCAAGTCCTTGTGTTCCCCCCAACTCTTTTCCATGTATCAACATTCTCAAGAGGAGTGATGGGTGGCTTTTCTCAAGAAGTCACAAACTGTGCGATTTTGAGGTATATGTAGTAATGGCTCCATTCTCACTCCCTCAGAGGGGCTACATCTCCCCCTAAGGATTCTAGGTGTACCCCTGAGAGGTTGTGATATCTCTTCTCTAAACCTTGAGCCCCCATTCGGGTGCCAATGTTTAAGGCCCCAGTTCCATTTAACCAATTAACATCAATTAGCTTTTTACAAAGTAGAATTTACAAGCCAGGGCATCTAGGTGGCTAAGTGGATAGAACACTGAGCCTGGAGTCAGGAAGACTCATCTTCATGAGTTCAAATCCTGCCTCAGATTCTTACTACCTGTGTGACCGTGGGCAAGTCACTTTACCTTTGTTTGCTTCAGTTTCCTCAGCTATGAAATGAAGATAATAACAACACATATCTTCTTGACACACAGCAGGCACTTAATAAATGTCTATTCTCTTCCCTTCTCTCCTTCTACACCTGCCATGATCAGACCCCATCTGAAGCATCATGTTCAGCTCTGGGTACCATAGTTTAAGAGTCCTACTCTACTCAGTTGTGACTGGTACATGTTTAACAACTACTTCTCTGGGGTGGGGTGGGGTGGGGATGTATACAGGGTGCACTTTTAAACTTAATCTGTAGCATTAACATTTTTCCCATCACTTCCTTAAGTCTAGACAATCAACAAAACAACACATGATTTGCCAATTTCCAAGGTGTAAATGCTCATACTGATTATTTAACTGGTGTGAGTTGACTCCAATTCACCCCTGGCACCCGACTGCCCAGGTCAAGGTCAGGCGGAGATGTTCCACCAATCTGGCTGTGGCTCTTGACATGACTTGACCCAAGAACGAATGTTGGAACAAGACAAGACACAGATTATGCTTTATCCTTCTAGGAAAATTCTCTCTCTGAAGAAGTCCTCAGGCCAATTCATCAGGTTTCCATGGATGCCAAGGTGGCTATCCAGGAACTTATCTGTCTCTACCCCTGCTTCATCTGATTAGAGCTAGGGCAAGGTCACAGGGTCAAAGCCTGAACTTGGCTTTGTACCAAGAGATGCTTTCTTCCTGTAGATGCTTGACCAGGACAGGTTTCGATTAGGTGGATGTTCTCCCCACTTTCAGTGTTTACTTCCTCATCACAAATTCTAGCCAAGGCCCCAGAAGGTATTGGGGCTTAAGAAGAACTTGGATTTTAAAAGAGAAGCCCAGAGACAGGAATGCTTTTGATCCCAAAGGTGGAAATTCAGAATGAAACAGACCAGAGGGGAGGGGTAGGATGGTCTTTTCTGTTACCTTTTCCAATCCTATTGATTGTCCGAAGCAAAAATTCTTAACCTGGAGTCTGTGAATTTGATTTTTTTAATATTTTGATCACTACATTTCAATATACTTGGTTTCCTTTATAAGACAGTCAGTCAGCAAGATTTTGTTATTCTCCTAGGAATATGAAGAAAGGTAAAAGACAGATCCTGCTCCCAAGGAGATTACAGAATAAAGGAGGAGGCCAAGAACCTGTATAATTCTCTGTCCTTACTTTATGTGTTTTAAAAATGATTCTGAGACAGGCTCTACGAGCCTCACCAGGCTGCCCAAGAGGCCATGACAAAAAACCTCGGTCTAGAGTTTTGTTCCAAGGCCAGTCCAACTCCAGCTCTGGCCAGCTTTGGTCAGCGCCTTGTAAGGACATCCCTGCTCCTGGAAACAAGTCTGGCAGTAGTGCCATCACCATCTTCACTGGTAACAGTGGGCTGATGTTTCCTCCAAAGCTTAAAGCAAAGGGAGCCTGGCTTAGACTGAAGGAGAGGAAGTGATGGGTGGAGGAGTGTGAGTCTTCCTTGTAGAGAAGGAGCTGATGGGTAAAGAACTTGGCCAGGAGGTCCACTGGTGATCCGGATCCCTCTTTGAATGAATGAATGAATGAATGAACAAAGCAATTATTAAGCATTCACTGTGAGCCAAGCATTGTGCTAAGCAGTAGAGATAGAAATAGAAAAGTAACATCGTCCCTGCTCTTGAAGAGAGAGAGAGATTTCATCCTAATGAGGAGGGCCTACCAGCAGCATCAATGTTACAAGCAAGCAGGAAGTTGAAAACCTTTACAATGTGATGATGGGGGCACAGAGAAGGACCCACCAACCACCAAAATACCTCCTTGGTGTAGGGAATAGAGAGCTGGGCCTGTAGTCAGGAACACATGAGTTCAAATCCAACCTCAGAGGCTTATTAGCTGTGTGACCCTGGGCAAGTCACATAACATCTGTTTGCCTCAGTTTTCTCAACTGTAAAATGGGGATAGTTACACCAACTACCTCCCAGGTCATTGTGAGAACCAGATAAGATAATATTGGTAAAGTTCTTAGTGCAATGCCTGGCACAATCGCAATATTTATTCCCTCCTTCCCTCCTCCAACCCATTCATGTACTGGCAGGCATGTCTGAAATTCCCTCAAAGGGGTTTTACTTTTTTAGCTTGGAACTTCAATCTTTATTAAAATTCCTATACTTCCCACCTTTCTCTGGGTCCCAGATTTGTTCCTTCTATAAAATGAAAGGGCTGTACTAGATCAGCATTTCTCAAAGTGTGGTCTGGGGGGGTCCGCAAAGTCAAAACCATTTTCATGATAATTCCAACACATTTCAGTTTCTACTACTTTAAATATCAATAGATAGAACTCAGATAGACAAAAGCTCTTTGGGGAGGGTCCTCATTCATTTTTAAGAGCGCAAAGGGGTCCTGAGAACAAAAAGGTTGAGGATTGCTGCCCTAGATGCACTAGGATCCTCCCAGCTCAGTGATCTAAGGCTCAGGGGCAATGAGCATCAGGTGTATACACAGAAGGGCAGCTGGACCTAGAAAAAGAGCGTTGGCTTTCTGGGAGACCCGGGCTGACCCTGGGGAAATTGCTTCAGCTCTCGAGTCCTCAGTTGCCTTTCTGACTCTCCTCCACACTCAGCAAAGTGTACGTTAAATGATTAGCCCCAGAGATGCTTGGTTGAATTGACCAACTCTCTACAATGATGGAGTTGATGACCAGGACAGAGAGTGGTATACAATGTCAGACATGTGACTATAGTTTGTTAATTTGTCACTAATTTAATAATAATTAATAATAATAATAATAGCTAACATTTATTAAACACCTACTATTCGCCAGGTGTTACGCTAAGCACTTTACAGATATTGTCTCATTTCACCCTCATGATGATCTGGGAGGTAGGTGCCATTATTATAGCTCATTTTTATAGATGAGGAAACAAGATAGAGGTTAAGTGACTTGCCCAGGATCATGCAGCTAATTAAGTGTCTAAGGTTGGATTTGAACTCAGGTCTTCCTACATCCAGACCCAATGCTATTCATTGTGCCACCTAGCTGTCCCACTAGAGAGGATTTAATCTGGGGGAAGGAAAAGGAAAGCAAAGGGTGGGTTTGTTTCCCTTAGAAATGACTGGCTGACTATTGTAAAGGCAAAATGCATCTATAAATCCTATTTAAGACATGCCTCACCTTAGAACCTCTCTCTGCTCCTGAGTTGTCATCTCCCTGGAATATCCCTCTATCTTTCTGGCTCTCTTTTCTCACTGATGGGCTCTTCCTGGGGTCACCATTTTGGAGAATGGCCCAAGACCACCAAACTTGATTCACCTCCCAGCGGGGTCTCTGACTTCCAAACTTCAATGCTTCATTGGCCAAGCATCCCCACCTTTTGGATGTAGTCTTCCCTTATTAGAATGTAAGCTCCTTGAGGGCAGAGGCTATCTTTCCACTTGCTTATTTTTGTATCCCCAGACTTAGCACAGAGTCTGGTATACAATAAGTACTTAATAAATGCTTGTGGTCTTGCCTTACCTTAAAATAAAATGATAGATTTTAGCTAGAGGAGTTAAAGGTACTTTCTAGTTTTAAATCTTATGATCCAACATTCTTCCTTGAAAATATATTTTGACAGTGAACAGGAGGGAAGAGGGCAGACCCAGAACGGGCAGAAAAGGGTTCTGACCTGTGCAGGAGGAATCCAGACACAACCTGTTCTCCCTCAGTAACTGCCCTGAGAGCTGCTAGGAGCATGTGGGGCTGGATGTGGTCCCAGGGCTCCTACGGCCCATGGTGGAGCTTCTAAATCAGAGGCAGGTGCTCTTTGGAGATCAGTTGCATGAAAAGGGAAAATTGGAGGAGACTTTTCACGTTGTTTCCTAAAAGTAGAGTCCGTAGAGGCCACAGAGGGAGTGGAAAGGCAGTCAAGCAAGGACAAGGACACCATCCCTGCAGCTCTGCCACTGGGAAACAATGAGCTGGGGTTTCCTTGTATTCCCTCCATGGTTATTTTTTAATTGGATTTAATTATTTTAAATTTAATTGCATTTTTAAGCTTTCCCCGGTGAATTTCCTGATCCAAGATGATCTTGTTTCTACATCTGCCTTAGTAAATAGTCCTCCAGAGACCAGTTTCTTGAGGAATCCAGGAAAACTTGGCCTTGGTTCTGGAGGAAAACGCCCAGCCAGGGGGCAAATGGTCACATGTCAACCTGACCTCACCAGGAGACACCTTTCCTGAGTGAGACAGAGTCTCTATTTTAGATATAGTGTTAAGTGGGTGCAGAAGGACTTGTGGAACATAGAATATTAGAGTTGGAAAGGACCTTAAAACATAGGATATCAAAAGTGGAAGGATATTAGAACAGAGAACATGTCAGAGCTAGGAGGGACATTAGAACATAGAATATCTGAGCCAGGAAGGGATCAGTCTTAATATAAAATGTCAGACCTTAAAACATAAACTGTTATGTTTATTATATTAATTTTTTTTCTTTTTGATGGGGGAAGGCAAGGTAATTGGGGTTAAGTGACTTGCCCAAGGTCACAGGGCTAGTTTTGTGTTAGATGTCTGAGGTTGGATTTGAACTCAGGTCCTCCTGACTCTAGGGCCAGTGCTCTATTCATTGCGCCACCTAGCCACCTCCTATTATGTTAAATGTTCAATGAAAGAATGTAGAACATCAGCCCTGGAAGGGCCCTTAGAGAACATCTAACAACAACAGATAATTTGTTCATGGAGAGGCAGTGTGGTGTAGTGGACAGGGCCTGAGCTGAGGGTCAAGAAGTCCTGGATTGAGTCCTCGCTTTACTACAGCTGGAAAGCATTTACACAATGTGAGTTTCCCTACATAGGTGAAGTTAAAAATCTGGGCAAGAAATAATGTGCAAGGAATAGCTGGGGTGAACAACAAAAATGCCAGAGCCCCTGAATTTAAGGGGCTCATATGCTGCTCAGGGATAATAATATACACAGTTAAGTAATACAAAGGAAGAAGCTGGAGGGAGAGGGGAGGAAAGGAAAGGTCTCCTGGAGGAGGTGGGGCCAAGCTGGGCTCTGAAGCAAGCAGGGGTGAGAAGGGGGGAAGAGCGAAAAGGGATGGAGGAAGGCAGGAGCAGAGAAGGGAAGAAGGGCACTCTAGACCTTTGTCAAAGGCCAGAGCCAGGGAGAGATCTTGCATTTGGGGAGCAGCTAGCAGGGCAGTTTGGCTGAAACAGAGGGTGCACAAAAGTGGGAGGTGGGTAATAGGAAAGAAGACTGGGCAGGAAGGTGCAAGTCAGATTGTGGCGGGGTTCTAAGTCAGGATTTTGCATTTTTTCTTAGACACCTGAAGGAGCGCAAAAGATTTTTGAGAAAGGCAGGGATGTGGCCAGGTCTGCATTTTAGGAACAGTGTAATGATCGCCATGAGGTGATGAATCTTTTGTAGAAGAAGTCACTGAGGCTGGAAAAGAGGGAGAGACTGTGGCCAAAGTCACACAAGAGATGGCGATCCAGGATTAGAAGTCCATGCTCTTGACTCCCTGGTCTAGGTCTCTTTGGAGAGGTTCCTGGAGTTCTGATGGGTTTAGGGGGAGAAGCAGGGAATAGTCATACCTATGTAGGTTGGGGGGGAGGACGTCTTCTTAGCTAGCTGAGAAGAAAAAACTTAGCATGTAGAGCATGGAATTTTTAGAGGAAGCAGATGGATGAGACCAAGATCGTCCAAAATGCTTTCATTCTTCAGGTGAATCAATTGTGTCTCCACCTCGAGAAAACCTCTGTTCTCTAGCCTGTCTTTTTGTATCCTCAGCACTTAGCATGATGCCTGGCACATCACAGGGGCTTAATAAATGTTTATTAGTTGGTTGTGGACAGAATCCCAAACCCTGACCAGCCATTTAGCAAATCCCCGCCATTGGTCACAGACTGGTAAACTGAGATAGTACATGTGGATAGTTCTGTGACTACCTATCCTTACTTGGAGAAATGTGAGTCAATAGGATCTCTTGGCTGGAGGCAGGTCACTAGGGTCCTTCTGAGAGGAATCCTTCCCCAAGAGACAGCCCCAAGATAGGCTCCATTTTCGGAAAGCTCATTAATAGTTAATTTCGTTAAGTGCTTTGGTTAATGACTGTGTCACTCTTATGAGTAAAGCTGGTATGTACAGAGATAGATCAAAAGAGGGACAATTAAAGGGACTATTTAAGCAACCCGTTTTCTCACAGGAAAATCATTAGTGTAGTCAATGGACGGAAGGCAGAAGGCTCACTTTAGGGGAAGCTGAGGTGGCCGCCGGGGTGGCTCTAGGAGATGCTGGGCTAGTATGAGGGAAGGGCTGTTACCTGCCTGAAGAAGACCAAGCACCTGGGCTTATGGTCAGAGATACTATTTATGATGTAGTTAGCACGGTGCCTAGCACATAGTAAGAGCTTGGTAAATATTCATTACTCTTCCTTCCCTTCCTGAGTCAATATGCCTGCCTGTGGAGCTTAGTTATTGTGCCATTCCACCCATGCAAAAGAATAGGAGAAGAGACCCTGACTCTGTCATTGATTCACTGGGTTAGCTTAGGCTCCTATCCTGGCCTGTTTTCCAGTCCCTCAAAAAGAAGGACATAACAAATGCCCTCCCTATCTCATAGAAATATAGGGATAAAGTAAGAGAACATGGGCAGAAAGACTTAAACAAGTATTAAGGGCAGGCAAGTAGAAGGTTCTTAGGAGGAATCATGGGATCGTCAGCCTAGATCCGGGAGAAACCTTTGAGGGCATCTGATCTAACTTCCTCTCTTTACAAATGAGGAAACCAGGGCCCAGAGAGTCAAATCTACTGTCCATGATGGAGTTATATCTTCTGGCTCCAAATTCCTCACTCTTTTCACAGACCCTTTGGGGTAAGTGCTTCAGGAGAGAGAAGCATCTCAGTTTTACAGATGAGGAAATGGGTCTCAGAGGAGTTAACTAGTAAAGTTCACATAGAATCAGGATTTGCACCCAGGTCCCTTCTGACACCAAAGATAGCATTCCTTCCACTTATAATGCTTCTCTATTTCCTGAAGAAACAGGAAACTTGTTCTTCAAAGCCCTTCTTAAACTGGTCCCTTCCTACACTCCCAGTCTTTTTTAGACCTTCCTCCCTTCCAGACATTCTGTGATCCAGGGACTCTGGCCTCTTTGTTATTCCTCACACACAATAATTTATTTCCAAATTCCAGATGTTTTCACTGGTTGCTCCTCATGCCAGGAGCTCTCTTTTCATCTCCTCTTGGCTTCTCTGACTTCTTTTATGTCTCAGCTAACATCCCAATTTCAATAAGAAGTCTTTCCCAGTCCTCCTTAATTTTAGCGCTTTCCCCTGAGATTATCTTCAATTTATCATATCCATCCATCCGTCCATTCATCAATCCATCCATCCATCCATCCATCCATCCATCCATCCATCCATCCAATATTTATCTCTATCATCTGTCTAGTTATCTTTCCATCATCTATCTACATCTATATAGATTTATGCATTCTTTCTTCTTTCTTTCCTTTCTTCCTTCCTTCTTTCCTTCCTTCCTTCCTCTCTTCCTTCCTCCCTTCCTTCCTCCCTCCCTCCATTTCTCCCTTCTTCCCTCCCTCTTTAGCTTCCTTCCTTCCTTCCTTCCTTCCTTCCTTTCTTCCTTCCTTCCTTTCTTTCTTTCTTTCTTTTTCTTTCTTTCTTTCCTTCCTTCCTTCCTTCCCTTCTTTCTTCACTTTTCAAAATACTATTTGTTATATTGGAATGGCTCTTTGGAAGGGAAAGGGAAAATTTGGGGGAAAATATGTTGATGCAGAAAATGAAAGGTATCAATAAAAACTGATTTAAAAAACAATAAGCAGTTGAGCAGCAGTAGGGTTTTTCTTTCTCAGTGCCCCATTCTCACCAATTTTATGTCTCTGGGTCCCACATCATGCCCACCACAAGTCAGCCAGGGTGATTTCTTCCTTGCTCTCTGTGTGTAACCCATAGGAAATCATCCCTGCTGAGCCATAATTGGCATTTTCCTCTTTTGACCAAGTTTCACAAAATGAGTTCCAGGCAAGTAGCTTGAAAAGGGCTTTCAATTCAATTCAAAGTTTAGAAAACAAATTCAGTTGGTGGAGATGGGGCAGGAAAACATAGAGACCTGTGGTGGCTCCATTGCTCACATAGAGCTTGAGGGAGGCAGGAAAACATAAACCATCTGATACCATCGGTAACAGCCTTCCTCCTTAAACTGCACAGGGCTCTTTCTCTCACATTTCTCTAATGCACTTATCAACTAATATTATTTATTATGGTTACCTATGTTTGTGTCATTAACCTCACTTCTCCCTTCGAATAGACTGAAATCTCCATGAGTATTGGAAATGATCTTATCTGTCAAATGGTCTTATCCATGTCCCCCAAACTTACTTCAGTACTCTGCATACAGAAGGTGCTTAATAATAACAACAATAATGTCTAGCATTTATATAGCATGTTAAGGTTTTCAAAGCACTTTACAAATATCACCTTATTTTGTTCTCTTGGCCACCCTGGGAGGTAAGTGCTATTATCATTCCCATTTTATAGATGATGAAAATGAGGCAGACAGAGGTTAATTAATGTATATTTATTTGAATTCTTAGCTCTGCCCCCTCCCCCACCCCACTCCCCACACTCTTCTCTACACTTGTCTAAGTCCTCTACCCAGCATCAAAGGTCCCACTAAAAGTCCTGAGACCATTCCCAATTACTCTAGACCATGATGGCCATGCCCCTTAATTCCTGTTTCCCTTGGACTAAGTATCACAGAGTTTGACATCGTTCCCTAAAGTGGATGTCAGAAGATCTGGGTTGGAATCCCGTCTGCATGTTATGTATGAATGACCTTGGGTGAGTTAATCTTCTCTGGGCCTCAGTTTCCTCATTTGTAATATTCAGGGGTTGACCTTGAGCTTCTCTAAATTTCCATTCAGTTCTATATCCTGCAATCCTGGGATGATAATTCTGTGTATTAGTTCTGAGGGCAGGAGCCAACTTTTCTTCTGTTTCCCATAATGCCTAGCACAGTTCTGGGCACAAAGTAGGAGCTCAAAGAATACTTGTGGTCTAATTGAAGAAGATGAAAAAGACCCAGAAGCCCTTCTTTACTTAACACTTTACATCTGTGCAACAGGTTTGCCTTTGAGCTTCTCAGAAGCAGGGTTAGTCTCATTCTTCTATTTGCCAGAGGCTGGCACAGTGCTTCACTCATGGTAAGCACTCAATATATGCTTTTTCCTTCCTTTGTTCCTTCTTTCCTTCATTCCTTCCTCCTTCCCTTCTTTCCTTCTCCCTTCCCTCCCTCCCTTCCTCTCTTCCTTCCTCCTCTCCCTTCCTCCCTTCCTTTCTCCCTCTCTCCCTCCCTTCCTTTCTCCCTCCCTCTTTTCCTCTTTTCTTCCCTTCCTCCATTCCTTTCTTCCTCCCTTCCTCCCCCTTCCTTCTTTCTTTCTCCCTTTCCTCCCTCTCTTCTTCCCTTCTTTCCTCCCTGTGTTCTTCTCTCCCTCTTTTCTTCCTTTCCTCCCTTCCTCTTTTCTTCCCTCCTTCCCTTCCTTCCTCCATCTCTCTCTTCTTCCCTTTCTCCTTTCCTTCTTTCTTTCCTCATTCCCTTCATTCTTCCTCCCTCTCTTCTTCCCTTCCTCTTTTCTTCCCTCCTTTCCTTTCTTCCTCCCTTCCTTTCTTCTTCCCCCTCCCTTTAGGCTTCCTTTCCTCCCTTTCTTCCTCCTTCTATGTCTTTCTTTTCTTCCTTCCTTCCTTTCTCCCTCCCTTCCTTCCTTCCTTTTCCCCTTCCTTCTTTCTTCCATCCTTCCTTTTTCCCTCCCTCCCTTCATTCCTTCTTTCCTTGTTTCCATCCTTCCTTCCTTCCTTCCTTCTGTCCTTCCTTTTTCCCTCCCTCCCTTCTTTCCTTGCTTCCTTTCTCCTTTCTCTCCTTCCTTCTTTCCCTCCTTGCTTCCTTCTCACTTGATTCTCACAGCAGCCTGAAGAGGTGAATGGGCCAGTGTTATTTTCCCATTTTACAGATCACCAAAATGAAGTCCTGGGAGATTCAGCACTTCAGCCTTGATCACACAGCTAGGAAGAAGCACGAATAGGAATCTAACCTAAATCTTTGGATTCTTAATCGAGAGCTCTTTCCATTGCACTCTGGGATGTGGCAAGAGGAGGAGAAAGAAGAAAGGGGAACAGGGAGAGGAGATGTTGCCAGGCAGCCAGCCCCAGTCCTGCCATGTTGCCTTGGTAATGCTGAAAGTTGGGAGGGAGAGCAGGGATTCACCTGCAGATGGAATATATGAACTTCAGGTCATAAGATCATAGATGATCATAATAGTAGCTTAACATTCATATCATGGATTTTAAGTTTGAAAAGCACTTAAGTGCATGATTTCATCTGATCCTTTCAACAGCCTTTTTCGGGGTGGTATCTGGGGTAGTATCACTGCCCCCATTTTACAGATTAAAAACAACAACAACATTGAGGTTCAGAGAGGTTAACTGATTTTCATCTAGGTGGTCCAGTGGATAGAGTGCTGGGACTACAATCAAGAAGACTTGAGTTCAAATTCAGCCTCAGACACTTGATAGCTAGGTGACCCTGGCCAAGTCAGTCCATCAGTGTCCTTCGGTTTCCTCAACCATAAAATGAAGCTCATAATAGCCTAATTTAGAGGGTTGTTGTGAGATATTTGTAAAAAGCACTCAGCACTGTGGGTGCTTAATAAATGTTTCTTCCCTTCCACACCTAGTCTTGGCCAAGCTACTGCTAGTAAATGTCAGAGGCCCCTGTGGGACACTGGAGAAGTCAGATCCTCTGGCCCCAAGTCCACTACCCTGTAGCATTTCGTGGTGAGAGGGACCTTAGAGGTCGTCAAGTCCAATGTTATCATTTTGTAGTTGTGAGAGACCTGAACAAGGTCACACACATAGTAATTATTAGTCTAGACCTCTAATCAGTCCATCGATCAACAAGTTTTTTTTCAAGTCTATCCTGTGCCAAGCAAAGACAAAATTACACCAGGTTATAAGGATTGGGGAAACTGAGGCCTGAAAAGATGAAATAATGTGGTCAAAGTCATCCAGCTAGCAGAGCTGGCAAGAGATGTGGAAGCCCCGCTGAACTTCCACTTTGGCCACTCTGCCCGGGGATTCAGGGTGCTGGGGCATCACGGTCCGGGACTCTCCATCTCCATCCCTTCCCTCAGGTGCATCCTTCCTCCCGTCCTCTCTCCTTCCTCCCCTTTCCTCCCCCTCCCTGGCCCTTCCTCCCCACCACGAGAAAGTTCACACTGGAGGAGAGAGACTCGAGCCCCAGAGACAATGGGCCCCCAGAAGAAGTGGGGGAAGAAAGGCGCGATGAATTGACCCCCTATTGAAGGCTGGGCTGGTAAACTCCATATTTTCCACGGCATTTAAATGCCTGCAAGCAGATTAATAAGGCTTGGTAATAGCAGAAGTAGTCTATATTTATTCTATCTTAAATGCCAGTTTGTCAGGCCGTATTAATATTGATGGGGAGGCTGGGATTGAGGCGGCGGAGCGCGGGGCCGGCGCTTTATCTCCGCCGTGCAGGCTGCGGGAGCCCCGTTATCTGGCCCAGGCGGCTGCTGCAGCTGGCTCTTCCCGGGATGGCGCCCGCTCCCCCGCCTGCCTCTGCCCCTCGCTGCCTTTCTAATCAGAAGAGAAGAAGTTGCTGGCTTGATATTTCCATTTTTATCTCTTTTATTTACTTCATTTTAATGTCTTTCAGTGAATATTTTCTTTGCAACAAGGCATGACTATTGATCACTTACACAGCCCCTCCCCCCCCCCCCCCAGTCTGGGGTGGGAGGGTAGGGGAGGCTAGAAGAAAAGGGGAGACTGGAGAGGGTGATGAATAGGATGGGAGGAGACCGTAAGGGGTCTGAATGGCTGGCCCCGGGCATCTAACTCCTCTTCACTTCTCATTCCTTCTCCCTTCTTCCTCCCCCCCCCCCACTCTCTCTCTTTTGGTTTCTCCCTCCTCTCCATCTCTTTCTTCCCCTTTTGAATTTCAGAACTTTAGATCTGGAAGGGACCTCAGAATCTTAAGGCTCCAGGATTTAGGACTGCTAAGGGCTGGAGGGACTGTCTACCTCCCCCCCAACCCCCCAACCCCACACCATCTGAGGTCCAAAGAGGAGGAGCGTTTGGTCCAAGGTCATTCAGCCAACAAGTGGCAGATCACCCAATCAGCCCCAATACTTTCCAAGTTGGCAAGGTCAAACGAAAGTGACCCCAATCTGCTCAGGTAGTGAAGAAGGAAGACCAGGAGATCTCCAGTTTGGGGGTGGGGTGGGGAGAATCAGGAAGAACCAAATTAATGGAGGGGATGTTGTGTTCCGGAAACAAAAGGCAATAGAAGAACATTCTTTAATAATATCAGGCACAGGAGAGGAAAAAGGAAATCGTCTTAGTTTTGATAAATCTAAAAAGCCCAGACCAGGGGAAGCTGAATGGGGCCGGGGCCCTAAATGTATTTTTTTAACCTTTGTCTTTGTAGCTAAAATGAGATAACCAGGGATTGCATTACATAGATAGGAGTGGAGGAAGAGGGAGGAAGTAAAGGTGGGACTGTGAGTGAGTGGAATGAACATTTCAAAAGCAAGATGTATGTAAATCAGGGCCCTTTTGATTGGTGGTGTTAAATCTTTGACCTACCCCCAATCCCTAGGGATGGAAAGAGCTGACTGCTGCTGGCGATTTGGAGAATCAGCCCAATTCAGGGAAAAGCCTGCGAAATGAGGTCGAGCTCTAAGAAGCTGTTAAATCAATTATGTATTAAGCACCTACTGTACACCAGCACCCCCAGAGGTGTTCTGGTAAATGTTTAACAACCAGAGGGAGGGGGGTGTGGCGTGCACACACTTTAAAGTTTAATCTGCATTATCAACACTTTCTTTAGTCTAGACTATCAACAAAATTAGTAAATCAAGCACCGATTTGTAGCAACTGATTGCCGGTTTCTGAGGTGTAAAAACTCACACTGGAAAATTTAACCATAGGCTCTCCAAGGTAATTAGGGATGGCTCCAGCACACCCCTGGTTCTCCCAAAAACTAAATTCAACAAACCTAATTGAGCATCTAATGTATACACAGCACTGGCTACACCAAGATGGAAAATGCCATAGTCCTTGCCCTGAAGGAATAGCAGCTCTCGTTTCTCCAACATCCAAAGGTTTACTGATTACTAGATATCTTCATTTTACAGATGAGGGAACTGAGGCTTAGAGGAATTAACTTTCACAGCTTTTAAGTACTGGAGTTGTGACTTGAGCCCAGATAATATCTAGATAGCTAGAGTTTATATGTGGCAGCTAGGTGGCGCCATAGTGCACAGAGTGCTGAGCCTGCAGTCAAGACGACCTGAGTTCAAATGCTGCCTCAGAAACTAGCTGTGTGACCCTGGGTAAGTCACTTAACCCTGGTTACTTCAATTTCCTCCTTTGTAAAATGAGCTGGAGAAGGAAATGACAAACTGGTCCAGCACCTCTACCAAGAAAATCCCAAATGGGGTCGTGAAGAGATGGATATGACTGAACAGCAACAAAAGCATTTTATATGATGCAAGTCTTCTATTTGAGGTTCGAAAAGTGCTTTGCAACTATTGTCTCCTTTTATCCTCACAACACCCTTGGGAGGCAGATGTATTATTATCCCCTTTTTACAGATGAGGAAACTGAGGCAGACAGAGGTTAAGTGACTTGCCCAGGATCACGCAGCTAATACAGGCATAAGTCTGCACTTGAACTCAGGTCCTCCTGACTCCAGATCCAGGGCTATCCGATACCAGGCTGCTTCTCTATTTGGAGGAGAGGGAGGACCCTAGCTAGTGTAGTGAATAGACTGCTGGGCTTGGGCTTTGGAGATTGAATTCGAATTTTACCGAAGACACAACACCTGTCATCTGGTTAAGTCATAGGACATTAGCATGGGAAAGGACCTTAAAAACTCATCAGTTCTAACCCCCTCGTTTTGCAAATGACTGATCTGAATCATGGAATGTTCACTTGCCCAGGATCCAACAGCTAGGAAGCTGCTGAGGAGGGATTTAAACTCAAACCTCCCTGAGTTCACCTCTCATGCCCTACCCTCCATACCGTTCTGTCTCTTGGTTCAGCCTAGGTTTCCTTATCAGTAAAACAGGAATAATCGTAATAGCTATAGAACTTCTGTCACATAGGTGTTGGGAGGATCAGATGAGATGCAATTAAAACTTAAAACTGCAATATGACCTTTGGGACGCCCCGTATGTAGTATGCTTTACAAACAAAACACTATATAAATGTCAGTCAATAAGCATTTATTAAATGCCTACTGTGTGCCAGGCACTGGGCTCAGCTCTGGAGATACAAAAATAGGCAAGAGACAGTCCCTGCCCTCAAGGAGCTTCCAATCTAATATGTCCATCATTATGATGAGCATTGTCATTAATATTATATTATATTATAATTATACTTAATAATAATTACAACAACTTAAGTATGAGACACAATGAATCCTGGAGTCCTTGACAAAGGAGAGAGCCGAGTATGCCGTTATTCAGAAGTTTGAGGAGAGAGAAAGATTGATTTCACCTGAGAGATTTCACCAACTCCAAATCCAAAGGGAAAGGTGGGTGGTGGAAATGAAATTTGGGCCGGAGATCAGTCAACAAGCATTAAGTGGCTGCCCCCCCCTCCCCCGCCTCCACTCTCTCTTCTCTCCTTTGCATCATCTTTGCCATGAACCCAAACAGATGTTCCTGTAAACCAAGGGCTTTATTTCTGAGAATCCACAGAGAAATGTCTGAAAAACCCAACAAAAAAGAAACAGCATAGAACCTCAGAGCTGGGAGGGACCTGCTATTTTTTTTTTTGCCTTTTTTTTTTGGAGGGGCAATTGGGGTTAAGTGACTTGCCCAAGGTCACATAGCTAGTAAATATTAAGTGTCTGAGGCCAAATTTGAACTCAGGTCCTCCTGACTCCAGGGCCAATTATTCTATTCACTGTGCCACCTAGTTGCCTCGTGGGACCTGCTATTTGTAAAAGATAATTTTTGATTATGAACTTAATAACGCTCCAGACAAAATATAGGGATAGGGTGAGAGGCTGCCATCTGGTTATGAAAGAAAGAGCCCTGATTTGTGAGTCAGGGCATGGGTATTTGTACCCCAGCCCTGCCATTTCTGCCAGTTAGGACCAACTGGCTTGGCCTCTCTGGGCACCAGGTTCCTCATCTAGAAAATGAGTGGGTTGGTCTAGATGACCCCTAAGGTCCCTCCCAGCTCTAAACTGACCATCCTGCTCTAACTGCCCCCTGCTAAAAATCCCCGATTCTCCCTCCCCTCCCAGTGCGTCCCCAAGTTGCATCTTCTCTCTTCCTGCAGGAGGTTACCAGCTCCTGTTTCCCTCCCCTTTCTTTTTTGATTTTGCTTTTTCATTACGAGGGATGGCACACTGGGTGGGAGAGGGAGAGGAAGGGTTTTTTTTTTTAATGAAAGTGACACATAAGCTAAGAACATTAATAAAAATAAAATTAAAGATATGAAGATCATCGGTGCCTCCGGTCCAGCCTCTGCTGGAATACTTACCATTAAAAAAGGTGTTCGAGTGGTCCAGTTGGTGACACAATTCTACCCCTTCTGTTGTCGTGAAGAAGAGGGATCCAGTTAACTTTGTGTAAGGTACAAAGGTAAAGCAATGACCGATAGCGAGAAGAACAGGGAGGCAGATTTCAATCCCGCCAAACTCAAGGGGGACCAAAGCTCTGTCCCAGGGTGCCAACTGTGGGGCGCGGCATGTCTTTGTCTGGATGCCTTCTGCCCTTTGTAGACGCTCCACCTCAAGGCATCACAAACAAGGTCCCGCTCCTCCCCTAGAGTCTGCCTTCTTTGATGAGGGTCTCCTTCCATCCCACCATATTCTACCCTCTTTCCTCAGGTGGCTCATTGAACAGAGGAGCTGTGGGGATGGCCCTTTGTCTCCTCTAGTGAGGCTGGTGACTTTGCACAGCCCTCCCTCGCTTAAATCCAATTCATTTGCAAGTTATGGCATCATCTTCCTGATGTCATGATCCTCTTCCAGAACGGACAAACCACAACCACACAACCTTTGTCTCCTCTAGAAGGCTGACCTGGTACAGCTACACCAAAAAGGTCCCTCCTGTTTCCTACCCCACTGATTAACCACCCCCACCCCCAAGTGGTTTGCAGTCTCTTGCCTCTTCTAGGGGCTGCCTATTGGGACTAAACCCAATGGGGCAAATTATTATCTCCATCTTCCCTTTCTCCTGCCCAACGTCCTGGGAAAAGGGGGGTACAGAGTTTCAGGCCTGATCCTTATAAATGAGGGTTCTCTGAAACAGCCCTCCTGTCTCCCACCAACTTTGCCCCAAGCATCAGAATTCTCATTATGACTTTGAATAGAACGATCAACAAAGAAAAGTTTGGATTCAGTCAAAGGGCTGCCCTTAAGGACCTAGAGGGCCCCATGTGGTCTCAAGAGCTGCAATCTAGAGTCTAGATTCCAGACATAAGAAAGAACCTAGTCCTGCTGATTATCAGAGCCCAAAGTCCCTCCTTAGAGACCAGATAATCATGTCACAAAGAAAGTCTAGACAGCTTAAAGAATTTTCCCCAAGTCCACACAAACCTTAGTGGCAGGAGCAGGATTTGAACCAACATTTTCATACTCTAAATTCAATGCTCTTTTCACTAAACTGTACTGTAGGCGGTTTGTGAGGGAAAGCATGCACGAAGAGTGAGGCCCCTCTGAAGTCTAGGCCATTTCCTTTGCTCATCAATGGGTCCCTGGGCCTGGGGACCTGGCCCTCTTCTCCTCGTCCCCAGCCCTACCCTCTAAACTCGCCTCACCAGGCAACCATCCTCCCAGCTCAAGTGACTGGCTGCTTCTGGTAGGCTCCCCACTAGGGGAAAACAAACCATTTTAATTTAAGGACCATTAGGCCTCAAAATGAAAAATCCTCATTAACTAATAAAAAGCCCATTGCACTCCCCTTTTAACATAATTAGTGGCAGCCAGGACTTCAATTAAAGCTTTATCCAAACTTCAAAATGCCATTCTCTTCATAATTACTGCATTGGCAAATGTAGACAGTTTAACCTTCAAACATCCCCTCACGATCACTGGCTGTGCAGGAATACAAACCCTCATCCATTCTCTCTTACACATGCCACAGAGCACAGAGACACTGACACAGGACTCAAGAAGACCTGAATTCAAATCCCTCCTCAGGCACTTTCCAGCTGTGTGACCCTGGACATGTCACATCCCCTATTTGCCTCAGTTTCCCCAACTGAAGAATGGGGCTAATAACAGCCCTTATCTCCCAAGGTTGTTGTTAGGGTCAAATGAGATATCTGTAAAATGCTTAGCACAGTGTGTGGAACAAAGTAAACACTGTATAATGTTAACTGTTAGGAATGTTAGCTGTTATTATTGTTAGGGCAGTTAGATGCCACGGTGGCTGGGGTGCCAGGGCTGGAATCAGGAAAACCCGAGTTCAGATCTGGTCTCAGATACTAGCCGTGTGACCCTGGGCAAGTCACTTAACCCTGTTTACCTCAGTTTTCTCATCTGCAAAATGAGCTGGACAAGGAAATGGTAAACCACGCCGGTATCTCTGCCAAGAAAGCCCCAAATGGGGTCACGAAGAGACTGACAGGACTGAACAACATCATTATGTTCATCTAAGTCTGTCTTCTCCTTGGACAGACGAGAGGATGGAGGACCAGAGATGGAGCTGATTTGTTTAAAGTCACACAACTCAGCTCAGTTCAATCCCACGATCACTGATGTGCCTGCTGTCTCTAAGGCCCTGACACCAGGTGCTTGGACTACAAAGATAAAATGGAAAGAACCTTGAGGTCTCAGGGAATTTATAATCTCTGTAAACAGAAAAGTATATTTGTGATTATTTGAGAAGAGAGAGGAGACAAAGAATTTTATTTACATTACGCATTTGTAAGCTTTTTTTTTTTTTGGAGGGAGGAAAGCAAGGCAATTGGGGTTAAGTGACTTGCCCAAGGTCACACAACTAGTATAGTGTGTCAAGTATCTGAGGCCAAATTTGAACTCAGGTCCTCCTGACTCCACGGCTGGTGCTCTATTCATAGTGCCACCTAGCTGCCCCTGCTTTTTAAAATTAATTAATCGATATTTAGTTTTCAAAATTCTCTTTTATTAGATTTTAAGTTCCAAATTTCCCCCCCCTCTCTCCACTCTTCCCTTCCCAAGATGGCATGCAATCTGATATAGGTTTTATCTATATATGATCATATTAGACATATTTCCACATTAGTCATGTTGTGAAAGAAGAATCAGAACAAAAAGAGAAACCATGAGAAAGTGAAAGCAAAAAACAACAACAAAAAAGGGAAAATAGTCTGCTTCCATCTGCATTCAGACTCCATAGTTCTTTCTCTGAGTGGGGACGGCATTTGCCATTATGAGTCTTTTGAAATTGTCTTGGATCACTGTATTGCTCAGAAGAGCTAAATCTAACAAAGTCGATCATCACACAATGTAGTCGTTACTTTGTTCAATGTTCTCCTGGTTCTGCTCACTTCACTCAGCATCAGTTCATGTGAGTCTTTCCAGCTTTTTCTGAAAGTCGTCTGCTCATCATTTCTTAAAGCACGATAGTATTCCATTACAATCTCATACCACAGCTTGTTCATCCATTCCCCAATTGATGAGCGTCCCCTCAATTTTCAATTCTTTGCTACCACAAAAAGAGCTGCTATAAACATTTTTGTACCTGTGGGTCCTTTTCCCTTTTTTATGAGGAGACTAACAATTAAGGGGATGATCAGGAAAGACTTTCTTTTTTCTATTTTTTTAATTAATTAATTTTTAGTTTTCAACATTCACTTCCACAAGATTTTGAGTTCTAAATGTTCACCGAATCTCTCCCCTCTCCCTACCTCAAGATGGCGTGCATTCTGCCTACCCCTTCCTTCAATCTGCCTTCCCTTCTATCACTCTCTCCCTCATCCTTTTCCCTTCTATTTTCCTGTAGGACAAGATAGATTGCTATACCCCATTTCCTATATATCTTATTTCCCAGTTACATGTAAAAACAATTTTTAACATTTGTTTTTAAAACATTGAGTTCTACATTCTCTTCCTTCCTCCCTCCCCACCCACCCTTATTGAGAAGACAAGCAACATAGATTATACATATGCAGTCATGCAAAGCACTTCCATAATAGTCATGTTGTGAAAGACTAACTATATTTCCCTCCATCCTATCCCACCTCCCATTTATTTTATTCTCTCCTTTGATTCTGACCCACCTCAAAAGTGTTTGCTTCTGATTACCCCCTTCCTCCCATTTGCCCTCCCTTCTATCATCCTCTCCTCTCTTATCCCCTTCCCCCTACTCAAGAAAGACTTACTGTAGGAGATAGCGTCTCAGGTGAAATTGAGAGGAATCTAAGATTTCTACAACATGATGGAGAGAAGATGGTACATTCCTGCAATAGGGAACAGTCTGTGCAAATGCTTGAGGCTGGAGATGACATACTGGGTTTGAAAGTAAGCCTGTTTGACAAGGAGCATAGTTGTGTGTTGGGCATTTAAAAATTGACCTGACTCCCACAGACTTTGCTGGTTACTGTACGTGATCCCTCTTCACCCACTGCAAACAAAGTGGCCTTCTGCACTCTCTTCACGTGGGACATTCATCTCCCTACTGCATGCCTTTGGCTAGGCAGTGCCCCATACCTGGACTGCCCTCCTTCCTCAGAATCCCTAACTTCCTTCAAAGCTTAGCCCAGATATCACCTCTTCCAGGAGGCCTTTTCTGATTCCCCACATTCCTAGTGCCTCTCCACCTCCATTACTCTGCATATACTAATGGGTAAAAACAGAATCAGGGTCCTAGATCTTGAGCCTGAAAGGGTCTCTGGGACAGAAATCTGATACGGTTAAATGATTTGCCCAAAGTCATACTAGGCAGCTAGGTGGCACCACAGTGCACAGAGTTGGAAGACCTGAGGTTGAATCCAGCCTCTGACACTTATTAGCTGTGTGACCCTGGGCAAGTCATTTAACTCTACCTCAGTTTCCACACCTGTAAAATGGGGATCACAATAGCACCCACCTCACAGGGTTGGGTAAAGACCCAATGAGATGATATTTGTAAAGCACTTAACAAATGCTTGTTTTCTCTCCCTCTTATAAGTAACAAGCATCAGAGGGAAGATTTGAACCCAGAGCTGACATTCTTTCTACTATACCATGCTGTCTCCCTATAGCATAGGAGCTCCCTGAGGGCAGGAACTGTTTCATTTGGTCTTTGTATCCTTTGCACCTAGTAATATAATGCCAAGCACACAGCAGGTGCCTAATAAGTGCTTGTTGATTGGCTTCCAAGGGTTCTTCCAGCTCTGATGGTCTATCAACAACGACTGATGTTACTCTAACACTTGAAGGCTGACAATATGTTTTATGTTATCTCTTTGGAATCTCACAACAATACTGGGGGCTGGTGGAATAGATCTCTTGAACTCCCATTTTACAGATGACAAAGACAACCTTGGAGCCAGGAAGACCCAGGTTCAAGTCTCACCTCTGACACATAGTCTCAGTTCTCTAGACTCCTAGGGAACTGAGTTGTTCATCCCTCATTTTCAAAGAGGACCAATCATATCACAGGGTATTGTCTTGATTTGTACCTGAGTTGGATTTGAGGGAGGCAGAGTCACACAAAGGCATCAGCCTCACCTCTCTCTCTCCCCAAGTCGTCAAAGTCCTATGGAAAGACACAAGTCAGGATGACTGGTGATGGCTCGGGATGCAGTGGGTAACCTTGTGCATGCAATGCCTGACTGAGCTCTAAGCGCTCCACAGTCCCTGCTTCAGCTACCTCTGTGGCCATTGGGACAAAGTGTTCTCATCTGCCTGTTCCACTGAGGAAACTCCCCCTAACTCATTAACGGTTTGAGGCCTGTTGGTTCCCCTCAGCCTGGTTTAGCCTGTGTGCTGAGATGGTTTAGTGGGGTGACGCTGCTGTGCATGTTACAGCTTCTTGGAGCATCAGGTGAGAGCTGGGGGGGAACAGGTGGACCCCAAAGGTGGATGGGCAGCCCTCACACCACAGGTGCTAGTCCTCCTGGACAGAGGGGCCAGATTGCTCTTCTCCAGTGACAACCTGGGTCCAGTCCCTGCCCAATCCCCTATCTTGGAGGCGAGGCTGAGAAAGATGAGGCCACAAAGATGGGCAGCTCAAGCATTTTGGCCCCCAGCAGAGGGATTAAGCCCAGGTTTCTTTCTCTCTTTATTCCAGGTCTTGGCGGGAGGGGGGGGGTTCTCCCTATTACCCACGATGCCTCTGTGATCACAGGTCCTTGCTCAGTTTTCTAGGTTTTAAGTTATTTTAAGTAAGATTGAGCAGGAGGACTGATACAACAAAGTGCATCTTCTCACAGTCTCTGCGGGCCTCCTGCCTGATCTCTCAGACCCAGTTTACTTTCTCTTCTACAAATGTTGTTTTCATAACCCCAGGATCTAAAACAAGAATAGTCCTGGACCTACACTGCAATTTGAAGCTAAATTTCAGAAAACTTGCCTTTAAAATCCTATCCAAGGGGCTGATAAAATCCTTTATCCAAGAGAAAATCCTATCCTAGGTGGCTGAGTGGATAGAGCAACAGCCCTAGGGTCAGGAGTACCTGAGTTCAAACCTGACCTCAAATACCTTCCAAGTTGTGTGACTCTGGGCAAGTCGCTTTACCCAGATTACCTTCTGAAATAAAATAAAAATAAAATCCCATGCTGGAATCAGCTTGAACTGACTCCAGAGAGCCAGTTGTTAAATTTTTAGAGTGAACCTTTACACCTTAGAAATCAGCAAATGCTAAAAAATTGGAGCCTGATTTACTGTTTTGTTGATTGTCTAATGCAGGAGAAACGTAAAAGGGTGTCCTCAAAGTTATTTTTCCCCCTCTGGAGAATTGGTTATTAAACATACAGCACACTGCTCGCTGTTATTCAAACCAGCCTTTCTCTCCTAAGTTATTAAGGCTCAGAACTGGCAGAGGACTGGGGGAAGTCCTTGTAGGCCATGTTCTGTGGTCAGCTCAGTCACAGGGACAGGCCCATGGACTCAGAGTCAGGAGAGGACTGAGTGTAAACCACTCCCCCAACGCTTCCAAGCTTGTGACCCCCAGCTAGGCATAAGCTCATAGATCCAGAACTAGGAAGAACCCTGAAATGATTTAGTCATCCCTAAAGTTACAGTTGGGGAAACTGAGGGTCAGAGGCTGTTCACCACCCTGGAGACAGGAAGACTTGAGTTTGAATCTTGACTCAGACATTTACTAGCTCTATGACCCTGCATAAATCACTTAACCTCTCTCCCAGCCTCAGTTTCTCCTTCTGTAAAAGGAAGATGATCACAGCATCTCCCTCCCAGGGCAGAGGTTAGGAGGGAGTGCACAGAGTGGGAGACAGAACTAAAAGATGGGGAAGAGTTAGGAGGTTAGTTTGACTAGAACACAGAATGAATTAGTCATGGTTCTTGGGCCACATATAGAAAGAAAAGGCTTATTTGGAGCCCAGTTAGCTGGGCAGGAGAGGATTCCAGATTCAGGAGATGAGGATTCCAGGTCCTGAGAAAGGGACTAGTCTTGAGAGGAAGAGAAATGTCAGCAGTACACAGGACTTGACTCAGGAATCCCCTGTGCAGCAATTCCAAATGGTTCCCCAACATTTGATTGAAGACTTCCACCACCTCCCTAAATGTGTTGGGCAAATTTGTTATTTAAGCTAACTTAACTTAAAATCAATTTGGCTTGAAGATGTGAAACTTCCCCATTTTCCTTGGACATTCCTGGCAATTCTGGGATGTCCCCAAACCATTAGCCACACAGACCAGAGTGACCTCGTCATAGTGGAGAATTTTGTTCCTAGGATTGGGAGATCGGGGCTCAAGCTTGACACTTATGAAACTGTGTGACCTTGGGAAAGTCTCTTCCTTTCTCTGGTTCTCAGTTTTTTCATCTTTAAAATAAGGACATTGGGCTAGATGAACTCTAAGGTACCCTCCAGACTGTAATCCTATGGTCCTATGGGCAGTTTCTTAAGTTAGTCAATCACAATGACCCAGGGTAGGGGGAGAGTGCCCTTCAGACAAGACTAACATCAGTCTTCACTCCACCTCTAAGCTGGTGATAAAATGTAGAGTTCCACCAGTCCCAGAGATCCCTCTCTCAAGAATCCCAGGAATTTGCCCTGTCTGTCTGTGGGAGGGGAATATTAGCCCCATCCCAGGTGCCCTACTCCCCTACCTCACCCTAGGGTTAGCTAGCTCATCAAGAAAGAATTCATATTTCTGAAGAAAACAAAACAGGAATGTTTATTTAATTTGGATTTTGTGGGAAAAATCAAACCAGACCAGAGTGTGCGTGCGAGTGTGTGTGTGTGTGTGTGTGTGTGTGTGTGTGTGTGTGTGTGTGTGTGTATGTGAGCATAACTAGATTTAAACAACCATGCTGCTGGGTGGTGTAAAGAGCAGTCATGTGTTGGGAAAAGGCTATATTTTCTTGCTTAGCCAGAGATGACATAATTCAGAGACCAAAGTATAATATGACATGATAATGACATAAAATATAAGATGATACGTGATGGCGTGATGTGATATAGCCCTATCTCACTTAAATCCAATTTAAGTCACGGTGTTGCCTTCCTGATGCCATGGTCCTCTTCCATTCAAAGGACAGAATGTGATGATGGGCTATCATATGTAATATGAAGCGGTACATGATGATATAATGTGATGGGATATGATATGATAGGATGTAATGTAACATATCATGATGTGATAGAATGTAATGAGATGATATAACATAACAATATAATACAATTATTGAATATCATACAATCCTGAACTTGGGGCGAACTGAGCTGAGGTGATAATTAGGCTCGAAGGCACCTTAGAGATCGTCAATCAGGGAAAAGAGGTGATTTGCCCAAGGTTGCGCAGTTTGTGGCTGAGCTGAGACTGAGATCAGGTCTCCTGGTGCCCAGGCGGTCTTGCTGTCTTAAGCAATCAATTAATCAATCAACAAGCATTAATTAGGTGACGGTAGAAGGTTCCTTGAGCAGAGTCGTGAAATAAACAAAGGAATTTAGGAGGTGACCGTGAGGTAGGAGGGCATTTATGGCAGAGGGATTAGTCAGTGCAAAGGCATGGAGGCTGGAGATAGAGTTATCATACATAACAAATAGGGACTAATAGAGGAAGACTTAAGTTCAAATCCAGCCTCAGATACTTCCTGGGAGTGTGTTCTTGGGCAAGTCACTTACGCTCTGTGTCTTTGTCTCCCTTCGTTTCCTCATCTGTAAAATGGAGACAATCATAGTGCGTACCTCCCAGGAGTATAGAGGGGAAAATATGAGATATTTGTAAAGACTTAGCACATAGTAGGAGCTTAACAAACGCTTGTTTCCTTTCTTTCTTTCTCATTCAGCAAGACCAGTTTGGCTGGTCTTGTGGGAAGAGAAACAACCAATCTACCCATCTATCCAGCAACAAGTATTTCATTAAACAAGAGCCGAAGAGACAAACACAAAGAATGAAACAACCCCTCGTCACACGGAGCTTACGTCCTTTTTTTGTTTTTTTTAGCTTTTTGGAAGGAGGAAGGCTGGGCAATTGGGGTTAAGCGACCTACCCAAGGTCACATGGATAGTAAGTGTTAAGTGTCTGAGGCTGAATTTGAACTCAGGTCCTCCTGACTCCAGGGCTGGTGCTCTATTCACTGCCCCACCTAGCCGCCCCACAAGTAGCTTATGTTCTAATGGGAGGAGAAAATCAATACAACTGGAAGTATGCACCAATTGTATACAATTACACAAAAGTAGTGGGGAGGGCACCAGCAGGGGGCCATTGGGAAGGTTTCAGACAGAAGATGATGCTCCAGCTGCATTTTAAAGGAATCGAGGGACTCTGGTCCCAGAGAAGGAAGGAATGCATCAGAGGAAGGCTGGATGGCCAGGACGTGGGAGACATGATCCTGGGGATGGAGCAGAGAACAGCCACGTTGGCTGGATTGCAGAGTATGGAGGAAGAGGAATATGGGGTAAGGCTGGGGAGATAGGGCGGGACAAAGTTGTGAGAGGCTTTTAAATAGGAAGTCACAGGACCATGTTAAGTATATGGTCAGATCTGTGTGTAAGGCTGAAATGGGGAAACAGTTGAGACAGGGGGACCCCTTACTGTTGAAATAATTTAGGCAAGAGGTGATGAGAGCCGGAAATACCGTGGAAAATGTGAATTCTGAGGTCTCTTTTCTATGATCCTGAATGGTGAAGAGGCAGTGGTCTACAGGACATAACCATTGTCTTTTATCCTGGGATAAGCGAATGGGGTGGGACATGAGGGCTGAAGCAGGCTGGGGTGAGGAGGCTGCTACAGAGGCTGTCCCCGTATTTCCCTAAGGGCTTCAGCAGCAAATTTGGTCAGACATTCCCCCCAAAAGACTCCAGGAGAAGCAGCTGCCCCCATGCCTAGAAGCCTCACCCCTATCTTGGGCTCTCCCTTGCTTCCTTCAAGACTCAGCTTGAATTCCAAGTTCTACAGGGGGTCTATTCTGGACCTTCCTCTCTCAGCCTCTCTGAATACTTTTCCTCTGGGATTACCTTCCATCTGCCCTCTATATGGGGGCAGATAGGTGCCACAGAGGATAGATCACCAAGCCTGGAATCAGGAAGACCTGAGTTCAAATCTGACTTTAAATACTTATTAGCTGTGTGACCCTAGGCAAGTCACTTGACCCTGTTTGACTCAGTTTCCTCATCTGTCAAATGAGCTGGAGAAGGAAATGGCAAACACTCCAGTATCTTTGCCAAGAAAACCCCAAATGGGGTCACAGAGAGTCAGACACGAATGACAAAATGACTAAGCAACAATAGAAAGTTTATTTTTGCCCATTGTCTCCCCCTTTAGATTATAAGCTCCTTGTGGGTAATGGTATCTTTCTTGGTACCTTCAGCGCCTAGCACAGAATCCAGTGACTAGGCAGTACATAATAAACGCCTGTTGACTGACTGGTCCTGAAAGTGAGAAGGGAAGTACATACTGTTTATGAGAGCAGATAAAAACCCCTGGCTGTGGTCTGTCTGCTATGGCTTCAGTGGCAGTATCAGAGACCGGGGCTGTGTCTGTTCATTAGAGAGTAAGCTCCTTGAAGACAGGCACATTCCCCCTAGTACCTAGAACCATGCATGGCATGTGGGAGTTTGTTCAATAGACATCTCAGTTACTTTCATGTATTTAATAGTTGTCTCAATCACCTCTATCAATGCAAGATACATCATGGCATAGATAACTCACAAATCAAGTAGAGGATAGATGAGACAGAGAGACAGAGTCAGAGAGAGAGAGAGAGGGAGGGAGAGAGAGAGAGAAAAAGAGAGGGAGGGAGAGAGAGAGAGAGAGGAGAGAGGGAGAGAGAGAGAGGAGAGAGAGAGAGAGGAGAGAGGGAGAGAGAGAGAGAGGAGAGAGAAAGAGAGGAGAGAGAGAGAGAGGGAGCCAGGGAGAGAGGGAGAGAGAGAGAGGGGAGAGAGAGAGAGAGAGAGAGAGAGAGAGAGAGAGAGAGAGAGAGAGAGGAGAGAGACAGAGAGGAGAGAGAGAGGGAGAGAGAGAGGAGAGAGAGAGAGAGAGAGAGAGGGAGAGGGAGAGAGGGGGAGAGAGAGAGGGGGGGGAGAGAGAGAGAGAGGGAGAGAGGAGGGGGGAGGGAGGGAGGGAGAGAGAAAGAGAGACAAAGAGAGAGAAGAAGAAGAAGAAGGAGAATTAGAAGAAGGAGGAGAAGGAACATGATTGATAAAGATAGCTATAGACAGACAAATAAACAGATAAACAAATAAATGGATGAATGCATAAGTGAATGAATGAACAAATAGCTTCCATATTTCCTCAATATTGTGATTATTCAGAGGGAGATTTACTTGCCTGGGATCAAAATGGGTTTGTGTGCCTCCAAGGCCCTGGGATAGAGAATCAGTCTAGCTAGACAGAACTGATTTGATGATGATGTTTCATGTTTCAGTCATGTCTGGCTCTTCATGACCCCATTTGGGGTTTTCTTGTCAGAGATACTGGAGTGTTCTGCCATTTCCTTCTCCAGATCATTTGACAGATGAGGAAACTGAGGCAAACATGGTTAAGTGACTTGCCTAGGGTCACACAGCCAGTATCTGAGACCAGATTTGAACTCGGGTCTTTCTGAATGTAGGTCCTGCACTCTATCCTCTGCACCAGTTAGCTTACCCAGGTTAGCTAAGCATCACTCAGGTCAAGCATCAGACACTTGCCATACGTACTTTTCTTGGAGTTCATAGCATCATGGGATTTAGAGCTGTAAGAGACCCTTGAGACCACCCAGGCCACCCCCTTCATTTGATTTTAATAAGGGTTATTGATTGCTTTTGTTTTTTCCATCACGTTATCACTTCTCAATGGACCTCCCCCTGATTTCAGCCTAACGTGCCCTTCCTTGTAACAAAAAATCAACCTGCATAATGAACCTATCAGACAGCGTGAGCAACATCCCGCACTGGTGCCTCCAGAGGGAGCTGAGTGGTGCAGTGGGTAGAGCTTGGAATCGGGAGAACCTGAATTAAAAATCAGTGTCAGACTCTGAACGAGGGACTGAACCTCTGCTTGCCTCAGTTTCCTCACCTGTAAAATGGAGATAATAATAGTACCTACCACCCGGGATTGTAAGGATAAAGAAAGATTATGTTTGGAAAGTGACTAGCACAATGCCTGGCACACAGTAGGTCTTTAACAAATGTTGACTTGACTTCTCTAAGGCCAAGATTGATCATTATTACAATTTACTCAGTACTATTTCTGGAGTGCGGCAACCAGCTTGTGCAGCAGATGGAGCATCATGCCTGGAGTCAGGCCGTGTGGCCCTGGGAAAGTCACTTAACCCTGTTTGCCTCAGTTTTCTCATCTATAAAATGAGCTGGAGAAGACAATGGCAAACTACTTCAGTCTCTCTGCCAAGAAAACCCCAAAAGGGATCATGGAGTGTCTGAACCAACTGAACAACAAAACTTTTTGAAGCTGCCGAGATCTAGAAACCATGGATAAAGCTCATGGAGTGGAGAAAGGCTGAACATCTCATGGGGCATGAATGTAAAGTATTCTTACCGTGCTGCAAGAAATGATGCGCTATGGAAAAGCCTGTAAAGACCAACGTCCACTGGGACAAAGTGAAGTGAGCCCAGCCAGAGAAGCAACAGGCATGACCACAACAATGTGCTTGGAAAGAGTAACAGCCTAAACCCAACAGAAACTGAAGGTCATGAAATCAGAAAGAGCAAATTTAGGCCCAAAGAAGAGCTATGAGAAGATGCGAGCCCCCTTTGCCCCCTTCCTTACCCACCCCCATCCTTTTGCAGAGGAGGAGGCCCATGGATGCAAAATATTGCATAAACATCTGATTTTTTAAAAATGTATTTAACCATTTTGATGAATTTATTTTCTTTTCTTATTTTGTTTCTTTTTTCTAAAAATCTCTTTGTTAAAAGAGATGGCTCCCTAGTAGGAGAAAGGGAGAGATATGGGGAGAAATATAAGTAATATAAAAACCGAAGATATATTTAAAAGTAAAAGATATATTTTGCTTTCGAAAGACATATAAAAGCAAAGACATATAAAAGATACATCTTTAGAAGATATACATTTAATATATATTTCAAAAGATATACAAAAGCAAAAAGATATATTTAAAAGCAAAAAATATATTTAAATTATTCAGCATTTGGCTTCATATTCATTTTCTCTTCATTGACATTTTCCCAGCTGTTGTACATATAGTTCTCCCTGTTTCGCTTTCTTCGTTATGAATCAGCTCATATAACTCTTCCTATGTTTCTCTAAATTTCTAATATTCATCACTTCTTAGGGCACAATAATATTCCATTACATTCATATATTTGTCTAGCCACTCCTCCTGTCAAAAATCGCTCACTTCCCCACCCCCAAATTTTTGCTACAGCAAAAAAAAAAATGCTGCAATGAATCTTTTCATCATATGAAATGGGTCCCCAAAGCTGGCTGTGGTTAGATGAAGCCTTAGTCGGGTACTGTCTAAGAGTCTGGTCTTCATCCCTGAAACATGGTGGACTACCCCTGACCCCTAGGCCTTTCCAGAGCCCAGAAGGGGGTAGCAGTTGAGGAAGCACTCAGGAAGGGGGCACAGCAGGTGGAGAAGGCAGGGACTGAGAGGGGTGGATCATGACGATTAGAGTGTGGGAATGGTAGCCTGGGCTTGTTACTTATGGCTAGTGGGCCAAAGGACTACAACAGGATCTGTGCTCCCCCTAGAGCAGTGGTTCTCAACCTGTGGGTTGCGACCCCTTTGGGGGTCGAATGACCCTTTCACAGGGGTCACAGGGGTCGCCTAAGATCATGGGAAAACATATATTTCCCATGGTCTTAGGAACCAAGACACCGCTCCTCTATCCCTCTCCAGGCAGGTCCACCCATATGCAGATATGCCCACATACAAGTATTAAAGGGTCACAGCATTAGGAAGGTTGAGAACCACTGCCCTAGAAGATGTTGGTGCCCTGAATCAGAAAAGTGGTTGACCCCTCCTGGTTTTAGCGTGGCTCCTTGTACTTCACTGGGAGAAGGGAATAAACTTTATATACGCCCTACTATGTGCTAGTTTCTTTGTAAATATTATGTCTTATCTTCACAATAACCCTGGGAGGTAGGTGCTATTATTATCTCCATCTGACAGGTGGGGAAACTGAGGCAGACAGGTTAAATGACTAGCCCAGGGTCACAGAGCCAGTAAGTATCTGAGACTGGATTTGGACTCAGGTCTTCCTGACCCCCAGTTCAGCAGTCCATTCACTGCACCATCTAGCTTGCTGCCTCACCGAGACAGAAAATGGCCGAGATTATCAAAGTTACTAGCTGGAAAAGTTTGTATCAACCTAGAAAATCATAACCTCTCCTGGGATTTCCTTCCCAGCCCCAAAAAGAAACAATAGAAGGGAAAACAGGGCCATCTTGGGCCATCTGTCACCTGCCGGTGAGCTGTCACCCCCTGCTGGGCCCAGGGCCTCTGCTCCCTTGGTAGACGCCATCTTGTCACCTGAAGATAAGGTGCCCCTCCACCCTTCTCTCTTCGTGCCCTCTTCCGATTCCTCTGTATTCCAGACCCTCTGATCCTCTCTGTTCTTTGCCCCTGGCCATCCTCTGCCTCTCACCCAACGGGAGCTTCAAGTAACCCTCTGAGCTACTGTCCCCTACCCCCACCCCATCGTCAGCTCAAACCACTGTAGCTGCTGAGTGTTAGCAAACTGGAGCTGTCAGCCGAGGGCCAGCTGTGTAGGGGCTGCTGACGGGCCCAGCGGGGCTCCTGCCTTCCATCTGTTTCCTATACAAGGTGGTACCTATATTTAGAGCTCCAGTCTTGGCAGTCAGGATGCCAAGTGGTAGAGCGCAAGGTCCAGGCTTCAGGATGAGGACCAGGCTGCTGGAGGGGCAGGAGCTGTCTGTCCTCAAGAGCTCTGACAGCTCAGGAACCCAGCCCTCTGGAAGGGAACTGATCTCAGGTCATCCAAAGAAGACCCAACAGTCCTGTCAAAACAATAACCATGCCCCCTTCCACGGCTACAGTAACTTGGTTACAGCTTACACAACACTTTCCAATCCATCCTCTCAGCTGGTCCTCAGCACAGCCCTGGGAAAGTCTGATTGTTCCCATTTGATAGATGGGGTGGGGGGAGGGGTTGGGAGAGAGAGACAGACAGACACAGAGACAGAGAGACACAGAGACAGAGAGACAGAGAGAGAGGGAAGGAGAGAGAGACAGAGAGAGAGACAGAGAGAGAGAGAGAGACAGACACAGGGAGAAACACGAAGATAGAAAGACAGAGAGACAATCAGAGACATACACACACAAAAACAGAGATGGAGACAGAGAAGGGGATAAGGAAGTGAGGAAGGGAGAAAGAGAGAGAGACATAGGGAGAGAGAGAGAGAGATAGGGAGAGAGATGGGGATAAGGAAGTGAGGGAGGGAGAGAAGAGAGAGACAGAGTTACAGACAGATAAAAAGAGACAGAGAGACACACAGAGAGGATGGGGGAGTGAAGGAGGAAGGGAGAGAGAGGGAGCGAGAAAGAAAGAAAAAAGAGAAAGAAGAGAGAAAAGAGAGGGAAGAGAAAGAGCAAGTATATTAATCACTTCATACATAGCTGGCATTTCGCTAAGCACTAGGGATACAACTATAAGCGATGAGGACAGTCCCTGTCCTCAAAGAGCTTCCACTTTAAAAGGCAAAGGGAAAAAGCTCACAGGAGGCAGCCTATGGAGGGGTACCTAAGGTGAAGAAGAGAAATAGAGATGGGATGGAAATGCAGCCTCCCAGGGCCTGCCTTCCCCTTGAAGAAGGAAGATTGGGGCCCCGTTGGCGGTTAAACCTGCCACACAGAACCACAGAGCTCGGTCCCAGGGAAGTCTGTGTGCTGGAACCTCCTGAGAGGGGATTTTGAGTCAACCCCCAGGGTTCCAATCCCAGGGCTGCCAACTTTCCCTGTGTGATTTCTGACAAATTGCTTAACCTTTTAAGCCTCAGTTTCAACACCTGCCAAATGAAGGGTGAAGTCTCTTTCTCACCCTAGATACATTAAAAAGAGGTCCTCCTTCTCTAAAAGGTCAGGAAGCCCAGTCTAGAGCAAGGGAGCCCTCTCAGCTGAGGAGGCTGATGCCCAGAGGCAGAGGGAACCGTTGGATCTCCTGCAGATAACTTAATGAAAGAGCCAGGGTTGAGCCAGGGTTAGGACTGAACTCTTGTCGTTTCGCCAGATCACAAGACCAAACTAATATCTGGTGAATCAGTCTCTCACATAAGTCTGTCCCAAGCTTGGCTTAGGCTGAAGGTAGAGCTCAGAGGACAAATATAAACACCCCAGGAAGAAAAAAAAAGGTGATAAAATGGTGGTTCCCCTCTGAGCCAAAGGAGGGGGAGCTCCGTGGGGGCCTCATTACCCTCTATAGCAGGTTTTTAAAAATCCCCATCTGAACCTGGTGAATTCTGTTGTTCGTCCTACATCTCTGTGCCTTGAGGCAGCTGGTGGACCTGTGGACAGAGTATTGGGTCTGGACTCCAGACCAGTGTTCAAATCCAGCCTCAGACTCTTACTATCTGTGTGACCCTAGGGAAATCACTTAACTTCTGTTTGCTTCAGTTTCCTCAGCTCTGAGATGTGGACAATAGTGGCACCTGTCTCCTGGAGGTGCTGTGAGGATCAAATGAGATAATATTTGCAAAGCAACTAATACACAATAGGCACTACATAAATGCTTATTCCATTCCATTATTTACACTGTTCCCTATTCCTCGAATGCCTCATCACTACCTGTTGAAATCCTGCCCAATCCTCCCTCTCTGCCAAGGTCATGTTCAAACACCTTCTGCAAAAAGGTACCTCCTCAAATAATTTTTTCCACTCAATTCAACATGCATGAATTAAGTGCCTACTGTATGCACAGGATTGAGGATTCAAAGACATGAGTGAAAGAGTAAAGCTTCTTGCCCTCAAGAAGCTTGCATTCTCCCCTGGGAAAACAACAGATACATGCAAAATACATACAAAATAATTTCTGGGGTGAGCACAACTAATGACTGGGGAGATGAATAAGGACTTCAGGAAGGAGGTAGCCTGTGAGGTGAGCCTAGAAGGGAGCTAAGGCTTCTAAGAAGCAGAGGTGAGGAGGGAGAGTGTTCCAGGCATTGAGGCAACTTATAGAAAGGTGGGAGATATGGGAGATGAGTTGCCTTACCAGAAGAAGAGAAAGCAGGTCAGTTTGGCTGGAATGTCTAGTGGGTGAAGAAGAGACATGGGAAATCAGTCCTGAAATATGACATTGGAGTCAGATTGTGAAGACAATCAACAAGCATTTATTAAACATCTTCTATGCCCTGTGCAGAGAGTAGCTGCTGAGGCAGCTAGGTGGCGCTGCAGGGGATTGAGCATTGGGCTTGGAATCAGGACAATTCATCTTCACAAGTTCAAGTCTGGCCTCAGACACTTACTAGCTGTGGGACCTTGGGCAAGTCTCAGTTTCCTCATCTGTAAAATGAGCCAGAGAAGGAAATGGCAAACAGTTCCAGCATCTTTTCCAAGAAAACCCTAAAAATGCATTCACAAAGACTAAGACATAACTGAACAACAAATGTGCAGTGAATTGTGCTATAAGAGGGAAAACCATGGTCCTTGCTGTCAAGGAGATCCCATTCTAATGGGAGAGACAATAAATAGGTCGAAAACAATAAACATACAAGATATATGAAGAGTAAATGATGAACAGTCAACAAACACGTATCAGTACTTACTATTTGCTAGGCACTGTGCTAATGGCAGGTAATCTCCCAGTAATCTCAGAGAGATGTGGGAGGAGGGACTGGAGATTGGGAAAGGTCTCCTGTGGAAGGTGGGATTTGAGCCAGAGAAGCTAGGAGGAGGAGGAGGATGTAAGGAGGGACAGAATTCTAGGTATGGGGGACATGGTCCCAAGTCACATGGCCCTAACGTCATTGGATGGTAAAGTGTAAGAAGGTGTAGAGTAGGAAGGGACCAGGTTCTGAAGGACTTTAAAAGCTAAACAGAGGATTTTATATTTGATCCTGGGGTAATAGGAAGCCACTGAGATTTATTGGATGGGGGGATTAGCAGGGGAGTCATACCTGCACTTTAGGGAAATCACTTTGGTAGCTAAGTAGGGAATATACTGGAATGGAGAGTTTGAAGGTTGGGAAACCAGCCAGAGAAGCCTGTTGGAATAGTCCAGACACAAACTGTTGAAGACCTACCCCAGGGTGGCAGATGTGGGAGTACAGAGAAAGAAGAGATAGCAAGGTAGCAAGCTAGCAAGACAAGACTTGGCAACAGACTGGATATGTGACGTCAATGAAAGAAGAGAGTTAAGGCTGACACCAAGATTGCTAGCCTGGAAGACTGAAAGGATGGACTGCCCTCAACATTAATGAATGGCTTTGTGAGCCAAAGAGATAAGTTTGAATTTCAACCTAGAGGCAATGGGGAGCCACTGATGTTTCTTGGGAGGCAAAGGGGTTGGTTTGGTTGGTGTGTAGGAGAGAGGAGAAGGGACATGAAGAGAAGTAATCCAGAAGGATTTTGAAATAGTAAAGAAAGGTGATGAGTGTTCAACCTTGACCTTCATGAGTTTTTCCTTGAGTCCCTAGTCAAAAACAATCTCTTTCCTTCCTCTGAATTTTAAAAGAACTCTCATGGCTCTTATCACATTTTACCTTACAATGGCATTCTTTGTCTACACATCTCTCCACTTCCTAGACTGTAGAGTACCTGAGGATACCATTACAATTTTCTTTTTTGTGTCTCTGCTTCAAAGTCTTACATATAGCATGTGCTCAATTGACATTTGTTGAATGGATGAATGTTGTTGGCTAGGAAATTTCTTCTCCTTCATTTGTCAGCAGGAGCTCTGGGGGGTGGGGCAGGTTCTATTATATCAATTGTTCAAGACTACAGAGAGATATTGAAGAACCTGCACTGAGACTGGAGTCAGGGGACCTGGGTTCAAACCTGACTCCACCACTTGCTATGTGTCTGACCTTAAGCCAAATTCCCCAATTTGAGTTGAGGCATAAAAATCAAAGAATTTGCAAGTTGGAAGGGACGTTAGAAATCAATGCAACCTATACAAAAAAAGGTTCTTCCTCTATAAAATGAGTGGGCTGAGATCGATTCCTCTGTGGGTCCCTTCCAACTCCTGTTCCTATGAGAGTAGAACAGTTGAGGCCCCAAGATAACTTTCCCCTCCTTGCTGCGAGTTCCAACCACTCCCTCTTCCCTCCTCTAATTCCCCTGAGGAGCTAAAGCCTAAACTGCCAGCTGATTTAGTCTGCTGCAAACCAAAGACAATCCATTCCCACCAAGATGCCAGGGAGGAACCATGCATGTTACTGCAGCTGGGGCTGGGCTTTTCCAGTTCTTTCTGGACAAATAAATATGCATATTAAGAATGAGAAAGAGCTCCATTTGCATGGGTGTGGAGATTAAGGCACAGATGCCAGTCATGATGCAATTCCCCAGAGTACTGCCATTGGGGGAGTTACTTTTTTGGAAACATCCATTATTGACCGATTAGGAAACACTATTGGGATATATTCAATAAATGCTGATTTTGAATTAGTCTCAAAACCCATATTATTAACTCAATCGACTTTTACCAACTTCTCTGCTGAGTCTATCTGAGTCGCTTGAGTGAGACTAATGTGGGTCACTTAGAGGCATGGAGCCCAGAGCCAGTGAAACAAACCAGTTTCAGTCCATCTACTTTTTCCATGGAGCCCCATTTGGGTCTCCATCTAAATTCATTTACAGCAGCCCTCAACCCTTGTTGAGCCACGGTGAGGTCCAGGTTCTCTAGGAATCTTGGAAGAGGAGGGGACAGAGTCCCTGCAAACTATTGAGCCAACATCTGTCAAATGACCTCCACACACACTTAGAATGACACCCCAGTGCCCAAACCCTGGCACAATTGTAGAGATGTGGGTGGAAGGAGACATATACTCCCTGTTTGACAGAGGCTCAGGATTCTCCGTGTATTAGCTAATACCTACAGAACAGAACAATCCTTGGGCTCCTCACCCAGCAAAAAAGACAGTATGGTATGGTAGAAAGAACCTTGGATAGGAAGTCAAGAGTCCTTGGTTCAAATCCAGATTGTACCACTGTGGGACCTTGCATAATCCATAATCTCTCTGGGCCTCAGCTTTCTCTAGGTCTATTCTAGCTCTTGGTTCTATGAAAATATCAGCCATGCTGATTGGTTGAGGGGGGAGAGGAATTCTATTCAAGATAAAGAGAAATTTTAAAATCTGGTGACTTTGAGTGGAAGAGTCCCTGGTCATTTTAGGATTCTAAAAGCCAAGGACCTTCAAAGCATTTTCCAGCCCAGACGTTCCACAAGTCTGCTATTATCTTACTGTGTGACCTTGGGTAGGTTGCTTTACCTCTCTCAGCCTCCCTTCCCTCATTAATGCTCGCCTCCTCACCAAGAGGATTAGTAAGGACTGAGTGACATTTCTATGCACTTCAAAAGTGCATAGAAAAAGTACAAGATGTTTCACCAAATTTTAGCCATCCCTGTTATCATGTCACTTTTGCCATGACACAAGCCCTACCTGCCATCTTTGTGGTTCTTTTAGAAAACTTTTGTGACAACTTCAAATTCAAGTCTCAGATCTCAACAGATCCAGAAACAAGGCTGCCATGTGCTACCTGGCCTTCCTCCTCAAGCTAAGTCTTCTGGTTCTGAGAAATGCCCATCTTTGGCTGCCTGCCACATCCTCCCTTCAGGCCCCTCCAAGCCTGGCTCTGGATCCTGAGAGAAATAGGGCTACATATTGTCCAGCTTCTTTCCTCACACCCACCAGAGTCCCAGAGTCAGTGCTCATGTGCTCTGGGACCAGGGAGACGTTTGGACCTCCATGCCCGATGGCCCCTGGCCAATATGGCCCTGAGCCCTGGGAACCCCTTGAAGCTATCATTTCAAATCTTAGCTTGCTCCACACACTTTGCTTCTGGCTGGGCATTCTCCCTGAGAGCAGGGAGCACGACTGTTCATGCGACTTTGTACAGCATCCAGCAATGAATGGGCATTTACTGGATGACCAGTATGATGGTGAGGTTAATGGTGATGATGAGAGTGATATAGAGGGAATATTGAAGATGGAAGGAAGAGAAGAGAAAGGGGGGAGGAGGGAAGGGGAGAGGAGAAGAGAGGACAGGGGGAGGGGAGGAAGGAAAGGGAGAGAGGAGAAGGGAAGGGATGGGCAGGAAGGGGAGAAGATGGGAAGGAAGGGGAGGGGAGAAAGGGAAGAGGAAGAAAGGGAAGGGAAGGGGAGAGGAGGGGAGAAGAGGGGAGGGAAGGGAAGGAGGGAGGAGAGGAAAGGAAGGGGAGAAGGAAGAAGAGAAAGGAGGGAGGGAAAGAAGGAAGGAAGGAAAAAAGGAGGGAGGGAAGAAGGAAATAAGAATTTTTTAAGCACCTACTATGCACCAGACATTATGCTAAGCACTTTACTCATATTATCTCATTTGATCCTCATAACAAACCTGAGAGGTAGATGCTTTTATTATCCCAATTTTCACAGTCTTGAGACAGGCAGGTTAAGTGACTTGCCCAAGGTCACACAGGTAGTCTCTAAGGCAGGATTTGAATATGATTCTTCTTGACTCCAAGTCCAGTGATACATCCACTTAACCAGGAAACTAGATGCCACAGAGTTTTGGACATGGAGTCAGAAAGACCCAAGTTTAAATTGTACCTCACCCTTACTAATTGTATGTCTTTGGGCAAGTCACTTAGCCTTTCTCAGCATTGGTCTCCTCATCTTTAAACTGAGCATAATAATAGTCCCTACCTCACAGGGTTGTCATAAGGAACAAAGATAATACATGTAAAGCACTTTGCAGAACCTTTAAGTACTATATAAATGATGGTGATGATGATGGTGGTGGTGATGGTGATAGTGGTGATGGTGGTGATGACGATGATGATGGGGATGATGGGGATGATGGGGATGATGGGGATGATGGGGATGGGGATAATGATAAAACCAAATTGTGTCTGGAGTCAGAGGACCTGTGCTTCAATTCCAGCTCTGCTCCCTACTAGCAATGCGATCTGATCAATTTCTTTCTGCGACTTTCAGTCTCTTCTTCCATAAAATGGGCCGCTCACTCTATCTGCTCTTTTTTTGTTTTGTTTTGTTTTCTGGAGGGGGGAAGGCAGGGCAGTTGGGGTTAAGTGACTTGCCCAAGGTCACAGGGCTACTAAGTGTTAAGTGTCTGAGGCCAAATTTGAACTCAGATCCTCCTGACTCCAGGGCAGATGCTCTATGTACTGCGTCACCTAGCTGCCCCCACTATCTGCTCTTCTTATCTCAAGAGCTGTTTTGACAATCCAATGAGAGATTATATGTTTGTATACTATAAATTATTTTGTAAATGTAAATCATGATTATTATGGTAAGGTTAGTAATAGTGATCAAGGCAGCAGTGCTGATGTCTACCACAATGTAATGATGAGCCCACACCCATTTTACACATTTGAGTGCAAAAAAAAGACACTCAAAGAGAAGTTGGAATGGTGATAAGAGGCAGCTGTGGGCAGCTAGGTAGTGCAGTGGATAGAGCAAAGGGTCTGTATTCATAAAAACTCATCTTCTGGCCTCAGACATTTAGCAGCTATGTGACCCTGGGCAAGTCACTTAACCCTGTTTGCTTCAGTTTCCTCACCTGTCAAATGAGCTGGAGGAGAAAATGGCAAACCACCCCAGTGTCTCTGCCAAGAAAACTGCAAAGGGAATCACAAAGAATTGAAAATGACTGAAAATAACTGAACAAGAGTCAACTGGGAAATACGGGAAAGAACAATAAATAGATTTGGAGTCACGAGGCTATAGAGATGGTGAGAGGTATAGTAGAGAAATGGCGAATGGGAAGCCCTAGCATTTCTAAGTGTGGCCTGAACCAGATTAAAATAGGGAAACATTTAACAAAATAAATAAAAAATACAGTAGAACATAGATAATGCTAATATGTAGTTTTGCAGGGAACCTTATGTAGGTTTTAATAACCCCAGTTTCTATTTGAGCTTGATCCTTCTGGTGTATCAGATAGAAGAGAACTGTACCCAGAGTCAGGAAGACCTGACTTCAAATTGGACCTCAGATACTTACTAGATTTTCTACTCTGGGCAAATCATCTCATCTCAGTCGGATTCTTAAGCGACTTCCAGCTCTGAATCTATGGTTTCCAAGATCCAAGTCTTGACTCAAACTCAGTAGTTATATAGCTTTAAGCAAGTGACTTAGTCTCCATGTGCCTCAGTTTCCCTATCTGCCTGAAGGAGATAACAATATCTACCCCCTGAACCCAAGTTATCGTGGGGATCAAATGAGATAATGTATGTATAATGCTTTGTAACTACAAAGCCCGATATAAATGTCGACTATGATGATGATGGTGATGGTGACGGTTTAGACATTTGGGGGGTTAGAGCAAATAATCTCTCGAGAGCTTTTCGAGCTCTATAATCCTATAATGAAAATGAGCTGTGGAGAGCAGATTGAAAGCGTTCATACGGCAAACATGAGGAATTGTCCAGAGAAAAGCCTTAAGAGATGGATGCCCAGACTGTGATGCTTACTGGCCCTCTTAGGTTAACTTCCCCACCCCCAGTCCAGCTCCCTCCCCCCACCCCATGGAATGAGCCCACACTTTCTCAGGTCCCCCTTTTCCCAATCTACATATAACCCAGTGGCAGAAACAGCTCCCCTCTCCCACCCCAGATAGAAGTTCCCTGAAACACCTGGGGATTCGGGATGGGGGGAGGGGGAGGGAGGTGATATGAAGGATGCAGGTGGTTTAGTGAAAAGAACGCTGATTCTGAAGTCAGAGAACCTGGATTCAAATCCTACCTCTAGGGCTTACTCCCCATGTGACCTTAGACAAGTCACTTCATTTCTCGGGGCCTGTTTCCTCATTAGCTGAACAAGATGGCCTCGGAGCAGGGCCCTTCCAGATCCAGATCTCAGACCCTATGACCTCAATTCCCTTTGTTTCGGCTACATGCTGACCTCCGCCCCTCCCCCAGTCCCCAGCCAGTCTGCTCCAGTAGCTGGGAGTCTCCTTCCAGTCTCAAGGAGCAGAGTCACCGTCAAGGTGCTCCAGGCTGGGCAGAGAGGGTTCCGAGCTTCTTCTTGGCAGATTTCTCTAGGAGGAAAGGCTTGGCTAAATCGAAAAAGGGGAAATATGTGGCAGCAGGTGCAATTGATGACAGTTTTGACTGGTTGCCAGCCAGCCTCTGAAATCCAGAGCACATCTGCGTTCATCAGTTGGACGACAGATGGGCCCCGGTTTAATATTTTTGGATTCAGTTAGACTTAGGGGCTGATGTGAACTGATTACAGAGCGCAGGTGTGAGAGAGCCAAACAGCATTCTGCAGCCGGAGCTGGGAGTCGGGCTGTAGAGGGAGGGGGTGGATGAGGGGGAGGACAGGGACAGGGAGAGGGGGTGGGGGGCAGGAGAGAATTGTCACAGGAAGTAGCAGGGTCTCGTATAAGGAAAGCAAGCTGTACCCAGGCAGCTGGCAAAGGGATAGCAGGAGGGAGAGGGAGAAGCCCACAATCCCCAAATGTCAAAGCTGGAAGGAACTTTGGAACAGAGAACGGCAGAGCTGGAAGAGGTTTTAGAACACAGAATGTTAGAACTGGGAAGGACCTTCAGAACAAGAAAGCATCTTGGAACAGAGAACAGCAGAGATGGGAGGGATTTTAGAACACAGACTGTCAGAGCTGGGAGGGACCTTGGAACAGAGAATGTCAGAGCTGGGAGGGACCTTGAACATAAAGTGTTGGAACCAGGAGGAATCTTAGAAAAGAGAAATTTCAAGGTGGAAAAGACTTTAGAATATGGAAGGTTTGAGCCCAAAAGGGTCTTCGAGCTAACAACTGTGCAACTCCCTCATTTTACAGATGGAGAAACTGAGGCCCAGAGATAGGCAGGTTTTATGTTTTGAGTTTGGTTTTTTCAGTAGTTGGTAGCGGTTTTCTCACTCCCACAGCAAACAATCCATTGGTCAAGACTCAAGGAGATAACATGTTCAATAACAGGACTGTGCCAGCAGAGATAAATTCAGAAAAAGGCTGAGCCATGGGTCAGTGCCAGACGGTGGATGCCACAACTGATTTTCCCAACAGAGTTCGCTTTTGTTACTTAATCATATCCCCAGCAGGAAAGCAAGCCCTTCCCGTGAACAGTATCTCTCCCAGCACCTCCTGGGCTTGGCATGGGGGAAGTTACAAAGCACAGAGATAACCCTGTTCCGGATGAGCTCCGTGAACTCAGTGCTTCAGCCAGATATCCTGTAAAGACAAGAATCACATTACAATTGTTGTAGACATTGTCCCACTATGATTTGGGGGCTGCCCTGTCCTGAGATGTACTTAAAAAATGTTACAACATATTCTAACAGTGTATAATTATACAGCCTTAATAACAACGTTGTAGAATTGCTGTATAAGAGTGCTGTGTTTGCCGAGTACCAACTATGTGGCCCTGAATATGCTCTGTGCCTCTTTTTGGTGCTGGGGATACGAGGATGAATGACCCTGGTCTTGACCTCAAGGAGAGAAGGCAGCAGCATCTAGAGCAGCAGTTCTCAACCTGTTGGTTATGTTCAATTTGTAGCAAAGAAAATACATCCTGCATATCAGATATTTACATTGCAATTCATAACAGTAGCAAAATTACAGTTATGAAGTAGCAATGAAAATAATTTTATGGTTTGGGGTCACCACAACATGAGGAACTGTATTAAAGGGTAGAGGCATTAGGAAGGTTGAGAACCACTGATCTAGAGGGAAAGGCCCAGATCTGGGGGCAGGAGATCTCCCTCTAAGCCCCGACTCTGCCTTTAATTCTGTCTTTTTCTTTTTGCTTCTGTTTTCTCTTCTGTAGCATGAGATGTTTGGACTAAGTGAGTTCTAGGGTTCTTTCCAGTTGTAATGGCCCATGTGCTCACAATCTATGAGATTTACAGACCTGCTGGCAACAAGACAATGCCTAATCCCAGATATTGCCTGGCTGTCTTGGGCATGTGCAAAAGAACCCCCAATGCTTGCTCCTAACTATCTCCCAGACACCTCTTCAGAGAGCAGAGTCCAGGGGACATTCATCTCTCCACATTTTCCTCTCCCTGGCATTGGGATAAGGATTTTTTTTGGGGGGGGGGCGGTTCTTCTTACACAGTGGACTTAGAGTCAGGAAGGCTTGAGTTCAAATCCTGCCTCAGACATTTACTGGTTATATGACCATGGGCAAGTCACTTTACCTGCCCTCGACTTCATTTCTCTCATCTGTATAATGAGGGAGTTAGATTTGATGGCCCCTTTGAGCTCTAAAAGGACCATCACATTCACACAATCACACACACACACACACACACACACACACACACACACACACACACACACAACTAAAAGGAGCAACAGAGACCTGTATTGAATCCTAGCTCTGGAATTAATTTACTGAATGACCTTGGACAATTCACTTACCTTTTAAGTTTCCTGCTGTCAGATGAGAGAGCTGAACAAAACCAGGGGTTCTTAAATACCTTCTTTGTGTCATGGATCCTTGTGGCAGTCTGGTGAAATCTGTAGATCCTTTCTCAGAATAATAAATGAGAAAGAAAGGGAGGGAGGGAGGAAGGAAGAAAGAAAAAAAGAGAAAGAAACAAAGAAAAGAAGGAGGGAAGATGGAAGGAAGGAAGGGAGGAAGGGAGAAAGGGAAGGGAGGGAGGGAAAGAAGGAGGGAGGGAGGAAGGAAAGAAAATGGAAGGAAGGAAGGAAATAAAGAAGATGGAAGGAAGGAAAGAGGGAAGGAAGGGAGACAGAAAGAAAGAGAGGAAAGAAGGAAGATGGAAGGAAGGAAAGAAAGAAAGAAGATAGAAGGAAGGAAGATATGAGATTACAAAGGAAACCAAGGATATTGAAATAGATATGAAATATTTTTTACAAAAACAAGTTCACGGACCCCATGGGTATCACAGACTAGATGGATTCCCAACACTCCCTAGTGCTCTTATTCTTCTTATCTCCAACTCACCAGAACCCTGGGATCACCCTGGCTTCTGAGAGGTGAGCTTTCATTTTTTCTTGTCTGCAGCCAGATCACTGTGCAGTATCCAGGACCACCCTTGACACTTCTTTCTTTCCAGCTCCCCTTTCTGGGTTGTCTTCCCCATTAGAATATAAGCCTTCTGAGGGTTTGCTTGTATTTGTATCCCCAGAGTTTAGCACAGTGTCTGATACATAGTAAGCACTTTATAAATGTTTTATTTTTCATTCACTCATTCATGAACTCTTCAGGTTGCTTCCAACTCTGGTCTGCCAGTGACTTGGGCAAAGCATCTGAGAACCAAGAAAGCTCAGAGCATTATACCAATAGTGGTTAATCTTCTCATGGAAAAATCAGCCTCCTTCGCTCTCCGCCCCTCCCCTAGGCGAGAAGCAGCTAACCTAGGCAACAGTTGGCTCTGTCTGCGGAGAAAAAACAAATCTCATCTCAAGTATATCCTTCCTCCAGCGATCCAACCAGCTTGGTGAGCACGCCATATGGCCCATCCCTTTCATGCCTCTATGGAGACAATACAGTAACAAGACCTGCTCTCCCAGCTATTCCATCGGCTGAAAATATTTACATCAAAATATGTCCCAATCCACCATGTTTTTTGCCTCCAGCATTCAAGCCAGTCTGTGAGTCTCTCCCAACCACCTGGGAAAAGACAACTTCTCTGCAAGGCTGGGGTCTGTTTTCTTGGTGAGCTAGAATGGTCTTGTGGGAACATAGCACCAGCAGCTTCGCCACGCTAAGCCCGGGAAGTCACTTCCTCTCTCCGAGCCTCAGTTTCCTCATCCATAAAATGGGGATAATACTATTTTTACAGCCTTACACATGGTGGCTTTTATTAGGTTCAGCTAAGATTATGTAGGAAATATGCTTTAAGAATTCAAAGCAATATGTAAATATGAGCTGTTATTATTATAAACACCCCAGTCATGGCACCTAGTCTTCGGAATCAGCCCAAGTGATACTGTGTCCAGCTGGTGAAATGTGATTTGAGATCAAGGAAACAAATCAATAGAATATCTCAATGTAAAAGTCTGGAACAGGATGAGGTAGCATGCTATAGAGCAGTGGTTCTCAACCTTCCTAGTGCCGCGACCCTTTAATACTCATATGTGGGTGTATCTGCATGTGGGCAGACTCGCCTGGAGACAGATAGAGGAGTGGTGTCTAGGTTGGTTCCTAAGACCATCAGAAATATGTATTTTCCAATGGTCTTAGGTGACCCCTGTGAAGGTGTCGTTCGACCCCCAAAGGGGTCGTGACCCACAGGTTGAGGAAAGTATATAGTAGGAAAGTCTATAGTATAGAGGAAAGAGAAATGACTTTTGAATCAGAGAACCTGGGAGAGCCTCCATTTCCTTATCTGTAAAGCTGGGGTGGGGGAGGTAAAGGGGGAAGTAGGGTCTGAAAGGTCTCTAAGGTGCCTTCCAACTCCAAATTCTTTTCAGAGAATCAAGTTTCCTTAGCCCTTTTGCCCTCTCTGCCCTGGAATGACTGATGGGACTGGTGCGGCAAATCACTGAGGCTGAGTTCTGCTCTAGAACTCTAGGAGGGGAGGGTACACAGAACGCTTCAATCCCTGAGAAACAAGCTCTCAGGACCCCTTTCTGCTCTGTCCAATCTTCACTCCTTCCAGGCGGTTATTATCATTTTCTTAATTTTTTTGGCTCATTTTTGGAGGGGCAATTGGGGTTAAGTGACTTGCCCAAGGTCAGGCAGCTAGTAAGTGTTAAGTGTCTGAGGCTGGATTGAAACTCAGGTCCTCCTGACTCCAGGGCTGGTGTTCTATTCACTGTGCCACCTAGCTGCCCCTATTATCATTTTCTTGCTTCCATAGGAAGAATAGCATCTTGGGCTTTGGGAAGGACCTTAGGAATCACTGGGGCCATTTTATAGATAAGGATGGCAAGGACCACAATGGCTTGCTAGAAGTCACATAGATAATAAAGGATAGAGCTGGTTTTCAAACCAAGATCTCAAATCCAAGAGTCTCAAATCTATTACATCTTGCTGTTTCCTTGTTTTCTACCAGCAGTTGCTATTTGGGGGGATTAACTCCTGTCCTCAAAGGAAACATGAAAAAAAAAACCCTGGTTGAGTCAGACCCTGATCTGAAACCTGAGCCACATTATGTTTTCCTGATTGCTGATCTTCTATGCTGTTCTCCTGTCTACCCAGTTATCACAGATCTGGAACATTCCTATTCTGCCCACCTATGGCTACCCACATCTTATAAGCCTAGAGGCAAGGATATCTTCTCTGCCAGTGAAAGCTCCCATATTGGCAAATGGAAGAAATGTCAGACTTGACGTTTGGGAACTGGGATTCAGTTCTTTCTCAATCAATCACAAGCTAGATGACCTTGGACCAGTTTCTATGTAATTTCCTCATCTGTAAAAGTGATGGGGTTTGGTCAGGGGTCCCTTCTGGCTTTGACATTCTGTAATTCTGTGGGATAGTGAGAGGTCCTGGAGGAATATAGCAGCTGTCAACCCTTGTATTAGCAAGCACCCTAGCACACCCAGGATGGCCTGCTAGCACAGGTTCTTTGATCTGCTTTTCTAAAGAAAAGACAGCTTTAAAGGGGTCAACAGTCTTATTTTAATTAAGTCATTCACTAGTTCAGGGGAAAGGTCAGCACCCTGAATGTAGAGAAAATATAAGCAGAGAGATAAAGAAGGTAAAGGTCATTCATTAGTTCAGAGGAAAGGTTAACACCCTGCATGTGGAGAAAATACAAGCAGAGAAACATTGAGAAATTAGTACAGAGATCCAACAAACAGGGCTCCAACTGTCTGAACAAAGTAATAGATGCATAATCACCAGACTAAGGAAGTGCCAGCATCTGGGTTCACAAAGCTGGGGGGCTCCTTAACAATGCCTACCCAGATTCTCAGCTGGCCACATCACAAAGAAATGTTCTTCCCATGAGTGAGCCCCAAAGTCAAATATCAATCTCCCAGTATATATAGTTTTCAACTAATAGGCTCAGAGCCAGAAGCCATCACAACCCATATGACTCAGTGCCTAATTGACTCAGTACCAAAAGGTGGGAAAGCCTTCCTACAAGCAAGCCTCCCCTTTAGGCAAGCTCCTCCCCCAGTGGGTTCTATGTGACTCAGGAGGTGTCATAGCTGTGAACTGAGCCAAAGTGCAAAGCAGTAACACATCTGTGATTGAAATAACTGAGTGCCTTTAGACCTGGGAACATGGTCCCTGTTCCAAGGATAAAAGGGGACACATGTGGTCACATATAAATGGACAAGGAAGATCTTATATTCCATTAGCCTACAACCCCCAACCCAACTGCTCACCACCCCTTTTATAAATTCATTTATTCATGAACTTATTCCACAAACTTTTGATGTTCCAGCAAAGCAACTCATCATGCTAAGTTCTGGATATTCAAAGATGAAGATCCAGTCCCTTTCTTCAAGGAACTTCCCATGTAAATGAGACATAGGCATGAACCACAGATTCAGATCTGGAGGGCACCTTAGAGGATATCAAATCCTTCATTTTACAGAGGAAGAAACTGAGGAAATGAGAAATTAGGTGACCTGCCCAGGATCACACAGCTAGTAAGTATCTGATGCAAGATTTGAACTCAGAACTCTCTTACTCTAGGTCTGGGCCTCTAGCCACTTTACCACTGAGCTGCCTCTTATGGCACCACACTTGGAGCTGGAAGGCCATAAGTACTTAAGTTCTTATTGTTGTTCAGTCATGTCTGACTCCTCATGACCCCATTGGAGTTTTCTTGGCAAAGATACTGGAGTGGTTTACAATTTCCTTCTCCAGCTCATTTTACAGATGAGGAAACTGAGGCAAACAGGGTGAAGTGACTTGCTGAGGGTTACATAGCTTGTAAGTATCTGAGGCAGAATTTGAACTCAGGTCTTACTGACTCCAAGCCCAGGGCTCTATCTACTGAGCCATCCAGCTGTTATAAATACATATACCTTGGGTAAATACTTATACTCCTCTGGGGCTCAATATCTTATCTATAACGTGAGATGGTTGGATTAGAAGAAAGTTCTGAGATCCCTTCTGGCTCTAAATCTAGAACCCTATGAAATATTTTAGAGGAGTAGAATATGCTTTGGGATCAGAGGAGGAGAGAAAACAGCAGTGCAAACCTCAAAACACCCAATCATGGCACTGGGTGGGGCATTACACAGAATGGGATAGAATCCAGAGCATGAGGCTGGTACTCAGGATACCTGGGGTCTTCAGGGGTCGAGATGGGGTCTGACTCCAGTAATGAGTGATTAAGGGTGGGAAGTTGCTGGAAGCTACCTGGAGACCACAGACAATGTTGGGCCAGGCCAGTTCAAGAGTGGGAACAGGAGCATCAAGGGTGGGAAACTATTGGAACAAAGGAGGGCTAAAGACTTGGGCAGAGCCACAACTTAAGGCCCATGACTCAGGCTAATGCCTTCCTGTGAGAAGATTCAAGGAGAGTTCTAGGGGGCTCCCAGAGCCTACACCTCATCACCACAACTCTTTTTTAGAATGTTTGAAGATGAAGATAGAATGAAACTGTGCCATGTTGGGCCAGCTATCCCAAAGTTCATTAATGCAAAAAGAAGAAGGAAGGAAGGAAGGAAGAGAGGGAGGGAAGGAGAGAGGGAAGGAAGGAGGGAGGGAGGAAGAAGGGAAGGAAGAGGGGAGAAAGGAGGGAAAGAAGAGAGTGGGGGAAGGAGGAAGGAAGGAGGGAAGAAAGGAAGGAGGAAAGGAAGAAAGGAAGGAAGTTTAAATGAAGCATTTTTTAAAAATGCATAGAACAGAAGGAAGGCCAGAAGGAATCACAGACAAGCAGAACAACTTTGGAAACCACCAGTTAATCTTGTTATCTACTTAAAAAGAAAAACTAACTGTAAATAATAAAGATCTACAGCTTCATGTGCAATCCTCTTTTTTCCATTCTATTGTCTATGTGAAAATGTTTGTTTTATTTGGTGTTTAAGTTCATCATTTTAAAAAAAGTACAAAAGACAAAAAAAATTAATAAAATGTATTTTTTAAAAGTATGATGTGGTTGGGCTTGATAATCACTAAAGTCCATTCCACCCCTAGTATCTATGACCCTAAGATCTACTATATTGAAGACAGAAGTAACTGCATAGACCTAACATGTAATTTGCTCATCATTGGTGGACATCAGTGGTTTGGTGGACATGGTATGTGTCATAGGTACATCCTCTGAATGTCTTAAATTTTGAAAGTTGTCAGAGAAGATAAACAGAGGGTAAAAGTCAGCAGGGTCAGGGTCTGTATCTTTTCAGCATGTTATGTCTCCCACCATTGTCTCCCTGCCAATGTCAGGGTCCTAGGATGATCAGTGCCTTTTTCTCACTTTATAGATAGAGAAACAGAGCCCAAAAAAAGTTAAGTGACTTGCCTAAGGTGTCATATAGAAAGTATGGTTGTATATTTAACTGAACTCTGCTGCACCCATTGGGGTAGATCAAAATGGTTTTTGACTTGACAACAATAAAAATACATTTATAAATAGGAAACCTCCAGGGGGATAAACCTACTATTGTTCAGTCTTGTCTGACTCTTCATGATCCCATTTGGGGCTTTCTTGGCAAAGATATTGGAGTGGTTTGCCATTTCCTTTTCCAGATCATTTTACATATGAGGAAACTGAGGCAAACAAGGTTAAGTGACTTGCCCAGGGTCACACAGCTAACACGTATATGAGGCTAGATTTGGACTCATGAAGAAGAGTCTTCCTGATTCCTAGCCCAGTGCTCTGTCCACTGCACTACCTGGCTCTTTACCTACTATGGGGGCTGGGAGTAGCTCAAGTGAAAGCTGTGAGATCTTTATCACAGAAAGAGCTAATGTTGTTTCCCTTAACTAGCCCACCTCCTTCTGAAGTCCTCCGGGGTCAGTACATACCTGGGGAAAAAAAAACCCTAACTCCCAAACCCCTATTAGTTTTATTTGTAAAATGAAGATATTGGATGAGCAGCCCTTTCCCATTCTTATCTATAATCTGATGACTCTCCTTCCTCCGGGTCTGACAATGATGTAAGTGACTTCCGGAGACACCTTGGGATTTAGGAAGCCTGACTATGATAGCATCATAGATTTAGACTTTGAAAGGCCTCTGAGGTCATCCCTTCAACATCCTCACTGCATTTTTTTTTCGATTCCTTCATTTTACAGAGGAATGAGCTGAGGACCAGAGAAGGAAAGTCATATATTTAAGGTCATACAGGTGATTATTAGCACAACCAAAATCTGAACGTGGGTCTTGTGACTTGCCTTCAAGGAGCTTAATGGATAGAGCCAGCACCGGGCATTAGAATGGGGAGGGGAAGAAGGTACGTGGCCCACAGCCTGGGTTGGAAATGGCTGAGAAGTCCACAGTAACCTGATCTCTGGGCACAAGGAGGCAGAGGCTCCCCTCTCAGAGGGCTGGGTCCTAGAAGCAGAGTCTGGCTTCCGACAGGAGGTGGCTAGCCAATGTGTGGACAGCAGGACTAACCTAATTTCCTTTTTGTCGGGTATACTAGACTGGGGAACCAGGGGAGAATGCTGTAGACACAGCTTCTCTGGATCTCAGTGAAGCATTTGACAAAGTCCCTTACACTGTCCTCATGGACAAGATGGAGAGATACGAGTTAGACAATGGTTCAGTAAGAAAGATGTGGAATGGCTTGAATGATGAGACTCCCTAAAGTAGGGCATAATGTGTTAATGTCAGTCTAGAAGGAAGTCTCTAGCAGAGAGCCCAGGGATTTCTACTCAGCCCTGTTCTGTTCGATATTTCTCTCAGTGTTTTGAATGAAAGTGTAACATGGGGATCTATGGAATCAATAAATCAGCCAATCCTGCTCCAAATGAAGTAACTAATAAGATGTTACTCCTTGACATCTTTATCAGGTGAGACCACATCTGTTGAATCAATCAATCAAAAGGCATTGAACTAAGGGTATATAGTCTAGCTAATCAAGCTGGGAAGGGGACAAAAGCTTCTAGCCATTGGGTGAAATGAAACGATGTTCCACAAGAAGTGCTGTGCAACTGGTTGAGGAGACTCAGTCTCCTTGAGGAGACTGTTGGGCTTGTATAAAATAACATAAAATAGATTTCAGCAGTGAGCCAGGAGAGAGCAGGTGGGTTAAGCCCCTGAGAGGGAATGAGAAGAGCCTCCTCTCTTACACCCTTGACCAGAAGACTTTGTGAGCTTCCAAAGGCCCAGAGATTTAGACTTCCTATAAACGTCTTTACCAGCTGTGCATCAGTGTTTATGTTGGGAATCAAGGATATACTAGACAGGTTGGGGAAGGACAATTTCAGGACTCTGAATGAGATCAAATGAAAGGAACACCATTCATGTGGTGAATATGTCATTGTTGTTCAGTCCTGTCTGACTGTGGACCATACTGTCCATGGGGTTTTCTTGGCAAAGATACTGGAGTGGTTTGCCATTTCCTTCTCCACTGGAGTAAGGCAAACAGCAACAGCAGCATCAACAGCAACAAGGCAAACGGAGGTTAAGTGACTTGGCCAGGGTCACACAGCTAGTAAGTATCTGAAGCTGGATTTGAACTCAGGTCTTCCTGACTCCAGGTCCAGCACTCTATTCATTGAGCCATCTAGCTGCCTCTGGGGGAACGTGAAGTTTCCACACAAGTTAAAAAGGACTTCTATCCAACTAGGAGCTGTGAGTTACTCTTCTGTCACATATACTCTCTCTGAGCTTGAGCCTTGTGCTTGCAGGGGAGTGTGTCCTAGATCTTTGAAGGTTTAGAGCAGCCACTTTTTGCTGTGTTACCTAGTAAATACTCCTAACTAAGAGCTAATTAATCTGATTGGCCAAATGACAGTCACCGAGGAAGCAAACCAGTAAGAGCTCACGAGCTATAGTACTAGAAAGACATCCTTGACCCTTCAGGGCTACCCGTAGAAGAGCCCTGAGGAACAATGCCTATCTGCCAGTGAAAAAGGGGGCTTAGGAGAGTGAGCCCAGTGTCTGTGCTACAAAGGTGTAAATGAAGTACTTTTGACATTTACTGATGACAGAGAGTTGATAAGGATCACATGGCACTGAGATCCAAAAAGCTCATGACAGGTTAGAACAGTGAGTTGAATTTAATAAGATGAAGGTTAATAGGGAGAAGCATAGAGATCTACATGTGGATCCGGAACATTAATCTCACAAATACAGGATCGGGGAAATATGGTTAGTGGCAATTCATGCAGAAAAGCCCAGGATGTTTTGTGGGCTTCAAGCTCCGTATGAGATAACAGTATGATGTGACAGGCAAAAAACTAATTAAATTTCAATTCAACTCAATAACATTAATTATGTACCTATTATGTGCCAGTCACTGTACTAGGAGTTGGTGGTACAAAGACAAAAATGAAATTGTTCCTGCCCTCAAGAAGCTTACATTCTACTAGGATGAAACAATAGGTACACAGATAAGCAAATACAAAAGAGAGACAAATTAGTCTGGGGGTGGAACATGGAAGAAGCCCTAATAACCTAAGCATACTAGGACAATGAATGGAGAAAAGGAGATGCGACCACCCTGCATTCTATCCTGATTAGACCATATCTACGGGGATACATTCAGCTCTGGGCATCCTTTCTTAGGAAGGAAATTAACAAGGTGGGAAAGGTACAAAGGAAGGCAGCTAGGGTTGGGGGGAGTCGGGCTCAAAGTCATGTTGTCTAAGAATTGGTCGAAGGAAGTAAGGCTGTTTAGCTTAAAGAAGAAAAGACTTAGGGCAGATGGGATAGCTGGCTTCAATCACTTTGAGAGCTGTCTTGAGGAAGAGATATCAGAATTATTCTGCTAGGCCAAAATTTGAAAAAAAAAATGGGCAAGAGTTGCAGTGAGACACGTTCTGGTGATAAAGGAGGAAAAAAAGTCCTAACAATCAAAGATGTTCAAAAGTTGAATGGTGGAATTGGCTGACTTGGGAAATAATGAGTTTCTCCTCACTACAGGTCTTTAAAGAAAAGTGATGCTTTGTTTTGTAAATTGATTTAATACGTCAATGACAGCCTCCCTGCCCACCCCCATCTACCCCACTCCCCAATGAATTAAAAGTCCAGTTAAAGCAAAGCAAACCAATACATTGTTCACAGCTGATAGTATATAACATCCCACAATTATTTTTTTCTTTTTTTAAATTGACTTGTTTATTTACTTTTAGTTTACAAGATTCATTTCCATAATCCCTTGAGTTCCAAATTTTCTGCCCTCCCTTCTCCCCCCATGGCGTGTGTGCAATCAAGTATAGGAACATCCCACAATTATAATCTGTCACCTCTCTGCTGAAAGGAGAGAAGTATGCTTATCCTCATTCCTCCTCTGATCACTATATTACTCAGAATTCTGATGTCCGTGAATACTTTTGTGACCACAGTGTAAGGAATTTTCTTGTTTCTGTTGATTTCACCCTGTGTCAGTTCACACAAATCTTCCCTGGTTTCTCTGAATCTTTCCTATTCACTGCCTCTTAATGCACAGTAATATTCTATTACATTAATATACCATTATACTCTTAGTCACTTCCAACTTTATCAGAACCCATCTGGTTTCTGTTTTTTGGTCATGAAAAACATTGCTATAAATATTTTTGTATATCTGGGACCTTTCTCTCTGTCCTTGACCTTCTCAGGGGGTATATATTGAGTAGTGAGATTTATAGCTCAAAGGATATGGGCAGCTTAGTGATCTTACTAGTTTAGTTTCCAATGATCAGAGGTCGTTAAAAGGAAGCTGGATGACTAACTGTCTGTAATAACATAGATGGGTGTTTATGTTCAAGTACCTGTTAATGCAAATTACATCAAAGGTCTTTTCCATTGATCCCATTCCCTGTCTTTTCCATCATCCCTTCCTTCTCTCCCCCCTTCTAATCCAGCTTCCTCCTTTCTTCTCCCTTCTCCTCTATCTCCTCTTCCAAAAACCTTCTCCCACTCTCATTCTGTGGTGTTGTAATTTGGAGATGCTGCTTCCTTTTCTCTGGGCCATTCAGAGATAAAGAACTGTGTCCTTTTCTATCTTAACACTGCTCCCAACAGACACTTCCTTATCGTCAAATTTCAACAGTCCTCATTCCCTGCCTGGTACTTTGATTCTGAGCACTTCCATCAGTCTCCCTTTCCCATTTTTTCCTGTCTGCATAGCTTCTCCTCTGGGCAGAGAATAAACCAGGCACATGCCCTAGTGACACCTCTCCCCCATCAACTTCTGTCTACTCCTTTCCTCACTGTTTTCCTCCCCCCCCATACACATCCTCTTCCCCCCCCCCCCAGCAATTTTACAACCCTCAAAAGGATGATTCTGATTCTTATTTTTTTTCCTCCAACATTTTACAAATCACTTTTATTTTCCTTATTTATTTAGTTAAGAGGAGTCTTCTGCCTGCCCTTGCTACTCAGCAGACATCTCCCTCTTATCCTCTGGGTCTCCCTTTGTGGATTTTTTTTCCTTTTCCCTTCTCTTTCTAGTACGAAGGCAAACAATCTTCACCCCTTTGCCATACTGCTAGCGTGCATAACCACTCTCCATCCCCCACTCCTGTATCTCATGGATGATAGCACATCAAACTCACTCAAGGACCATGAACCAATATGGGACAGTGAAAAGAGTCTTGGACTGGGAGAAATTTACTGGAAATCTTGAGTTACTTAATCCTAGTCCTGCCATTAATTGGCTGTGTAACCTTGGGCAAATCCCTAAACCTTCTCATCTGTCACATGGCAAGAAGGATCTCTGCCCTGCCTACCTCAAAGCTTGATGGGACAGAAACTACATCTCCAGGTGTGAAGGAGGCAGGATGGTGTGGTAGCAATAGCGCTAGACTGGGAAATCAGTGTTGGCCGTGGCTCTGATACTAACCAGCTGTGTGACCTTGGATAAATAATTTCTTATCTTTAGATCTGTTAATTTTTCTGTAAAATAAGGTGAGTGTTCTACGTAGCCTTCAAAGTCTATGATTCTGAGTGTAATGGGACTTTCATAGAACCAGATCATCTAAGATAGAGGCATCTATGGCAGGGACCTGGTGCTGGGAGCAGACATTTGGTACTCCCCTACCATGTGAATGGGAGATAAACTCTATCCACTGGCTGCATAAATAGGACAAGATGAATTTCCAAAACTCAGACTGGGATAGTCTCATTCTTTCTTTTCTGGCAGCATTCAAGGGGTAAAGGTCCTGTTCACCCATAGTACAGGTGCCATGAACTAAGCTGGGTAGGAGGAAGTGTTACCCCCTACTATACTGTAGGAGAATGCAGAACATCTTCTTCCAGAAGCAGGTCCTTAACATTTCCTGCATGGGTGCCTCCAACTTAAATGATATATGCATGTGTTGAAGCCCTTTTATATAAGCCAATGCATTATACAAAACCTTAATTGTTTAACAATGTTTTATTCTCTCCCCCCCCAATTACATGTTAAAACAATTTTTAACATACGTTTTTTTTAAGTTTTAAGTTACAAATTCTATCCTTCTCTCCCTTCCCTCCCCCCTCCCTGAGATTGTAAGCAATTCGATATAGGCTGTACATGTGCAATCATGTAAAACATTACCATAGTGATCATTTTGGACTAGAAGACTCAAAAAAGAAAGATAGAAATGGAGAGAGAGAGAGAGAGGAGAGAGAGAGAAAGAGAGAGAGGAGAGAGAGAGAGGAAAGAGAGAGAGAGAGGAAAGAGAAGAGAGAGAGAGAGAGAGAGAGAGAGAGAGAGAGAGAGGGAGAGAGAGAGGAAAGAAGAGCGGGGGTTGGGGGGGAGGAAGGAATGTCTCACCTGTGTTTAGACATCACTTCTTTCTCTGGAGGTCAATAGCATGTTTCATCATGAATCCTTTGGGATTGTCTTGGATCATTGTACTGTTGAGAATAACGAAGTCATTCACAGTTCTTTGATGTACAACACTGCTGTTACTGTGTACAGTGTTCTCCTGGTTCTGCTGAATTCACTTTGCATCATTTCATGTAAGTCTTTCCAGGTTTTTCTGAAATCATCCTGTTTATCCTTTCTTATAACACAATAATATTCGCTCAAAGCCTTATTATTATATTATGGGCAAGTACGAAAGTGTTAGAATAGAAAATAGAGCACTGGGTTCTCTGACCTTTTGCTCTGACAATTACAAGATGTAAGACCCTGAGTCTTTCTTAAATTCTATGTGCCTTGGTCAAATACCTAGGGATTTCTTCACTAAGTCATAGATTCATTGTGAGTTGTAGGTGGAAGGAGTTCCCACACCAGGAGTCTTCCCACACCAGGAGTCTTCCCCCACCCCATCCCCATCATGCTGCTAAAATCACAGCACCTTTGGGTATTCGAGTAGAACTGGGCCTAGGTTAGAAACTGATGGATAAGGCACAAGGGTACATCCGTCTTTAGAGGTCTCCATGACCCCAAAGGTGGGAAAATCAACCATCCAGCCAAACAACTGGTGAGTCCCTCTTATCCTCTCTTACTACCCAGGGACAAGTGAACTCTCTTTCTTCATTACTTCTATTTGTATGTCTCATTTCCTTCTTAGTACACACTGCCCTGCTACTAAAGACTGCATTTTTATACATACATCCCATCTCTTTGGATTTGGATCCCACAAAGAAAGGGATTCTACCTTATTTAGCTTTGCACACCCAGTCCAGGGCCTTGCACAGAAAATCACAGAACTTCAGAACCCTTAGGGATCTCAGAGGTGATCAGCTCAACTCTTATGTGAACAGGAGTCTCTAAACAACATCTCAGAAAGATGACCTCTACCTGAGGACCCCCAGTGTTATGGGACTCCCTACATATGCCCAAGATTCCATTTGTGGCCAGATCTTCATATTAGAAAGGTTTTCTTATATCCATTCTAAATTTGCTTCTTTGAAATTCCTCTCTCTCCACCTCTCTCACCCTTTTCTATACTCATTTCTCTAAGTTCTATCCTTTGGGGGTGCTAAGAAAACCTTATCTATTCCTTGTTCACATCACAATCTTTCAAATATTTAGACAGTTTGCATAGCATCCCCCCCACTGCACAACATACATCAATGGATGAACGGATTAAAAAGCTTTTATTAAACAACTGTGTGCCAAGCACTGTGCTAAGTGCTGATGATATGAAGAGAAAATGATTTCTTATCTCAAGGTGCTCATACTCTATTGGGGGAGGGGGAGGAGAGGGAACTATATATACATACATACATACATATATACATATATATATATATATACATACATATATAAGGGTTTAGCTGCAGGGTAGATGGCAAGGCCCGAAAATCTTTAGGAAGAATCAAAGCGTTCTTCTTTTCAGGGAGCATGGAGAAGAATAACTCACAATCATTGACAAGGGGTGTGTGTGTGTGTGTGTGTGTGTGTGTGTGTGTGTGTGTGTGTAAAATCTAAGGATCTTTTCTTCAGGTAAAATAGTTTCCTCAAACTATTCTCATTTGGGATGATCTCCAATCTCCTTCCACCATTCTTGTTACTCAGGCCTCAATAAATTGTTGCTAATGAGAACTATGAGCCATTATTCAAAGGCACCATGATCTCATTGGTATGGAGACTTCTCCCATTCATGCAGAGAGCATCCTACACATGCCTTCTTGTTCTCCCTGGTATCAGCCTCCCCCAAATCCTCCTTAGAGAACTCTTCTAACATGCTGGAGATTTTCTGTTAGGTCTTTTAATGTTTCATGTGTTCTACTTCTAGACCAGAGCTATTGATCCTTCTCATCCCTTGTTTTTGTTAAAAGAATGGCCCACCTCCTCTTCTAATCCCACATATCCTCAATAAAGTCTTTCCCCATTTTCCAATGACAAATCTCCCTTGCTTTTGCGGTTGTTTGCCATTTGGAGTTTGGGGAAATTTATGGTATTCCACGTTTGACAGTTATCAGAGAGCATTGCCAAGAGGAATGTGATGGTCAAAAGATGGGCTGGGGGAGGGGCAAGGGGCAGCTTGGTATCGTTGAAGGTGCTACTCGTCCTCCAGCTCATTTCCCTATACAACCTAACTATACAGACCATACAATTGCCTGCCATAGCCTAGGTTATAACCATTCTTCATCCATTTGTTTGTTCTTGATTGGGAAAATATGGGAGGGGGAGACAAGTGAATAAAACACAATTATTTTCAGACTATGATGCAGAGTTGAATGGACAATGTCTAGTACTCATCCATCACCACTCATATCTTGGGCCAGTGGTTCTCAGTAGATGTGTATAGCACACACTAAATATTCAGAGAATTGCATGGAATTCACACTTGCAATTGCAGGCACCTTATTATAATAGCTAGCATTGGTTAAGTACCTACTATGTGCCTGGCACTACAAATATTATCTAATCTGATCCTCACAACAATGTTGGGAGGTAGGTGCTGTAATTATTCCCATTTTACAGCTGGGAAAAGTGAGGTAGATGGAAGTTAAGTTGCTTACCCAGGATCACAGAGGGTAGTAAGAATCTCAGGCTGGATTTGAACTCGTCTCCCTGATTCCTGGGCCAGCACTCAATCCACTGTGTTACCTAGCTGTATGAGTCTCCCACCTCCTAGTGTGGTCAGATTGAATGTTTGAGTGTGCCAGGATTCCTTATGGCAAGGAATAATACAGGAGAAAAAGAGAGAGGGCGGGGGGGGGGGGGGAGAGAGGGTGAGAGAAAGAGAGAGAGAGAGAGAGAGAGAGAGAGAGAGAGAGAGAGAGAGAGAGAGAGAGAGAGAGAGAGAAGCATGGTCTTAGACATACTATAAATGCACCAGTTGGATGAGTCAGGATTCAAACCCAAGTCTTCTGAATTCCAATCAGTCATTAGATATTTATAAAGCCTGTGCTTTGTGCCAGCACTGAGAATACAAGTGCATAAGAATGAAGCCATCACTACTTGCAATAAGCTTACATTTTAATGGTGGATATAGTAAGTATATTCTATACATACACAGAGCACAAAGTTAATAAATCTGAATGCACACAAAGTAGTTAAATACAAGGCAGTCGAGGAGGGAGGGCATGAGCCATTGGGGGATGAGGAAAGGCTTCATGCAGAAGATAGCGCCTGAGCTCTGCCTTCAAGGGAGGAGGACCCAGGCAGAGTCATGGAGGAAGGGTGTTCTAGACATGGGCAACTGCCAGGGGAAAGGCACAGAGATACTGTCATGTGGAAGGAAAAAAGACAAGGCCAGTCTGGCTTGATAGAAGAGAGTGGGAGGAGCAGTACTGCCGTTGAGGCTGGAAAGGCCAAGCTTCTGAAGGGCTTTAAAGCTAAAAGGTCCTCTGACATCCCTGCCCCCTCCCCCACCAGATAGACTCTCTCCCTCCTCTGGCCCCTTACAGCCTTTTGATTGTACCTCTTTGTCTCTGTCTCTTTCTCCAGCATTTTCGAATTCTACCTGTTTGACTGTCATTCATGTATAATGCTTAACATTCTATTATACTATAGTTCAGTGACCATAGGGACCCAGTCTAATTCTTCTGGCATCCTTCACAGCACGGAGTACACTGCATCACCAGAGACAGAACTAGAGATTATATACTTAGGAAGTATGGAATGTGTCCATAGTTCAATTTGGAGAGGGGGCAGGAAAGGCACAGATTCCCTATATTCGAAGAAACCATTGCTTGGGGAGGGGGGGCAGGGACATAGAATCAGGATGAGGTGAGTGGGGATAGGGAGAAGCTCACCTCTGATATGCTCATCTGGTAGTTTCTTACTTTAATTCTTGCTAAGTTCTGCTGTTTTTATGCTGCTGAAAAACTAAAATGTCCATTGCCTCCTCTAAATTCTGACAGCCTGGACCAAGTTCCTGTTGCCCTGCCCTAGTTATGATTCCGTGCATCACACATAGCTGTTGCTTCCTGAAATCTTGTTCAATGAACAAATGGATAGATGAATGAAAAAAGGAAAAAAAAAACCCTCCTGACCATTAGAGCTGTCCAAAAGTGAACTGCCTCTGGAGCTGCTGAGTTCTGCTCACTGGAGGTCTTCAAGCACAAGATGGATGAGCACCTGTCATGTTATTTTGTAGGGGAGAGTTTTGGTTCAGTACAGTTGGACTAGATGGCCTCTGAGGCCCCTTCCATCTCGGAGATTCTGTGACTAGGCGATCTCTAAGGCCTCATTGCTGCTCTAAAGCTATCAATCTCGGCACTGGCAGGAGCTGAGCCTTGGCCTGGGAAAGAGTGAGCTAGTTACGCCAGACCGGGTTAGAGAAGAGAGTCCCTCTGTGTCTCCAACCTAGAGGTCAATAACACGTCGGTAACAAGCCAGGGACACTCTGCCCTCACGGCTTAATTAGGCAGGCTTAATGAGCCCTCCTCTGATTGGCACATAAAAGGGGGATCTTTGAATAGGAGAAGAGAGAACAGATGAGTCGGGAGGAAGAGGGAAAGGGAAAGTGGACACAGGAGAGCCCGAAGGGTGAGGAAGCGGAGGGGGCTTGAGCATCCCGAAGGGGAAAGGTGACAAAAGCAGAAGCCGGAGCAGGCTAGGAAGAACGCCCCAGATATCAGAGGAGTGGGGTGTGGCTGGGCAGGCGGGGGCAGGGAGGGGAAGGAGAGGCGAAGATGGAGAGGCAGACAGGAGCGGAGAGGAGGACGGGAAGCGGGCGCCCACAGGAGCTGGTGGCTGGCAGCAGAGGAGGGGGCTCTCTGCCCGCGCCCCTATCGTGCCTCCCTATCACATTAGCCTAACCTCAAGTAGCGCTTTTCACAGAGATTGGAGAGCGATCAGGTAACTCTGCCCTGGGCCGCGGGGCGCGAGCACAAGCACCTGCTTATCTCTGCCCACCGGCTGGCCGGGCGCAGCGGCGGATTGCGAGGCGAGCGGGCGCCGGCGGCCGCCGCGGGCTGCGGGGCCGCGATTTCCCTATCAGCGCCCTGCAGCAGCCGCCGCCGAGGCCACGCGGTAGCCACGTGCACAAAAGGTTAATTATCAATTTTCGTCGAGCGGGGGAGAGGGGGAGAGCAGGCAGGGAGCTGCGGCAAAATCTGGCGTGGACTCGCAGCGCGACGGCACCCTCCTCCCTCGGCTCCCGGGGGCAGCTGCTCCCCTGACCTGGCCCACTTTGCCTCGGGCCTCCACGGAGGAGGCAGCACTTGGGGGGGGGGGGGGGAAGGGCAGCGCTCTGGCCTCTGCCTGGACCCCATGGCTCCCGGATCCGCTGGTACGTACAGCCCCTGAGCCCGGGCATCTGAGACCAAAGCCCACCCCAACTCTCCGACCGGTTTGCTGGGAAGAACACCGAATACACAGTCTGAAGACCAGGGTTCAAAATCCCAACTCTGCCACGTGCCTTTGACTGGGGGCGGGGGGGGGGGGGCGCAAATCATTTTGTGTCTCTGCGGCCTGTTTCCTCACCTCTAAAGTGAAAAATTGGAACTAAGCCAGAGGGTCTTACCCGTGTGTGTGTAACTGAAGCCTATGGACCTCTTAGAATAACGTTTGAATACGTAAGATAAAATGCACAAGGTAACAAGGAAACTAGTTATAGTGAAATACCGTTATCAAAATATCAAATAAGAAACATCATTTTCCAGATGCCAGATTAAGAAACCCTGGTCACCAGGTGATCTCGGAGGCTCCTTGCCGCTCTAAATACACTGTTCCTTCCCTCCAGGAGCGGACCAGACCTGGATTCTCCCCACCCCACCTCCCCACCTCATACACCACTCCCAAATCCTGGATGACCCGCTTCTCCTTCTCCCGGCAGATGCTCTTGGGCATGTCGGGCCCAGGGAGTAACAGGAACCCATACTCCAAGGCATCAGTGCTGAAATCCAGGGGATTATTCCTTCCAAGGATGCAGACGCAGCCCATCCAGGTCAGCCAGTCTCTATGGTTCTTGTTCCTGTTTTCTTCTTCTGCTGCTGCTGCCTGTGCATGTACTACTCCATTGCTCTTGGGGGATAAGAACTTCAGCTCTTAAGAGATTATAGTGTTCCATGACTTACAGCCATCCAGCAGCACCAGGAGAATATTACTGTTTAAAAAAAAGAAAGAAAGAAAAAAGATAGGTCTTTGTTTCAGGGACAACTTTGGAGGAGAGAATAGAAGTCATTAAGGAAGATTAGGAAATTTCTTTACAAAAATAAATAAAATTTAGCCTGCTCTTCTGTGAGTGACACAGGTGGTTTGGGTACTGCACTCAAGAGTGCAGTAAATCTGTGGTTCAAATCTAGCCTTCATCATTTACTGGCTGTGGTGTCTCTCTGGGTGAGTTTCCTCCTCGGTGAAATGAGGGGGATGGGCTCCATGATCTCAAAGGCTCCTTCCAGCTCTGAATCCATGATCCTGTGGTTCCCGTGGAGATATGTACAGCCTGTGTGGACGGCCGATGACAGACCTTTGCTCCCTTCTGCTGTGCTCGATGCCCTCAAAGCTGTGTGTGGCAGGGCTGTCCTTGGAAATCAACAAAGGGGCTGTCAACCTAGGATGCCATTTACAAAGAATGTTGTCTTCAACTCCTTAGTGGCCTCTTCTTGGCACTGAGGTGACCTTGGGTTGTCAAAGGCTATGGCAAGGAGACATAAGCTCCTGCAGGTCCTCTCAGCAAGCTGAAAAAGCTTCCTATTCATGTCTAATGGGACAGTATGTGTGTCTGTCAACCAAGGACCACTTGGCTTAAGATCAGAGAGCCTCATCACCAGTTGGGTCTCACAGTGGTGAATTTTTCTGCCTAACCACTCTGCAAGACCATCTACTATATCCTAGAAGAGTGTGAAATATGTGGGTGGATGGGGGCTCCATACTACTAAAATCTAAGAACAATGAAGCATTGGAGTATTGTCTTACTTATAAACAGATTTCTTTGGGTTTCTTAGGCTTTACTCAACTGTAGCCCAGGGTTCAAGCATGGAACATTTGCATAAGACTCTCATCATTGGTGGAGAGAATACTTGTCTACGTGAAGGAATTTGTTAAATAACTTCTAGGATAGCTAGGTGGTGCAGTGGATAGAGCACTGGGCTGGGAATCAGGTGGACTTATCTTCAAATTAACTTCAAATATTTACTAGCTGTGTGACCCTGGTCAAGTCACTCAACCTGGTTGTCTCAGTCCCCTCATCTGTAAAATGACCTGGAGAAGAAAATGGCAAACCACTCCAATACCTCTGCCAAGAAAACCCTAAATGGGGTCATGGAGCATCAGGTGTGACTGAAAAAAATGACTCAACAAGAACAGGTGTAAGGTACTATACCAATGACTAGAAATACAAAGATGAAAAACAGCATAGTCCTCACCCTCAAAGAGAAAAAGAAAGAATCAGGCAAACTGCAAGGGAAAAGTTGGGGAAGGAGGGGAGCTTTCATTGGATGGGATAAAGGAACACTCTATGGAAGAATTTGGGCTTCAGTTGAGCCTTGAGGGAAGGGAGGAACTTTGCAAATTGGGGTGAATAAGAGGCCCCTCCATAGATGTCTCTAATAAAAGGTTAGATGACCACTCATCAGGGATGTCAGATAAGGGGCAACTAGGTGGTCTAGTAGGCAGACTTTGAGTCAGGAAGACCTAAGTTCCAATCTTGCCTTGGACACATAATAGTTTTGTGATCCCAGGCAAGTCACTTTCCCTCTGCCTCAGTTTCCTCATCTGGAAAATGGTGTTAACAAGAGTACCTATCTCACAGAGTTGTTGTGAGAATCAAGTGAGATGATATATAAAAAGTGGTTTGTGAGCCTTAAAAGCACTCTGGAAATCCTGGCAATGAGTATTGTGTAGGGGAGGGTGCGTCAGCTCTGAGCTGGGCTCAGTGACCTCTGAGATCTCCTCTAACTTTGAAATTCTGAGATTCTGGGTCTATTCAATTTTAAGCTTTTTGATGTTAGGAGCAGCATTATAGTCCTGTGCATCTTTCCCTCCCAGCACACAGCACAGATAGGGTTTACTCATGGAGGGATTCCATAAGTATTTATTGAATTCAGCTGCACAGGCTTTGAAATTTTTTTTTTTTTTTTTTTTGCTGAGACCATATTGGGTAGGTCTCACACAGAAAATAAATCTTAAAATAACAATGGTCCCTTACCTTTCAAAGCCCTTGATAACACATTATCTCCTTTGCTCCTCACAATGGTTCTGTGGGATAAGGAGAGCAATAATTATCCCAATTTTACTGAATGGGAAACTTGAGATCCAATGAGCTGCCATTCTCAAGGTCAGTCACTGATTGATCTGGGACTAAAAAATCATGTCTTCTAACTCTCGGTTCTTTCCACTAGGCAAAGTCTTGATGACTGGGGGAGACACATAGGATATGATATACCAGTAGGACTGATAGTTTAAATTTAGACCTCCAGGGAAAAGAGTCTTGTCCAAAGAGGTATGACCTTGGAATAAGCTTGGAAGGTCTGAAAGCAAACTTGGCTTGCTTCTCAACTTGGCCTAGCCTTGGGGGACATGGACTTAGCCAGAAAGCCCAGGTCCTCATGTGGCTCCCAGGTACCTATTTCCTATGAGTGGAGGTCCAAAGGAGAAGTTATCCTCCATTCCCCTGTCCCTATCTCCTGGGAAAAGCACTGTTGAAAATACCCTGGGGCTGGGCTCACTTGCCCTCTAGTGGTTGGGGAAGGGCCTCCAGCTCTCCCAGTACCATTTTCAAATCCCTCTACCACTGACTTTGCCACTTCCTCAAGCTGGAGACCCAATAACCACAGACAGTCAAAAGACTTGGATTCAAATACTGACTTTGTTGTCTACTACCTGTATAACTTTGGTCAAATTGTTTCTGTCACTTTGGTTCTCAGTTTCTTGTAAAATGAAGGACTACATTGGGTAGCTAAGTTGGTTTGCAACACTCGACACTTGCACATTCTGCTGTTACTGTCTTTGTAGCACTTAGACAGTCAATTGGGAAATATCACCTAGGCCTAATTTTTTGTCCTTGACTTCCCAGGGTCTATTACCAGGAGTGTAGCTACTGGCTTTTGAGATGATGCCTGACCTTGAGACTTGACCAATATGAAGTTGACTGTGTCTCCAGTGACAGGCAAGCTGGAATCTGGAGAGGCTGCAGGGAATCCCAGGTGAAGACTGTTCCAGAAACCATCGACTTGGATGTGAGAGCACTCACCTTGCAACACAGCCATGCACAATCTGCTTGTCACAGTTCTATGGTTTCTGCCACATGAAAGGTCAATGGTTTTTCAGTGCCACATGGGTAGTATCTTTGTTTCATTGCTAGAGTTTTTCAAGCCCCTAATAAATGTTTTGGGGATTTGAAGGCTGGCACACTCATTAATTTTGATAGCAGAAACCTAAATAAGACTTGACAAAGAAAAATAGGCACCAGAAATGGGGTTTCCAAAATAGAAACTAACTAGAAATATGATATAAGGTTAATTTGGGCAGGTCAAAGACTTCTAACTTCCTAATCCAGAGGGGGAGGGCCACCCACTTATGGTGTCCAATCTAGGTCTCTTGTCTGCCTCGTTTCTATAAACTCAAGGGAGCTGAAAGATATTGCCATGGATAGGGAAGGACTAGGGTGAGGGTGGGGAGAGAGAGAATGGTGGCCATGGCACTGGAATGCTACAGGAAAGTAAAATACAGCCCAGGGATTGTTGGCATTGAGAGGTTATTGCTCACCCAATCTAGTTGGAGTGTGACTGGGCTAACTATAGGCACATAGGTCAACGTGGCAAGACTCCCTAAAGAAATGCCCAAAGGCCACCAGAAAGATGGCAGAAATATGGGCTCAGGATTTACTTATGAAGGTAGTTGCATTCTATGAAGAGTCCACTCCCAAATATGCGAGGTTTCTATCCTCAGTGTTAAGTCCCTGATCAGGGTCATTTGGGAAAGCTTGAAGGAATCATGGAAGTTGGAGGTGTCTGGTCACCCCAGTCCTTTCATCCTACCCTACAACCTGATCCACCATTCCTGACCACCACTCCATCCCCTGGAGTAAAGAGTCAGCACAAATGCAAAATGAAAGAAATCAGATCTGTAATGAGATAAAAGAATTTTCCTGGGAGTATAAGGAGGAAGGCTCTGGAGTAGGATGAAGAAATGGTGTCATCAATAAGGCAGAAAAGCCCTAGTAGTTGGCTTTATGTTCTCTGCATTTGGCCTGTAACTCGATTTATTGTGAACGTGGGGATCCCCTACAAGAGAACTCTGTCAGGGCTTGGTGAGGGAAAGAGATCATTTACATGATACACATGGGCAAAGGAAATGATGAGGTGTTTAAGGGGCTCTCAGATACTGCCTTAGTCGTGACTGATGATTTGATTATCGAAAAAATAAAATTAAGAGTTGAAAAAGAAGAATGCACTGGGAGAAGGGGAAAGGGAGAAGTAGAATGGGAAAAATTATCTGACATAAAGGAGGCCTGAAAGAGATTTTACAGTAGAAGGGCACATTGAGAAAGCAGGGAGGGGAGCACATGAGCCTTCTTCTTATTTTAATTGGCTCAAAGACGGCATGATACACACACACACACACACACACACACACACACACACACACACAAACACACAGTTGGGTGTAGAAATCTATCTAACCATACAGGAAAGTAGGAAGGGAAGAGGATAAGAGAAGGGGGTGGGGTGGGGGGAACTGACAGAAGCAAGGGCAGTTTAGGGGAGGCAAAGTAAAAAACTAAACATTTTTGAGAATGGACAGGGTAAAAGGAGAGAAAGAGTAGGATAAATGGTGAAAATAGGATGGAGGGAAATATTTACTATGAAAAAACCCTTTTTACGGTGTGTCTCTGATAAAGGCCTCATTTCTCAAACATATAGAAAATTGAGTCAAATTTATAGAAATAAGAGCCATTCCTCAATTGATAAATGGCCAAAGGATATGAACACACAGTATTCAAAGTAATCAAAACTATGTATAGTCATATGAAAAGAATATTCTAAGTCACTATTGATGAAAGAAATGCAAATCAAAACAACCCTGAGCTATTAGTCAGATTGGCTAACATGACAGGAAAGGAAAATGCTGGAGGGATTGTGGAAAAATTAAAACCATAATATACTATTGGTGAAGTTAGTATACTGATTCAACCATTCTGGAGAGCAATTTGGAACTATGCTCAAAGGACTGTAAACCATGCATACTCTTTGACCAAGCAATACCACTACTAGTCTGTATCCCAAAGAGATAAAAAAGCAAAAAGGAAAAGGACTTATGTGTACAAAAATATTTATAGCAGATTTTTTAGGCATGGCAAAGAATTGAAAATTGAGGCGATGTCAATCAGTTAGGGAATGGCTGAACAAGTTGTGGTATATGATTGTGATGGAATGCTATTATGCTTTAAGAAATAATGAGCAACTTTTTGTGGTGGCAAAGAATTGGAAATCAAGGGGATGCCCATCAATTGGGGAATGGCTAAACAAGTTGTGGTATATGAATGTAATGGAATACTACTGTACTATTAGAAATGAGGAGCATATGGACTTCATAATAACCTGGAGAAACTTATACAAACTGATGCTGAGTAAGAAGAGCAGAACCAGGAGAAATTGGTACATAATTATGGACACAATGTATGTGTGATGACCAATTTTGGTAGACTGGGCTCTTCTCAGCAATGCAAGGTTATAAGACAACTTCAAAAGACTCATAATGGAAAAAGATGTGCATATCCAGAGAAAGAACTACAGAGTTTGAATGCAGATTGAAGCAAACTACCTGCTCTCTTTCTTTTTCTTGTTTTGTTTTGTTTCCTCTTTCCCGTTGTTCATTCCATTGGTTATAATCCTTCTTTACAACTTGACTAATGTTTAATGTGAAGGTATTTGCAGATCCTATATTTGATTGCATGCTACCATCGGGGGGGAGATTGAGAAGGAGGGGGAGAAAATTTGAGACACAAGGGATTGTGGAACTGAATCTTTTAAACTATAAGTAAACAAAAAAATTTTAAAAAGAAATAATGAGCAAGATGCTCTCAGAGAAACATGGAAAGACTTGCATGAACTGATGCAAAGTGAAATGAGCAGAAACCAGAGAACGTTGTATACAGTAACAGCAATATTGATCTACCATGAATAACTTCGCTATTCTCAGCAATTCAATGATCCAAGACAATTCTGTAGAACTTAGATGAAAAGTGCTCTCCATCTCCAGAGAAAGAACTGGTAGAGCCTGAATGCACAGCAAAGATACTTTTTTAAACTTTATTTTTATTGGATTTTTTCTTGGCTGTGTTTTCTTTCATGGAATGACTTACATGGAAATGTGTTTTGCATGACTAACCTATGTCAAATTGCTTGCCTTCTCAATGCGGGGGGGGGGGGAAGGAAGAAGGGAGAGAATTTGGAGCTTAGAATTTGAAAGATAAAAAGGAATGTTAAAATTGTTTTTACATATAATTGGGGGGGATAAAATATTAAGATTTTTTTAAAAAGACGAACACTGATTCCAGAGGAAATCAATGAAGAATAGGGTTCCCTCAGCAGGTTATGAGCCTGTGTGATGAGGGTCCACCTCACCACTGGATCAATGGGATCAAAAGTGTAGCATCCTATAGTGTTCTCATCTGCTCCCAATGAATCATAGGAATCAATTGAATGATCACAATCATTGCTTCCCTAACCCAGAGTCTTAGAGCCATCTTTATTGGTCAGGTGAAATGGAGGCAGATAAACTTTTCACTGATCTCTAAAACTGTAAGCCAAAAGCAACATGGTCTCCTGGGGTGGGTGGGGGGAGGAGTAAAAGAAATAGCGACACTTATCCTGAAATGGATAAATGCTGCCCTTCAGCCAATGACAGGTGATGGAAATGAAGAGGAAGGCATCAAGGAACCCAAGAAAGTGAGCTCAAAGTTGTTTACTATACTATATAGTATATACTATACTATCTCTTAGTATATGTGTATATACTAAGCCACACTATCTACATCTGATTCCTGGGCACAGTCAGCGGTAGAGCTGCGTGGTTTGGACAATGTGAGCCCCAGGATGTAATATTAAGAAGCTGGGCAGGATTTCACTGAATGGGACTGCCATTGAACCATTTATGTGTCCTATGTTAATGCCCCACCATGGTGGAAGATAACAATAAGTATGAGAGATTCACTCAGCCTCTGAGTTGACGTGGGAGATGTCTAGGTTCCCTCTTCTTTACATGGTGGACTCGTGAGCAAAGTAGCCATTGAGAAAGAGATGGGCACTCTCTGCTAAAGATCATGGGAGGCCAACTACCTCAAATCTCCCAGGAGAGCCACTACCACTTGGTCAAAGATGGACTATATAGGGTATCCATGGACAGGGCAGAGATTCATTTTTATTGGTGCTGACCCTTACTCAGATACTTACTATCTGTCTGACTCTCAGCAAGTCACCTAACCCTATTTGCCTCAGTTTCCTCCTCTATCAAATGAGCCGGAGAAGGAAATGGCAAACCACTCCAGTATCTTTGGCAAGAAAACCCCAAATGGAGCCAGGAAGAGTTGGACATTGACTGAACATATGTATTATCTTTCCTCATTAGAATGTAAATTCCTTGTTGGTAGGTACTTGCTTGGCTTGTGTTTGTATCCCCAGACTTAACACAGTGTTTGGCCCTCAGTAAGCCCTTAATAAATGTTTTATCTATCTATCTATATGGTCTTGCTGCCCTGGTCACATTTAAATGTTCACTTTGGCTAATTGGAAAAGTTCATCAATGCCGTCAGGACTCACAACAGAAGTTCATCTGATTGACTGGCCCTAAAATTCATCCAAAAGGACCAAGGCTCTCCAGGAAGACCAGAAAAACTTAGGTATAACAGTGACCCAGGGAAGCTTCTAACCTTTGTGAATGCCTAACTTTGAGATCTGAGCAATATGAATCTCCAGAAGTTGATGGATTGAAGTCTGTGGCCATTACACAGGAATCCCAACTGTCTTAGGGACTATTGATCTCCTGGGCACCTACCTGAAAATGTCAAATAAGCGTCGCATCACTGCTACTTTCCTATAATAGCGCAGTAGAGGTCAACAACTGCTCAGGGCTCTTTGGAAGATGCTTTGTTTTTTCTTCCCTGTAATAGTTTTTCAAGCCTCTAATACGTGTTTGAGAGATGTGAAGTATAGTTTGCTTGCTAATTCCAACATCAGAAACCCAGCTCAGAGTTAGTGATCTGAGAGATTGGCTTGTGCCTGATAACCTCTGGAGGGATCCCAATCAATTCTAAATTCCATGTTCTATGAACTAACCCAAACAGCTGGAAAGTTGGTTAGACCCACAGGACAAACCTCCCCATTATTTATGGAGACCTCTTCTTGAAAATATTAAGAAGCAACATCTTCCCCTGAGAGGCTGAAGGTCAGAAGAGACTTTGCAATTGAATCTGGTCAATGGGGGCAACGAGGTATAGCGGACGAGCAATCTAGAGACCTGAATTCTTTCTGTTTCTGGATCTACCAGAAGCCAGTCATGGGACCTTGGGCTAAAGACTTCTCCCTTTGCTCCAACCTCCAATTACTGGTTCCAAGTTTTCTCCAGATCCCTTTCCTTTGCCTGGGGATTGTGGCTTTTCTTCATCAGCCAAACTATCCACCCTCCCTCTTTCCCATACTGAAATCCCATTAGTGAAGTCACTAATGGCTTGGGGGAGGTGTACTGGTAGTACTGGCCCAGGAAGAGAAGCTGATGGAAAACTGGAGTTTGCTTTGATCCAGAGTCGGCTGCGTTTCTGGACCAGGGGCCAAGGAGCTCTTGGGTCCATGTATAGAAGATATTTGAGGTTTCTCCCAGGAAGAAGAGGGCAGAGAGAGCATTCTTCCCTGGAACCCTCAGCACTGGGCTAAGACCTGGTCTGTTTAGAGAGCTCAGAGCGGGTGAGGGGTGGGAGCTGGGCTTTGGGGGGAGAGGCTATGCATGTGTACTCCATTCCACTGCTCATTTATTATTTATCTCATTATTATTAGTTTTCTCATGTATTATTGAGATCCTCTCATTCGGCTTGGTTTCTCTAATTCTCAGGGTTTGGGGTTATGGGCTAGTGAGCCTCTTTTAAAATCTCAGGGACTGGCGGTATTTTTTAAGCTGTTGTTCTCTATCTTTGAGCCATGTTTGGTTGTTTCCACGAGGCAAAGTCATGGCTGGGGGTGGGTGGGGGTGGATGGGAGGGAAGAGAGGCATCTACACTGATGGCCTGTAAGAATAATCTCTATTTCTTCAAAACGCAGCCCAAGCGTCACTTTCTACATGAAATGTTTCCTTATTTCTCTGGCTACTCACTACTCACCCCACCTCACCCACAAAACTTCTAGGCCCAGGAAGCTTTTGGTCTGCCCAGCCCCTGGAGTAATTATTAGAGACAATGGTTAAATCTGGTGCACTCAAAAATCCTTCTCTTTTCAGAGATGAACTGAAACATCTCTGGTCTGGTCTGTGGGTCTTCTCTCCCCTAGCAGCTCTTCCTGAGACACTATCTAATGGGGATGTGAGAAATCTCCAGGCTCCCCTCGGGAGCTAGAAGTCAGAGAGAAACTGGGGTCGGGAAGAGAGACTGAGACAGCAATGGGCCCAGTCACTGGAGAGAGCCAGGCCCAAAGGGACCTTAGCCAAGAAGTGTTGCCCCCAGGGCAGACTGAGCTGCCTGTGGGGCAGATGCCCGACACAGGTGCAGAGGGGTGAAGGATGAATGAGTGGGCCCAAAGGGACTGCTCATTACTGACTCATCCTCTACAGTGCAGGTGACAGGGCCAGCCCAGGCCTCATCACAGACAACACTGCCACCCCCCAACCATGCACACAGGAATCACTTGCTCCTTCATCTAACCCCATCACCCAAGGAATCCCAGGGCCTTTGCCTAGGTACTTTGTGGGGAGAAGAAGAAATCTGGCTTACCCTATGGGTGAAGAGAGGGGGCTGTAAGCCTCATTTCCTTGTCAGCATCTAGACCAGTGATTCTCAACCTAGAGGAGTGGTGTCTCGGTTCCTAAGACCATGGGAGATATGTGTTTTCCCATGGTCTTAGGCGACCCCTGTGACTCTTGTGAAAGAGTTGTTTGACCCCCAAAGGGGTCACGACTCACAGGTTGAGAACCACCATTCTAGACCATCCCCAGATGACAAAGTAACCTTGATAACTCATGTTCTTATAGCACTTGAGAAACAATACCCACTCGGCAAATATAGTCGGTCAGTTAATAAAAATTTATTAAGTGCCTACTAGGTGCTATTAGGTGCTAGGGAATCCAAAGACAAAAAGTGAAAATCGTCCCTGAGAGACAGAGTGTGCATTAGGAGGAGTAAATACAGGATAATGTGGGAAGGGGTGGGTGTGGGGGAGAGCTAGAGGAACTGGGAAAGGCTTCATGTTCGGGGCAGCACCTTGAAGGAGGCTAAGCATTCTGAGGCAGAGGCTTCGAGAGGCAAAGGGGTGGGGGTGGAATGCTGCTGCTTTCACAATAAGGCTTGAGGTAGGAAGTGAAAGTCTTAGCCTCATCTCCATTATATAGGCTAGAAAAACTCAGTCTCCCAGGATTAAGTGACTAGTGAAAAATCAGAACTCGTATCAGGGTCTTCTAAATACAAGAGTATTATACTATGTGGCCTCTCTCTAGCTCAAGGCCCTTACTTGATGGAAAAGACAACTGAGATGGTGAGAGAAAGGAAGTAACCCAAGATCATCATGCTAATCAATGGCAAAGAAGCCAGATCAAATGGTTTTCTTTCAGTCAAGTTACACCCTAGTGTCAATGTCAAGATGACCTTCTCCAAGAAGTCAAGGGCAACCTCAGAGACATTGGCTCCCCTAAGAAAAGCAGATTGGGGTGCTGACCTCCACACTCCAAAATTTTACTACTCTTTTTCAGCCATCTAGGAAGCAAGAAATGCCCAGGGACACAGTTAGGTTCCTCCTCCAGCAAGGAGCTGGAGAGGATCATTTTGGGCCATATTTTCAACATCCCTCTTTTCTTCCTCCACTCCCACTAGGTCCAAGCCAGCCTTTTTTTTTTTAAACCACAGAGCAGGAATCTTTTGAAAGAGTGACAGAATTACAGTTGTGAAGTGGGAAGGGTGGGGAGAGAAGAGGGAGGTCCATATACCCAACAGCAGATTAATGCTCCCTGCAAGGCCCTGGTTCTCTCACCATTTCCTCCCACAAACTATTATCAACCAGAGGCTTAGCGGCTCTAGAAAGCCACAGTCAACGTCCGCATCCCTGCTAAGAACGGACTCTCCTAAAGGAGCGGGAGCTGGGAGCCCCAAGGCTGCCTCAGAGGAATGAAATGGAAGAGGGACCACAAGTCATGCTTCTACCCTCCCCTTAAAGTTTACAGAGCAGGTTTATGTAATAGCCCCAGGAGGGGGTAGCGAAGGCACTGTTATTCTCACTTTACAGGTGAGGAATCAGGTGCACAGACACGAAATGACGCTTGGCCAGGATGATGGACTCATGACGCCGAATTTCTGATTCTGGAGACCAGAGTTCTTTCAGTACATCACTGAGACCAGAACCCAGAAATTATCTCCTTCTCAGTCCCCAGTAACATTTTCTTTTTTCTCTATTTTCTTCTTTCTTTTATTTCTCTTTCCTTTCCCTCTCCTCTCCCCTCTTTACCCTTTCCTCTTTTCTCTCTGTTCCTCCTCCTCTCTCCTCTCCTTTCCCTCTTCCCTTCTCTCCTTTCTGTCTCTTCTCCTCCCCTGCTGTCTCCTCTCCCTTTCTTCTTCTCTTCTTACGTTCTCTTCTCCTTTCTTTCCCTTCTCTTTTTCTTTTCCTCTCTTTTCTCTCTCCCCCCCCTTTCCCATTCCTCTTCTCTTCTTTCCTTCTCCTCTCCTCTTCTGCTAACCCTAACCAACCTCACTCCATCCCTGATGATGAGAATAGAAAGCAGGTCAGGAAAGGAAACCCTGAGACCTCGTGAAAGTAGAAGTGCCCTCCATCTGCAGGGGAAGGCAGTCCCCACAGGTGGTTATGGGGAGCTGAACATCTGTCTGGCCTCCTCTGGGTAAGGAGGTGGGGACTGCCCCAGCTAGAGAAAGGCTCGTTACTATCCTATGTTTAGCACAGGGGTTAACTAACTCTCCCTAGTGCCCCACCCTGCCCTAAACACACACACACACACACACACACACACACACACACACACACACACACACACACTTCAATCAATACCCTGTTTTTTTCTACACTCAGGTTGTGTACTCCAATGATCCCTGTCATACCCCACCCCCCAACTCTCCTGCCTTTTCTCCCTCAGTGTCTCCCTCGTCCTCATTCTCCTAACCACTCCTGACAGAGAACGTGGGCCACATCGTGGAGGAGGCCAAAGGAACAGAGAAAGGATCTCAGGAAGAAATGATGCTCCTTGGGAGGGAAGTCACAGCATTCTTTCCTCCCAAATGGCAGCCCTACAGGCAGACACCCATCACTAGCATTTCCAAAGCAAAGAACTCTGCTATTCTCCCAGAGTAGCTCAGAATAGTAACCCAAACATGTCGGAGTCTATTTCTTGTTCTTCATGCTGTTTCCATGGCATTTTCTGGAAGCCGGACTACGTTCAGGAATTGTTCACTCATTCAACAAGTATTTTCAGCACCCTCAATGCTGCACCAGCTTCCTAGAGTGGTAGTTTTGGGGCAGAGGGGTTAGGAACCCCAGAGAAACTAGTCGGAAACTCCAGGGACTCCCGTGTGACCTAGAGGCTTCAGGGACATCAGTTTGGGTGGTGGCAACACACACACTGTGAGAGTTTTGTTTTGTTTTGTTTTTTTCTTTTTAAAGCAGGATGACTTAGCTTCCTCCCTCTCCCCAGCCAGCACCTAGAGCTCCTTCTCTCTAGACTATAAGATCTGCCATGATGCCTAGACAGAAACAAATGAGAGCCTTTCTCTGCTATCCATATGCGTAAGGATGATATGAGGCAGGAGGGTCCCAGGAGTCCTACAGGAAAGGGGCGGGGTGGGAAAGGGAGGGAGGCCAGAGGATGAAAATATGCGACTATCACTGAGAACAAATAAGAACATGAGAGAATTTCTTTAGCTCTACTTGAAAGCTGGGATACTCTTGAGATGGAGGGCCAAGAATTAATAAGGCAGAACTTTCCCAGCATGCGCCACCATATCAAAGAGGCAGGCCCTTTGGTGGGAGTAAGGGGCTTTGATAGAAGACTGGGGGGAAGTCACAGAGACTTGGGTGGGGCACTGAGGAGAGGATGGTGTGGAGGAGGGGGAGGGAGGGAGAGATTGTTCTAGAGCCTTGGCTGGGCCAGACTTAGGGTGGAGTCCAGGGTTGAAATAACATGGTGCCAAGATTTGGGGAGTGGAAGGAAGAGGACGGTGTCAGAGTGAGTAGAGTAATGGGTAGAGGGACAGCTGAGTCGAAAAAGAATGGGGAGAAACCTAGGGGTCCATGATCAAGTTCAAGGGCTCCTAAGGCCCTCACTAAGTTATTGAGGGCCAATACATCCTTAGAAAGAGAATCCTGAAGGCCTCCCCTGCCCATGCAAAATGGTCCTCTCTGGCCATGTGGGGAAGGCAAAGCTGCTGCTGCTGAGGCTGTCATTGCTAGGGACACAACAGCTGCCTTTAGGCTCCTGCTCCAAGCTCGCGGAACCAGAGTTAACATTAAGAGGAAGTTGTTGGAAAGTCAGACCGGAATGGTCGATAGGGAAGGCAGAGCAGGGCTTGGTCACAGATGGTTCCTGTTGGGGGAAGAGCAAGGGTGCAGCTGCCCGTTTCTGCTTTTCCCCCTCGCTCCCCTCACTGCATTATCACTGAGCCACAGCTGGCTGCCTTCCCCTCTGGCCGGGGGAGACCTCTCCCTCCGCAGCTTCCCCTCACCACCCGCCCCAGCTGTCACATGGGCACCCTGCAGCCACCCACCCCTTCCCCAAGACATTGAGCCATAGAGTGGGGTAGGCTGAGCAGCAAGGAGCGCTGGGAGGTGGGAGTGACCCCTATCAGTCCTGAGTTTTTGATCCCATGGGACTCCCCTGTTGGGTCTGTCCTGATCAGTTCTCTGAGACCAAAAGACCCAAAAGAGTCTAAGGAGAGGAGAAGTGCAGGGACTCGGCTTCTGGAAGCAAGACCTCTGGTTCCAGATTAGGGTCACTACTTTGTGCCTTGGGAGTTCAAGGTCAGGATTGCAGCCTTGGGCACTCTGCCTAGAGAGGCTCTCCTAGACCTTTCTCAACTCCACCCCATATCTCTGTCTCTATCTCTCTCTGTCTCTCTCTGTCTGTCTGTTTCTCTCTGTCTCTCTGTCTCTCTGTCCCCCCCCCCCCCCACACACACAGTGTCCTCATGTCCCGAGCATCTTCCATGCTGGAGAGCTGTGTTCCTCCTCGGCCCAGAGGTCCTAGGAAAAATGGCCCAGGTAAGGACATTAAGGCTTTAAGAAAGTGGGAGGGAGTTCTGGGGGAGAAGTGGGGGGTGGGGGAAGAGACCAGCAGAAGGACAGGGCAGGCCAGGTGGGAGGAATACTCCCCACCCACAAGCCGCCATCCCCAAGGCCTTCAGCTTTGTTGACATCCCTAGAACTCACCCCAAATATCAACAATAGTGTCATTGGAATGGAATGGTCCCTAGCAGCTGGGGCAGGTGTTCACTGGCAAGGGCGCCAGCAGGTGCCAAGCATGTATCCTCCCCTGTGTTGGCCAAGAGGCAGATGCTAAGGCCAGAGAAGGGGTGGGATGGGGCCACTCTAAGCGTTGAACCTGGAGAGGAAGATGAGCTCATGCTCTGCAACACGGCTATGCACTTAAATGGTTTCATTGGGTTGGATCGATGATGCTGGATAAATGAGAAGGAAATAACCAGGTCCTCCTTCCTAAGAAGCAACAACAGATGGGAGAAGGACTAAGGAGGGGAGAAAATGGAAGGCAGCACAGGAGTCATGTGGGACTAGGACAAAGGGAAGTCCTCTCTGGTCTGGGCTCTGTGACTATGGGCAGGTTGGACCATATGACACAGGAGAGATTCCTGCCCAGGCCTGGTACTTATCACTCCTTGCCAGTGTATCTGTTTCAAATCTTAGAGGCTGTAGAAGGTTGACTTGGTTGTGTGGGAGGGTACACAGGTCTCTTATGGCTCTAAAGGCTCCGTTTCTAAGGTCTCCTATGAACCTATAATGTAGCAGATTCCTCCTGGGCACTCCAAGAGGGGGTGGCCCTAGATAGTTGCCCATGCTCACTTACCTGCCTTTCCCAGTAGCCACCACCTTCCCTAAGCCCAGCTTGACTCATTTATTCATCCATCCATCCATCTATCCATTCAGTCACTCATCATTTATTAGAATCTAGTGTGTGTAGCACATTCCCCTCCTTCACTTCCACTGCCCCCCACCTGATCTTGTTAACAAAAGTCTCTGAGATCTGTGCAGGTTGAAGGTAGATCAGGACTTTAGCCAGAGGCCCAGCTAAAGACATTAATGAAACAGAAGCAAGGCCCTGAGCAGTTGGGGTAGGTAGATAAGAGTCCCCTCTCTCTCTTTTCTCTCTCTGGGCAGCCAGGGGACTAAGCTGCAGGAATTGGCTTCTTGGTAAGGTATCCTGCATTGAATTTAGAGCAGGAGACTCCTTGCCCCATTTTACAGGTGAGTAAATGGAGGCAGACAGAGGGTAAGTGAGCTGCCCAAGGTCACATAGCTATTAAGTGTCTGAGGCTGAATTTGAACTGAGGTGTTCCTGACTCCAGGAATAGTCTAGTTTGCCAAGAGGATGGCCAAGTGAGAACAGCAAGCCCAGGTCGGTGTCCCTATCTCTTCCAAAGATCCAGGTACTTGGTAGCCCAGCCATATGAGAGTCACTTTCACAAGATCATAGATTTTTAGAGTTGCAAAGGATTTGAGAGAACATTTTCTCCAACCCTTTCATTTTAGAGATAAGGAAACAAGCGTAGGCAGAAGGAGTGATTTACCGGAGGTCATACCAGTAGTAAATAGCTGAGCTGGGATTTGGAGCCCTGATGTTTAAATCCAAATTCTAGGCTCCTTCTGCCATATCAGCTGAAAGGTGGGAGTTTCTACCTTGGACAACAGTATCTGAGCAACTCTGATACAAAACAAGAGAACCCTGAAGGACAAGAGTTTTTGAGACCCAGTGTCCCTAAGCCTGTTCTTGGGAGAAGAGGATGTGGGCAGGGTTGGAACCAAATCACCACATTTTAGCCAGGTTGAGTGGGAGGTTTGTAGCTGGGAGGCATCAAGCCTGATTCCATCCAACTGGGCTACTGGCCTCTCAAAAACTGGCTGAGATCAATTGGAAAGGGGAGTAGGTCATAGCTTAGGACTCTAAATGAGAATGCACCACTGAGGGGCAAAGCATCCCCATTATATTGACTTGTGCTGATAAAGAGCATTCACCCAAATGTTGGAGCCAGACAATGGTAATGATGTCAAAGATAGAGAGGTTGGCAGCATTTGAACTATGGTATGTCAAGGTTCTGGCCCCTTGGAGGATGAAGCTAGACCACATTCTGGCCTTTGCCATGAGACTAGGTAGGGAAGAGAAGAAATTGAATGTATACCAGCTACCCACTTTCACAAGTATATGGGCAAGGGACCAGAAGAGAGTACCATGGCGACTTCTGTCCTATGGTAGAAAGTAGGATGAGGCAATGACAAGTGATACAGGTGCCAACAAATGGGTCTGTCCATGTGCTATGTCTGCCAGGCATGCCACAAGTTGCTGACCCCTGCCATACATGGGTGAATCTCAAAGCTGATTCTTTCAAAAGCAGAATAATGAGGTCCCAGAGTCAGGGAGTCACCCATATAAATCAACATGGCAATGATTCTGGACTAAGATTACAGACCCACATTCAGCCAAGAACTTTGAAAAGCTTTTTAGAAACACCTCATAATCTGGGAATAATTGTTCATCCTTGATGGCCATGGAGACAGGGACAACAAGCAAAGCCAAAATCTCTAGATTCGATTCAGCTTATGTGTTTTAAAGCACCTCTTCTATATAAGGTGTTCTCCCTAAGTACTGAAGATACAAAGATAAAAGGAAAAATAGTCCTTGACCTCAAGGAGCTGATATTAGAAGAGAAGGGTATAATGAGTATAAAGAGACAAATGTAAGATCGTGTCAGGAGAGAGTTGAGAGGAAGGATGGGAAAGGCTTTGCATAGAAAAAGGCCCCTCAGTTGAGCCTTGATAAGGATCCCAAGAAACAGAGGCAAGGAGAGAGGGCACGCCAGGCAAAGGTTCAGCCTTTAACCACCAATCAGGGAACAGCAAATAGCCCCTTTTAGAAGGAGAGTAATGGGAAATTATCTTGGAAAGGCAGGTTGGAAACAGATTATAAAAAGCTTTAAAGGTCAATCTGATGAGTTTGAATTTTATCCTCCAGACAATGAGGAGTTACTGAAAATTCTTTGGAGGTGGTTTCTATCTCTTTCTATCTCCCAACATAGAGCTGATAGGAAGTCACTAAGCTGTTTTTGGTAATAGGGGCTAGCAAATTCAGTGTCATGATACAGAAGAAGGAGTTCTGGATCTGGAGTCAGGAAAGACCTGAATTTAAGTCCTGCTTCTGACACTAGTTTGGGTGACCCTACGCAAGTCATTGAACCTCTCTGGGACTCAATTTCCTTTCCTGTAAAATGTGGTAGTAGTACCCATAGTATTGGCCACATAGGGCTATTGTGAGGAATAAATTATTAATCAGGTGTAAAGAGTTTCCTAAATCTCAACATTCAGTATTAATGTCAGTTGACCAAATATGTGTTAAGTTTCTACCATGAACAACTACGCCAGATGCTGAGGAAGCAAATGGATTCAGTCCTTGTCTTCAAGAAGCTTAGGACTGCCATATGCAAGCGTAAGTATGGTACCAGATAGAATCATTGATTTAGAGCTGGAAAGGACCTTAGAGGTCATCCAGCTCAACCCCCCTCATTTTACAGATGAGGAAACTGAGGCCTCTGCAAGTGAAGATACTCACTTAGAGTCAGCTAGGAAGAGTCGGGACCACTGGCAAAGAAAAGGTCCAGATAAAATGCTAGGAGGAACCTGGGAAGGGAAAGATCCCCACCTACCCACCCACCCACAGCTGGAGGGTATGGAGGAGAAGGGAAGGAGCTTGGTTAAGTGCAGGAAGCAGAACTTGGAGGAAGAGAAGGTTGAAAACTATCAGGGGTAGGGAGACAGGGAGTTCCAGAGCCAACTCAAGAGAATACATGAGTCTGGGCAATAGGATGGTTTAGTTGGGTTGTGTGAAGGGGAACAGTGTGAAATAAATATGAAAAGGGAGGCCAGAGCCAGACTGGGGAGTTAACAGACAACTGGCCAAAAGGCAAATGGATAGAAGGAGGCACTGATGAAGAGACCTGTGCAATCCACAAACTGGAGTATGAGCCAATGTCCCATTGAGAACTATGGGTTTTCCTACATTAAATCAAGGATTCTGGGATCTGTGAATGTGTGTGTGTATGTGTGTGTGTGTGCCCATATATGCACATACAGATAAACATACATGGCATGTATCTATATTTACTCATGTATATATACACACATGGTTCTGCTCTTAACACTTGTTCAGAAAATACACATTGGTTCCAACATGACTGACATGCTAAGGAATAGTTTGTGTTTAATGTGAATTTTGCATTTGTTTACACACAATTTCATGATGAAGGAAGACTGCACCACAGTGATGGCTGGGAATGCATGGGGTGAGGCTGTGGGGGTGATGGCTGACGATGTGCCACCAGAATGCTCAGGCCACAGGTCCTATAGAAAAAGATGTCTTGCTTCAACTGAAGGAAAGTGTTGTAGGGGTCATCTTCCTTGACCCAGGCTGGAGTGAGAGCTACTAGGGGTAGGGAGAGAGTAATAACAACGAAGGATAGAAATATGGTGTCCTGGATAGACCAGTAGATGGCCTGGCCCTTTGGACCCTCATCATCATTCCTTAGCCATCTGCCTAGGGAAAAGCCCTGATGGAGATGGTCCTCATTCACTGCCTAATGCCAGGCAGTGGGTCCTGAGGAGGAAGCAATGCCACCAATCTCTGATTCCTGGTCATAGGACAATCCCATCTATGGCCCTCATGGAGTGTTGTTGATGACCTGGATCCCAAGGGGGGGGCTCCTCAGGGCATGGCTATGGCAACTTTAAATGGGTTTCAAGTCCCCCTGCCCCCTTCCAACATCGGCTCTTTGTCAAGGTAAAGCATTATATTGATGGTCTGTCTTCTGGTGAAATAGAGGCCATGGGTTCAACTTCTCATCTCTCTCCCAGTCCTGTCCTCCTCTTGACCCACCAGCTTTCCCAATTGTGGAAGCAAGCTGAGCAGCACCCCAAGGTCAAGGATAATTAATTGTTGTATTTATGCATGGATTCCTTTCTTTTTTCTTTAATTTGTCACTGATGAAGTGTTTGAATGTTGAGACCCTAACTCCATTTTCCCCATAAGCCTTTTGGTTTTTACTGTATTTTGAATAGCTGGTGATTTTTAGTTGTTATGGCAGAACTAACTGTATATCTGTGTGTGTGTGTGTGTGTGTGTGTGTGTGTGTGTGTGTACATAAGACTGCTAGGTGGCACAGTGGATAGAGAGCTAGGCATAGAGTCAGGAAGATCTGAGTTTAAGTCTGGCCTCTGACACATACTAACCATGTGACCCTGGGCGAGTCACTTAACCCTGTTGGCCTCAGTTTCCTCATCTGTAAAACAAGCTGGAGAAGGAAATGGAAAACCACTCCAGTATCCCTGCCAAGAAAACTCTAAAAGGTGTCTCAAAGAGTCAGAGATGGCTGAAATGACTCAACAACAATAGGTATACATTCATACATGCACAAATGTACATATGTATGTGTGTATATATATACATATATATATATACACATGCGCACACACATGTGTATAACCATGTTTAGTTTCCTTTGTAATTCTACACATTTTATTTTATGCATTTTAAAGCCTTATTCTGAGAAGAGGGCCCTAGGCTTCCCCAGAAGGGGTCCAGGACACACAAAAAAGATTATGTTAGAGGAACTTTCCATTTGAAGAGGAAGTATCCCCCTATAGTGAAATGACTAGCACTATCCTGGAGAGTGAGGCCAGCACCACCCTCTCATGGAAGACCTCGTCGGAGGAAGTGCCCCAAGAGGCAGAAAACCTGGATTCAATAATAAAGTAATAGTCAGAGCTCACATCTCTATAGGGCTTGAGGGTTTACAAAACGTTCTCCACCCAACTAACCTGTGAGCTCTAGAGTCTAATTATTACTAGCCCCATTTTACAGATGAGAAAACTGGTTCAGAGCAGTTGAGTGTCTTTCAGGGTTAGAGGGTCATTCAGGGTTAGAGCCAGGATTCAAGTTCATTCCTCCAAGAACATGGCTCTTTCTCCTCTATATGAATGCTTTTCAGTCATTAGGAGAATGGGGATCTTGGTAGACTTTCCCAGGGACCCACAGGGTGACCCGTTGAGAGAATCCCCCCCTACTAATGCCAATAGAAAATTACTCTGCAATGTACAGTCTTTCAGAGTCACCTGGAACACTAAGAGGTTAAGCCTTGCCCAGACTCACTCAAACGATCTGAGACCCAGACAGGACTTGAATAGGGAGTCTGGGGGTCTCTGAGGCCAACCCTCATCCACTCCACCATACAATACTGCCTGTCTCCCTCATCTGTACAAGGGGAATGATGCCTTTTATACTTATGGCTGTGGGGCTCAAATGCTATTATATATACGTAAAGCCCTTTACAAACTCATCAGTGTCAGCTACGATTGTTATAACAGAAGTGCCCAGCCTACCCTGACTCCCAGGGACAATAGAGGAAGGGAGGAGGGGCTCTGTGGGGATGTCTCAGAATAGAGTGAACCCTGCCAGGAGGGCCCACTACAAAGCAGGTTAGGCCACTGGTCAGAACAGCAATCAACAGGCAATCAGTAAGTATTGTTTAAGCTCCTACTGTGTTCCAGGAGCTACAAAGACAAAAATTAAATAGTCCTTGTCCCCTCAAGGAGTTTCAGTCCATCTATGGAGCAGAGTTTCCAGGGGCTCAGCTTACTGTGAGAAACCCATGCTCACTCCATAGGGAAGATGCCTTATTGTCCCCCAGGGAGAGTGAGTCCAAATGTGGGCACACAGGAAGACAGTCTGACCATGGTATGGTTTCATAAATCTCTGAAAACAAAGCCAAAAATGCAGGGCCGCCCCCACTATGAAAAGCATCTGCCGTCCAATTTCCTGCCTTTAGCCTTCTGTGGGGAAACTGGGGTTTCCATTGAAATGGAGCAGAGAAGCTTGTGGTTGAAGTGTGAAGAGAGTGGGAGGGAGGCAGGAAAGCCGATTTTTCATATTTCTCCACCTACTCAATTTCACATGTGCCTCGTCTGTCTTGCTCTGCCTCTCCTGGTTCTCCCTTCCAGGAGAAGGATGATCAGTGTCCTTTATTATTATCATTCCCTTTGGTTTGTAATGCTTGCTTAACCCAGTTATGGAACTCTCGGAGTCTCCAGGCCAGCCTGGACCCAGGTTCCATTCTTAGAACCAGGCTGGCTAGTGGCCTGGGCCATGCAGGGACAATAATGGCTCATGGGTGTGGCCCAAGAGTGGTGGGGCCTGGGGAGGCTTACGATGTGTGTCTATGTACATTCTGACTTTTGGAACAGGGCTTGCTATAGTGGGCAGGGAATTTGTGTGAGTTCTTGATCAAAGGAGTGCCATGATGAACACCATGGGGTACAACATAGATGGGGGAGGGTGGGGGAGGGGAGATAGGAAGGAGGGATGCAGCAAATGAATGAGGACCAAGTAGGGTGGCTGCCGGCAATGGCTTAGACCCAGATGCCAGCTAACATAGGCCCAATCTAGAGAGGTGGAAGTAGAAATAAAGGAGAGAAGTCAGATCACAAGGACAACTCGGAGGAGAAATCAACATTTCTTAGAGACTGACTGGATATGGGGAAGAGGGAACGTAAAGAGATGAACACTCCTCTGCCATTGTGAGCCTAGGAACAGGGAAATCCATGTACCTGGCAGGAAGAGGAAGTCCACTATGTAATATGATTGGAGGGGCCCGAGGATGGTCACCCCCAAAGATCTCCCTGAAGGTGCCACACTCTGAAATTCCACATTCGGAATTTTTGGTTGGTAGCCTATTTTAAAATGCAAATATTCCTGAGGGGAGCAGCATTTTATCAGAGATTCATGAGAACTTAGGGTAGAAGGACCTTAAAAAATCATTTGAGATCACCTCCTACTCCCCACAGATTATCTTATCTATCAGCCCAAGGGGTAGTCTAAAGGAGTTCTTAAGCTTTTTTGTGTCCTGGCCCCCTTTAACCATCTGGTGAAGTTTATAAACTTAGAATCATGGTTTTAAATGCATAAAGTAAAATACATAGAATTACAAAAGAAACTTATCATAATAAGAGATAGTTTTCAAAATATTTTTAAAAAACAAACTCAGACTAATAACCATTGATCTACATGAACAACCCCAATGACGGTGAGCTCAGTATCTCACAAAGCATCCTATTCTGTGGTGGGCCATTAGAAAGCTTCTCCTCCTCATTGTTGTTGCTCAGGCACTTCAGTGGTGTCCAACTCTTCATGATCCCATTTGGGTTCTCTTGACAAAGATATTGGAGTGGTTTGACATTTCCTTCTCCAGCCCATTTTACAAATGAGGAAACTGAAGCAAATAGGGTGAAGTGACTTACCCAGGGTCATGTGATTGGTAAGTGTCTGAGTCCAAATTTGAACTTAGGAAAATGAGTCTTCTTAATTTCAAGCCAGGCACTCTATTCACTGTGCCACCTAGTTACCCCCTCATCATTAAATGATGCCAGAATCAAGTCTTTCTTCCTCACTGATCTTAGTTCTGTTCTCCAGAGCCCCAGACTAAGTGGCTTCCTCTTCCACATGACAGTCCTGTAGATATTTAGAGAGATAGCTGCCATTTTACCAAGAAGGAACTGACGTCTAGAGAGGCATGTTCCCCAAGGTCACACAACTGAAGAGCTAGGGATGAGATCCAGGCCACCAGACTAAGAGTTGAGTTTTTTCTCACCACTTTTTCTCACACTTAGGGGTCGGGAAAATTCTCCGGAATTCCAGTTAGGGACTTAAAAATCTGTTACCCAACCATCTGGTGACATCCAAAGTTAAATGTAAAGGATGGAAGAGAGTCAAGTGTGAATGTCAAAAAGCCAAATCCTGTTTTATCTGTTAGAGGTGCCCATAAGGAAGGTGGTACAGGGGAGCTTGTAAAAGTCCTGGGGTCAAATCCTGCCTCCGGCACTCACTCACTACCTATGGGACCGGGGAAAATCACTCAACCTCTTTAAGACTCAATCTCATTATCTGTAAAAGAAGCATAATGATACCTGTAGGTTGTGAGGCTCAAATGAGATAATGTCTGTAAAGCCCTTCGCAAACCTTCGAGCGCCAGTCATCCTTATTATGGAGAGCCAGTGTGACCGGAGCACAGCACCTGCAGTCGGAGGCATAGGGGTCGGCTTTGTGATTTCATTAGCCCAGGGAACTCTCGGGTGGGGAAACTCCCCCCACTGATGCAGGTCGGCACTCTCCTTTCCGACGTCCTTGACTTCGCAGGATCACGTGGCTTGAATGTGTCAGAGCCAGCTTTCTCCATCTACTACACTGCGCCTCTCACTGCCTCTACACTGAGTCAGGAAGCTTGGGTTCCCATGCCGGCGCTGACCCTTTCCTAGCTCGATAACCTAGGGCAAGCCGCCTGTCTCTCTGAGTCTCAGTGTCCCCGTCTCCAAAATGGAGCGGATGATACGGGAGGGTTGTTACAGAAGGCTGTAGGAAAGAGAGTTGTTATTCCAAATATGGAGCGACGGTAAACCAGGCTGGATCGACTTTTGTTCATCCATATTGATTTTTCTCCCCCCTCCTCCTTGGGGATGAGAGGTGGTAGAACGGCAGAAGAGCTAATTAAATCCCCATCATTAAGTAGCCGGATGCAGCTAGTGCCACCCCAGCAACGAAGCCACGCTGGCAAATGGCCTATTTAGAGGGACTTTGGTGGGGGAGGGGAGGAAAGGGGTGGCAACTTGGAGCTGACCCCCCTGGGAGAGGCTGAGTGTGCAGTGAGGGGAGGAGGGCCGCTGGCAGGAGGGACCTTTAGAAAAGACGTTAAAATAGCAACAAGAACTACCATTTAAATAACTTTTAAGGTTTACAAAGTGCTTTACATAAAGTATTTCAGATGATCTTCAAACAACCCGGTGAGGTAGTGATCTCTCTAGGCTTACTGCTCCTCTTCGCCAACTCTATGGTCCCGTCAACTGGCCTCTCTGCGCTTCCCCAAGAAGGCCATTCCATCTCTCTGCCTACCTTTGCACAGCTGTCCTTCTGGCTTGAAATGCCCTCCCCCCTCACCTCCGACTCAGAGAAACCCTGCTTTCCTTGATAGCACAGCTCAAAAAGAACCTTTTTCATGAAATCTTTCCTCGACCCTTCCCCAGCTGCTAGTGCTTCTCCTTTGAAACGACTGGCCTTAGAGTGAAGGAAATCTGTGTTCAAATCCTGCCCTGTATGAGCATAGACAAAGCCCAACCTCAGTGCTCCAGCTAACTCTTTAAAACTATAATGTGCAGGCTTGTCATCTTGGGGTGAGAGAGAGAAAAAATGTGGAACTCAAAATCTTATAAAAGTGAACACTGAAAACTATCTTTACAAGTAATTGGAAAAAATAAAATACTACAATTCTAAAAGACTATAATGTACAGTCTAGGTGCTGATTTGCTTTGTTAAGAAGTTTCCCTACTGGCTTTTCCATATACCAGTTGAATCATAGATCTAATCCAATAAAGAAAGTATCTTATATGTATTTACACGGATGTCTCCCCTAATCGAACGGAAATTCTTTGAGGGGGCTGGGAGGCTGGGGTTGTCATTTTTGGCTTTGTATACTCAGTGCCCAGCACATGGGCCTGACCCATACCTGCTAGCTGACTGAATAAATGATCAACTACAATTTGACCCCCATTCTCGAAGTCTGATTTGGCCTGGTCCTGGGTTACCAGTTCTTTCCCATGAAAGCACTTTCAGCATGAAATTCACTCTTACCCTGCAAAGAGAAGAGAGGGCAGGGTTTCTGAGGAATGATCGTGACCCTGCCCAATCAGATCTTGGAAGCTATCCAGAGGATGTCTATTTTTTTGCATTCTGCTCCAGAGCCCATTCCGTGTTCCTGCTGCCTTCTCTGATCCCGCAGCTCTCTGCAGTGTCAGTAGAAGGTCAGGGAGAAGGAGGGTAATTAGGAGGAAGGTTTGAAGCAGGAAGGGCAGCCATTTACAGGAGCATGGATTCCCCCAGAGAGCCTATGTTTGAGGGAACTCAGAGCCCAGACCTTATCGATTCTCACCTTAGTCCATTCGCTGGTATGAATAAAGAGCCTACAGTTTTTCAATGGTGGACTCTGGGTGCTGCCTGAGGGGGCTAAGCGCTGGAACCTTACCTGTGAGGGGCGGGGACAGATGGGAAGGGGGTTGAGGCTGGCCTGATTGGCTTAGAAAACACATTTTCAGTTGAGTTGTTTGCTCTGGCCTCCCTGTAAGTGGCCTTCAGTCTTCCATTTAAATAGGGGTTTGTGTGCGCAGATCAGTTACTGTGAGGGAGACTGGGGGAGAGGGAGGGGGTTTTGCTGTGTGTCCCCTTTACAAGGGCACAGAGCCGCTAGATGCCCTGGCCAAGGTTGTCCAACATGTGTCAGGGGTGGGACCAGGAATAGAACAGAGGGCCCTTCCGCTTCCCGAGCCCAGAGCTCCATCCTCCTGCTCAGGCGGCTTCCCGCTGGAACAACACGAGCGGCTCGACGCCCGAGCAGGAAGAAGGTTCAAAGTGGCCGGTCTGGCCGCGAGATCCCGGCCCCATCCTCAGGGGCGACGGGCCAGCGCTATCTGGGTGGCGCAGGAGGCCGAGGAAGCGGCGGCGCCCAGGGTTAAGCCTCCAGCCGCTGGTCACACGGTCCGACGGTCGGGGCCAGGCCCGGGACCCCCAAGATCCTGACGCCCCACCCTGGGCCCGGCTTCCTGTGCAAGGATATGACTGGGGCTGAGCCGCAACTGAACTGGGAAACAGACGGAGCCTGTCGGGCCCTCAGCGTGCCCCCAGCTCTCTCTTCCTCTGGTCCTCCCTTGACCGAGGGGGGAGGGTTGGAGCAGGAGCCCCTGATGCTGCCCCCATGTTCCTGCTGACAGCTCGCCGCTGGGGACTCAGTGACTTCCCAGGAAAGGTGGCAATGAGCACTAAAGAACTATCTCCCGAAAAAGGGAGGAAAAAAGAGAAGGGGGGGGGGGAGACAAGGAGACAGGGACAGAGACACAAAGAGGGACAGAGAAAGAGAGAGGGAGAGAAAGACAGAGAGGGACAGAGGGAGAGAGAGAGAGGAAGAGGAAGGGAAGAGGGGGAGAGAAAAGAGGCAGAGATAAAAGAGAGAAATGAAAGGAAGAAAAGAGAATGCGAAGAGAAAGGCAAAGCCGGGGTAAAGAGAGAGAAAGGAGAGAGAAGCTGCGAGAAGGCCTTTCCTGTAGAACAGATGTCACCTCAGCGGAGGCAGCTGCGCTGAGTGATAACTCGGGAGCGGGTGAGCCGTCTTTCCCAGCCCACTGGTGCGCACCAAGCCCCTTATCTCCGTCGTGCATTCCGCATTGAATTACAGAGCTGGAAAACCTAGGCAGGCGGAAGGGGGGCGGCGGGGGCTGAGGGGCGGGGGGAGCGCTTCCCTTTCACACGAAATTGAAAAGAGAGCGTGGGGCTGCCAGCAGACCAGCTCCTGGGAAGATCTGAGCCGCAGACTGTGTTTGAATCCCGGAGCTCGGGAGCCTGGCCCCGGAGCTCACGCGTGGGTCAGCCGGGACGAAGAGATTCGGACCTGTGGAGAAGGAAACCTATCTACTCCCCTCCCCCCAAAAAAGTCCTCAGCGTCATCCCCCAACACCAGAATAGGCGCAAATTAGTGCCCGCCCGATGCTGAGAATTCCAGGACTGGCAGGACCCTTCGGGAGAAGAGGGAGAGTGGGGAAGGGAAGCCCACTGGAGGTGGGGGTGGGGGGAGAATCTATAGGACCTCGAGGAGGAAGACTAGAGCAGACCTCAGGGGATGTAGACACTTCCCCTACACCCACTGTCCATCCAAGCCCTCTTTCCAAGTCCCCTCCTGGCTCCCCAGTCCTCTGCTCTGGAAGCATTTAGAAATAATTTCCTATATGTGAAGCATAGTACTGAATGTGTAATTTCTGGGACCTGGGTTCAAATGATGACTTCTGGGCAAATCTTAGCCTGGCTGGGTCTATTTCTTCATCTATATAATGAGGGACTTGGCCTGGTCCCTAATTCTATAATCTTAGGATCCCAAGCCAGTAACATGTAAAGCTCAGACAGGGCTGACTGATATTCCTTCCTTGAGTGGAACAAGGCCACCTTATTCTCTGGAATCTGTTTTCCCCTCCTCTACTCTCTTTTGGATGTCCAGAGGCCTTTCCAAATTGGGTTTTCTCATAGAGGTGCAGTTTGCTTTTCATTGCTAACCCTAAGCCTGATTCCTTGTCCCTAAGAACCTATAAAATTTCAAAATTGAAAAAGATCCCAGAGGCCATCTCACCAGACTTCTATCTGAAAAGATCCCCTGGACAATCAGCACTATAAGCCAATTCCTCCCTTAGGGAACCCATCCTGCCATTTCCCCAAACTATACCATAGCCAGACCTTCTGAGTTATTCTACTTCTATCCAGAATTTGGGGACTATCAAGTTAGGAGGCCCATTAGCAACAGAGGATGTCAGGCAACTAGGTGGGAGAATGGACAGTGTGCTGGACTTGGATCAGAGAACCTGAGTTCAAATGCTACCTTAGATGCTTGCTAGTTTTGTGACCCTGGGCAAGTCACTTAACTACTGTTGGCCTTAGTGTCCTTATCTACAAAATGATGGGGTTTGACTCGATGGCTTCCATTCAATCACTGCTAGTATTTTTTGTCAGAATTTCTGATTTTTTTCATCAGTTCTTAGTAAGCACCTACTATGTGTTAGGTACCACTGGGGATACGGGAAAATGTAGAAGATATAGTCTCTGTCTTCAAATCAGTAAACATTTATTTAAAGGTATACTGTTATGCAAGGTGCCATGGTAGGTCCTAGGCTCTCAGGGAAGCCTCCTACAAGCTACAAGAGGGCTAGGACATTTATACAGAGACTTGTATCTCCACAAAGCCTAGTGGGCTGAGGGAAGGGAGCTGGGGAAAGAGGGGTGAGGAAGGGGGATGGGGAAGGGAGGAGTTTACAATCTAGTTGGGAAGTAAGACAGACATGTGAAATGATTAGAGAACAATCCTTGACAGTTAATGATAAATGCTAAACCGAATATTATGAGCTCTGCTTATGGAATGGAAGATAAGTCTCTTGCAACCATCAGGATGGGGAGAGATCAGTACATTGCTTCCTGGAACACTCAGGGAGAGATAGCTTCATGGAGGAGGGCTAGAGAGCAGTGGGGAAGGATGAGGAAGGAAGGCTTCAGGAGGGACCTGGAGGGAGAACGGCTCACATCTGGACAGTCCTCTCAGGATCTAGGGGCAAGCGATGGGGAGAGAGACAGCACCAGTGTCATTAACTAGCCAACAAACAGTAAGTGCTTAATAATAATAATAGTAATAGGTAGTTTTTATGTAGGACTTTAAAGCTTACAAAGACCTTCACGTTTATTTTCATGTATATGTTTTATATATATACACACAAACGTGTGTGATATATGTATGTGTGCAGGTGTCTAGGTATATACATACGTGTGTGTGTATGTGTGGGCACACACCTGTCAGGGATTATGCTGGGTATCAAAAACAAAAACCAAAATAAAAACAGTGCCTGACCTCAAGGAGCTTACATGCTAATGGGGAAAATAGCTTGTGAACCATTTGATTGTGCCTGGTACCTGGAATTAAGTGACCGGCTTGCTCATGGCCAAGTGATATAAGTGAACTGGAGTCAGGCAGACTTGCGTTCAAATCCTGCCTCAGACATTTACTAGTTATGTGAGCCTGGACCTCTCTGGGCCTCAGTGGCCTCATCTGTAAAATGGGGGTTGGGCTTGACCACTAGGAGACTTTCCAGCTCTAAATCTGCATTCTTATGAAGTATAAGAAGCAAGATCCCAAACTAGGTTGCCTGCTCTCCAAAGCTCAGCCTTCTTCCTGCTTCACCATGACTGCCTCTCTGAATTCCTGTGGAGAGAGGCCAATTCAGCTGGGCAGAAGAGAGTGGCCCAAGGCAGCCCTCAATAGAAGGGTGCTGCCCTATCCTGGGAGATAGTTTTGTGAGACCAGGAAATTATCTGGGCCACCCTAAATGCTTGGTGAACATCAGCACACACCCCCAGCTTTGTATATGATGGCAAAGGCCATGGCACCAAAAGAGTGTTAAGGCTCCCCTCCCCCCCATGGAGATCTTCCTTTCTGTGTGGGAGGCTCAGCCGATCTGCAGTCCTGATTCCAGCTTTGGCCACTGGCCTGGTTTGCACTCAAACCAAAAGCAAAGGACAAGATTGGCTAATAAAGTCATTACGTCTCCCTCTCCACCAGAAGTGATGGCTAATGGTTCTTCATCATCCCATCCTGGCCCTGTAGGATTTGCCAGTGTTTGTCTCCTGTGCCCTTCACTTCCCCTCCCAAAAAGCAGATCCCCTCTTCAGGGTCTCAGTACCCTGATGCTCCCCTCCCCCCTCTCTCTACTCTATTGATGCATGCTCTCAGGAAAGAATCTGTTCTCCATCACTCATTTCGGTCCATGTGTGCTTCTCAGCCCCTTTGCTCCCTCTCCCAGCAGAGATTTGTAGGGTGAGCCTTCCCTTGAGCTGTGGAAGGAAAGACTGTGTAACCTTAGAGAGGATTTTCAAGCATCAGCTAAGTCATTGGGGGAGGAGGGAATTTTTCTGGATGGGGCCCTAAAATCTTATCTTTTAGCCAGCCTGGCCTTCCCAAGAGTAAGTGTTATGGAGCCAGGAAGACGGGAAGGCTTGGGCTGGATTATCAGAGAAGAATCAAAAGCTTCACTAAGTAGCCTCTCCCAGTTCTAGAGCTGCCAGGGATGGAGGAAGGGAGCCACCCCAGAGACATGCCTCTGCTTCCTGCCTGAACTGAGCCTTGCTGGGAGGCACCCAGCCCTCAGGTGCAACTGGAGGCCACAGTCTTTTGGACATCTGTGACCTATCGGGGCCTTGCCTTTGACCCCACACCTGCTCCCTTGAACCTACCTCCTTCCTCCCAAACCCCTCACCTACCAGCCAAGAGTGTGGAACAGGTTTGGGGTCCAATTTTGTGGTGGCCTCAAGTACCAGGTACTAGATTGCCTGCCAGATATGGGAATCACAGCATCCTATAGTGGGACATTACCTAGGCCACCCCACTGTCTCCAGGTATGATGAACAGAGAGGACCATAGGAGCTGGCACAGATACCGGAGAACATATCGCCTAAGTGTCCCTCTTTCCATTTTATTAAGAAGGAAAGTGGGGCCCAAGGAAATTTACTAGGGAAGGCACCACAGCTAGTTCAGTACTGAGAAAAGATGATTCATAGGAAGGAATCATGTCTAATACTCCCTAAACACTTTTTTACTTGACTTCAGGCCCAAAATTTCAGAGTTGGAAGGGATTTTCATGTTCATCTAGTCTGACTCAATCCTGGAAAATCTTTACCTTCATGTCCAGTGAGAGAAAGCTTGTTCTCTGACCGAGGCACTTCAGTGGCTGGGAGCCAAGAAGGCCTAAGTTCAAATTTTGTCTTAGATACTGTCTAGCTGTATGACCTTGGATGAGTCACTTCACCTTTATATACTTCAGTTTCCTCACTTGCCAAATAGGGATTATCATAGAACCCACCTGCAAGGGCTGTTGTAAGGATCCAATGAGACGTTTGTAAAGTGCTTAGCACAGCACCTGGCATGTAGCAGGTGCTTCATAAATGCTTGCTCCTTTCCCCTGTGGCCCCTTCCTGAGGCAACCCATCCCACCTTTGAATAGCTCTAAGTATTAGGAAGTTTGATAAGCTTAAAGTTTCCTCTTTGCAATTTCCCATCACTTTTATTTGTGATCTCTGAACAAAAAGTTCAGTCCGTCCTCTAAGTGATAACCCATCAAAACTCAAAGACAACTGTCGTGTTTCCCTCCTCCAATCTAGTCAACCTTCATTCCTTCAAATAACTCCCCGAGGTCACCACTCTTTCTTCCTGGATGCTCTGTCTCTCATTATTGTGCCTACTTACTTGCTGGCTGTATCACTTTGATGACTCCTATGAAATTTGCAATTGTTTTTTTCAGATAAACTGCTATTGAGCCATTCTAACACCCCCTTTGTTCTCACAAAATTGACTTTTTGGACCTAGGTATAAGAATTTACATTTATCCCTACTATGTTTCATCTTATTTGAGCTGGTCCAGTGTTCTACATAGCCTGTTGAGATCTTCTTAGACCTTGATTCTCTGTAGTGTATTCACCCTCCCCTCCAACCTTTGTGACACCTGCAAATTTGCTAAGCATTCCACATAACCCTTTTATTCAACCCACAAAAACAAATGGTGAATAGCAGAGGACTGTCCCCTGGAGTCTTCCTCCCAAACTGACCAACTACTCTGGGGATCTGTCCATTCAACCAGTACTGAATCCATCTGCTTGTACTTTCATCTGGTCTACATCTCTCCATATTTTCTACAAGAATGGCAGGAGAGGCTACATCAAGTACTTCACCAAAACCTAGGTGAACCCTTTCAAAATTGCCACCCAATCTACATTTCTAGTAATACCACCAAAAAAGGAAATAAGATTAGTCTGACCTGGCCTGTTCTTAAGGATGCTGCACTGGCAACTTACCTTCTTTATAATAGGATCTTCTTCAGAATTGGTCAGACTTAGTAAGGTAATACAATGTTGGGCTGTGTTGAGAGTGAGAACACTCAGATATAAGGAGTTACACAACCTGCTTTACTCTGCCCTACTTAGACCACAGTGGAGCCTAGAATTTGAAGATTCCATTCTCTTCCCTTTTTTGAAAATCAGAATTTTTTCCATCACTGGGCTCCCTTTGGAGATTACAGAACCCTTGAATGTTAGCACTAGAAGAAACATAAGACTAAGTCTAGCACAGGGGTTCTGAACCTTTGGGGCGTAATGGACCCCTTTGGCAATCTGGTAAACCCTTCCCGGAATAATGTTTTTACAACTCTGAGGTACCACCTCACACCTATCAGATTGGCTGTGACAAAAAAGGAAAATAGTAAATATTGGAGGAAATGTGGGAAAATTGGAACAGTAATGCATTGTTAGTAGAGCTGTGAATTGATCCAACCATTCTGGAGAGCAGTTTGGAACTATGCCCAAAGGGCTATAAAACTGTGCAATACCACAACTAAGCCTTTATCCCAAAGAGATCATAAAAAAGGGAAAAGGACCATATGTACAAAAATATTTATAGCAACTCTTTTTGTGATGGCAAAGAATTGGAAATTTAGAAGATATCCATCAGTTGGGAAATGGCTGAACAAGCTGTGGCATATGAATGTAATAGAATTCTATTGTTCAGTTAGAAATGATGAACAGGCAGATTTCAGAAAAACCTGGAAAGGCTTACATGAACCGATGCTGAGTGAAGTGAGCAGAACCAAGAGAACACTGTACACAATAAAAGCAGCGCTGTGAAATAACCAGCTTTGATAGACTTAGCTCTTTTCAGGATTACAATGATCTAAGACAATTCCAAAAGATTCATGATGGAAAATGCTATCCACATCCAGAAAAAGAATTATGGAGTCTGAATGCAGATGGGAGAATATTATTTTCTCTTTTTTTCCTTTCTTCTTGTTTTTCCTTCTTGTTCTGATTCTTCCTTTACAACATGACTAATGTGGAAATATGTCTAATAGGATTGTACCTGTATAGCCTGTATCAGATTGCCTGCCATCTTGGGGACAGAACTGGGGAGGGGGAGAGAAAAAAATTTGCAACTCAACGTCTTATGAAAGTGAATGTTGAAAACCATCTTTGCATGTAATTGGAAAGGACAGACTTGATTCTGTCACTGGCTGATACTTTCCCAATTGGTGGGAATTCAACACCTTGTGTGACTGTCAAAGCCATCAGGTCCCCAGGATTATCTCCCTGCCATACACTACTAGGGTGACATCTCTAGATCTATGTGTAAGAAGCAGGATATTGAAAGATAGTTTGGAGAGATTGGAGATCCATCCTTAAAGGCTGAGGTCAGAGATTTGGACTAGGTATGAAGGCAGAGAGAGAGAGAGGAACATCAGAGGAAGAGGAGGTATGATAAAGTTTGGAACTATGTGTTCCCTTCCTTAAAAAAGAACAAAAATGGACCTTTTTCTGTTTAAGAGTATCCTTTCTGGGTCAGTAAATCCCCCATCATATTGCAATTCACTAGACTCCAGTCCAAGTAATACTATATAGCTCAGAGTACATCCCCTAAGCTTATGCAGCGTATCTCACTGGCTAACACAGAAAGTCTACAACATGGGTGCCATCTTCTCCCCGCAGAGGCAACATGCATTAGTGGAAAGAGAATTGACTTTGGAATCAGGAAGCCCAAGTCCCACCTTTGACATCTATTGATTGTATGACCCTTGAAAAGTCACTGAATATCTGTCAGCCTCAGTTTCCTCATCAGTAAAATGGGGACAATAACAGCACCTAGGTTATTGTGAGGACCAAACGGGTTAACATGAGTAAAGCATCCTGTAAACATTAAGGCATTAGATAAATGTTAATTATTATCATTAACCTCTCAAAGCCCCAGGAAACTCTGTAAGATTATGGGTTTCAGAGCAGGTGTTGATCTGCATTGGTGAAGGGAGTTTCCTCACTGGGAGTTTGTTAAATCAATTTAATCACAGATGCAGTAAAAAAATAAACGAAAACGAAAAAAAAAAAAACTTCCCTGTGGATCATAACCAGACTAGGTCTCCTGGCTGTTACACAAAAACAAGATACTCTCAGCTCCAGGCATTTTCTCTGGCTGTCCCCCAAACCTGGAATGTTCTCTGTCCTCTGCTCTGACTACTGACCTATCTGGCTTTCTTTAAGTCCCAACTAAAATCCCAGCCCCTACAGAATACCTTCCCTAACCCCTCTTAATTCCAATGCCTTTCCTCTGTTAACTATTTCCTACTTATTCTGAATATAGTTTGCTTTGTATATATGTGTTTGCAAGTTGTCTCCTCCTTAGATTGGAAGCTCCTTGGGGGCAAGGACTGTCTCTTGCTTCTTTTCGTGTCCCCAGTGCTTAGAACTGTGCCTGGTATACAGTAGGTGTTTAATAAGTGTTTGTTGATTGAATGTTGGATGGATTAATGTCTAAGAGAAAGAAACATTCCAACAGTTTGCTGATTTGTGATTTCATCAGGGTGTTCTCTCTAATAGTACAGATACCTCCATGCCTTAAGAGATGCCTTCATAATGTATCGGGTATGAAAAAACTCTTCTGTGAAGGGCAGGCTTGATTCTGTCACTGGGCCAGTACTTAAAGGTAGGACTTAGGCACCGTGTTTGACTATTGAAGCCATCAGGGCCCCAGGATCATCTCCCAGCTATAATGAGGTATAGGAACAAGGCCTTAATGAGAAAAGTTTAACACAAAGCAAAGGAGTAACAGTAATGAACACAAAGCAAAGGAGTAACAGTAATGAACACAAAGCCCCAGACAGGGGATGGAGTCAGAAAGCTCAGATGTGAATCCCAGACCCACTTCCTTAACCCTACCCCTTTGCCTACCCTGCTTGATCAAATGAGATAACCAATGTAAGACTTGATTTGTGACCTGGAAAGGCCCAAGGATGTCAGTTTTCATTACTGTACAAATGCATCGGGCATTTGGGAAGCTTGACAGAATGAAGAATGAATGAATCTTGGCCTCAGGGAGATCTGGGTTCACATTCTGCCTCTTACATACTGGCTGTGTGACCCTAGGTAGATCACTGAACTTCTCGGGACCCCAAGCAATTTTCTAAGGTTGTTATGTTGCAAAGCCTGGCTAATCTGCCTTCTTTAAAAGAATTTCCTCATCTGAAATTCCCTACACCACAGATCTGAACCTGTTTTAAAAATAACAATAATGCAAGATATACAGAGGTGTATGGAATATTACAAGGTGTACAGAGATATGCAATAATGCAAGGTGGGTAGAAATAGATGGAATGATGGAAGTTTTAGGGTCTGCTTTCATGTGGCAAGAGTGAGGGGTAGCTGATGGCAGGTAGCCCAGTTGCTTCTCTGACATCCAGCCCCTGGCACACTGGATCCACTCCCCAAGGCTTTATGAGTTTGACAAAAACAAGTCAGACAGAATCAGAGGGCACAGAAATGTCAAAATTTGTACCAATGGAGGGTAGGTCCATGTGATGAGATCGCAGATACATTGAATCACAGAAACAAGGACACAGGGTGAAAGGGTGGGTATGGCTTGCCTTCCCCATTGGTGGAAATTCAAGTGCTTTCCTCTCCTAATGAAACCACAGATCCATTAAGGCAATCAAATTGAAGGCACTTCTTAATGATGCTAGGGGAGCAGGCTATTTAAAGGAACTCCTTAGTGAGGGGGAGATCCAAGACACAATTCTCTTTTTCTGGGTTTCTCTTGGCCAGATTTATTCCAAGTAAAATGTACTTGAATTAATATTTCCATGCTGAGCTGAATGGTTCCTCACACAGCCTGCCTGCTCTCCTCACCACCATCCTCTACCTCTTGAACTCTGTCCTATTGTGGGACCATTCTGACTGTTAGAAATTTCTTCTTTTGTAGGTCAATGAGTCAACAAGAATTTACTAATTGCTTCCTTTGTCCCGAGCACTGTGCTAAGCAATCAGAATGAAAAAAGAAAAAGAAAAAACAGATCACAGCACCAGAGAGTTCACATTCTTAGAGGAAAGCCCAGATACACCATAAGTATGTACCTGTAAATTCTATAATGGGAGGGAGGCTCCAAGGCAGGGTGCTGGCTAGTCCCAGGGGCTCCTGACCTAATGTCCATAGCAGTCTATATTCAGGAGATACAGGGACTTGGGTGGGAAAAAATAACATCTTGATTTTCACTATAATGGCTTTCCTTTGAAATCCTATGTAATTTACTTTATGCACTTAAAAATATTCTGAGTAGGGAGATCCATAGACTTCACCACATTGCCAAAGGAGCCTATGACCCCCAGTAAAGGTTAAGAACCACTGAGTTTGGGGGACCAGGAAGGCCTCCTGAAGCAGGTAAATTCTGAGCTGAGTTCTGAAAAAAGTTCAGAGTCAGAGGTGAAGGGGGAGGGCATTCCGGGCATGGGGGACAGTCATAAGTTGAAAAATGGACTATTATGCCTGCTGTGTGGCTGGAGTACAGCATGTGGAGAAGAGTCAAGAAGTGTAAGGAAACTGGAAGGGGGAGGCCAGGTTTGGAAAGGCTTGAAATGCCACACAGAGGATTTGATATTTGATCCTAGAGATAAAAGGGAGCTACTGGAATTTTTTGAGTAGGGGAGGTGATATGGTCAGACCTGAGCTTTAGGAAGGTCACTGATAGCTGAGTGGAAGATGGACTAGAGAGAAAAAAGCCTTGAGATGGGCAGAGAAGGAATGGAGTAGATGATCCCTAAGCTCCCTCCCAGGTCTAATTGTGTGATCTTGTGACTGAGAGATTTTGAGATAATTCTCAGGACAGCTGGTGTCTCAGTGGGTAGAGGGCTGGACCTGGAGTCAGGAAGACTTGAGCTTGAATCTGGCCTCAGACACTTCCTAGATGTGTAATTGTGAGCAAGGTACTTTTAACCTCTGTCTACCTCAGTTTACTCATCTGTAAAATGGGTAAAATAATAGTACCTACCTTCCCAAGGTTGTTGTGAAATAACACTTGTATGCATGTTTCCTTCCTTCTAGGTCTCCCCCTCCCATACCCCCCTCCTCCAGGAATCTCTCTTTTCACTACTGAGCTACAACTCTTCAGAAACCATAAGGTCAAAGCACCCATTGTCCCTCCCTGGGAGATTAGTAGTGATCAACTGCAGACTAATGTAGGGAATTTTCCCCCACACACCCCTAGCTTCCAAAGTAATTGACTTTCCTCCTTTCTGTTAGAAATAGCTGGTACATTTAGCATCCTAGAAAGTCACCAGCTCATAGGCCAGATAGAGATAAGGGGTGTTGGGGGTGGGGTGGGGAGGAGGTGAGGGTGAGAGAGAGAGAAACACATTTTCTCAAACTCTAGTTTCTACTTTTTAAAATTAATCTGCCTGATTATATGCAGGAAATCTAAAATCCTGCAGGGACCAGACCTATCCTTATCCAAATTTTCTCCTTCTGGGGCTTCCTTGACCAGGCCAAGGTCTTCATTGGCCAAGGGTTCTATAAAAGGAATTAAGGGTGAGAACAATTTTCTCATGACCTTTCAATGACATTTAAATTTACCTCCAACCCAAGCCCCCACTGAAGTATATCTAGGATACTTAAGATACGTACTTCTCTTTGTGACCATGTACAAGCACCTTCCCATTTTTAGGCCTCAGTTTCCTTCCCTGTAAAAGGAAGGGGCTGGACTAGCCAATCCCTAAAATCTCTTCAAATCTCATATTTTAAACCCCTAAGAGGGAGAAGGAAGGGCTTGCTTCAAACACCAGCTCTTGCTACCTAGCTATGTGGCCTCAGTCAAGTCAGATTCTCTCTTGCCTCTAAGATGAGGAGGTTAGCCCAGATGATCTAGCTCGAGGTGCTCCGGCTCTTCCCAACCGGCTCCAGGCTAGCTGACACCAAATATAATTATCAGAGATTATTGTCTGGTGGGAGTGGGAGGAGATAGCAGCAGGCCCTCATCTCTGCCCTACAGGCCAGGGGAGATAGGAGCAGGCAGCTTCCTGTCGGAAACTGAAATCATCAGGTGTTTCCCTTCCAGGCTGGGCTGGGGCTACCCTGAGAAGGTGGCAGACAGTCTTTCTCTCTCTTTCCCCTCTGTGACCTGACAGAGACAGCTGTGACTTGGGTGTATTTCACAAGTGGGAGAAACACACACACACACTCATACACACACACACACACACACACACACACACACACACACACACACACACACACACACACACACACACACACACACACACACAGCTACCCCCAGAGGCCATCTGCTCTTCCCATCCATCCAAAGAAGTTTTCCACGGGGTGGCCCATGTCAAGCCAAAAGAGCTTCCCAGGAGGCTGAGCCTGGGACCGCCCTTGTAGAGCCAATCAGAGGCTGCTGAGCCAGCAGAACTCACCAATCAGGAAGCTTCCGTGCCCAGCTCAGCGCACTCCCCGAGGGAGCCCCCTTTGCCCTTTGTTCTCTTGGAGGCTGATGTCCTCTGGTTTCCTCTCCATCCTGGCTCCCGGGACCCAAGCACACAACCATCTGGGTTGGGAGGCAGATGACCTAGCAGCTGCTGTTGGCCAACTCTCCCACTGTGCTGGGAAAAATTGGACAAAAGCCAATATCAAAGGTCAGGCTCCTTTTGGAGGCCCCTGAGACAGACCAACGAGCAGTTTGCTTTTTGTCTGGGACCTTGGACTGGAAAGCCCTGTGGATGTGAGCTCTCCAAGGCCCCAAATCCATTAGCCACCCCTTCCCACATTCATTCTCAAGCCATCTTTTATGTGTTATTGGCAGTGAATGGAGACAGGGGAGAAGCACTGACTTTAGAGTCAGAGGGCCTGAGTTCAAATCCCATGTATGCGACTAAATCACTTACCTTACTGATCTCAGTTTTCCTGATGATGGAGTCGGATTAGATGATCCATAAAATTTCTTCCTCCTCTATAGACTCATTCCTCTTCATGGAGCTGATCATGTTCCCCATGCAAAGTCCATCAGTTCGCTGTTGCCTACCAAATTAGTTCAAATTTCTTGGCTTGGCATTCCAGGCCTTCCATAATCTGGTACCACCTTCTCTTACCAGCCTTATCTCTTGCTTCCCCCTTCCAAAGTGGCCTATTCATTCCTCTGTCCTACCTCAATGACTTTGTTCATTCAGCTCTCTAGCCCTAGACTGTCTAACCTCCTCTGCCTGTAAAGTAGATGAGATTCTAGATTTAGAGCTGAGAAGAACCTTAAGAGGTCATTTGGCCCAATCTCATCTTGTCATCAAGAGATTATTCTTCAATTTAGGGTTGTAGAAGCCACATCTGATAGTTATCTGATTAGACCAAATCTCAATGCTAGTAATTTTCAGAGGCAGGATTTGAATCCAGGTCCTCCCAATGTCAAGTCTAGCATTCTATTCACTATACAAGGTAAGCATTCTGTGCCCTGCCCTAAGCTTATGGAGCTGGATAATAATATTCAACTGCAGCCAGGGGACACATCATGGAGAACGTACCCCATGTTTGGTATCAGTGAGGAGCACTAGACGGCCACGTACCCCCAAATATTTCCCTGCCCCAAATCTAAAATTACTACCATTTTCCATACTAGTATCCAGGAAATAGTGGCATCCAGGAAACCCGGCCTGGGTTTCTTTGAGACTCAGGTCCTTCTGCATGAAGCCCTTCTGAAGCTTCTCCATCAATTGAGCAACCAAGCAACAAGCATTTAAGTTGGGGTCATCTCCAGTCATTCTGATCTATATCTTCCTACTGAACCTAGATGGCTCTGGAGGAGAGAATGAGGCTGGTGACTTTACACAGCCCTCCTTACTTAAATCCAATTCACTTGCAAGTCACAGCATCACCTCCCTGACGTCATGGTCCTCCTCAAGAGCAAAGGACAAGGGGCAGCTAGGTGGCTCAGTGAATAGAGCACCAGCCCCGATGTCAGGAGGACCTGAGTTCAAATCTGACCTCAGACACTTACTAGCCATGTGACCTTGGGCAAGTCACTTAACCTCAATTGCCCTGCCTTCCTCCCTCCCCCCCAAAAAAGACAAACCCCCTCAAAGGACAAAGAACAGTATTTATTAACTGCCTACTATGTACAAGGTGCCATTCTGGGTACTGGGGACGTTGGTGCAACGAAGGAAACAATTCCTTCTTGCAAAAATCTTAGATTCTAATGAGAGAGATTACATTCTAAAGTAAGTTTGAAAGTTAGCTTGTATCTGCTTTATATATATTTTGTGTATTATATATAGTATATTTTGTATCTATAATACATATATTTTGTATAAATATATATTATATTTTGCATATAACTGTTTTGTATATGTATATATGCATGTATACATATATGTGCATATATACATATATATGCACACATTTTCTCCTACAATGGCAAAAGAACTGCTGTGTTTTCCAACAAGGACTGTTTTACCCAACAGTTAGCATGGTGCTCAGTACACAGTAGGTGCTTAGTAAAAGCTTGCTGGCTTGACTTGTTGCTTGATGGCTCTTGTCCTTAGCATGACCACTTCCTAACTGTGTGACTTTGGATAGGTCACATTTCCCTTTCTCCATCTCATTTTTCTCTTCTGTAAAATGAAGAGCTGGGATTTGATGGTTTCTAAGTTTCTTTCCAGCACTAGAATTCTTTAAATTCTGGGATTTACTTTCTGGGTTAAGACCTTGCTTCTAGAAGGGCCCTGACCTAGCAAGGATAACATTAATCAAGGGAAATCTGAACTAAGGTTCAGATAACCAGGGAAGACACAATCCACCCAAGCTGTGAGGCCTCTGCCAAAATCAGAATCCTAGACTGGATGCACTATTGACGTCAACCCTATGGGACCCTTCTGAAGTTGTTAGGGTGTGGGCCTGATTCTAACTCAGTCATTCAGTCAACAAATATTTACCTACTCAATGTGAGGCTCTGTGTTTAATGCGGAATAGAAGACAAAGTGGGATGAGCTGGGACTTGGAAAGAAATAAAAAAAAAAGAAATGGAGAGAGGGAGGAAGGGAAGGAAGAAGAGAGGGAGGGAAGAAGGAAGGAAGGAAGGAAGGAAGGAAAGAAGGAAAAGGAAGGAAGGAAGGAAAAGGAAGGAAGGAAGGAAAAGGAAGGAAGGAAGAAAGGAAAAGGAAGGAAGGAAGGAAAAGGAAGGAAGGAAGGAAAGAAAGAAGGAAGGAAGGAAGGAAAGAAGGAAGGAAGGAAATAAGGAGGGGAGGAAGGGAAGAAGGAAGGAACGAAGAAAGGAAGGGAAGGAGGGAGGAAGGGAAGGGTTAAAGAATATTGATCTGTTACCATTACGACATGTGTTTGAACTGGTATTTCTGGTAGTGATGATAGATTTCAGTGAGTCATTCATACTTTCCTGCTGGTTTTGCTTCTGGTCCATAGTACTCTCTGGTGAGACAGCTGGCCTGATCTCAATGTTTGCTCCATCCACCCCCTTCCCCACCTCCTAAAAGAATCTGAACATAGGATTTTAGAGTCCAGAGGGCCTTAGAGATCATTTCATCCAACCTTTCATTTTACAGAGAAGGAAACTGAGGCCCTACAAAATGAAATGATTGGCTTCAGGTCACACAGGTGACAGGTCACACAGAATTGAGGTTTGAATCTAGGTTCTGCTGACTCTTTTACTGTTTCTTTTCACTACCCTCTAGTCTAGTGTCTTATTGGCCCCGAGCTTTGACTATTAAGCTGTAAGATCATCGATTCAAGGCTGGGTGAGATCATAGGATCCAAGATTTGGAGCCAGCAAGTAGCTCAGAAGACAGTGGTTTAATCCCTTCACTTCAGAGATTTGGAGCTGAGGCTAAGAGAGGTTGCCCAGACAGCCAGCAAGTGTCAGGGGCAAGATTTGAAACCACATCCTCTCATGTGGAATCCTGGGCTCTGTCCACTGCCCCACGCTTGTGATGACTCCTCTAAGCAGGTTCTTGCCTGTCTTCCTCCCCACCACTGAGGGTCTCAGTCCCACCCAGACTTGTGCTTTGACTGAGCAAACATTTGCATCTCACAGCCAGACTCTCTCTGCTAATAATAACTGTTGGTGTTTCCTGCTGGGCCAGCATGATGCCAGTGAAAACAGACCAAGGCATCATCATCATCACCATCATCAGTATGCATTATCACCCACAGAGTACCAGGCTCTGCCCTTGGTACCCTGGAGTGTGGGGTGCAGACCAGAGAGAGGGCACAGACCCTGCACTCCCATGGCCAAGAAAGTCCATTTAAATTAGAACATCAATGATTCCCTCCCACATTCTCATCCCCTGATACAGCAACGTGGCTAATAAGGTTGTAAAATAGACATTATACTGCACCTCTCAACAATCCCCACCCCAAACTGGCCAGAGATGGAGAGAAACATGGCGTCTCATATGAAGTACAAGCCTTAAATAAGGTTGTGGAGAAGACAATGAAGTCAGTAAACATCTATTACACATATACTGTATTTCAGACACTGAACTAGATACACAAGCCACAAAGATACACTCAAAATGGTCCCTGCGCTTAAGGAGCTTATGACGCCCGCATTGGGGGCTGGAGATGGGGATGGCCCCAACCAATCTCCCATCCCAATTGGGAACATTTTTTTATGGGTTATCAAAACTTCCCAGGGCTCCACTGTCTAACTCGGGATGTGCCAATAGCTTACTTAAGTCAACCTGTCCTTAGGATGATTAGCACAAATGTGAAATAAGAGAGCACAGAAGGTCGACCTTTGCCTTGCACCTGCCCCTGTTTTTAAATTTAAATTGTCTTTTTTATTATGAACTTAACAAAGCATTTCAACATATAAAGAACAAAACCGAATATATGTGAAACCGTGAGCTTCTGCTATTCCGGGTTTTTTTTTTAAAGCGTATCTTAAATTTAGTGGTAATAACAAACTTGCCATTTGCATCCTCTTCTGAATGTCTTGTGGGTGTATATTCATGCACATATATGTATATGTGTATATATACACATACACATTAGTATATATCTACATATGCTTTTATACACACGCACATACACACACACTAATTGAGATGCAGCATGTAGCTGACCTTAGAGTCAGAAAGATCTGGGTTCAAGTGCTTCCTCTGTCACAAACTGATTGTATGACCCTGTGCAAGTCACTTAATCTCTTAGTGCACTAGGAAATTCACTAAGACTATAAGTTGCAGAGAAGGTGCCAACCTTCCTTCCTATTATTTCTTCCTTCTTTCTTTTTTTTACTTCTTCCTTCCTTCCTTCCTTTCTTCCCTGCATTCTTTCATTTCTTCTTCCTTCCTTCTTTTCTTTTTTCTTTCCTCCTTCCTTCCCTCCCTCCCTTCCTCCTTTTCTTCCTTCCTTCCTCCCTCCCTCCCTCCCTTCCTTCCTTCCTTCCTTCATCTCTATCACCAGCATCATGGTAGAGTAGATAGAAAATTGACCTTGAAGTCAGGTCTTCCTGTCTTCCTAATGCTTGCCTGACCCATCCTGGCTACAGGATCCTGACCAAGGCTCAGAGCCTCACATAAGTCTGCCATTGTATGCTGCAGACGCCATGGCTTGCATTACTCAGGTATTCTGTACACCCAATGCAATCTTGGGTCGAGTCCCTACCCTTATCACCACCCACAAAGTGCCATTCCCCAACACACACACAAAGAGAAGCCCTGCATTTTAATTAATAAGTTTAGTCAGGCAAAGTAAATTGACAGTATTAGCTGCGTCTGAAATTCCAACCCCACTTAAGAGAGATGGAGAAACCCCTCCAGCCAGCTCTGAGCCATCCTGCTGGGGCCCAGACAAAGATGAGCCCTGGTTTAACAGTTTAGAAAATGTGATCCATGAGGAAAGGTTAGAGGAGTCAATGTTATGTAACCTGCTGAAAAGAAAACTGGGCAGCAGAGGCAACTCACTGTCCCCCATGGATGTGAAGGCAATATGGTACAGTGGCCAGAACTCCAGACTTGAAGTCAGGGGGACCGAGAGTCATCTTTAACACTACTAGCTGTGAGAACTTGGACAAGTCACTGTCTCTCTGAGCTCGAGTAAGGATGAGCAGGAAGCTATTGAGAGGAAAGCACATTGTCACCCTTACAGTGATACATTATTAGTATTATAAGGTAGTGATTGATCAGTTCCTGTCTCCGGGGTAGAGAATCAAAAGCCCTATATTGTAGCAAAAGGAGGGAGAAGGGTGTGGAGCTGCTGGCACTGAACAGGTCTCCAAAGCCCCTTCAAGCCTAGAATTCTGGATAAAAGGAAGACATCAGGAAATCCTGTCCTTAAACCTCTTCTTGATAGACTTAAGGGCCCATGCTTAGAAGTGAGGCACCCTCCCTAGAGAACCCAATCTGACATTCACTACCAGCAATCTAGAGAGAGGAAGAGAGATTTTTCCATAGCTCCTTGGGCCTGCAGGATAAGGAAGGGCACAGGGTGGGCCCCATTAGCATGTCACTTCAAGACTCTTTTAAACTCAGACTAGTTCTTTCCCCTACCAGCACATCTGAGAGCCAGTCAATTAACAAGCCTGTATTAAGTGCTAACAATGGATGTGCCAGGCACTATGTTGAACACTAGTCGTGCAAAGAAGTGAAAAACCACATATTTTCAGTTAGGAAAAAGAGGAAAAAAGCACATACGGGAGACGTATCTCCTCCCAGGACCATCTGTGGGACCTTTAACAATTTCATCATTGGCAGGTGGAGGGGAAAGTTCTTGATCTGGAATGGGGAGGACCTGGGTTTCAAGGCTGACTGTGATTAGTTCGTGCCTATGGATAAGTCTCTCTCATCATCCGTTTCCTCATCTCTAAAATGGAGATGTAGGAAGTAGCCTCAACCTCAAAGGGTTGGCACGAGGCTCTAATGAGAGAATGTAGAACACTTTGCAAATTAAAAAAAAACCCTATATGAATCTTGCTTATAACCATTTGGGGATGTCAGTTCCCCCACTGGAATCGCTAGAAAGAGCCATTTTTGTCAGAAAGGTGGTGGGTATACTAGTAGGGAAGATTCACTTACTAGTAGGGACTGATGTTTCTGATCAAGGCTTGGGCCAATGAAATCGAGGGTCTAGTTGCTATCCTTATCACTACCCACCAGTGCCACCTTTGGTCTCTGGGGTCTCTTCCAACTCTGGGTTATTATGATTCTTCAGAATAAATGCTTGGTTGATTGATCGATTCATTCATTCTTTGGAAGATTTGAAGATGTTGGCTTAATGGCTGAGATGAGAAGAAACACTGTCCCTTTAAAAATTTCTTCTCCCTCCCTCCCCTTCTTTTTTTAATTGACATAACATGTGCATTTAATCCCTGGCACTCAGGTGGTTCACACAGAGCCATCAATCATGTGTCCCAGTGACTGACAGAAACTCATTAAGGCATTCTCTCCCCTGGCCGTCCATTGTCACTGGGATGGTTGGGGGGAGGCTGGAAGGGTGTGGATGGGTCAGGGTTGTCCTGGGCAGATCTTGGCCTGACATCCCCCTCCCAGGCTATCTCTACCTTCCCCTCCAGATTTGGCCTCCCCCACTGGGCACCTTGCCTACCCCTTGCAGCAGACTCTGATCCCACACTTAGACTTGCTTTATCTCCGATCCAGCCCTCCAGTCTGCCTAATCTCCTTTCCCACAGCAAACAAAGCTGACCAGAATGAGGAAACCAGCCATGGGGTGTAAGGAGGGCAGGGAGGAAGAGGAATGTCTTCTCATACTTATTTAATTATTCATTCATTCATTCATTTATTTCTCTATGACCAAACCACAGACACTTCTTGCTTTTTGACTTTCCTGGTTGTGCCTGCAGTTGGAAAGACCCCACGGACAGCTCCCATGATGGGCACCAGAGCTGCGCAGAAAGGCTCCAAAAAAGCAGGCGGAGAGAGGGATTCATAAGAGTTCTAGGATTTGGGGTTGGAAGGGGCCTTCAATGCCATCTGGTCCAACAGATCTGTCAGTCATCAGTCAGCATTTATTAAGCACCTTCTATGTGTGAGGCACTGTCCTAGGCACAGGGACACAGATACAGACATGAAAAAAAAGAAATCCCTGCCTTTAAGAAGCTTCCATTCTATCTGGGGAAATTATAGTGATGTATTGAAATGGATCCAGTGTTTGACAGACGAGACCAGCATAGGATGCTCCTGGTGAGAAGCTTTCTCTCTCCCCACACAAAACCTCTTTTCTGTAAGCGATAATTTTAGCAGGCGTTGTAAAGCCCTCTGGCAGCAGTCTGGTGAAGCCAATGGACCCCTTCTTGGAATGCTGTTTTTAAAGCATAAAATGAAACACATGGGGTAGAAAGGAAACCAATTATATGGAAATAGAGTTACCAAAATATATTTCAAAACAAGTTCACAGAACCCAGGTTGGGAATCCCAGGGGAGGTTTGAGAGATTAAGTGATTTGCCCCAGGATCCTATAATTTGTAAGTGTCAGAGGGGAAACTTGACCCACCAAGTATAACTCCAGGGTCAGTTGTATAGGGACAAAATTTACACAAAATAAACACTGTGTGGACGGTGGTGGTGCTTGGAGAGAGGAGAAGGCTCTAACAGCTGAGGGATTCAGGAAAGACTTCATGTGGTGGATGAACTGAGAAAAGGAAGGAAATGAGGGACTGGGAAGAGGGGCAGGTCAGGGAGACGATGTCCCAGAAACATTTCTAACTTGCTCTGTAACCCTGAACAAATTGTAGAATCATCCACTGAAAGGGACCTTAACCAGGAATCATCTAATGCAAGCCCATTTTACAGATAAAGAAATTGAGGTCCATAGAGGGGGAAGTAACCTGCCGAAGATCACACCATGAATTAGAGAGAGATGTTGTAGTTTTTCAGTTGTGGAAGGCTCTCTGACCCCCTTTAGGGTTTCCTTGGTAAAGCTAATGGAGTGGTTTGCCATTTACCTCTCCATCTCATTCCACAGATGAGGAAACTGAAGCAAATAAGATCTAGTAAGAGCCCAACTTAGGTCTTCCTGACTCCAGGCACAGATCTCTCTGCACTGTGCCACCTAGCTGCAGAGGCAGAGTCTAAAACTCGAGACTGGAATCAAGGTCTCTGGGCTTGTGGTACAGCCCCCTGCCCTCACCCCCAGACCCAAGCACACACTGGGATCGTAATTGTTTGATTTAAACAAAAGATAAAGATGCTGGGAGGTTAGAGAAGTAGAGGATAGGCGTGATCTTCCTGCTTAAGTAACTACATGGGCTATTCTCAGAGCAGAGAAGCTGAGGGGTAACAACCCCAGGATCTTAGGATTTTAAAGCTGGGAAGGACCTTACAAATGAGCTTGTTGGGAGAGAAAACATACAATCAACTATGAACAAACAAAGCAAGTATATAGTAAATTGGACATAATGGGGGGCAGAGTAAAAGGAAAGGATAGAAAGATAAAAGGAGACAGAGATCAAAACCAACAAAAATCCAGGCCACATTTAGAAAATGAAATACCACCAGAAGCTCTAAGTGGGATGATGAGGTTTAATGTGGAGGGGGACATCAGTGGTCATCTAGTCAATCCTCTTCATTTTTCAGATGGGGAAACTGAGGCCTGGAGAAATAAAGATCACACTGATAGTAAGTGGCAAAACCAAAGTTTAAACCCAGGACTTGTGATCCCACATCCAGTTCTCTTTAGAAAGGCTATTATGGAATCACAGAATTCTAGAATTTGGGGGGACTTCTGTCCAACTGGTTTCTAAAACATGAATTTCATTCACAATGTTCCAGACAGCTTAGTACAGTTTCACTGGGATCAGAGGATTCTAGGGAAGTGGACCTAATCTCCAGGAATACAGGTTACTGCTACCTGTAACAGGGAGACGGCCAACTATGAGCTTGGCACCCAATCCAGTGCATACCACCTGTTGGAATATCTAAGCATCAGAACTTGCTACCTGGCTGTCACCTCATACAATGCCATAGTGTCTGCCCTCAGACAGAGGATGTATATGTATGCACAGCTGGAGTATTAAGTTTCCAAGTTAAAATACATAAGCACTCTTCTCCACCCGTGTTGATTCAACTTGACAAAGATTGGACAAGAGTTTATTTCCTTATGGCTTGGAAGTAAATATAGAGAAGAATGGGCAGCAATGGTCTATGTGTCATGGGAGTGAGGTTCCAACCCACATAAAGAAGTAGCCATTTGTGGCTCACCTGTTCAGGGATTACGACCGTCGACTCAACCCAAACCTGGAAAACAGGAAGAGTCATTCAAAACTAACTGAAATATCAAAAATTCTTTGAAACAAATCTACTTGGAAGAAATATATGAATTTTCTTGCATTGGTGATCAACAAAAATACCAGTATTGCTGTTATTAGCATTTTTATGAGTTGTCAGATAAGTTCAAATTGAAAAAATGCAGGATGGGTCTAAGTAGATATAGCATATTGCCAATGAAGGTTTGCATGTAAGAAAACATCAAGGAAGTGAATGATTGGAAAAAAGAAGCAAGCTAGTCAATAATAAGGCAGGTCAACAAACATATATAAGTACCTACTATGTGCTAGGCACTGTACTAAGCATTGGGAATCCATATGAAAACCAAAGATGGTTCTTGCTCTCCGGGATCTCACAGTACAGTAGATAGATGAATAACAGAGAGACTCGGGGCAGCTAGGTGGCACAGTGAATAGAGCACCAGCCCTGGAGTCAGGAGGACCTGAGTTCAAATGTGGCCTCAGACACTTAACATACAAATCCACACAGACACACAGACACAGACACAGACACACACACACACAGACACACAGACACACACACACACACACACACACACACATACACACACACACACAAACTAGCTGTGTGACCATGGGCAAGCCACTTAACCCCAATTGCCCTACCTTCCCCTCTCAAAAAAAAAACCAACCAAACAAAAAAAACCAGAGAGACTCCTTTAGGGCTTCACCAACACCCACAAAACATTAAAGCAAATCCTTCTGGCATAACTCTCTAATCCTTCTATAGATGATCTACTAGAATACAAGCAGGAATTAACCAGGATGAGAGAGTTAAAGTCTTCACCAGCAAAGGGAATGTCCAACACTCATGAGAAATGCAAATCTGGAATTAGGCTTAATCAATAGTATCAGACTGATTTTTGCTAGGTTTGCTACGATTTTTTAAACTTAATCAAATTACCTCGTATTAGTAAGTTGTTAGAGTTTACCTATCCCATTCTTGTGAACCTGAGCCCACTGTTTCGTAAGACCTCCTCTGTCTTCTAAGTTCCTCTCTTAGTGTGAGATAATTCCTTATGTTGGCTCATGGAAACTTACAAATTGTCCACATGAAGCTAAACTAAGATACTAATATAGTTTCTTAATCAATAAGCTTGTGTAATGCCTAGCCCATCAGAGAAGTACTTACTACTTAGGGATTCTAGTTCCTGATTCCCAGAACCACGATTTCCCTGTTCTTGTCCTTATTCAAGGTGCCTAAGGTGTGTTAGACCGTCTTGTGGTGAGCTGAGACAGCTTTCGGCTAGCATCCTTTGCACTGACCAATCAGGAATCCATAAACACCCATGTTACTAAAGATTTTGTAATTTGCCTCAGTTTTTCTTTGTTGACAATAAGAAAGCTCTGTAAATTCTCCACAGCAATCTTGGCTACTGAGGAAACTTGGACCACATTTATTGGCAGTTGCCAGTTTTGCCAAAAAGTTGATCATGCTTAGAACTTTGTTGCCTCAGTTTCTCATTATGTCATATTTCTACTGCAACAATTGGCGAGCCAGCTAGGAGTTGAGTGAATGGACCCCAGCCCCTGAGGCAGCCCTTTCCAAGGAACCCCCAAGAGCATTCTGGTAAATAATTTTCACTGAGGGATTTCTCCAAAAGGGACCACCCTGGAGGTTGGGCTCCCTCTCAGCCTTGATCCAAATTCATCTGAGCCAAAGTGAGCCTTAAATGGGAGACTCTTACCAGCAGAAAGGGGAATTTTTATTATATGCAGAACAATCTTTTCTACAGGCAGGAGAATTACTCTTGCAGATAGAGCAATCTTTACTAATACAAAGAGGAGGACTGCCTCTCCAGCAAATTAGAGATTCCTTCTTACAAATAGAACAAAAAACCTCCTCCACATAGGAAAATCCCTGAAGTATCTAAACCACTATTTTGACAACAAGGCTTTGAAATTGATTTAAGTTGTGTGTACTAATTTTGAAGATGAAAGCAAAGTTCAGACTATAGAGTGACTGAAGTAAGTGACTTCCTCTTTTTAAATTCTAAAGCCACAATAGTCTAAGATCAACCTCACATTATCCCCTTGACAGTTTTTTGTAAAGTAAGGACTCTGGTATCATACCACTTCAGCAAAGGTTTCAACAAAAACTCCCCAAGTTAGGAGGGACTTAACTTTCACCAAACTTAAGTGGAGGTTAGGGAGGAAGACTTGCCAATGAGTACTTGGTAGTTGTTTTGGGGAAATCCCCTAGGGTACACTCCCTGGGACATTCTTTTTCTATGGAGGAACTCTTCTTTGGTGGAGGGAAGAGGGGCATTTCTTTTATTTCTTTCTTTTTCTTTTTTTGCTTTTTGGAGGGCAATTTGGGTTAAGTGACTTGCCCAAGGTCACATGGCTAGTTAAGTGTTAAGTGTCTGAGGCCAGATTTGAACTCAGGTCCTCCTGACTCCAGGGCTGGTGCTCTATTCACTATGCCACCTAGCTGTTTAGGGGAGCAATAAGTTCTGCTAGTACTATTCCAAAGGGCAACCCCTGTGTTGTTTATGTCTCAGAACCAGGGGAAACTCCTGGTTCAGCCAAGTATGACAAAACAGGATAACGTTAAATTATGTGATATTTGGTCTAAGGCTGCAAGAGATTCAACTGATAAATTATTTTGACCTAAATTAAGTACTTTTGATTGCTGTGCTTTGAGGAAATTAAGACTGACTATTAAACAAAATCAGCTCTGTCCGATGGAATGTGTTCGCAACCTCCTAAAGGGCCCTCTTCTCTCTATCCTGCTCTGTCTTCTCCTTCTCCCTTATCCTAGTCTTCTATTTAATTTGGGGAGGGCAAGAGAAACTGGCTGCAGATGTCTTTCTTGTCCAAAAAAGATTTATACATAGTATCACTCATCTGGGAAATACTGTACTTTTAAGGCTTGACCAAACTTTCTCTGACCACTTCACATGGAGGAAAGATACTCCTAAATTTGATGAAGATCCTGTGGTTTTCATAACTTGATTAAAATCCATATTTAGAGTACACAACCCAACCTGAGGAGATATGATTGATTCAATGGAAATCTTACTCTACGCGGGAGAAAGAACTGCCATTATAGAGACTGCTAACCAAGCCCCAGAAGGTACTTCTCTGCCAGCCCTAATTGGCCTTTGCAAGACCCTAATTAGAACCCTAATAATCCAGCCAATTACACCAGGCTGTTACAAGCTAGGGAATCCTTAATCCAGGGGATGGAGGCATGTGCCACCCATTCTGATAACTGGAGTAAATTTCAGGAGACCTTTCAGGAAGAAAAGAAACTCCTAAGCCCTTTTATGATAGGCTGTGCAAGAAGACTAAGTAGTAGATCCAATTAATCCAAGAGATGCCAGGATTATTAATGCAGCCTTTGTTAACCAATCCATCCTAGAGATCCATACAGACTTTCACAAAAGCTGCCTTGGCTGGCGTGAGAATGGTATAGGTGAGCTTAAAGGCATCACCCTCTATGTTTGTGAAGGGAGAGACAAAGAAAAGGAGAAAAAAGAACCGGAGCAAAAAATTCAGTCAAACTTGGCCATGGCCCAAATTGGCCCAGCTCCTTTTCATGCTCCACCAGGAAACCGAAGAACACATGAATGTTTTCACTGTCAATCAATGCAAGAAAAAAAAGGTTGGACTTGAAGAACGCAAACAAGGGTAACCCTGGGAGAAGCCGAAAGGCACCTACAGCCTGAAGGTGCAGGAGAACAGTGGGTATTCTCAATTTTAATAAGGATCCTTTTGTTTTCCCTCATCCTGATGTCTTCAAACCTGGTAGCCCAGTCCTTGCCTCTCCCCACACTGATGAATCCCACGTTGCTGTTAAAGGTCGGTGACACATTTTATAATTGCTTGTTAGATACTGGAGCTCCTAGTTCAAATTGGCTCTAAGGGCCTAGACCCTGAGTGCACTTCTGTTGGATCATAGAATATTGGTGGAGTTCCCAGACAGCCCCAGCCTATCTTAAAATTATCTCTCCAAAAGGTTACCATTGGCCATGTCTCAGTTAAATCTTCTTTTCTTTTTATGTCCCAGTCTCCAGTTAATATTTTAAGTAAAGATCTCTTAAATAAGTCGAGGGCCACTATTTCATGTTCCCCTGGTGACTGATTCCCTGATTTTACGTTTCCCGGAGGACCCTCTTTCCTTATTTCCATATGATATAGATTTTTCAGAGGATCCCAGAGATGACTTTCTAAACTTTCAAGGGCCATCTGAAAAGGAGTTGCTATCCTGGTTCCCTGTTTCAGGCCTTTCACCTGACGCCCCGACTTATGGGCTACATCATCCTTAGGTGTGGAATTATTGAAATCAGCTATGCCTGTTACTGTTGACACCAAAGGAGAGCCACCGCCATCTGTGTTTCAGTATTCCTTGTCTAGGGAAGCTATTGACAGGCATTTCACCTATTATCGATTCTCTGAGAGACCAAGGTGCTATTATTCCATGCAAATGACCTTGTAATACCTCTATTCTGCCTGTAAAAAAAATCCAAAACCAACTCAACCAGGCCCTCATGGAAAACCTATCACTTTGTTCAATATTTACATGCTGTGGACGCTTATGTTATACCTTGACACCTAGAGGGACCCAACCCAGCCACTATTCTTTCTTCCATTCCCTGTGAGGCTACCTATTTTCCTGTGATATATCTTTGCTCAGCCTTTCTCAGTGTTCCCATTCCCCCAGATGTACAATACCTGCTTGCCTTTACCCAGACAAAGACACAATGGCCATGGACTCACCTGTCTCAAGTGTATGTTCTCTCAAATCTTGCAATAAGACTTAGATTCAAAGACCTTCAAAGGCACTGCTCTGATGCAGCACATTGACGATCATCTTCTATCTGCACCTGATAGCAAGACCTGCCAAGAAGAGAGTCAGCCTCTCCTCCTTCAGTTCTGTCTGAGTGGCCAGAAAGTCTCCAAATCCAAGGCTTACTCTAGTTTTGGGACTCCCAGATTACATTAAGCCCTTTTCTCTATTTGTTAATGAACATAAGAGGGTAACCTCAGATGTTTCAAGCCTCTTCCTGCCCAGTAGTCTATTACTCTGCTCAACCTGATACTGTGGCTGCTGGAGTACCACTTGCCAATGGGCTGGGGCTGCCACCATCCTTTTAACAGAAAAGACTTGTGATTTGGTCTGGGGAACCTCTCTAATGGTGGTGTGCCCCCACAAGGTTGAGGCTCTCTTAATTTGCCATAGAACTCAAGCCTTTTCTGATCAGAGACCTGCTGGATGGGAAGTGACTTTGCTAGGCAAAGAGAATATTACTCTTATGTAGTGTACCATCCTCACCCTGCTACATTGCTCCCTGATTTACCTATCTCAGGGGAGCCACTACATGACCATATCTCTGCAGTTAACATGGCTGAAAAGCCTCGTAATGACCTCTGTGACACCCCCTTGTCAAGTCCTACTTATGTCTGGTATACTGATGGGTCTTCTTTTATGAGAAATGGACATCCAGTACTCAGGCACTGCTATGGTGTCCAACCACGGCGCCATCTGGCCAGCCTCTTTGCCTTCTCATCTCAGCACCCAGACAGCTGAGCTAATTACCCTAACAGAAGCCTGCCATTTTGCTGATAGGCATAGTGCTACCATTGAGTCATGGTATGCATTTGGTGTCTGTCACACTACTGGGATGCTGTGGCTGAAAAGAGGCTTTCGAACCTCTCCTGGCAAAGACATCACCAATGCAGACTTCATCAGGGAATATTAATCTGTCACCAAACTACTGGCTGCATTGGCCATTATTCACTGTTCTGCTCACATCAATGGAACTGATCCTGTCTCATGAGAGAACAGTCGTGCAAATACCACTGCCAAGCTTGCTCCTCTAGAAGGACCTCAATATGTTTTTCATCTCTCCCTTCCTAGTGAAGACAATTTTGATCTTGTCTACAACAACTCTGGAGTCAAGAAATGGAAATAGTGCTTTAAAGTAAAACGAGTAGATAGGATGTGGGTGACTTTGGAAGGCAACCTACTCTTCCCCCGGAGCTACGATCACCAGGAGTGCCTTTCTGCTCTTAAGGGAGGCCATTTTGTCACTCAGAGAATAATTGAAACCATATGATGGACATGGGTAGCAGCTCATACCACCACTGCCTGTTTCGCTTGTCAAGCATTTAACCAATATGCCTTTCAAAATGTCGCCTTTGATGATTACCCTTTGTCTTATATTCCTTTTGAATATCTACAAGTTGATTTCATGCTTATGCCTGAGTCAGATCTGTATAAAGCTTGCCTTCTTATTGTAGATCTGCTCACTTAGTGGGTAGGAGCATTTCCTAGTTCTAAAGCCATAGTGATTTTTACAGCCAAGACCCTTCTCAAAGAAATTGTGCCCCACTATGGTCCACCAGCATGCATTGATTCAAACAGGGGATATCATTTCACTGATTCTATTCTTCCCAAATATATTCTACTCTTCAGATAACTCCTAACTATTCCCCCTACCACTCATAGAGTTCTGGTCAGGTTGAACGTATGAACAAAGAATTTAAGACTCTGGCAAATTGTGTTCTGAAACCCATTGGAAGTGACCCAATACACCTCCCCCAGCAGGAATCACATATGTCTCTTTTTGAAATGCTTTTTGGTCACCCTCCCATTAAAGCAAAGCTTTTCCCCCAGTTTATACATCTTTGCTGGGAGGATCCATTGCTTCTTAGATATGGGAACAACAAAACACACAGAAAGAATTTCATGAAGCAGGAGCTATGGCACAGACTGAACCTTTGGACTTTTTGCTACTCAGCTTTCACCCTGGTAATAAGATCTACATCAAGAACTTTCAGTGAGCCCATAGAACTCAACCTGCCTAGGAAGGTACTTTCCAGATACGGCTAACCACGCCAAATGCCATCAAGATCAGAGCAAAGGACTCTCATATACAGTGCTCATGAATTGTGAGCCAATACTCTGTATGTCTATAAATTATGATTGCTATAGGGTGGTTAGTATCAATATTTTCCAAGGCAACCCTCCGCAATGGAGTAAATTTTTTGGAGAGGGTGAAAAATCAGACACCATTAGGACAATGACTGTTTTTCACATTACCATTTTTATTTGGCCTTGTGATCTTAAACGAATATCGCGTATAGAACTGGCAGAACAGGACTGGGTCCACAACCAATCCTTTCTTGAACTCTTCTCCTGATTCTAATACTATTGCCCAATACCCTTTATAGCCTGGCCAATTTGGAAGGTGGGAAGACAGACATCCTTTGCTTTTGGAGGGCTTCAACCAAGACCATCCCTCAGAAGACTGTCATCTCCAGGTCAGAGCAATTGTGTCCAGAATAGTTGCACACCAAATGGTCAAGACAGCACCAGTAACCTGTATGACCAATGGCAATAAGCCTGCAGCTCCTGTACCTTCCACACCCCACTCCTAAAAGTTATAGAAGACAGGTACTACTGCCTCCACCATCACCAGGAAGCCACCACTCCAACATGATCCTAATACAACATTTCCCTGGGAAAAGCAAAGAACAACCAGCTCCCTAGCACAATCTCTGACAACCTCATTAACTCCTGTGACAACAAGAGGGAGAACGAGGGAAAGACTTTAGCTTTAATCTTCACAATAGCAGTTTTTATAAATCTTGTTTTCTTTCAACAGTATCCTCAACATCACTACCTACGGTCTTCCCTTTTCAGTCTTATGTCTTCCTAGTAATATATGGATGGGGAACAATGCCCTTTTTAACACTCATAGCTTATGGGGTTTTGGTTTATTGGGTCTCATGGATATTGGATTTGTAGTCACCTTCTCCAGAATACTTCTGATCCATGAGTGCCCATTCCAGAGGAGTACAATGATATTATATCATTAATGGCAGACATAAATGATAGTGACAATCTTCTAAATTTTATGGTCACCTTGGCTCTATTCCTTTTGGCTAATTGTAAAATTAATAGTGGTAATTATGACCTAACTAACTTTATAAACCCAGTGAATATGAAAGTTAAGACCCTCCAGGACTCCCAGATCCTCATCACATTTGGGATCAATGCATCTTTTTACAAAACTAGAATGCTTCCTCTTTGCCTTAAATGACCTTTGTCAACTTTCCCTCTCTGCATGAACAAAGCAAGGAGCAATGATACATCTATATACTTAGGAAACTCAACACAGTATAACTGTGTGCTCCTACTTCCTGATATAAATAGATCTGAATCATTCATTTGTGCAAACACTGGAATTTTCAACAGCACTAATGGTCCACCTTGAAACTGGACTTTTGTTAACACTTATTGACTTTTGGAACATACCAAAAAATTTGTAGATATTGTGATGATCAGTGACCCTGGGCCAATTTTTCATTTGTGCAGGAGAAACCTTTGCCTCTCTTCCTCCAGGATGGCATAGAAAATGTGGGATTGCCTATCTGTTCCCCCCATATTTGTTTTTAATCATTTTGTAGGTTTAATTGGAAATAAAAATACTAGAAATCTAGGGGTATGGTGGATTAGACAAAGAAGGGCACATTTGAGACAAATGGAAATGTATAGAATTGGGTATAACAGTCTAGATGTGGAGAGAGAATTTTGTGGATTCTACTCCCACAAACGTGCATAAATAGAATGTTTCAGTCAATAAGGCATATTTCTGCTGAAATGGAAAAGCTAGTCCAAGATACAACTCAGGCCTTAGCTGAAACATCCAAAGCTATCGCCTCCTGTCAGGTTGAAGTCTCTTCCCTTGCAGAAATGGCATTACAACGCAGGCTAGTATTAAACCTCCTCAGTACTGCTCAGGGAGGAGTTTGTTTTTATTATTATTATATATATATTATATTATATATAATTATATATATTTATTTATATATATTTTATTTATATTATATATATTTATATTTACATATAATTATAAATAAATATATAATTTATATAATTACATATAATATATATTATATATGTATATAATATATATATAATACACTATTATTAATCAGTCTTGTTGCTCTTATATTAATAAGTCTGGAGATATTGTCACCAATACCAATGAACTCTGACTAATTATGTCTGAAACTCACCAGATAGCAGGAGAGACACACAGAACAGATGATGGTGATGGTGGGATCCCTCCTCCTGGTTTTCTTGACTGTTCTCCTGGGTTCCTTTGTTTTTTGCAGGGGAGGGCGACAGATCTTGCCTACTATAGTTAAACAGACTCATTACTTTATTTCTTATTATTGTCTTTCTACCTTGTATTCATCTATGTGGAAAAAAAATCAGTCTGAGAAGAGCATTAGATGCTGCCTTAAATAAAGGCCAAGTCTCAGTTCAAGAAGAGCCACCAATGGGGCAGCGAGGTGATGCAGTGAATAGAGTACTGGCCCTGGAGTCAGGGAGGGCCTGAGTTCAAATCCAGCCTCAGACACTTAACACAAAAAAACTAGCCATGTGACCTTGGCCATAATTGCCCTATCTTCCTCTCTCCAAAAGCGCAAAAAAAAAAAAAAGTGCTACCATCTTTGGAAATTGGAAGACTCACTATAGTCTTAAGTGAATCTGTTTCTTCCCTTCAAAATTAGGTCAATTCTTGGGTACAACTGGCCCTGAAAACCTTAGACCAGTGGGAAGCTTTCAATGATCTCCCAGATGATACATGAGAACTGAGTTTCTCAAGGATCAAAGGGGGGATTGAGAAATGCAAATCTGGAATTAGGTTTAATCAATAGTATCAGATTGATTTTTGCTTAGGCTTGCTATGATTTATTAAACTCAATCAAACTACCTAGTATTAAGATGTTAGATTTTAACTTCTCCATTCTTGTGAACCAAGCCCACTATTTTGTAAGACCACCTGTTCTTTCAAAGTTTTTCTCTTAGTGTGAGCCTTAGAGATTAAAATTCGCATTTCCTTTGGGCAGAGCACTGGCAGGTAAGGGTATGATGTCCTATTTAGAAAGAAATAAAGAAAGAAAGGCATGAAGAAAGAGAAAGGAAGGAAAGAAAGAAGAGAGAGAAGGAGGGAAGGAGGGGGAGAGAGAAAGGGAGAAGGAAGGAAGGAAGGAAAGAAGGAGGGAGGGAGAGAGGGAGGGAGGGAGGAAGGGAGGAAGAGAGGAAGGAAGAAAGGAAGGAAGGGAGGAAGGAAGGATGGAAGGAAGGAAGGAAGGAAGGAAGGAAGGAAGGAAGGAAGGAAGAAACTGTTGCCCCAATAGGCAGCAACTTTTCTACTCACAGAGGTTGTTGTTTGTCCTTCATTCACAAAGAGGACCACGACACCAGGGAGGTGATGCCATGATTGGCTCAGAATGAATGTAAACAGCAATTGTTCCTGTTTTGGCCAGAAAATCTGACGGTTTTCCCCTCCCAGATCCATTTTTTTAACTAGGTAGAGAGACCTTTCTCTGCCTCATTTCTTATCAAGCTTGAATGGGCATTGCCTCAGTCAAATTGAGACCTGTTAAAGACCTTAGCTTAAAAAGGCCAAGGTCCTCCACGGCATGCGGTTTCCAGTTGTCCTGATCTATATCTAGCCACTAGACCCAGATGACTCCAGAGGAAAAAGTGGTGACTTTGCTGGTGACTTTGCACAACCCTGCCTCACTTAAATCCAATTCACTTGTATGTCATGGCATCACTTCCCTGATGTCATGGTCCTCTTCAAGAATCTCTGAGGTTGGTTCTATAAGCATTATATCCCTATTTTACAGATAAGGAAACTGAGGCTCAGAGAGGTTAAGTGACCTGGTCACAGATAAAGTGAGTGAGAGAAGTAAGATTTGAACTCAAGTCCTCTTTCCTCCAAGTCCCACAGTCAATCCTTAACTCTAGACTTCCTCTCAAATCTACTTAATCTTGCCATCCTTGGGAGGGGGGAGGGAGGGAGAAAAAAATTTGGAGTTCAAAGGCTTATGAAAGTGAATGTTGAAAACTATCTTTACATGCAATTGGGAAAAAATAAAATATTATTAAGTGGGGAAAAAAGAAAAGAAAAAAAGAAAAAATCCACTTTATCATCTTATGATTTTGGTAATTTTTTTTATTAGAACAATTGTTCCCAGGACAGCATCCACAGAAGACATTTAAAATGAGTACAAGTATTCTTCATTCTCTCAGCATTACCTGTCTTAATACCTGACTGCATGGGATGCTATCTGGTGTCATTTCTTTTTTAAATCTCACATTTCAAAACTGTCACTTAAAGAAGAATTATTCATGATTTCTTAGCCTGAGGCTTTCCTCAACATTTCCCACTCTCATTTTTTTCTTCTACTTAACTCTCTAAAATAAAAACAATCCACATTTATGTAGTACCTCAAAAAAGAACTGTATATTAGGAAGTGATTGTATAAATACTGTACTTCCATTTTACAGATGAGGAGACTGAGACTGAACAACCTTATAAAGTGACTTTCCCAGCATCACATATAGAGAAGTATCTGAAGCAGAATTAGAATGCAACTCTTCACCTCCCCTTTGCTTTTTACCCTATCCACCTTACACTGCCTGCTATAGAAATAATTCCAAGTCTCTTTTCTAATCACAATTATAGATTTCATCCTGGGAATTCTCTTAAAATATCGGTCTTAAGTCCAAAAATAATCACTCTTGTGACTACCCCCACAGTATCTTAATATTAGCAACATTATGTCATGGTCAAGCCACACCAGGAAGGGGTAGGAGACCCCGGCAGCTGGGTCAGCAGGATGGCGTGAAGACCAGGGAGCTGGAAGCCAGACTGATCACTAGGCTAGAGGACATGAACAAGGTTTGCAGTCTGAGTGGGTGAACTGGGGCTAATATTCAGAGGTCTAAGCTGGACAGGAGGCAGTGTGTGTGTGTGTGTACATGCGTGTGTGTGCGCATATGTGTAAGACAGACAGACAGACAGAGAAGGAGGGTTGGGGGAAAGACAGAGGTAGAGATGGAGGCGGAGGAAGAGAGACAGAGACAGAGAAAGAGAAGGAAAAAAAGGAGGAGGGAGAAAGGGAAGGAAAGGGAGAGTCAGAAAGGGACAGAGATAAAAAGAGCTATTAAACACTTACCACTTTCCTGGATATGTGCCAAGTGCTCAGATTACAAACAGGACAGGTCCACCATCAAAGAGTTTATGTTCCAAGACAGCAAATAAAGGAGATATGACAAAGGAAGAAGGAGGGTCCCCAGGTAGGGGGAAGGCAGTGAAGTCTGGAAAATGAATCGGTTTGGGAGTAAAGTGAGGCTGATTGGGCTCTCCTCCTGAAATAGGGTCTGTTCTGGTCACGGGAGTCACTGATCAGGAGAGTTTCGCCTTAGGGAAGATGTTTCTCCCGAGGCAGAAAGGTGGTTTTTTTGGGAGGAGAAGAAGAATGAGTCCCATTGAAAGCCTAAGATTTGGAAGAGACACTTGAGCTCAAGCTCTGGGCTTGCTACTTATAAGCCTTAGCCCTCATGCTTTTCTCATATATAAAATGAAGGAATTTAAATTAAATAACTTCTAAACAAATGTTCTTAAGCTGGGGTTCATGGACCGTTCCTGGGGATCTATGGAAAGATTTCAGCAAGTCCATGAACTTGGGGGGATTATTTCTTTATTTCAATATTATATTCTCTGTAACTCTGTGTATTTGATTATATGTGTCTAAAAACCATTATTCTGAAAAGGGATCTATAGGTTTCACCAGACTGAGAAAGGGGTCCACGAGAGCAAAAAGGCTAAGAATCCATGCTCTAAGGTCTCCTAGTTCTAAATTCTCTGTCCCCAGGAGAATACTGGTCATCTGACTATAAAGGTCAGTACTGAGGGCTCAGGCAAGGAAAATAGCATCTTAGCTTTTGGAACAGGTTTGGTAGGGTATAATCCAAAGGAATGACTCTCTGATGGTGCAGTTTCAGACTCTGATATGCCTATGGGATAGGGGAAATATTTGGACACAGGAAGTCTCCAGGATACATTAAATTCCGTTACATAAGATCCCAACGTAACACTCTTGCTCTCTCAGCTTCTCTTTCTCTTCCTAAATGGTCCTTTAAACGATAGATTGATGAGTTTCAAAAATTTGTCAGTTTTAGTCCTCAGAAATACTGATTTTAGGACCTAAGCCCACCGTTTAGGACACAGAGATGGTTGCACATATATATGTAGCCATAGAAATTCAGCACTTGATCAACACAGGACCATATATATTCATTCAAATCCAATTCAATTAAAAAAACATTATTAAGGATCTATTATTTGGAATGTTCTAGGTGCTGGGGGAGATACAGAGCTAGGATATGACAAGGTCCTCAGCTCATTGAGTTTATAATTCGGTAGCGGGTTATGACACCTTCAAAACTAACTGTCATTTTGAATGGCGATAGGTTAAAGAGATGTATACAAAGTGCTGTTAATGAGATCTGAGTGAGAGAAGATCCTTAGTGACATTGGGGCAATATCAGGGAAACCTTCCTGGAGGAGGAGGTACTTGATTCAGGTTTTCCAGGCTAGGTAGGAATCCTAGAAAGCAAATCATATCACTATGTCACCTTCAATTCAATAAACATTTACTAAAGCACTTTTTATATGTAAGGGACTAGGCTCCAGAGGTGGGGAAGGGGCTCCATACTTCCCACCCCTGGGCTAGACCAATATAGATACAAAGACAAGAGTGAACCATTCCCTACCAGGAGTATTTAATCTTCGAGTTCATGAGGTTTTAAAAAAAAATTATAACTATATTTCAGTATAATTGGTTTCCTTTCCTATGTATTTTGTTTGAAGCATTCAAAAACATAAGGAGTAGGAAGAGTTCACCAGACTGTCACCAAAAAGGACTGAGACACAGACAAGGTTAGGAAGCCCTGCATTAATTTCAAAGTATTGACATTTAATGGCAGGTGGGTGGTGGTTAATCATAATAAGGATGATCAGCTCTGAAGACTGAATGACGTCATCAATATAGATAGATCCATCCATATCAATAGAATCAATAGATCAATATATAAAGCTATGCACTCCCATTGAACTTAAAGCATCAAATCTTTTTTAGACAAATTTGCTTAGCTAGTCTTCCCCCATTTTTACTTGCAAAGTTGATTTTTAAAAATAAAATGTAAGACAATTTATTTCTATTAAATTTCATCTCTTAAGATGTACTCTATGTTTTAACTGGTCAAGGCTTTTTGAGGATCCTGATTTTGTCATACAATGTCATAGCTATCTTGACTCTCTTGGGTCTTGACCCTCTTGACCCTCTTTAGGTCAAGTGTGGTCAAGTGTGATAAACGTGGCATCTAGGACCTAATACAGGTCACTGATATAAATGACAAGCAGCTAGAGACAAGCACAGTTCCTATGGGGCAGTTTACTGATCCTATCACATTGTCATCAGAATACCCTTTGGTTCTGCCATCCCAGTTCCATATTCGTTACACCCTGTAAGCATCTAGTCCATGTTATCCACAAGAACATCAAGAGGGAATTTATCAAATGCTTTGCTAATGTCTAGGTGAGTTATGTCCACAGCATCCTTCAATCTACTAGTCTGCTAACCCTGTCAAAAAATGAAATACACTCCATATGGCATGGTCTATCCCTAATTAAGTCATAATGGATGACTCTTTGTGATCCTCACCTTCTTTAATATAATAACTAATTTTGTTGTTTGGTCATTCCACTTGTGTGTGACCCCATTGGGGGTTTTCTTGGCAAAGATACCAGAGTGGTTCCTAGCTCATTTTACAGATGAGGAAACTGAGGCAAATAGGGTCAAGTGACTTGCTCAGAGTCCCACAGCTAGGAAGTGTCTGAAACCAGATTTGAACTCAGGAAGACAAATCTTTCCAACTCCAGGTCTGGCACTCTATCCACTGCAGCGCCACCTAGCTGCCCATGATAACAAATAGCTAACATTTATAGAGTACCTAAAGGTTTATAAAGAGCTTGACATACATTATCTCGTTTGATACTTACAATGACTCTTTGAGGTAGTACTATTATTATTCCTATTTTACAGATGAAGAAACTAAGTCAGAGGGTAAGTGACTCACCTAGAGTCAGATGCCTAGTAAGTATCTGAAACTAGATTTGAATTCAGGTCTTCCTGACTCCAGGTCCAGCACTCTAACTACTGGGATACCATGCTGCCAAGTCAAACTTAGTCATCTATAATTTACAAATTTCTTAGTCTTTTCTTTTTTGTTGTTTTGAAAACTGTGACCAACACAATCCTTCTCCACATCGTGGAGAACATTGTCCACAATCTTGCAAATATGATATGTTGACAGTGGCTCAGCAATCTCTTTTGTCATCTGTAAGGAAATTGTGGCTTTCAGTCCCCTAGGATGGACGGCGTACAGCTGGGCTGGGGAGCTTGAAGTCATTAAGGACAGCCAGGTACTCCTTTGTAATGGCCTTACTTATCCTGGGTGTCAACTCCCTTTCAGTCATTTCTGTTCCCCTCTTTCCAGTCCAATTATCGTTATCTTTGGCAGAAAAAATAGAGACAAAGTTAGAATGGCCCATCTCTGCCTTCTGTCTGCTGTCCATCTGTACCGTCCCATCCACCCTCAGCCATGGGATCTGTATTTTGTATCCTTCTTTATCTGCTTTTGAATCCATCTTCTATGTATGTCCTTTTAAAAAACCCAAATTGATTAGTTCCCAGAACATCCCAATCATCTCCATAGACAACTCTCCATTTTCTTTTTTTTTAAATTTGATTTGTTTATTTACTTTTAGTTTACAAGATTTAGTTCCATAATCTCTTGAGTTTCAAATTTTCTCCCCCCCTTCCCTTGCCCTCTCCCATGGCGGCATACAATCAAGTATAGGATCTGCAAATACTTTCACACTGGACATTAGTCTGGTTGTATAGAAGGGTTGTAACTGATGGAGTGAACAATGGGGAAAAAGAAAGAGAACCAAACATGGAAAAGAACGATAGCATGTAGATTGCTTCAGTGACAACTCTCCGTTTTCTTTCTGATTGTCATTATTTATCTTTTTGTTTTCAGATTTTCAGTTTTGAGAGTTCCCCGTATCTCCTGGGCTGACTTGTCCTGGACAGTTCTGGGCCACAGGATCCTACCTAGTCCTATCTTTGATCCCTTTGAAACTCGTTCTCCTAAAACCTCAGTTACATCTCAGTTAATGTCTAGATTTATTACAAATTCCTTATCACAAATTCTAAAATGGAGTCATCTCTTTCCCGAGATGTTCCCATCATTTCCACTCCAGAAACCAGTTCCTTGCTGTGGGTGAGACACAGGTTCAAAAAAGTTCATCTCATTAGTTCTTCCACCTTCTGAAGCACAAAATTACCACGAAGGAAAGTCTGCTTTTTGGAAGAGAGTTCTGTCAAACCACCAAAGGCCTCCATCCCCACTATACAGAACATCCTCAAAGTCTTAGGTCAGTTTGAACCTTTAACACCTATATAATGTCCTTATGTCTGGCTTGTAATCTGTTTCCCTCTACTTCCTCTTTTTGTCCAGGTGGTTTGTAGTATTTACCAATGTCAATATTGGTTCTGTATCTACCTCTGTTGATCATCACCCAAATGCTGTCCACCATGTTCCCCACACCCTCCAGTTCCTGAATTTCCTTGTATTTCTTAATATACAATATACCCCACATTTTAACTACCCTATTCCTTCTGAATGCAGTATATCCTGCCAGTATCATATTCAAGGTACGGGCCTCATCCACACATGTCTCAATGATACTTAGGAGGTCCAATTCACCTCCTTGGATTAGAATAATAGTTAGCTACATAGCTAAAATAATATCTAACTATATAACTATATACCTACATGGGCAAAAAGCTATGTATTATTTTGACCCAAGGAGGCCAATTTGACCTCACAAGTATTTATTTTATCCTCACAACAACCTTAGGAAGGAGTTGCTATCTTTATTCCCATTGTACAGATGAGAAAACTGAGGGTAAATGACTGAACAAGGGCCCATAGCTAGTCTTTGAGGTTGGATTTGACCTCAAGTCTTCCTGACTCCAGAGTCAGTGCTCTACCGACCACTGTTCCATCTAGCACCCCGATTTACCTTCTTTGTTACTCCATATGTTACACATTTACGCACAGATAGCTGAAGGTAGATTGCTGTCTCCTTTCAGGACACCTGGCTCTGGGGCTAGCTAGCTCTGTGACATTGACTCAATCACTTTACTTTGGGGAGACTCAGCTTCCTTAAATGTAAAGTGAGAGGGCTGGGATCAAGGACCTCTGAGTTTCTTCCAGCTCTATGAATCTGCAAAATGACAGAGTTGAGTTAGATTAATGTTACATCTGACCTCACAGGTGTTAGAAGGATCCAGAATTATCTGTGCTGGAAATAACCCTTGGTTCCTTTCCAATGACATTGATATCTTCCCTGGGTTACAAAAATGGTCCCAGTCCAAATGACTATAAAAAGAGGAAAGCCTTCTCTGCTAGGTGACTGTTGTGTGAGGCAAGATGGGAGGAAGATAGGAGGAGGTCTTATCGAGAATTCCGGGGCCATGCTTATGTATCTGGGGACTTGCCTAGGACTTAGTGGTACTTGTGATGTGAGGATAAAAATAGTTCTTTATATGCAACTTGATAACTTATAAAGTGTTTTCTTCACAACAATACTCTGAGCTAAAAAATTATTATTTCTACATAAGACATAGGGAAACTGAGATTCCAAAGGCTCCAATGACATACCAAAGTCATTTTAACATCCCTTCAAGCTCTGATAGTCTATGTTTTAAGGTTCCTCTCAGTTCTGACCATCCATTTTTCTCATATACCTTCCAGTTCTAATATTCTATGTTCTAAGGCTCCTTCTAGGTCTGACATTCTACATTTTAGGGTCCATCTCTAGAGCTCTGTAATCTCTGATCCACATTCTTTGTTTAAAATCCCTCCCAGCTCTGACATTCTTTGTTCTCAGATCCCTTCCCAATCTAAAATGTTAAAATTGATAAGTTCTAGGTCTCTTTTAATTAGGAAATTCTATTCTCCCTGCTAGTGTTGATGTTCTGTGTTCTAAGATCCCTTCCACTTCTGACAGTGTGTGTTCCAAGGTCCCTTCCTGTTCTGATATTCAGTGTTCTAAGGTCCCTCCCATCTCTGACATTTCAGCATTCTACGTCCCTTCCAGCTCTGATATTTAGTGAGTTGATAAGATGGAATCAGTGACAAAGAAGAGTCACTGGGGCGAATCATTTCCCTCCCCCAGATCCAAGGTTTTCTGGCTTTTCTAGAAGCAAGGAATCTCATGGTTGCAAGCACTATCCCACCATTTCAAAACAATCCCCCTTCCCCCCACGCACAACAAAATGGAGGATCTTTAAAAAAAAAAAAACTGCTACAAAGGGTTAATTCCAGAAACTTCCTTCACTCTGGGGGATGATTTAAACCAGTTTTCAGACAGACAGAAAGCTGCTGTCATCCATCACATTAACAGCCAGATCATTGTGTTTTAAAGTGTCAGTAATTGCAGCAATACAGAGACTAAGGAGAAGATAAAAAAGCTGGGGAAGATAGAAATGCTGAAAGGAGACTGTCATGTCCTCCCCTCCCCCACCCCCTCTCTTCCTCAGCCTCCATCTCCTATCTTCCTCAACCCACCCCCTCTCTTCCTCAGCCCCCACCCCCTCTCTCCCTCAGCCCCATCCCCTCTCTTCCTCAGCCCCATCCCCTCTCTTCCTCAGCCCCCATCCCCTCTCTTCCTCAGCCCCCATCCCCTCTCTTCCTCAGCCCCCATCCCCTCTCTTCCTCAGCCCCCATCCCCTCTCTTCCTCAGCCCCATCCTCCTCC